>LR994596.1:14729736-15929736 GCA_905187575.2 Celastrina argiolus
ATCAGACTTTTGGAAATTGAAAAAAAAAATGCTCTAAGATTCTTTTACATACACAATACAAGGTGTAAAATAAATGAGTGATAATTCTTTAGGGTGTGTATGGGTCCCGTATATTGAGAAAGTACCTGCGCTGAATTTTCCTCTTGTACCTCTTGTACAAGAGGCAAATTTATGATAATAATAATAGCTCCCTTCACCGATTTCGGCGTCGGTAACCGATTTCATTGAAACCAGGCCAGCTACGCAGGAGTAATTTCATAGTGCCCAAGTGTGTGCGTAACACACAAAGACACTCTCTCTTCTATTTACTCTCATAACCCAGTGGGGCGGTAAACCGACACGACTGGCGAGAGAACAGGCGCAGGAACGACTTTTAACATGCCCATCCGACGCACGGATCATCTTTCTTGTCAGACAATGAGGTGATAAGCCTGCAGTCCTAACCAAACTTGAATACAACATTTTTTGCTGTTCCAACGCGGGAATCGAACCCACGACCTCCGGGTCGAGAGCCAAGCACTGAACCACTGGACCACGGAGGCGTTATGATGTTGAGGCGGTGAGGTATAAAAAAATTCATTGAAACATGAACGTTAAAAGTAACTCTTTCAGTGCTGGTACTTTCACAGTAAACTCTACATAGGAGGCAGATACCCTAAAGTATTTTCACTAATTTATTTTACACTTGTATAAGTACACATTGAGGCATACATACAAGCCAAGTTTATACAAGTGTGATAAAAATTAATGACCCTACATGTAACCTCGCCTTTAAAAATACGTAATGTACCCTAATTGGCAATAGCCGACCAACACGATGGTAGAATCAATTCTTCATCCCTACTTTGGAGACACCCCCAAATATAAAACTATTATAATTTTTATATTACAAAAAATAAAATCTACTTATACACAATCTATAAAATATGCAAAATTTCATTAGTTTTATACATAATTGATGCATATTATTGTGGATTTATTTTGAAATAATATTAAAGGCCGATTTTTCAATCGTCAGAAAACTTTTATCAGTTGAATAAACATATTACTTTGACATTTTTTCCATACAAAATCTGCCAGTCACATATTTATTCCTATAAAAGTTATCTGACTATTGAAAAATCGACCCTAAGTCACAATGATGTTGATGCGAATATGAAAATGAAAAAATGAAAAATCTTTTATTTTCAAATCGGTTAGTTACTAACACTTTCAGAATTGTCCTACATGATGACCTACCACCGGTAGGCTGATTATGTATCTTGCAACAGCAATTCGACAGGCGTAATTTGTACAATTGTTTACAATATCGCTGTCAAACGTATACACTTGAGAGCGATATTGTATACAATCGTACAATTCGCGCCTGTCGAATTGCTGTTGCGAGATACATAATCAGCCTGCGGTTTGGACGGTCAAAATTCCTATTTCCTTAAACTTTTCTCTCAGTACTTATGTATCATATATAAGGTACGTGATATTCAATAAATATATGTTATATTATTGGACGTGTGTCAGGACCCTAACCAAATGCTGTAGCATGTCAACAATAACTAGCTGACCCATGACCACTTCGTTGAGCAATGAGCATACAAACCGTTAAGGCCTTCCCGGGACTTCCACGAATATGTCCAGACTAAAAATAGCCGAATCGGTTCAGCCGTTTTCGAGTTTTAGCGAGACTAACGAATAGCAATTCATTTTTTTGTATAAAGAAGAGAAGATTATTAAATAAATATTAAAAAAAAGTTCATCGCCGTACGGAACTCTAAAAAGAAAGTTCTGCTTGAATAAATTTAGTAACAATTTTTGGCATAATATAAATTTCTTACGTAAAAATTCACAAGGAATTATAATATTATACGCCTAAAATATAACTCGTTTCTACTAATAAGCCTCTACGCTAATTATTTGCAATCGCCAAAATTTTGGCACATGAGAATTCTCATTTTCCTCATGTATCCGCTACACTAGAGGAGCTGACAAGTGCGTTGCCGCTTTTCAGAAAAGTACACGCGCTGTTCATTCAAAATAACGGCCTACTTTTTGTAGGACCGACAATCGGGCAGATTTTTCCTGTCCGACAAATCATACACGAGCGGGACAGGCTGAGAGTCGAAACGAAGTTCGGAGCACGAGAATCGGGGCCAGGGGCATTATTCCACAAACTAATTAGATTTTGATTCAGATTCGATCGTGCCGCGTACTTCACAATAAATTGACGTTTGTTTTTAAAATATTATTAATGTTAAAAATACGAAAATTATTTCTAAACTTATTATTTTAACAAAATAGTGGAAATTAAATTGTAAGTGTAATAAAAATATTTTATTGTAATTTATTAAGGAGTAAACAAGGCTTTATTATTATTATTAAAAATATGGTTTTTCTTTATCCTGGTTAGTTTCAAAGTAATCCACCAAATGAAATACCAAACGCCGTTAAGATCGGACTGATTCGATTTTCGATTGTGTCGGTAGTAAGCCTGCTGAATAAAATTTTAATATTCTCAGTTTTCATTACTTTGTAAAGCGTCATATTATGTTCCAATATAAAAATATTTTATTGTAATTTATTAAGGAATATACAAGGCTTTATTATTATTAATAATAATATGGATTTTCTTTATCCTGGTTAGTTTCAAAGTAATACACCAAATGAAATATCAAACGCCGTTAAGATCGAACTGATTCGATTTTCGATTGTGTCGGTAGTAAGCCTGCTGAATAAAATTTTAATATTCTCAGTTTTCATTATTTTGTAAAGCGTCATATTATATTCCATTACAAAATAATAATCATATTACTCGATTATGCCATGGCACAGTATACTTTTTTAAGTATTACACATTAAGACATAACCTAACTCCTAACGTTTTTTAATAAAACCATTATAAAACCGAAGTCGTTTTTGTTTGTGGAATTTAATTAATGTGAGAGCGAGGCGTATCTGCAGGACACGTATAGAGATGCTACAACATTATTTTATTGATGGAGCACATTCTGTACCACAGTTTCAGAAACAACAGTAATACTTTGTTCTTATGGTTATAAATGTGCTCTGTAGCCAAAGATTGTGTATAGGATATCAAACGAAAAACAAAGTTATGAGTTAAAAAAACCTAAAAACTTTAAGCGCCAAAACTTGCGATTTCCAGTTGTTAAAATTTAAATCTAATTAGTATAATATTTTTAGTATTGTTTGTGTAGTAGATTTAACTATGTCTTAGAACATTATGTTTGTTGATATAGTGTAATTTTGTAAGTCGAAAATAAATTAAAATAATAAAAGATTGAAACTCAGTTTTAAATTAAAGCTTTTTAAGTGGAGTTAAGCGAAAGAATCAACCTTCTGGAATCTCATAGTAATATGTGGTGGTGCCTTTCAAGCAATAAAATAATAAAAACAGCCCCCCACGCCAATTTCGGTGACGGTATTAAAAACCCAAACCATCAGACATGAGCACTCTCTTTTCACACTCGTAAGTAACCCAGTGGGACAGATCACCGTCTAGCGAGAGACAAACTTTTGACATGTCCATCGGACGCATGGATCATTCTCGTCAGAAAGTCATATTGTGATTAGCCTTTTCGTGACCAGTTCAGAGAACAACAAACTTTTAGTTGTTTCAACGCTGGAATCGTCGACCGCCGAAGTCAAGAGGCAAGCTTATGAGAGGAATCTCCACGGTTGAGAGAAATGCAAAATAGGTATTTATAAAATCTATTCCTGTCTCGTAGTGCTCTAGCTAGCCAGCACTAGCGCGATAGAGACAACTTAAAAGTACAAGAAATCGACGTTTGTGGGAATTTGTTTCCTCCTCCAAAACTTAACCGATTTAGATTTTTTTTTGCTAAAAAAAGGTTAGAGCTAGGTTTTAATGTTTTGATTTTATTGTATAATGCTGCCTTTGTTTTCTGGATAACACAGCTAAGAGTCAGATATTTTTTGGACGTCCATATCTTTATAAATAATAAATTTATTAAAAAAGTAAAAATAGGTATGTACAAATAATATACACAAATATTCCGGATAAAAAAATGTTACTCTATATTATCCAGGTGGGAAACAGGGGTTGCGCCCCTATTTCTTTATGGAAAAACTGGCAATGCGATTCATCTTGAATCAGAGATTCAAGAACATATTTGTTAAAGGGTTTCAAAGTCAAAGTGAAACATTTTTATTCCGAATAAATTTTACAAAAATGTTTTCTGAAAGTCGTTTCTATATGATGCATATCGCCGGTTCGGGAACTAGCCCAGCGAGAAGAGGTTCTTCTCGCTGGGCTAGTTCCGTAAGAGCTTAAGAAACTCGCATGAAAGAAAAAATAGGGACGTACAAATAATATACATAAATATTCCGGATAAAAAAGTGTTACTCTACATCATCCAGGGAGGAAAGAGGGACCTCGCAGGCCTTTATTTCTGTATAAAAAAATAATCTTAGTGTTTCCTCTGAAATCAAGAGATTCAAGAACATTTTTGTCCAAGGATTTAGAACCCAGGTGCTGCGCTCGTTGACTGGGCACCAACACTCCACCACTGGGCGGACGTAGCAGCTCCGTGCAGGTCCGTCGCGCTAGGCCGCGCCGTCGTCTCGCACTCCGCCGCCGACTTTCCACCGGGTGCGACGCTCAACATGTTCGTGAATACGCTGCTGTCGCTCACTCTACTGGCGGTATGTACTTTTTTTATATGACCATAAAGTATGTAAATTTTTATCGCGGCAAAATGTTCGCGCGATTTTCTATGCACGAAGTCGGTACATCTGTCTAATGATAATATACAGGTTGTAAAAAGAGCAGTCACTATAACTTTGGGATATGATTATACTACCTTTTCTCATTCTAGAAATGTATTTTTTTTTACAAAAATTTCCAAATATTTTTTTTTTGCTTTATTGTTATTTTTGTGACTAAAAATAAGAAATGGTGAAAAGTAAAAAAAAATTTTTTTAGTTTTTGCCAAAAAAATAATACATATCCATAATGAGGAAAGGTAGTATAATCGTATCTCAAAGTTATAGAGACTGCTCTGTTTACACCCAGTATATTATCATTAGATAGATGTACCGACTCCGTGCATAGAAAATCGCGCGAACATATTGCCGCATTTAAATTTTATATCTTTTATATAAAAGTGAATTGCTGTTCGTTAGTCTCGCTAAAACTCGAGAACGGCTGAACCGATTCAATGGCTATTTTTGATCTTCAAATATTCGTTGTAATCCAGGAAATGTTTAAACGGGTTTTTTATGCTCAACGAAGTGGGCACGGGTCAGCTAGTCTTCTTCTTTTATATAAAAATGAATTGATGTTCGTTAGTCTCGCTAAAACTCGAGAACGGCTGAACCGATTCGGCTATTTTTGGTTTTGAAATATTCGTGGAAGTCAAGCGAAGGTTAAACAGTTTCTATGCTCATCGAAATGGGTACCTAGCTAGTAAATTATAATTAGCTAGATGTGCCCCGCAAACTTCGTGCATAGGAAATTGCGGGAACATTTTGTCGCGATTAAAGTCTAATTCATAATTCATATTTTATTTGCATCAAAAGTTGTTTGTACATATGGTGTTACAGTGTTTTTATTCTAAATATCTAATGCTTTTTACTTTTTTATGCATGAAAACGTATAAGGTTTAATTTAATACATTTCTAGTTTATAGACCATTATTATTAATCTATCACGTTAAATTATATCTAATACTTATTAATTATTATTATCTTTAAGGCATTTAAATACATTCTATCACTTGACACAAGAATAAAACAATGCATAGCCAGTGTATGAATATGTTTATTTGTAAGGGGATATGTGATGTGATTACCCCGTAGCTCAAAGTAGATATATAACAAAGACACGACCTAGTACTAGAAAATGGTATCACCTTAATACTGGCAATGCGACTGGCTATAGGTGAAGTCCAGGCACATTCCGGAAACCGCCATCTAGCGCCACTATTGGAAAATACTAATTACCAATTTCGTTTCGTATCTTCTGCTTAATTAAGGAGTTGAATTTAGCTTAATGTGATCTTATGTTAAGAAATATGCTTATCTTTGTTTTAATGTAAATATTTGTATATATTTGCATATTTACAAACGTTAGTAGAGACGTCCATTGCAATTTTTTTATGTATGGGATGGTAGGCCATGCCCGTCCAACTCTGCATATCTCAAATTTCATTAAACCGGGCAGTATTTTCGGGTAAGGGTAATTTTGGCAATATGTATAATATAATATCAGTCTTGTTTGTTTTTTCCCTCGCAATGGCTAAGCTGCTAGTCCGATTTTAATAAATGAGGTGAGTTTGTAATAGTCTCACGAGTAACATAGGCTATTTTTTTTCGCTCTGTAGTATGGGTAACGCATGACGCATCCCCCAGGGAGGGTCCCCTAGGGGTATGTTAACCGGCTCGCTACGGCCGGTTTACCCACTAAAAACACTATGTTGGGTGAAAGAAATGAACTTGGCTAAAGAAATGAACTTGACTAAAGAAATGATCTTGGCTAAAGAAATGAACTTGGCTAAAGAAATGAACTTGGATAAAGAAATGAACAAAAACAGTGTGTTTGTTTGTGTAATCAACGTTTAGCATTTTAATTATTAAGTGTCGTGCAGCAATTTCTAATAGCTCACGCAACCTTAAGCTATTTTAAATTTATTTTAGCTTAGTCTCGATAAGCAGTCTCCGTTTAGATACTGTGCAAAGCTTTGTTTATGTACATTTAGATCATAATATCCTTACTACTCCGTTCCAGTTCGTAGGAAGTATCGGAACGGAACAGTTCCGATTTACTAGTATCGAAAGGGAGCTGTTCCGATTACCTAGTATCGGAACAGAGCATTTTCGATTGACTGGAATCGAAACTGAGCAGTGCCGATTACCAAGTATCGGAACGGAACAGTTCCAATTAACTGGAATCGGAACGGAGCTGTTCCGATTTACTAGTACTCGTCGGAAGAGAGCTGGTCCGATTTACTAGTACTTATCAGAACGGAACAGTTCTGAACGACAATTAAGATTAAAAAAAATTGTGACATAGGTAGTTATCGATTTTAAATCACCAAATCAACTTTCAAATGTTTTAAAACACGGACAGATTTTGTTTTGTATGGGACACGTTATCTTTATTATAGGGTCCTTACATATGAAATGGGCGTTTTGTCGTACTGCCCACTTTGAACTTAAATATATCCTCTTTGGTTAGGAATTCCAAATTCAAATTTAAACAGCTATTTACTCATGCATTTGTGTTTTGAAAACCGTAATTCATTTGTTTTTTTCTCTTTTGCTTTTTTTCTGCGTCACTCATTTCACAAAATGGAAAACTTAAAATATCGCATTATTTACGAGTTCCACCGTGGCACCAGTGCTGCAGAAACGGCTCGAAGGATTAATGATGTGTATGGGGGTGGTGTCGCAAAAGAAAACACGGTGCGTTTTTGGTTTCAACGCTTTCGTTCTCGAAATTTCGACCTGAAGAACAAGCCCCGTGGACGGCCGGAGACCAAGGTCGATAATGATGAATTGAAGGCTATTGTGGAAGCAGATCCATCGCAAACCACATCAGAGTTAGCTACAGGCTGCGGTGTTAGTGACAAAACCGTTTTAATCCACTTGAAGCAAATTGGGAAGGTGAAAAAGCTTGAAAGGTGGGTACCTCATGAATTGAGTGAAGCAAACCGACAAACGCGCGTCGACTGCTGCGTTACATTGCTCAACCGGCACAATAATGAAGGAATTTTAAATCGGATCATTACATGTAATGAAAAGTGTATCCTAACGCTCATCGCAATGGCTGAACCCTGGTGAACCAGCAAAGTCTTGCCCCAAGCATTCCTCCCATACAAAACGCCAGTTTCATTATGTAAGACCTAATATTATGTCATTATTAGGTACACTCGGTGTTATGGATAGAGGTTACTAGCTGACCCGTGCCTTCGTTGAACATACAAACCGTTTTTTTGTGGAAGTCCAGGGAAGGTTTAAAAACCTTCCCTGGACTTCCACAAAAATATTAAGACCAAAAATAGCAGAATCAATTCAGCTGTTCTATAAGATTAATTAATGAATATTATTGTGTTTTAATTTCAATCGGAATTGCATTACTACATAATTTATTATTGTAGTGATAAGGAAAATGGTGGTAAAAATATACGATGCGTTTCTTTACATTAAAAAAGGTAATCGAATTCTTTGTAATTTGTTAACAATCGTTGTGAATTAAAATTACATATTAATTAAAATAGCCTAAGTGTAGGATCCGGTACAAATCAGGTCAGTAGTGCAAATGAAATAGAGATTGATATGCGATAGTGCGGTTTAAGAGAAATGTAACACGAGACATACATTCAGTAAAACCATTTTATGCTTTAACTCTCGGCAATATTCATTTTGGACTAGGAGGAAAATAGAGGGGTGTTAGTTCTTCGTTTGTCTGTGGCATCATAGCTCACAAGGGGATGAATCGATTTTGATGTAGTTTTTTTGTTTGAAAGTTAATAATGATATTATAATAATATCTACGGACGCTTCACACCACGTCAATCTGGCCCCGTGCTAAGTATCCGAAGAACTTGTGTTACAGGTACCAGACAACGGAAATATATTTAATACTTTTATACTATACATGAATTTAAGATTTTTGTTATATTAATTACACACATTTAATACATATTACACATCCATGACCCAGGAACACGGAAAACTTTTTTGTTCCGTCGGCGGGATTCGAACCCGTGACCTCTCGGTCGAGCACCGACGCGCTTAACCACTGCGCTACGGAGGTCGTCGAGTCGCAGTTAACGTGATCGCTGGTATTCTTGGCAATATCAGTTCATTCACCACTTGACAACTTTTTTTTCTATTATTTGGTTTATATTTATTCTATACGACGTTTTAAGAGAAAAACTCACAGTTGAGAGAAATATTAAATAGGTATAAATAAAATCTATTGCTGTTTCGCAGTACCCTAGCTAGCCAGCACTAGCGCGATAGAGACAACTGCAGCACGAATGAAATTACTTATAAGCACAAAAAACCGACGTTTGGGGGACCCCTATTTCCTCTTACAAAACTTAACCGATTTAGATATTTTTGTCATTATGAACCAAAAAAGGCTCGAGCTAGGTTCCTATGTTTTGATTTTATTGTATAATGCAGTCAAATTTGTTTCCTGGATGTTTAAACACAGCGAAAAGTCTGGTAATTTTTTTGAGATTTTTGAACGTCTATATCTCCTTAAATAATTTATTAAATAAAGGAATAAATAGGGACGTACAAATAATATATAGGTACATAGATATTTAGGAAAAAAAATTACTCTAGTGGCTTATTACCGAGAGAGGAAAGAGGGGTCGCGCAGACCCCTATTTCTGTATGGAAAAATAGGCGTTGTTCCCTTTTAAAAGCCACTGTTGGAAATGTCACAAAGTAGATATATAACAGAGACACGACCTAGTACTAGAAAATGGTTAACCCTAGTACTGGCAATGCGACTGGCAAAGGGTGAAAAGGCACATTCCGGAAACCGCCATCTAGCGCCACTATTGGAAAATACTAATTACCAGTTTCGTTTCGTATCTTCTTCCTAATTAAGGAGTTGAATTTAGATTAATGTGATGTTATGCTAATATATATTATGCTCATCTTTATTTTAATGTCAATTTTGTACTTAATTCGGTATATTTACATTTTATAATTTACAAACGTTAATAGTGGTAACATCTATTGCAATTGTTTTGTATTAAAGATAGATTGTATGGGATCGTAGGCCATGGAAATGTGCAGAAACTGTAGGCACACATCACAGGGTAAACAGTAAAATTTAATTAACATATAAGCTTCGCTAATTGACACGCGAAGGGCCCCGATTTTGTCATAAAATTCTGACCTTCGAAAGTATTAGATTATACGTCTGTTATTGAATGTAATGTTGTGTGTAGGTTCTTGGTGGAAATTCATGTCATATAGATAGTAAAACTTAAACTACTTGCACTTTTCTCCACTTTATTTGTTATTTTTCACAACGACCGGTTTCGACATAGTCATCATCTCCTGATGTATTTTAAGTAATAATTATTGTAAATTAACAAATAAAAAAAAAATTCAATCGTTTAAATAAATATTTAGAACAAATTAATGTATCTACCTCAAAAAGGCGTTCGATACCGTAAGTCATTCACGTCTTTTAGAAAAACTAAAGTCTTTAAATATTACGGGATGTGCGTTTAGAATTTTTGAATCATATTTAGAAAACCGAATACAAATTGTAAAAATAAATAATATTGAAAGTGACCCCGCACCCATTACGTGTGGAGTTCCACAGGGGTCTATATTAGGCCCTTATCTATATAAATAACATATGTAAAATTGGACTATATGGCCTCCTTACACTATACGCAGATGATACCTGCCTATTTTATTTCGGTTCTTCCATACATGACATCATCTCAAAAGCTCAAACTGATTTGGATGCTCTTCACTCATGGTTTCAAGAAAACCTACTAACTATCAATGCTTCAAAAAGCTGCTACATGATATTCAAAGCTAAAAATAAAATTATACAGTCACACGAGCCTTTATCAATAAACAATATAACTCTGCATCAAAAGTCCTGCGAAAAATATTTGGGCTTACTGATAGATAGTTCTCTTACGTGGAATAGCCATATTGACCATATTAGAAACCGACTCTCGTCACTCCTCGGCTCCTTACGCAGCAACATTGCTCACGTTGTTCCACAAAAATTTTATTAAGATATACCGTTACAATGCCTTAGTTAAACCGCACATTCTGCATCTAATTGAAATTTGGGTTTGTGAAGTTCATCCAAAACAAAATTATCAGATATTAAAATTTTGCAAAATAAAATCATTAAAATGTTATTTAAACTACCGCGTCTTACTGCTACTAATAAGATTTACAACGACAAAAAAATAATGAAGTGTCTCAAGAAGAAAATACAAACTAACCTAACATTTATCTACCGCAAAGATTTAAGTAAACGTAGCAACCGTCGTGCCAGTCTTTTGGTACTTCCAAAATGCCGGACAAACTATGGAAAAAAATTAATAACATTTGAGGGAGCACAGTTGTATAATAAAATACCTTCCAAGATACGAAATGTTTTTAAATCAGAACTACAAAAGTATTTATACGTAAAAAAAACAGTTTAGTTATTATTATTTTTTCGTTCACTTCTTCAAAAACATTGAATGGATTTTTACTAACTGCGAACTGACGGACACAATCCATTTTTATAATATTATTATATGTCTCATGTAAGTGACAAATGTCTTAATGAGAATAAATATAATATCTATGGACGCTTCACACCACGTCAATATGGCCCCGTGCTAAGAGATGCTATGAGAATAATTATCTTTAAACAATAAACAAAGTGGAAAAAAGTGCAAGTAGTTTGTGTTTTACTATATAGCTTATACGTGTTTTTACATTACGTAGTAAATTTTTTGTAATATAAGAGTACTTACATGTACATAATTTTTTCGACTTGTATTCAGCAAACAATCGAAAGTAAACCAATAGTAATTATGTAAACATGTAGGTATATGTTTACATTACAACATGTATATGTTTACATTAGTGTCTGTTTGTACATGACATGGGCGTAGTTGGGGTCGAAATTTCTCTGACCTCCGATAACATTATGCAGATGGGTTTACAATGAAAATGACAGGGAGAAAAGGAGAAAAATTAATGGAAAGTCTTACAATGGCTCTGTGCTTCGGCAAGAAAGCAGGCCGGCAAAAAGGCAAGCTGAGGCCTTACTCTCCAAACTGATTCGATTTTGATTCAGATTCGATCGTGCTGCGTATTCCTGAATAAATTGACGTTTGTTTATTTTGATTCGCAGTCGTTTGATATGGTCGGGAGTACAGAAAATTTAACGATTTTCTTTATTCTGGTTAGTTTCAAAGTAATCCATTCACACATATTTTTTGTAAAAAAAATGTTTTTTTATTTAAAATAATCGATTTTTAAAAATTTTAAATAATATAATATATCGTAATTTTTTTTAATATGACATAAAATTCACTACTTACATGACAAGTGAATTCGTATGTCAGCGAAGCTTATGTCAAATCTCATACATTTATTTTCGAACTTCGTCAGTGATAAACTACCTCCGTAGTGCAGTGATTGAGTGCGTTGGTGCTCGCGCGAGAGGTCGCGGGTTCGAATCCCGCAGAGGGAACAAAGTTTTCAATGTTCGTGGGTCATGGATGTGTATTAAATTTGTGTATAATATAATGAAAAAATAAAAATATTAAATATGTGTATAGTATAAAAGTATTAAATATATTTCCGTTGTCTGGTATTTGTGACACAAGTTCTTCGGATACTTAGCACGGGGCCAGATTGACGTGGTGTGAAGCGTCCATAGATATTATTATTATTACTATAATAGCGATGGCATCTTGAAAAAGGGCCCAGAGGCTATGAGACTCGATGTTAGTGCTTGCAACTTGCACCTGTAGCATTTGTACTTACCGTAACCACTTCCGTCAATGTTCCGTGTTATACCGTACGGTAACTTACTGTTACTTGCAGTAATGTCAATAACCACAATTTTTATAAAAAATCTCTTACCCAACTGCGTTAGTTAAATAGTCCCGTTTTCACCAACGCATGTTAGTGTTAACGGCTTGTTAAATTACCATGCCTTCTCATTCATTGACAGGAATTACGAGAGGAACAACATGATATTTAACGAAGGGTTAACTTTAACATTGCTTGGTGAAACACGCCCTAAGTCCCGATTTCACCAACGCATAAAAGTATTAATTTATTATTACCATTGTCTGGTACCTGTAACACAAGTTCTTCGGATACTTAGCACAGGGCCAGATTGCCGTGGTGTGAAGCGTCTATATATATATTAATATATAATTAAATGGATAATATCCTGTTATACACGTAATACTTTAGTTAGCGGCTACTACATTTGATAAGATCTTTATAAAAAGATAGTATCAGGTGTCTAATAAAACTCGCACATTTGAGTAAAAACCAAGTGAAAGTGTATAAAAGTGAAACCTTTTTTCACATTAAAATTAAATTCCGTAATATTTGGAAACGTAATGCTTAATTGCGGCACAACTATTCCGGAAATACTCGAATTCCGACCAAAATATTAAATGATACCCGCAACTTCCGAAGTGAAGCTTACGGGAACTGTACATTTTCTTGAGACAAAAGTAACCTATGTCCTTTGCCATGATCTACTCTATATATAACGCCTCCGTTGTCTAGTGGTTCAGACCTTCGCTCTCGACCCGGGGGTCGTGGGTTCGATTCCCGCGTTGGAACAACAAAAAATGTTGTTTTCAGGTTTGGTTAGGACAATGCAGGCTGATCACCCGATTGTCTGACAAGAAAGATGATCCATGCGTCGGATGGGCATGTAAAAAGTCGGTCCTGCGCCTGTTCTCTCGCCAGTCGTGTCGGTTTACCGCCCCACTGGGTTATGAGAGTCAAAGGAAGAGAGAGTGCTTCGGTGTATTGCGCACACACTTGGGCACTATAAAATGCCTGGTTTCAATGAAATCGGCTACCGACACCGAAATCGGTGAGGGGAGCTATTATATATGTGCCAAATTTCATCAAAGTCGGTCCAGTAGTTTCGGAGCTTAATGCAAACAAACAATCATATTTTTTTCTTTTACATCATTAGTAAAGACCACTGTGGTCTATAGCATTTTTTGTTTTGGCACCTCATAAAAAATACATAAAATAATTTAAAAAAAATCAAAGGTCTAAAATGACCACATGGAGTGAATCTATACACTCGAACGCACTGGTCGTTGACCTCAGACCTGACCAGGATTGAAACTCATATGTTTTGTGACTTTTATGAAGATCTTTCATCGTGATTTGTCGCGTTTTGATATGTAATTTATGTGAGGTTCGAAAACAAAAAAATCTCTACGCGTCCATCTCTTCACACTATATTTGGGTTCATATATGAACCGTGAATCACTCTGTATATGGTGAAATATTCTTATATAATAATATTACACGTGTGAATGTAATTAAATAGGCTGTAAGTAGCTCACTCAGGTACTTATTATTTCCTATTATGTAATGTTTATTATTTCTATTGTTACATGTCAAAATCTAAAAATATACCATACTTAACATACTTTTACATACATGCTTGATATATTTCTTATAATCGAGCTAAACCAGTAAAAAACGTAACATCTTCACAGCAATTCGAACGCGCCTTCGTCTTATCACTTTCTTCATAATAATCCGTAACAATCGACGCTATTAATTCATTAATATTTATAAGTTCTACGCTAGTGTTATCATTGTGAAAGTCTGTTTATATGTGTGCAAAATACGATTCTCAGTTCCCTATTGTGGGCATTGTATAACTTTGATAATTTAAAACATAAATCGATGAAGGTGATATGTCGCAAAAAAATTTCACCCAAAAAATTGAGCTTAAAACAGTCACTTTAGCATTTTGGGATATGTAACGTATTAAGTACATTGATTCTAGAGACGGATCTTTAGATTAATAAACTTAATACTTTACGACGTATTCTAAAATGTTTTAGCGGCAGTTTGAACTCAATTTTCGAAATCATAATTTTGCTCCATATGACCTTCATCCATTCATATCTTCAATTGTTAAGTGACTTGAAAACTGTGGTATAACAGTAATTTGTATCACATAATCTAATTTAGAACTTCTGTCTTTTTCAGACCACACTGACTGCATACACTTCAGCAGAAATATCAAATGAATCGGAAATAGAAGAACGAAAAGACAGAAGAATTGTAAAGCGAGATGCGACGGTAATCATAGAGCATATTCCGGTACAACCACTCTATAGAAGCGACAGCCCTGTTATATACAGACAAATAACTAGACGGCGATACACTCCTAAACCTAAGTACGGCCCACCAAAATCTAAATACAGATCAGTCAAACCTAGAAAACCTTACAAAAAATCTAAAAAACCTAGTATAAAATACGGCCTACCCGGCCACAAAAAACGACCGACGAAACCCAGGTATGGTCCACCAAAATCTCGAAAACCTGTTTATGGACCTCCTAAGAAACCATCTTATAACTACGAACCTGACTCATATTGGACTTACGAAGATGCTCCATCCAACTATGAACAGAGCTACGACAAACCTAACAGCTTCGGTGAGCCTCCAGTGGAATACGGTGCTCCATATGCAAGCTCCAGCAATACTTATACACAAAAATACAAACAGCACAACTATGAAGGTACAAATTATAACCCCAATGAAAATTACGAAGCTATAGACGATAATGAGAATTATAACAATTATAATACTGAACCAGATTACAATTTCGCTCACACCAAAGAGAAGCCAGTTTATGTAAAACCTGAATATATTGAGGATTACGCAACCGAAGATTTTGATCCAGACCTATTGAGATTAATAAAAATGAAAAACAAACCTGAGAAGAGAAAGCCTTATAAGAAACAGCAGAGGAACCCTTGGAGGCCAACAACGACAGAAAGTCCTGAAGAAGACGAGGACGATGAAGTGGTAGTGGGAGGCCAATATGCCGAACCGCCAGGCAGATATATTCCTAAGTTTGCAAGCGATCCAAATTTTGATGATACTGACTTTTCACCGATGCATTTTTACATGAACCCGGATAGAGTATCAACGATGTCATCGTATGTTAATTATAAGAATAGTAACATGGCTTTCAGTCCTCAGAACTTAAACGATGCATTTAGTATAGTGGAGACATAAAAACATAAGATGTAGTTAGATTAAGGGCCTTCACAATCTATACTAATATTATAAAGCGGAAGAGTTTGTTTGTTTAATTAAACGCGCTAATCTCAGGAACTACTGGTATGATTTGAAAAATTTTTTTTTTTGTTGGAAAGTCCATTTATAAAGGAAGGCTTTAGGCTATATAACATTACGCTGCTACCAATTGGAGCGAAGCGTCAGCGAGAAATGTTGCAAAAACGGGGAAAATTATTCACATTTGAGGACTTTCGTTGCGTGCGCTGCATAAACGGTTTAAGTCACTCAAAAAACACGTGAACGAAGTCGCGGGGACAGCTAGTCTATTGATAATTCTATAGATTATTATTCTATCCCCGTCGCTCAAAAGTTAATCAAAACTATCGAAGCTATCTGATACTTATTAGCAGATTGTGAAATAGGCCCTTAGCACATTGTTGAAAATTTCATTGTTGTTACCTTGTTTTGTTGTTGTTTTATTACTAAAGAGCGTATTGATAGAATGGAATTACCACTAGATAATTTTTATTGTTCAAATGATACACTACGAATTCGATATATTCAATGAAATCACAGAAAAACAACTAAATTTAAAGTACATACTTTAAATATTTTATATAACTTCCAATTTTATTAATTTGTTCCAAAACATCTATACAGATTTATTTTTATAACCCCTGTTGTGTAAATTATTTATTTTTAATATTAAGGATAATTTATTTTTTGTAATAAATAAGTGAAAAGTATTATTCATTTTTTATTCAAAAACCATCTTAAATTAAATGACAAAACTGTATAATATATCTACTAATTTAAAGTCTATTGCATGAATAGTTTTTATAATGCAGATTCTTATTTAGGAAGTTAGCATGGATCAGTAATAAGTGAAACTTCGAAAATAGAAACATATTTTTGGGAAGGTTCTAAATGTAATTTATGAAATGTATTTTGCTTTCGAGTAAATGTTAAAAACAATCCGGTTCACTATTAAAATGTATGAATTACAAACATTATAAGAAACTTACATAAAGGCATAACAAAACTGACTTTAAGTCTTAAAAAAAACTTACAAAACTAATGTATAATGTAACAAAACAGTATCTTCAGCACACATTAATAAAAATAGTTATAGAAATAAAACATGATGTCTAGAAAGTATTTGTAAAAGTTTCGAAATCTATCTTTAACGTTTTGTTATGGGTATTTACTTAGCAGAAGAAATATTTTAGTTTAGCGGTCTCTTCTTGACATCTACGTTCAAAACCTAAAGGAAGGATTTAGTATATTCTTAGGCTGGGTCTACATAATTTAGAATCCCTGAGGCTGAAGAAAGTTCAGAGCACTGAAAATTGTACTCTAGGCTACAATATAGCTGAAAATCGAGCAGCATTGGTGCTGAAGAGAACTGACTTTCCGAAAATTGTCATCAGAAGTTAGACTGTACTTATACCGAGTTCGCTTACTACAAATCATCGACCGTGCTTCCCCAGCCTCGACACCAGGTGTCTCCTTACATGCTTCTTCTTTCTAGCATTCCCACAAGCTGCCCTAGCCGCTTCTGCAGCTGCCAAGGCAGCTTGCTTGGTAGCTGCACAGTCTTCGCGAGCACATTGCAGCTTGTGTTGCAGCTGGGCCAGTCTAGTTCGCGCGTCGGCCATCTGCCGACATTTCTCCTCCAACGATGCCTTGGTTTTGTCCAGCACACCTAACGTAGATTTCTCCACCTGCGCCGCCAATTGAAGGGCCTGGTTCACCAGTTTATACTGCAAGGTGATTAGAGAGTTGATTTCACACTAAAACATTAGACATAAAGGTTTCCATTTTTATATTCAGTAAGCTTTAGGTTAATTAGGTACTAAAATATTGGATGCTATAAAGTCTTCATTTCTACTTAAATCGTAAAATATCATGTAAACCAGTTTTATTACTTTCTTGAGTGTATAACTAATGCCTTCATGTATGTCTTCAACTGTTTTATAGTGTAAGTATATTATATTTCGTTTTAGGTCTACTATTTAGGATAGGTGAACTTATATTTTAAGTGATCGTGCACGTTCTATCTGTTTTCTTTATCTCATTTCTCTCTATATGGCTGCTATCAGAGATTTCTTATTTACAAATAAGTAGTACCTTTGTGTCGTATCTCTATGTAAATTGTTATGTTATAAATGTTTCTGAGTGCAATATACTGATAAAATAAATAAAGTAATTTTACATTAGTTTGGTCAAATGTCGTCCTTTGTTTACATACGTTACTTCCAAGTTTGGTTAGAACAATGCAGGCTGATCGATTGTCTGACAAGAAAGATGATCCATGCGTCGGATGGGCATGTAAAAAGTCGGTCCTGTCGGTTTACTTCAGGCAGGAGTGATTTTATAGTGCCCCAAGTGTGTGCGCAATACACGAAGACACTATCTCTTCCTTTCACTCTCATAACCCAGTGGGACGGTAAACCGACACGGCTGGCGAGAGAACAGGCGCAGGGCCGACTTTTTACATGCCCATCCGACGCATGGATCATCTTTCATGTCAGACAATCAGGTGATCGGCCTGCATTGTCCTAACCAAACTTGAAAACAAAATTTTTTTGTTGTTCCAACGCGGGAATCGAACCTACTGGTCGAGAGAAGTTTAGAACCACCACACCACGGAGGCGCTCAGGAGTTAGAGTAATACGTATGTAAGTACCTGAGCAGCCGCCTGGTCATGAGCTTGACCCGCGGCGTTGACAGCCGCCTCCTGGGTGTGTATGGCCCTGGCGTTCAGCGCCACCACTGCCTCCACTTCGGCGACCTGCTGCTGCAGCTGTTCCACCAGCGCCTGCTTCCCGGCGAGAGCTGCACCCGCTGCTTTGGCTGCTTGAAGTGCTTTCTCCGCGAGTTGAGATTTCACCTATTTTTTCATACAATAAACTTATCATACGGATTCATAGCTCATTTACCTTCTCAACCTCGTATCTAAAAAAAAGACATGTGGCACTCGGGGACTGCCGCGGTAAAGCTATTGCATACTTACTTATTGCATATGACTTATCCGATACAACCAATGCCACCTAGAGGCGAGTTGTTGAACTAAAGAGACAAGCGTGATATTTCAAAAAGGTCATTAAAGTTCTGCTATTCATTGATAGATGGCAATAAAAAGTATTTTCGTTACGGAATTTCTGGATTCGGTCTCCATGCTCAAGGCCCGCGATAGAAGCTATGCAATAGCTTAAAAACTACAACTTTTCAGGGGAGTCACAAAACTTCAAGATATAAGATTTTATTACAACAAGGATTTTGAATATATACATAATGTACATAACTGAATCTCATGTAAAAAAATCTATGTCATAATAAAGTCTAAAATTATTAAGTTTTTTTACTTCACTGAAAAGCTATAGTTTTGTAGAACTAGGTTGTGAAGGTACAGCGGCGATGATCATCAAGCCGAATATGGTGTGAAGAGAAGGACGATTAGAGCATTTTTTTTGGCACCTCATATAAATTACTTAATATAACTAAAAAAAGATCTTAAATGACCACAAGAAATTAATCTTACTATACTCGCTGGCTCATAGTCAATACACACGAACGCACTGGTCGTTGACCTGACCGGGATTGAAACTCATCTGTTTTGTGACTTTTATGGAGATATTTAATCGTGATTTCTTGTGTTATGGCCTACCATCACATACAATATATCTTTAAGACAAAAAAATTGCAATAGATGTCACTACTATTCGTTAATATTTTCTATTTGTTTATATATTATCTACTTTATGCCCTTAGTTATCTATTATCAATATTAGTCCGCCATTTTACAATGTGCAAAAAGTTAAAATAAATAAATAATATCTATTAACATAACTTTCATTTAAATCGTATCAGTATATATAAGCGCTATCTTGGAACATACATACATACATTGACTAATATTCCCCTTCCTTTTGATTAGGCCATAGTCAGGTACCACACATGAAGAACACATGAAACTAAAGAGTTTCTTCATATAATATACTAGCTGTGCCCGCGACTTCGTTAGCGTGGTTTTTCAGTGACTTAAACCGTTTATGCAGCGCACGCAACGAAAGTCTTCAAATGTGTTTTCCCCGTTTTTCCAACATTGCTCACTGACGCTTCGCTGCTATTGGTCGCAGCGTAATGTTATATAGCCCAAAGCCTTCCTCTATAAATGGACTATCCAACAAAAAAAGTTTTTTTTTATTCGGACCAGTAGTTCTTGAGATTAGCGCGTTTAAACAAACAAACAAACTCTTCCGCTTTATAACATTAGTATAGTCTAGTTGTTCCCGCGACTTCGTTTGCGTGGTTCTTGAGCGACTTAAACCATTTATGCAGCGCACACAATGAAAGTCTCCCCGTTTTTGCAACATTTCTCACTGAAGCTTCGCTCCTATTGGTCGCAGCGTAATGTTATATAGCCTAAAACCTTCCTCTATAAATGGACTATCCAACAAAAAAAATTTTTTTCAAATCGGACCAGTAGTTCCTGAGATTTAAACAAACAAACAAACTCTTCCATTTTATAATATTAGTATAGATTCTTCAAATACCATATGAGCGGCCTGTGCACCAGCGGCGTCCTGGGCAGCATGAGCAGCCTTGGCCTCCGCCGCAGCCTTCTGAGCGACATTAAAAGGAGCTTTCGGTTCGCAATCCCTGGTCATCCCTCCGTGAGCACCCTTAGCTACATCAACTATCTGCCGTACTCTCTTCTCAGAGTACCCTGACACGGAAACCACTAAAAGTAATACTAGCACTGGAATTGGTGATCTGGACATTAGACACAGCTGTTGAAACTATTTTTATGTAAATTAGCTAGAAATATTTGGATTTCAAATGAAAAGTATGTGACATTTGACATTTTCATTCTAAATTTCAAACGAAAATTTGAGAGAAATGTAAATAGATTTTTAGACTTTTGTCGTGGATATGATAAAATAAAAAAAACATGTTATGTGATGCGTGTACGGAAAATGTTGTATTGTATTCTTCAGACAGTGGGCCAAATTACTAACTTAACTACTTGTGACTAGCAGACACACTTCGTTGATCATACAAACTGTTTGCGATGAACCGTTTAAACCTTCCCGGGACTTCCGAATATTGCAAGACTAAAAATAGCCGAATCGGTTCAGTCGTCCACGAGTTTCATCGAGACTAACGAACAGAAATTCATTTATATATATGAGAGAAAAAGAAGATATATAGAAGATAGATAGATATTATTTTAAAAAAAGAAGACTTCGCTATCCTCAATGACATTGCTATATAAATTGGTAAGGCATAATAATTGCTTTCTTGCCAATTATATAATTATAAAATACAAACCTACAAACTATCGCCCGCAGGTGAAGATTCTATTAAAATAAACACTCTTCCAGTGCAATGATAGATCTAAAAACTCTGCACAATGGCAGGCACAAAGAAAAAAGACTTGACAGTTATCTGACATATTCGAAAGTTTGTAAATCAAGATTTGAGAAAAAATTGCAGAGTGGATTTAAAGTGTTCGGAAATGTAAAGGTACGTGGAATATGCAAAAATTGGTACAGAGTTCTATAGAGCAATTACTAATCCCTTTAAAACTTTGCCCCATAAGAAAAACAAAACGCAACAGATACGTTGCTGTGATTGTTCGATACGTTGAGTCTTGACAGAGAAAATAACATTGATTTGGTAGTATTTTATATTAATATGGAGGGCAAAGGATTAAGTTTTCAATACATAGAATTAACGAATACTGAATTAATTGAAGTTCTACTTTTTTATTATTTTGGCATATCCCTCCCCTCAATAGCCTCAGCTTCTTCTATTGGCATATACACCCCCCTCAATAGCCTCAGCTTCTTCTATTGGCATATGCACCCCCCCTCAATAGCCTCAGCTTCCTCTATTGGCATATGCACCCCCCCCTCAATAGCTTCAGCTTCTTCTATTGGCATATACACCCCCCTCAATAGCCTCAGCTTCTTCTATTGGCATATGCACCCCCCCCTCAATAGCCTCAGCTTCTTCTATTGGCATATGCCCCACCCCTCTCAATAGGAGTTGCCAACCTCAGTGTGCAAAAAGGTTGGCAATATTAGGTTAATAAAAAGATCTACACGCGAGTTTCGTGCAAATACAAGTTTAAATATAATACCAAATTTAAGAGAGCCTCACAATAGCTAATTTTAGTTAGGAGCGCTACGGGCTGTCACTGTCACTCCTTGGGTAAATAACAAAGACAGCATGATACTTGAGCGCCACTTTATTTAACTATCATGTATTTAATTTGTCTACCGCTAATGGCACGTTTAAAATATCTTTATAAGTAGTAACCTTTGATAAAAAGTGTAGTTATCGAATGCTGTGTGAAAATATGACAGTTCCAATGGAATTGAAATTCGTTATCGTTACTTTTACGGAGCTTTTAAATGTTCTATCTTCGCCTACTGACTGCTTGAACTATTAGATTCTGTTGTCGATAGAAGGTGTTTTCCATGTAAGAGATGTTCATAAGTTATTCTTCTTCCAGGATTCTACCAGGATCCAAAGGTGGATTGAACATTTAAAATGATCTGTCTATCTATCTACGGCTTTATCGCGTCCGCAGCTGTACTCGCCTGTGTGCCCGTCTGCTACAACCATCTGGGCAAGAAATTGCTGAAGTGTTTCAAGGAGAATAAGAAGAATTAGAGAAGAAGATAGCATGACGTGTGGGATCTGCATTTCTGTTTTTACAGCGATCTTCGCGGCCATTTTAATTGGCTGCGGACCGATCTACCTGGACCATAGGCTTCAGAAATGTGTTGACGAGAAAACCTCATCGGATAATGTGGAGTCATCCAAATTAGCTCCTGGAATTTCGATAAAAAAAGAAGTAACGCCGTTCGCATCAAATAAGGAATCTGCTGTTCAGACTATGGTGGGGAGGAAATGTCATTGTTAATGAATATACTGATTTATTGATCGTTTTGCTTACTGTTGTATCAAGTTTGAAAAAAATTAAACAAGCTGAGCCATTTCTAGTTCAAGTTAGCTTTAATTAACGTTTTAATTAATGTCTCACAAGATTAACATGACTTCCACCAATATTTGGACAACTCCAATAAATCCCGTGATAGACCCATAAATCCATTTCATTTCAGAGGAGATCATAGGATATGAGGTAGAATGCCTTCGATAAGTCTAAGAAACAGGCACACAGGAGTAGTACGCCTGTCCGTGTAATAACTAAGAGTGCTTCCGGTTACTGAGTAACGGGTACACCATTTAGTACCGAGTAACGAATTGTTACACACGAATATTTTTCGTTACTAGCATTACTTCGTATCATAGCCATATACACTGTTTCAACCACGCAATGTACCGTTTTCTTGTTGATCTGTCCATGAATGGGGCGAAGGAATTGAATTACGGATATTGGTCTATAAATTTAGACATTGTTTAACACAGCGCTCGCCAACCCGCCTGGCGTGCGTGACAAGTACTACCCTCCATTAAATACTTTGGAAGACGCCCAACACTGCCGTCCTAAGGAAGAGTGCAATGTTTTTTTTTTGGACAAATTGAGTTAAGACCATATCCGTTATCAGCTTATTTTCCTGATTACGGATATGGTCTTTACTCAATTTGCCCAAAAACTCGACTAATCGCACTTTTCGTAAGGACGGCAGAAAAGTGGGCGTCATACCCGTGACAGGTGTAAATAAAAACTCGTAAAAGTATGATAAAATATGGACTTTATTGTCTACAGTCTCTGAGAGAAAAGTTTAAGGAAATAAGAATTTTGACCGTCGCCTCTCAATACATTTTGGATAATATACTGTATGTCAGAAAGAACTTAAATAATTTTAAAACGAAAAACGACAATCACTGTAGAAATACAAGAAATAAACACAATGATTGTGTGAGGGTGTGCTAGCATTAAAAAAATGATTTTTTTAATGCTAGCACACCCTGGGAATAAGGTGGCCACTTTCGAGGATACTTCTATTTTATAAAGTATACTTTTGTAAATTGTAATTTATGTTAAGTTATAACATTGTTATATATATATATATATATATATATATATATATCTCATAGCCGACAATATATATATATATATATTTTATAGTTCTATATATATATATATATATATATATATATATATATATATATATATATATATATATATATATTAAAGAACAATTTTCCCATCTTTTTGCTAAAAGGTGGCCCCGAGCGAGTTTCTTACGCCGGTTCTTCTCGCCGGGTTAGTCCCGGAACCGGTGGTAGGTCATCATGTAGGACAATTCTGAAAGTGATAGTTACTAACCTATTTGGAAATAAAAGATTTTTCATTTTCATTTTCATTTACATATAATGGACTTCGCCTAGGAAGCTACACACCAGCACTCGTCCTTGATACAGACACCCCCCGAGAACTTCGACTGACGGCAGCGCTCGTCGCACTCCTTGGCTTCGCAGGTGTCCGCAGCGCGGATCAGCTGATGCTGGATCTCGCCGTCCTCTGCTTCTAGAAGTACAATACAAAATACAAATATGTATTTCCAAAAAATATTTAACAACAAACGGTAAACAGATCCCCACACTAGGCAATGCCTGTCCTGTGGGGACATCCAGGACAAAGTTGAAATATTGTAGATATAGTTACACAATGTTAAATAAGTGTTTTTTAGTATATACAGAATGATTCATGGATTACTTATATATTAAGCCGAATATAGTGTAGTTTGCATATTGTTTTAAGCTATGTAATGTTAAAAGTCAAAACAGAAATATCAATGTATTTAAATAAAATATTATGCTCTGGTAAAAATAATGAAGATGATTATAATTTTTTTTGGATTTTTTCAATAATACCAGTATTAGGAAAAAAGGTTTCAAAGTACTCCAATTTTCAGCGTATTGCGAGCACACAGCTTTAAGGCAAATTTTTATCTGGGGGCACGGTCGTGCCCCGCCAAGACGAGCAACGCGAAGCGCAATGGCACTAACTACCTTTTCTCGAAACATTTCGTCGTTTTCTGAACTCTCATAACTTTGCTTTGGCTACATAGTTGAAAATTTCGAGATAACTATAATGACACCAGTAAAAACATGAAACATACAAAGTTTAAATGTATACTTTAGATTTTATCAATGTCGAAAAACCCCCGATTTGTCACTGACTCAACTTCTATAAGTATAGATCATCAAAATCCTTAAGGTACTTCCAAAAGCCCTAGAAAGCTGTTATTATTATAAAAACAACAAAAAAATATGAATGTCGCCATTTTTTATCCAATATGTTGGACGGTACAATATGCAGACTTATCTTTTTCATTACAACCCCCCATTTAACAACTTACAAAAATAAATGAAATACCACCAGTCGAGTCAACACAGCTTACCCTGTGAAAAAGTTTTTAGATCTCATGCCAAGATTCTTGATCTATGCGCTCTTACTTTAAAAGGCCTAACTTCACACACTCTACATTTCAGTCAAAACGTGATGCTTGACCGTTTTATTTTTCGACTCGTCTTGGCAAATTGTTACATAAATGCTTCAATTCTTCGTCAATGTGAGTAGAGCCTAACGCCTTTGTGAAAGTTCCGCGGCAACCGTGGTCGAGGTAGCACGCGCCCGCGAGTCCAAATACACGCGCTCCGCACGTATAACTCCGTTTTAAATCCTTGTAACAGTGAAAGTGGTCGTAAAGACTAGTGTAATACGTCAAAAGACGCGTAAAATTACGACGAGTGCAACGGTGGAAACCGCGTGAAAATTGGAGCAAGAGAAGAAAAGTTACGGACGAAAAACCGGCGTAAAAACCGTTTTTATAACTTTGGACGCGTGCGGCGCGCGATTAGTCGCGACGACCCCCCTGTTTTTTGATCCCAGTATACGCGCAGAAGACCCCCCCTACACGACACGAAATCCCAGATTTTTCTGGTGGAGGATTCGGGAGTTACACCCAAAAACATCTGAGGAGGCTCCAGGGGTGGGGCGCGGGGAAGGCCGGGGGGTGAAAACCAAACACACACTCAGCAGCGGAACTACCAGGGCTCACCAGCCCCCTTTACAAAATTAAAATCGGACCAGCAGTTTAGAAGATATTGAAGATTTAAAAAGTGAAGAAAATTTGAAAAATCATAACTCGGGAACAAGATCGGTGACAGTGACAGTTTAAAATTTTATAGTGTGAGGAACAGTGTGGAGGATAATTGTGGAAAGTTTGGCGGCGATCCGGCGGATAGATCCAGAGAAAATAAGGAAAAACCTAAAAATCTAGACTTCAACCTACGAGGTCTAGATTTTTGGGGGAGCACCGGACCGTCCCCACGGGTCGACGCCAAAAGCAGAAGAACCTGAAGATTAAGCTAAGTAGTAGTTTTGATTAAAAAAGTGTTAAGAAATCTGTAGAAAAGTAGACCTAGTTGAGGAATTTCGTATGTAACCGATAAAGTAAAGAAGCTGTAAGAAAGTAAATTAGTATACAATATAGTCGAAGAGTGTAGCCACAAGTTAGTAAAGGTCCGAGATTTTTATAATAAGTAGTTTAGTTAGAAATTGTGTTTTTAAAAACTTTTTGTCCATAATATTTTATAGGAATACGTAAGTGGGCTCCGCCCACTGGAAACGCCCCTAAAATACGACAAAGCAGAATAACTGCGAAGTTTTGTAATAATAATTTATTCCAGGTTGTGTACAGTGTAAAGGAAACCGGGGGGAACCCACCCCAAAAATTTCAAGAACATACGCGAACCCAGTTAAACGTTATTCACAAAAAACGAAACTTTTACGTGACGTCACGAAATAGGCGGAGTAATACAAAACTAGGGTTGTGAACGTTACGGTTCTTATCGATAAAATTAAATTAATAAATTAAAGATAATACATTTTATACTTGTAATTAATAGTAATTAACAACGAAATAACAAATTAATAAACCTAAAATACCGTGTTCTTTTAAACGTAATTTTCAAAACTCAACTTAAACTAAATTAGTAAAAAATCCCCCTCTGTTTAAATCATAAGTATAAAAAACTCGCGTAACTATTAATATAAATAATTAAAACAAATAAATAATAGTAAATATATAGTAAAATATAGTAAATAATATAAAATAGAATTATAAATTTTTAAAATATAAAACATATATATCATATCATAAATAATAGAATTAACTAGTTTCGGACATAAATTAAACTAAACATACAACATAAAACAAATCAGCCTTAAATACCAACTAAAATCTAATAATATTCATCTAAACTATCGATAAATACGATAAAAATAATCCCACAATACATCCCTATACAGCCCTAGCATAACCCTAGCACAACGCCCCGCCCATTATAGATAATACAGCCAACGCGATTACAACATCAGACAGGCCCCGCCCCCTAAACGTGTCATTCGCGGACAAGACAGTCGACACTATCGTAACATCAGATAGGCCACGCCCCGTGTCCGTATTCATGGTGGAGCCCCATATCGCAAAAAACGTTATCGTTTATTAAAATCAAAATTAAAAGTTGGAATTAAAATTATTAAAAATCTGTTTCTACTTAATAAATACATACATAAACAAACTAAATACATTAAAATACAAATTTCATATTAAAAACAGTAAATATAATCAGTAAACTTCCTTAAACAAATTAAAACACGTAAATAACCATTTCATTTAAAATAACTTTCAATACATTATAAATAAATAGATAATATAAATTAATTCCAGGTTAAAAACAGCAAAAACTTCATTAATATTCGTAATAATAAAATAGAAAACCGAAGTCCCCAACCAGAATAAGGCCGCGATCTAAGATAACACACTCGGAGTAAACAACCCGCCCACGACACGCCCCCTTGGAACACAAAAGTAGGTCAATGCCGAAGCGTTTTCAGGGCTGCAAATGACATAGTTTTTAAACAAATAAAATTAAATTTTAACTTAGAAACTTAAACTAGAAAATAACAGTAAATCATTAATATCATTATAATTAAATAGCAACCAAAGTAAATAAGCAATAAATATATATAAAATAGAATACATAAATAGCAAAAAATTTAAATTTCTATAGTAATATAAATCCTAAGTAAATAATAAATAAAACATAAATATAAAACAATAAATAAATAAATACATAGTAAATAAAACTAACGGTAAAAGTACTTAGAACTAAATAAACAACAACATTAAATAAATATATTCAAAAATTCTTAGTAGACAAAATAACTTAAATACGGTAAATAATAATAATAAATAACATTTAAATAAAACACATATATAATTAATAATAAAACACTCAATCCCATCAGGTAATAGTAAAGCTCATTTGTTATAAATATTAAATTACAAACACGACGCAGCCCTGACACGCCCCCGACACGCCCCCAAGATCGCACTTGGAGATAAGCCGAGGACACCGAGCGGCTGGCGTGTTGCTTTTACATTTCAACAGGCGCTTTATTAAATTCAAAACCATAGGGTTATTTCTTAAAATAGACAATTATAGGATCGGAAATTACAAGAAAACGTTAGTAAATTTAATAACACGTAATATATAATACATTTTCGGCATCTTTTTAATCAAATAACAAAGTTATAAATAAAAATACAAAATTAAACAGTAAAATAAAGCGAAAACACGCGAGTGTGATTGCTATTAAAAACTGGAAGGAACCTTATTAAATATTAAACTTAGAACTAAAAACTAAAATTACTTTTCTTTTTGAGGTGGGTTACCTAAACCGACATTGGAACATTAAAACGAGGCGTAAAGCCGAACTATCAGTCATTAGAACTAGGACAAACTACGTCATTTTTGGCGTAGTTGTTAGATTTAAGGTTTTAATTAATTAGGTGTTAGAATATACATTGACCAGTCTGTCCCCTATTGGGGCTACTGTTAGTTTTAGATTATATTAGAGGACAAAAGGCTTTTACTAAAGCAACGTTCAATTGACCACTGTCCCTCTACTGGGTCACTTGACTTAACCGCCAGCTCTTAAGGCTTTGTTTTAGACTTTAAATATACTTTGACTCCATTTTAGTTTTTTATAGGACCAGCTGTCCCTTATTAGGGTGGCTGTTAGTTATAGGTTATACAGGACAAAACTTTTTATTGAAGTATTAAATATTTTTGACCAGTTGCCTCTTTATTAAGGGCAACTGTTAGGTTAGTATTTTAAGTATATCTAATACTCTATTGAGCCATTAATTTTACAATTTTACTGACACATTCCCCCTATCAGTTTTTGTATAATTTTAATTTAATTTTATTGAAATAAGACCAATATGGCTATGGTACATACCCCTAAGCTAAAGAACCCCAAGGGCGCGAAAAATAGAGGTAGCATAGGTAGCGTCAACAGCATAAATAGTAGGGGTAGCACCCCAGAAAAGTGTCCCTCGGGCACCATAGCGGACACCATGCAAATGGGCCGCTATCTAGAGCCCGAACCTTTGGAAGTCCTTCTGACTGACATGTGCACAATGACCGAGGATAGTTTGAAACTAATAAGCCAGTCTAGAAATTTAAAAAGTGACATAAAATCAGGATTACTAAATAATTTAAATGGGATATTAATTCAGGTAAAGAAGATAGTATATTTAGATAAAAATAAGAATGAACCAGCTCAAAGTAATGTAGACAGTGTAAATGAAAATAGGAATTTAATACTAGAATTATTTGACAACTTAAGACAAGAATTTAATAGCAAGTTTGAGGACATAAAGAAGACAAATAGGGAGATGATAGAAGAATGCAAGGGGATAAAAGCAGAGGTAGTAAATAGAGTAGAAGAGATAAAACAGGCAAATAGAGAAAGCAAGGAAATTTTGGAAAGGACGGCTAAGGAGTGGGGGGGGGTTAGGGCTATGGCCGAACCACAACCCGCTACATAATATGCGAGTGTGGTGAGTGGCGAGGGTCTTCAAACCTCGCCATCAAAGCCTAGGTGCGTGACCCTCCACTCCCTAGCCGTCACGGACAAAGAGGACATAATGTCAGGCACGGAAATAATAGCAGGAATAGGCGATATTATAGATGCGAAAAAGGAAGGAATAAAAGTAGACAGAATTAGAAAAGGGAAAGGAAGAAAGGTAATATTAGGATTTAGTAAGAAAGAGGACAGAGAGAAAGTGAAAAGAAAGATTGAAAAAAGCAGTACTAAACTAAAGGTTGAAAGAATGGTGAACAAGGATCCCCAAGTGGTGCTGTATGGGGTGCTCAAGGCGAATTCCAACGAGGATATCCTCGGTGCAATTCGGTCCCAAAATGGGCACCTCATACAGTCACTGCTGGGCGGAAAGGAAGATAGGATGAATGTTAAGTATAGAAAGAAAGGGAAGGATGATGAGACGGAGCATGTGGTACTGACCGTGTCCCCGGGGCTGTGGCAGTGCCTCACGAAAGCGGGGCAAGTCTATATAGACATGCAGCGTATCCGCGTCGCCGACCAGTCCCCCCTAATACAGTGCTCGCTCTGTTTAGGGTACGGACACGGAAGGCGGCACTGTGAGCACGAAGATGGAGAGAGGTGCTGCCACTGCTCTGGAGAGCACCACCAGTCTGATTGTGTGAATGATGACCAAGTAGCATGGTGCATAAATTGCAGGAGAGAAGGGATAGAAAAGAGTAAAGCATGTCACAATGCGTTTAGCGCGGAGTGCCCCGTTAGGCGAAGGTGGGATGCAATAGCACGGGCGTCGGTGGCCTACGCCAGCGACGATCCGCACACACATAGCATACACAGCATACAAGCAATAAATACAGAGAATATAGAATGTAATATGTAAGATAATTTATATATACATATATATATATAAGTTAGATAAATATGTATAAGTAAATGTATAATATGTAATAAATAATAAATATGTATAGTAATAGGTAATAGAGTATATGTAAGATTTAAATAAGCAAATATAATATGTAATAAGTAACCTATGTATAGTAATATAGTAATGTATGTAAGCATTGGGTTTCAACAAAATTACTTTGTTGTTCCCAATGCAACCAAGTAAAAATATATGTTAATGTATTTAATAAGTAATGTATGTAATTTAAAATGCAACATACGAAAAAAAAAAAAAAAAAAAAAAAAAAAAAAAAAAAAAAAAAAAAAAAAAAAAAACACTTTGCATATATATGGTTATGCTAATACATAACGACAGCATATATGGCATAAGTAAAAAATTAATATGAAACTATAATAAGATATTTAAATATATAGTAACAAATAATTAATATAATAGCATATGTAAGAACTCAAGTATATATACGTAAAAATATAACATAGTAAGCAAAATACAAAATGTCGACATACAAAGAATAGATAAAAACAACAATGCAATAATAATTAGGTCGTAAAGATAAAAGATACGTATGAACAAAAATAAATGTAGTATAAAAATAAACGAAATGTATAATACCTGTTAGTAAAAATAAAAAATGACAAGTTAGTAGCAAATTATATAGATAAAACATATTATAAAAATGTAACAAAATTTAGAAATAAAGTGTATAGCAAAAGTAAAAACTGTAAAAATGAATAATTTGGAAATAAAACAATAGTGTATGCAATGTAAGTGTGTTGTGGGGTAGCTGGCGTGGGCCGGCGACGGTGGTGTGGCAGACCACAAATTGGTAAAAATTATACTGTAATAATGATTAGCAATGGCAGCTTAAGGAGGATTCCGCGCTGGGCGCACATGTGATAGTAAGAAATAGAAGTAAAAAATTTGAAATATTGTAAATAAATAATAGTAAATAAATAAATAAAATTGAAATAATAAAACATGAATAAAAGATAGAAATTGCAAATAAATATAAAACATAAACATACTACCTACGATAAAGAAAGTAAAAATTAATAAAGTAAACAATTGTCCCTGTTTATGATAGGGGGAACAAGTAGGACCCACATTTTACATGGGTCCATTTAAAAAAAAAAAAAAAAAAAAAAAAAAAAAAAAAAAAAAAAAACCCCTTTGTGAAAGGTCAAATCGTCTATCAGCTAACGTCGATTAGTTAACAAGCTACTCTACGCTCATTGGTGAACAGCACGTGCAACAAGTTCGCTCACTCGTTGCACCTTTAGTTCATAATGGCTTGATAACTCAAATGTTAGCTGATCGATTTGATCGGCCTTTCAGAAACCGGTTAGTATAAAAAAGGCATACCTGCACTTCGCTCCGCCATAGCAGTGGTCAGCACCAACAATGCAAAAGCAACGAAAATCACAAAAAAACTCTTCATGTTTGATCGTAAGACAGGTTCAACTTTTATAAAAAAACTGTTGATTTTTCTCGATTTCTGAAAAGTAAAAGGATGTTTAACGTATATCCCGTTCCGATTCAATGTGATCTTATGTAATCAAACCTATTAAAGCTCCATATGGTATAATAATTCCGATTTAAATGACACCTTATTCACTGCGAAGTAAATACAATACACGATAATGTTTGCTTACAATAACATTATATTCAATCGGAACGGATTATACGTGGTGCTCCACAAAAGTATTTATTTTTATGACTCGAGACTAAAAAATAATAAATGGTAAAAAATAAAAATTATTATACATTTCTAAAGAAGTAGAAAAGTTAGCATATCCCAACGTAATAGTGACTGGTATTTATACATTCTGTATAAGTTACAATGACATATTAATAAAGTAAATGGATCTTTTTTGTTTACATTTAGCTCACATTGAATTGAAACTTAGCATTGTTTTTTACAAATTATTGTACACAAGAAACACTTAACAATAGTACAAATTACAGAGAAAGACGACACAAAGGTACTGCTTATTTCTGAAAGAAATTTCCTCCAGCAGCCCTACGGAAGATATATGGGATACAAGTTATGAGATAGAGCGTGCACAATTACATACAAATACATTACATCTATAATATATTAAAATCAGAATAAATACATTAACAACAATAGATACAATAATTAATATAAATTAAAATACAGTCATACATAATTAATAAAATAAAAATATATTAATATATAAATTACTACTAAATAAATAAACAAATAAATAAATACGCATAAAACAATAATATAATAACTGTAAAGTATTACTAGAGTGCAGCTCCAAATACCAACCTTTTTTGTTATGCAAATACCACATAGGAACCCTTTATATACTCATGGATAAAGATATAATAATGTTCAATAGTTATTACTTATGTTATTTAGTTAAAATGTAACTTAGCTAATCTTATTATAGTAAATAATGTTTGTGCAGCAATATTTTAACTGTGATAGGGCATGGAACTCCCATTACACTCAAGTTATCTATTGTATTCTTATCAATTCAAGAGAACATAATATTTCCACCTAACCTAGGTCAGTTCGTTCGTAACCATCCGTACTCTAAGGCCGTGTTTCAATCTCATTCATTGACAGGAAATACGAGAGAGATAACATGATAGGTATTTAACATGGCGTTAACTTTAACATCGCTTGGTGAAACACGTCCTAAGCCAGATAAACATAATATAACTACGTATTCCCAACGTTATCGAACGCCATTAGGGCGCTGTCGTATCGATAATTTACGAATACCTGGCTGTTAATTGAACCTGCTAAGCTCACTGAGACCTAAAATCAAGGTTAAATTGCGTAACTTCGAGTTTTTCTGTGTTTTAGTGTTAACTATGTAACGTTTTATTGGCTTGCGCCAAAGAATACTCTAGTCTTCTTTCTCTTTATTTTTCTTATATATAAAAATGAATTGCTCTTCGTTAGTGTCGCTAAAACTCGAGAACGGCTGAATCGATTCGGCTATTTTTAGTCTTGAAATAATCGTGGATGTCTTCTTAGCGAAATGGGCACGGATCAGCTAGTAAGGTATAAAATTTAATTTTCGGACACGTTCCTCATAATATCAAAGAAAGGATTTTCTTAACTACTTTCACAATCCTTTTTCATATCGTGTGTGCTGTTTGTATGCTCAACGAAGTGGGCACGTGTCAGCTAGTAAGGTATAATTACATACGTTTGCGCCAATAGAAACTATCTCAGAGTTAACTAACTTTGATTTCTTTATGATAAATAAGGTTGTTTCACAAGGCTAAAAGTGGACTTGTTTTAATTTAAGAAGAGTTTTGTATTGTCACATTTCATCTGTCACATCTATCACGCGTCCCAAACATTTCATTGAAATGGCTTTAAAATTACTGTGGAACTGTGCTAAAATTATTTTACTGTCCGGGCTAAATTTCCAAATTTGAAGAGTACTACATTCAGTAGGTATAATATTTAATTATTGGTTTTTTAATAAGGTACAATGGACCACCTCATATTTCCACCACTGCAACTCCTGTGCAGCCAGGATTGACAGTGGTAACCACAAATAGCTTTGATAGGAACTTTGATTGATATGATTGTATTCTAATCTCATCTTTAATCTCATGCTATCTTTTATAAAATAGATACATCTATTATATAAAAGATAGCTTGATCTTGACCCCTTGCTTTTGATGCCGCAAGGGAAATACGTTACGCATCCCCCAGGGAGGGTCCACTAGGGATATGTGGGACTCCTGGCATGTGGGAGTGCTGGTTTACTCACTAAAACCACTTGCGGATTGCCATCAGCTATTATTGAGGGGAATGTCCTGGATCTTTCAAAACACAGTCTACCTCATAAGGGACCGGATTTCCATAAGAGAGCACTCCGGCAAATGATCTTGACCCCTAAGGTACCTGAGGGACATGCTAAGTCTTAACTGATATCCACTGACGCGGAACTGGGTGGAGAGGAGCTTGCGGTGCCCAAATTGACCAACCATTATGCTCGAAATCTCCGCTTCGTTTCCACGGAAACAGCACGAGCATAGTGATTGGTCAATTTGGGCACCGCAAGCTCCTCTCCACCCAGTTCCGCGTCAGTGGAAAAGCAGCCTTAGGATCCCCAACAAAATTTAATAGTAGAATCTTCCTGAGTCGGAAGTATCCCAGTTTTAGTCCCCCAAGCAATTTAAAAATTATTACAATACACGACACTAAAGCCAAACTACACTTTGAACATTTACAAGAATTAGCAGAATTCCGAATCATAGAAGTGTTTTGATCTTTCCAGGTGCTAATTGCTGATGATTTGCGTGTCCCTGCTGGGTCTGGTGAGTGGTGCGTGCGTGCTGTCCTGCGCGCCGGTGCTGCTGCAGCTGCTACTGCGCCCCAAGTGCGCCTGCTCCTCCACACCTGTCTGCCCGGATTGCGGCATGAGCTATTGAGGACCTGCCTGCAGTATAAGTAAGGGCCCGCCTATATTATCAATAAACAGCATTTCTGCGGAAATGCAAAAGACCTGCAGCATCAGTAAGTTGTCTCGTCTCTCTGGACTGCAGCATATTGAGCAGGTAGGATTGTATTTCTAGGGATCTGCCTGAAGTATCAGTAAGTAGGGAACAACCTGCAGTATTAGTCAGTAGAGCCCTGCCTTCCTTAAGATAAGCAGTAAATAGGGACTTGCTTACATAATCAGTAAGGGACCTGCTTTTAGAATCAGTAAATAGGAACATGTGGTTTTGAAAGTATGTGAAGTAGAGAGCTCGATAAATCTATTTTATTAACTCGCAATAGACTTTTGTCAGTTAGAACGTGGGTGAAGAAAACTGTATGCTGCTGTGGTTGATCTTATTCTTCCCACAATCACACTCGTACTCATCCAAGACTAGTTAGTCAATGATAATCAGAATAATATTTTCGTTAACCGTATAAATTACGTAAGTGAAAACGTAGGATTTTTATGGATTATTAAAAGTTTTAAGGAAGAATACTCAGTGTTAGAAATGTAGGAGGGTCATAAAGTTAGAATAACTTTATTGTTTCAGATTGAATATTGATTAGAAGAATTAATGGTAGTCCCGTGCCCCACCATGATCTGTCTCTCGCTGGCGACCGCCATCACAGCGGCAGGCATCATCATAGCGGGTCCCATACTCTGCGACAAACTGCTTCAATGTTGCAAGACGAAAAAATAAACAACTCATAGGAAACACGAGTTTTATTCTAAACAAAAACATACACCGTAATATCACTTGACTGAACCGCTAGACTAACGTAAAAATTGAGCAAACAACATTATTTAACACATTCGTCAACCCTTACGTATCCGAAATAAATAAATTAACAAGTTTATATGACACTAACATTAGCTATTGACTAATTGCCGGCGGGTGGGGAGACGAAGAAAGCTGCGATACAGATGTAACCACAAAAGACCACAAACGCCTCGAAGCGTACTAAATTTTCTAGGGTCTTTCATATGGATTAAATCTGTATCGCTTTCGATATTATATTCTACGCCGCTCCACCGATTTTGCCAGCCCTAAAGGTACTATTTGGACTATGATCGGTCAGTGATCGGGCGCCACGGCGTGTCGTATGATATCTCGATGTGTTTCTTAAATCTCGATACGGGATCTTTGGATTGATAATCGCGCACTAGGCGGGAACTTGGTCTCACAATCTGCACTTTCTCATTACCAACTATTCTAAATTCTGGCAGGATTTCTGCGCTTGATCTATAGAACCTCCGCACTGGAGGCAGATTTTCACTTTCAGTTAACACTGTAGCGTCTACTTTATCTAAATTATTTATTTCATCGATTAATTTCTCCTGAGTCATTGTTTCAGTCATCAGAGTTGATAACAACGGCCTCTCTGTTTGAGACTGTGTTTGTTCAGTAACAATTGATATTTCAGTTCTGGTTGGTTCTTGCGTTTGACTTTCTGTTCGTATTGGTTCCTGCGTTGTTGATGTTGTCTCGTATGCCTCCGTTATATTTGGCTTTACAGTTGTTGTTGTTGTTGTTGTTCTAGCTGTTGTTGATTGTGAGTTCCTTCTATACGTTAATCTTTGTCGTTTACGTTTTGAGCCAGTTACATCTGAACTTTCAGCTGATGTGTTATTTGCTATGGTATAATGGTTAGTACTTGCGTTTGTAACTAGGCTCTCTTGACTTCCTCCACTTTGTTCTGGTCTCCTTCTGATATTCTTCTCGGTCTGATTGTAGTTTCTACTACCACGGTAGACTGGCGAATCCGTAGCCACTACGCTGGAATAATCTTTGCTGTTGCTGTGTCTTTCGTCAATTACTGGAAGGGGGGTTATAAACATGGTTTCCACGTGGCTTGCTGCTGGTTTGTTGTCTTGGTTTTCTAATATGGTGATGGCTTCTTTAACTCCCTGTTCGACGTCCCCAGATTGTGATTTTTCTGTAAAATAGTAATTATCTTTTTAGTTTCATTTTAATGTAAAGCGAATGGAAAAATATTTTTACAGGTTAACTTTTCAGTGTATTGACGACAGATTGTTTTTAAGGATGAGAAGCAAAATATGGCTATATAGGATGGAGGAGGATATTTAGTAGGAGCTAAACAATTTGATATTAAAAGGGGCGAACGAGGATTGTGTATCCACCTGATGTGTCATATCTGCTTTGAATAATATTAGGTATGCTGTATCCAATTTATACCTTCTTCCATCTCCTTCTTATACGATGAGAAGAAAGTCAGCGCCTTCATTAGCTGGTAGCTCTTGGAGACCGGGATGTTGGTGTCATACAGCTTCACAGTGTTCTTGCAGTCCACGTAGAACCACCAGTTGCACTTGAGGATGGTCTGGTCGAAGAGCGTGGACTCGGGGCAGAGGAAAGACTTCATGACGAGGCCATCGTCGGTGAGAGCGCAGACGTGGAAGACCTGGAAAAATTCGTTGAAGATATTTAATTTGAAGCCCTATTCTTGAGTTTTCTTGTACATTTGGAATTTTAACTAATCAATATGCGTTAAGTTAAATTTGTCAAATTGGATGCTTTTAGTTTGGACTTGATGTATAATATTGATGCTCATAATTCATTTAAAGCTTAATTAAATACCATGGGAAATATTTGAATGGAACTGTGTTTTAAAAACCTCAGTATTTTGAGTAATAGTACTTCTAAATTAAGTTATGATAACGTTTAGCTTTTTTAGACATGTATTTATACAATCTAAAAAAGCTGTTATTAGTGTGTTTTTGACCGACTTCCAAAAAAGGAGGAGGTTTCTCAAATCAACCGTATATATGTTTTTTTTTATCTAAAGAATTTAGAAAATTTGAACATTCTACGTAGAAAATGTATGGACATTTTTAACATACCATACATCCCAGACTCTCATCCCCATACAGTCCGGGGAAGTACTTCTGGTCTCCGCAGTGAAAGTTGGTCTCCGGAAGGTCGACCTTCGATTGGAACTGGTCGTCGAAGTTCTTCTCGTAGCCCACGGGGTAGTACTCTTTGGGTGCGTTCATCACTTTAGCGCCTGTCAGGTTGTTCCTGGAACAGTGATGATGGTTATTTTATCTTTTGTTGATGTTATTTTTTTAACGGGCATCGGCCCACCTCACTTTCCCACCACTGCAACTCCTGTGAGCCAGGATCAACAGCGGTAACCAACCACGACAAACCGTTTGACATGATCTCAGGGGTGCCCGAGGGACAAGCTAAATCTGTCTTGGGACCCACAACGAAATTAACTAATAATTTGTTGATATTAGTGTAGTGTGCACTAAATGATATAAAAGGGCGGGTTCCGTCTATCGTCAGCAACCTCAAGTACGTCCCTCTGTTAGCACGTCCATCCTATAACTGCCCGAGAGGGGGCAACCCCCATCAAGGTATATAGTTATAGTACTTATATTGCCCACTAAAGGAGACCACCAGTTAGACACACACTACTGTTAGGTTCAAGCTTACGTATATGTGAAAAAACTGACACAGTTACTAAAATTATTGGGTCATATTAGGGTCAGCTCACGAAGCGACGTTCCGGTGTCACACTAAGGGCGTGTTTCACCAAGCAATGTTAAAGTTAACGCCATGTTAAAATACCGTGCCATCTCATTCAGTGACAGGAAATACGAGAGAGATAACATATTTAACGAAGTATTAACTTTAACATAGCTTGGTGAAACACGCCCTTAGCCTTTCAAAAACCGGCCGGTAGTTTCGGAGAACGTTACACAAACGGACTTACAGGAACTCAATTGATTAGTTTAATGCGCAGCTCTTCCTTTTGCAATTAAACTTTTTATTGCAGTTCGCAATACAGACGTGGAGCTGGAGGTGCCAATTGGCGTGAAACGACGTGAACATATTCACTGATCAGTCGTTAAGTAGATATCGTTAACAAAAACTCGCCAATATTAACAAGTCATTACCGATTACGGTGGCGAAATATTCCTTGACTTACTATCACAAAATTACTTTTACTTTCATTTTGACGTTAACAGAAAACTTCTAGCGAATTCGTTGAAAATGTGGGCGGAACTTGAGCGAATTTTGTCACTTCTCAGCATCAGGTAGTTCAGTACATTTTGTGTGTCATCAAAACAACGCCCCTAGTGGCAAACTGTGGTAACTAATTCGATGACATACAAATTCTAGCTAAGTTCCTCACACTTCACAGTAAGCAGTAAAAACCTGGCATTAACACACACACGATAAGGGATTAAATAAAAGGACCAAGGACTGGTTTTATAAACCTCCTCGGCAAATTTGGAATCTCACATTGGAGCAGGGTTGGTTGAAACGTAAATTTTTCTATGTATCAACAGGAAAAACGATAGAACGCTAAATTTATAACATATTGCTACATTTTATAAAAAATAATGCGTTTAATTGTAAGTAGTATGTTCCGCTTTAAAATTTATTGATAGTTTACAATATCTCTGGGTCGATTATTAATTAACGGTGCCTAATATGATATATTATGTCACCGTATAATTGTAAGCACTAGTTTATAATCTACCTAGCGATATGATAAACTGTTGAGAAATTGTAAAGCGGAACATATTACTTACAATTAAACGCAGTATTCGTTAGATTGTAAACAATCGAAGTGAAACCGCCAAATTGTGAACTGACATTCGATGGAACACGCCTCGTGCGATTGGTTGAACGCCAAATATCAACGGTCTAATTAACAAACAAATATGGCGGCACGGAGTACCCCCGTAGTTTACGGCGACGTATAATTATAATTTATACCATAATAATTAGAAAATAGAGTTGAATATGACATGAGGAAAACATAAAATATCACGTCGCAACTTTTTTCACTTTGACTTTGTGCAAATGAGAGTTGAGCCTAAATGCTGCCGAATTTCTCCAACGATAAACCGAATATTATCTTATGTTTGTTGTTGAATTTCATGAACACTTATGCCCGTATTATTAAAGAAAACAATGAAAGTATGTTAAATAAGTAAAATTCTTTATTTTTAAAAGTGAAACGAACGGTATTTTTATCTCTCAAATAGGTTCTCAATCGAGGTTGGGTTTGAGATTATTTTATTCATACGGGCCCTAAAGAACAAGTTACTGGCTAATGTGAGTACTATTTGGCATAATTTATGTATAATATAAAACATCAGATATCAGTCTCCTTATCTTTACAGTAGATGCTGTAATTTTATTCAAAATTATTGAAACGGGCGAAAGCTGTAGAAAGCGTTAAAAATTCAAAACTGGACGCTCGTGACGTAACGTTCCCGCTACTGGACAAACCTGTCGGACGGTTATGTTCGGAAGAAAGTACCGAATTACCTGAGCAATGCGTAATGTTACATACTGGAATGTTATCTCAAAATATTGCACAAGGCAAAAAAATAAGCGCTTTATACGATTTGAAGATATGAAAACAAAATATTAGCACTAGTAGCGATAGTTTTTGAGGATCCTATATTATTTTGTATGTCTTTAGTTAATTTTGATTTGCAATTTCTTCCAATAAGGATAAATAATGATTTAAAGGACGCAGCTGGCCTGGTTTCAATGACAACCAGGGCAACAACGCTGGAGATAATTTGTAGTACCCAAGTGTAGCAGCACTCTTTTTTATTTTATTAAATATCATGTTAACCCTTTTGTGTTTCCTGTCAATGAATGAGAAACATGGTATTTTAACAAGCCGTCAACACTAACAAGCGTTGGTAAAATTTGGACTAAGCCTGAACCCTGATACGTAATACGATAGGGATAGCATGATGATATCTAACCAAAGATTAAAACTTTAACATTTGTTGGTGCAATTGTCACTAAATCTAGTAAATTAGGGGGCAGATTAGCGGTTCTACTGATGAGGAATCAGGTGCAGGGACGACTTTTAAAAACCTATCGTCGTATATGCTTGCATCAGCATGAGACATCTTTTTTGACAGATGACTCTACAGTGTCCTAACCAGACATGAACATGCTCTGTTGGCTCAACGCGGGGATCAAACCAATAATTTCCTGAGCTTTTTACCACTAGATCACGGAGGCGAAATATTTAAAATATCATCTAAGCCAAGGATACCTCTTTGGTTTCTGCGGCACTGGTGCAACTACAATCTCCGGCTCCGTCTCCAGCTGGAACGCGGGCGGCTCCTCCGTCGTCGTGGTGGTTGTGGGGTTGGCGATGCTGGCGTACTTGCTCAGCAGCTGCTGCTGCCTCAGTACTATCGCCGCCTCAACAGCCTCCATCGAGATGTTCCCCGCCTTCGCGATCTCCGCTATCTTACTGTTTATGTCTTCCTTGTCCAACTTCAGGGTCGTGTCGTCGCTATACCCGCTTATAGAGTTGTAGTCGTCGACCTTCTTGGTGTTATAAGCTGGGTACGTGTTCGCCAAATCGTGCACTTGATGTGGGACAGTGTCTACAAAAGAAAGTTTGGGATAAGAAGAGTATGATGGGTTGGCGGATGAAAAAGCGGGTGATTGAATGATTGAAATGGTGTTCTGTGGCAATGGGAGGAATGGGTTAAGCCTGGATGAGTCGATTGGTGAAATGCGCATCGGTTTGAACTGAATACCGTTGTAGCCCATGTTATCCGTTATATGATTTCTCTCACTTGGATACACGATCCCTGGGCCCTGGGGCAGTTGTAAAGGAGTGTAGGTCCTCTTCGTCGTGGCTAGGGGAAGGACTTTGAGGGTTTCGTCCTTGGGTGGGAGGGGTCTGAACGCCGGGACTCCCATCTTCATTGGCTTGGCTATGGTGATTCCTGGTTGTCTGGCGTACACAGGTGCGTCTACTGTCGGTCCGGCTACTACTATCGGCTGCATGGTGGTCGCTACTCGTCGATGGAGAGTAGACAGCTTGTCCATGGCTGCCTGGTTGGGACGACTCTGTTGCACCATGGGACGCATCATTATTCGGTTCTGTTTGCCGCGTTTCTGAAATACAGGAGTTCATATAAGTTAATAGTAATAATAGCCCTCCACACCGATTTTCGTGTCGGTGGCCGGTTTCTTGCAACCAGAAGTAAATTTATAGTGTATTCGTGTGGGCACAACACACTCTCCTAAAGTAGGATAGTGTATTCACACGACTGTCTTGCCGAGAGTTCAGGTGCAGGATTTTTTATATGTCCATCTGTTGGATGGATCACCTTTCTCGTCAGACGATCAAGTGATCAGCCTGCATTGTCCTAACCAATCTTGAAAATAACATTTATATCAGCCCCAACAGAGGAATCGATCCTACGAGTATATTCGAGAGCCAAACTCTTAAAGTACGTTAAGTTAGTATCGAAATTTCAACTGTACGGTTTAATTTCGACTTGAAATTAAATTTTAACCATGTATTGAAATATTTCAAGAGTCAAAGCGGATTCAAGTGATACTTATTTTAAGTAAATTCCTTAACCGCACCCAGCGTGGCTTACTTATTTGGTTGAAATTGACCTTTATAACCCAATGTCAATAATGATTAACATATTTTAACTAAGTCATTAAAATTACCAGGGTCATTAGATAGGTAAGTTTGACCTGAATTTGGGCCTTCAATATGTTATAATATATTATCTTTAGAAATAATATTCGATCGATACAGTGTTCATCGAAGGAAATAGTTGATCAATCAAAAACAATTAATGATGATCCAATTTTATTATTTAAGGCTTTTAACTGGTATTTATCTGCTTTCAATTTGCAGAAGTTATATTCCCTCTTGCAAGTTGTTTATTTTATTTTCTAATTTACTCGTAGATACATTTAGATTTCTATCATTACTCTAATATTCTGTAGCGTCAATTCCAACAACTATTTATCTATAATTTATTGGCCTGCTGCAATGAGTAACGTTTATTATAAAAATTGCATCTATAACACTAATTGGAGATTTTATTATCATAATTCAACGCACGCTAGGATTATTTTTATGAATATCAAGTGTGTGTGAAACAATGTGTTCGGTATGTGCCGTTGTTATTTTATGCATTTTATTAGATCTTGACCAAAATTATTAAAAATAGCTTTCTGCACACATTTCTCCACATATACTTTAGGAGCGTCTAACTCATTCGTTACGTGAAATTAAATTAAATTTTTTTTCCATATTCCTTCTTTCACTGATTTCTTCTAAAACTATGTTCAATGATTTTGCTTTACGTATTAATATTTAAAAATGACAATTAAATTATTTTAAATCTGTTATATTATCACATTCAAGGGAATCTATTCGTCAATCTATTTGTCTAGCGATCTTGACGAATGTGAATTAATAAATTAAACAATTAAAAACTTGTTGAATGTCAAAATTGTTATTCTTGAGTTTAATTACTGTGATTTTTGCATAATGCAGATAAAGTTTTGCTTCTACATAACAAGAATAGAATTATCTAAGTATATTTCAACATACTACATCGTGCCTTTCGGTGGTAGCCATTTTTGTTGGCTTTCCGAAGACACCTTAAGTATCGTTTGAAAATAAAATATTTTTTATTTATTTGTTAAATTGATTCTCAACGGAGTATAGGTTGGGTAGGACCTCTAAGTTCGATAAAGCTGCCTTAAAGTATTTAGGTTAGGTTCCCAGCTAGCTTCCCAGTAGCTCAAGCAGCAACATTAGACCACTATGTTTCGCAACCTCATTAATGTCAATTGTTTGAGCGTTGTCATAAATAAAAAAATGAATGGATTAGGATTTTCAAAATCCCTTGCGATGAGTTTAGAAATACGTTTATAACCCCAATTTACCTAACCTAACCTAACCACCCCATTTTTTCGGTTTTCATCTATAATATAATTGGACTACGATTCGTTTCGGAACTCAGTAGACAATAGCTTACCTCCTGTCTTCCAGCAGACTTAGTAGTATCGACCAGGTTCGGTTCTCCGGCCTTGAGGCTGACGGAGCGGCGCCGGCTCGGGTCCAGGTTGGTGAGGGACTGCTCGAAGCCCAGCTCGTCTCCGAGGCTGAACCCTGGAATGTGAGGTGAGAAGCATGTTAAAAAGCGGTATTGACTGAACTCCAATTCGCAATTATATAGTATTGATTGTAACGTTGCAGTATAACAAAAATGTTATAGGTGAAAAAAATATCAACTCAAAGGTCCATCCACGACTCACACGAGCGATATAATTGGTGACATACATTTGTTGAAAAATTTAACATACCGAAAAATCTGCACGATTATCGTTCCTGCAAAAAGTATAACGTGGGGCCACCCACTGGACGATATAAAAAAAACACAAAACCTAATGCCCCGTATTTGATCTAAAAAACTGCGTGCCCAAGAAATGTAGGAACTTAAGAGTGCCCGACAAGCGATAATCGGTGACCTACTTTTAGTTGAAAAATAGAACAAACAAGCAATAGTTCAACGCACACGTCATACAGAAAGTCTGCCAGAAATAAGAGGAAAGAAAAATCTATCCGATTATCGGTCCGACAAAACTTTTTGTGTGATAGTGATATGAAGTGCCCACCCTGATATTACAAAAAACACAAAACCTAAGTACTTGATCTAAAAAATCTGTCCGATTAATTATCGGTCCTACAAAAAGTATGACGTGACCCGTATTTGATCTACAAAACTGCGTGCGTGCCAAAGAAATGTACACACAAACATCGCGTGCGGGTATAATATTGAATAAAACATTGCAGATTTCGGTCCAAATGTTTAACCTTAACATGTTACAGTAACTGTTATGTTAACGTTTTCGTAATCGCTCACTTTCGTAAACTACTTTCTCCGACAATGAAAATAATTATGGCCGATTACCACATCTTATGTCCGTGGAAAATAAATATACTCAGTGTCCGTTTTCGAAATAAGGATGCTGCTTCAACATTAATCTGTCATCTTTCGGGTTTTCGGAACGATAATCGGTGACCGACTTTTTGTAGATGAAAAATAGAACATTCCGATAAATAGAACATACCGATTGCAATAGTGCAACGCACGCGTCATACAAAAGTCGGTCAGAAGTTATATGGAGGAAGAATCTGCCCGATATAGTCTTTATCAACGCGCGTTTTGAGAACCAGGAGTTCTGTACCGACAGTGTGTTCTGTACATACTCAAAAGCGCGCTTTATCAACGCGCGTTTTGAGAACTAGGAGTTCTGTACAGACAGTGTACTCTTATCCAAAAACGCGCATCAACAAAGCGCGCGTCAATAAGCAACTAATGTGTACCAGCTCTCTGTTTTCGTAAAAAAATATTCAGGTTAAAAACGCAGCGCCGCGGAGCGTCTCGGTGTGACGCTGACTGACGCTAAGTTTCTTCACAATAATATGACATATGGCCAAGTCACATTATGGCCAAATTTAATATTATTACTTATGAGAATTTATTGCTGAACACGAATAACCTTTTGTGTGAGATTCGAAATAGCCGGCGGGCTTTATAGATTTTGAAACAGTCATTATTAGTTAGTATCTATTGACTATCTATTACGAATTTGAATCTATCTACGAAACTATCTAAGTCTTGTGCCGTCATGTGGTTTAAGTGACCTTTAAGATTGTATTGCTTTGAGTTTTCGTATACCTACCACTAGATTATACATAATAAAACGCCAGCTACGAAAATGTTGTAGTGCCCAAGTGTTCGCTATCACAAGGACATCTTTCTTGTTAGATAATCTGCATTGTCCTAACCAAACATAAAAACATTTTTAGTTGCTCCAACGCGGGAATCGAACCCACGACCGTCGAGGGTCAGGTTCTCCGTTAGATCGCTGAGGTGAGTTCTTCAGGTCGAGAGCCAAGCTCTATAAGCCACAATACAAAGTAATTTCACACACCATTGTACAATGGAAGAACGAATTAGATTTTAGAAGCTCTGTAAACATGCAGTTTACAGAGCTTCTCCATTCTGGGAAATATTTTATTGATTGACTGGATTAGCTTTGAAATATTTGATTGATTGACTGGCCCAGCGCTGATTGTTAGAAAATATTTGACAACTCACCGATACTGGCGTGCGCCTTCACTCCCCCCAGGTTCCGTACCCTAAACAGCCCCGACTTCTTGAACGCGCAGTTGATCTTGAACCCGAAGTCTGACTCCAGCACACATATCGGCTGCGACAGTTCTGAAACAAGAGGAAGTCGAGTTTTAATAATATTATCCATGGACACTTCACACTCCGTCAATAAATAATTAGCGATGGCATCTTGAATCAGCCCTCTGGATGTAGTATTAATGTGATTTTAGGGATTACTTTAGGGCGTATGGGGCCCGTATATAGTTTACTGTGAAAGTACTAAAAAGATACTTTTTTACCTATTGTATGGGTAAAAATATTGAGCCATTTCTCATAGAAACATGAAAGTCAAAAGTAAGTCTTACAGCGCTAGTACTTTCACAGTATACTCTACATAGGAGGCACATATGCACCCTATAATAATATTATATTATAATCTATAATATCTATAATATTTATAGACGCTTCAAACCGCGTCAATCTGGCCCCGTGCTAAGTATCCGAAGAACTTGTGTTACAGGTACCAGACAACGGAAATATATGTACATATATTTATTATTTTTTAACTATACACATATATTTAAGATTTTTGACATTTAATTGAATTGAATTTTTGAGATTTTTACATACACACCCGAAAGTAGATATTACACATTTATTTTACAATTTCCCGAAGAGCTTGTGTTACATGTACCAACGGAAATACTAAAAGAAATATTATAATATACATAAATTTCATACACATCAATGAAAACTTTTTGGTAGACGGGATCGAATTTCGAACCCGCATCCTCTAGCTTGCGCCATCTGCGCTACAGAGGTCTATATTTAATATGAATGTGTTTATTTATATCCTCCATCCACAAGGAAGGACTTAAAAATAATTTGTCCTTCTTTATCTTGAAAACTTTACACAGGCTATAATATTAATGAATGGTAATACTTAAGAGAGTATAATATGGGTCCAGTATATGGAGTATACAAAAAAATTACTGGTACTTTTTTTTATTAAGTATTTTATGAGAAAAATTATGATTTTGGGGCATTTCTCATACAAACATGAAAGTCAAAAGTAAGCCTTTCAGCGCTGGTACTTTTACAATATACTCTACATAGGAGGCACATACACCGTACACACCCTAAAGTATTATCACTCATTTATTTTACACCTTGTATATTACTAAATAAATGAAAGCACTTAATAACCTTTAAATTCCAGACAAAACACTCAATAATTGTGCATACAATTATATCGATAAATCAAAAAATGAGATAAATATAACACACTTAATAATATAACATACATATATAACATAATACAGCGATAATGGGTAATCATCAATTAATACTTTCCGTTACGAAACCCGTTCAGGATAGACCTAGATTTCTCCTCCTGCCTGAGTGTCCGTGGCCTAATGGAGTTGCCGACTAGTGATCGGCCCTTATTCAAGATTCGTTATCATCACTTATGAAGTTCGACAACAAAATGTATGGAATTTGACATAAGGTTCGCCAAATGACACGATATTACGTACATGTCACTTAGCGATGTAAATGTCAAATTCTATACATTTTTGTTTCTAAACTTCGTAATAGCTAGGCTTCTTGAATAAGAGCCCTGCAGGCTTACTCCCAACCTTCTGATCGAACTGATTTGATTCTCTTACAATCGAGAATCAAATCAGTTCGATCTCAACGGCTTTTGGTGTTTTATTTGGTGGATTACTTTAAAACTAACCGGGATAAAGAAAATTGCTAGATCGTAACTTTTTGTACTTCCGACCACATCAATCGTCTGAAAATCAAAATAAACAACGTTAACTTTAACGTCGCTTGGTGAAACACGGACTAAAGATATTAAGAACATTTAAATAAAAAAAGAATTAGAATATAAATAGTAAAACTATGTTCTTGTAATCCTTTCGAAGTGAAATGAAATTCATAAATATGAGTTGGGCAGAACCCCAATTCTCATATTTATGAAATTCATTTCGACCTACAGATAATTTCCAAATCGAAGGAAAGGTCAAACCTCTTTGAAACCCTCACGATTTGAATATTTTGTAATAGCCCTGATTTGATTTGTATAAATGTTATGAATCATTAAATTAATTGATTACAAAATTCCAAACGACTTTTTGTTACTCGTGTTAATATGTTCTACACAAGTAGAAAATAACGGGTGTAAAAAGAGCAGTCACAACAAGAGTATAACTTTGGGATATGATTATACTACCTTTTCTCATTCTAAAAATGTATTTTTTTTCATTTTTTTTTTTATTTAAAAAAAATATGCTTTATTGTTATTTTTGCGACAAAAAATAAGAAATGTTGAAAAGTAAAAATTTTTTTTTTTTAGTTTTTGACAAAAAAAAATATTTAATGAATAAATAGGTATGTACTTTTACATTTCCGAAATAAGGAAAGGTCGTATAATCGTATCTCAAAGTTTACCAATTACACAGTACAAGTACAGGTCAATAACCTTGACTGGACTGTATGAAGCGCTGAAAGCTTATGAAGGCCGCTTTCGGATTTTTTTTTCTTATTATATATTTTTCGATTTCATCGATCCATAGGAAATATACCAATATTGTGAGATAAAAAAAGGCCGCTTGACCACAAACTTTTTACCGACTTCCAAATAAAGGAGAAAGAAGGTTTTCAATTTGATCGATTTTTCTGTTTTTTGAGAAATTCTGCAAAAGCAGCAATTCATAACTAGAATTGCCAAAAGCCTCTTTAAGTCTTCATTCTTATTACTTTATACCTTCAAAGAGCAAGCCATATTACGTCTGTACCACTTTAAAGTAGCAATCGATTTTAATAAACCGGCCCAGTTGAAAGTCGCACGGTTATGAGATCCTGGTAATGCCAAGTTGAGTCACCGTGACGTCACTGTGACGTCACGAGAGAAATGTATACTGGTCATCTCCGGCATTGGGACATGTATACCATAAACAAATTTATTTTTTAATAGCTGACCTGTGCTCACTTCGTTTAATAGTTTTACACAATCCTGAACCCGCAACGTGGAACCCACAACTCTGAACCCGGAACGCGAATTAATTTTTTATTTTATTTATCGTTTTGGAATACAAAATATGAATCCAAATAGTTTTAACTTATATAAATGCGGTATTTATAGCATTTCACAATTTTTATTTTACATTTGCAAACAATGTTGTTACCATGACAACCGAGTATATGACAATCGAGTACAGGTTCAAACCCCGGTGACTATTACGTTTATTTTCTTTCTTCTTCTATTTTTTTTAAATATAATATAGCCTATATTCAGCGCTTTTCCAACGGCGAAAGAATTTTTTATATTGGTGCAGTGGTTTCAGAGCCTATTCCATTCAAACAAACAATCAAATGTTTCCTCTTTATAATATCAGTATAGTAATAATATAATATTAATATAATAATTATATAATAATTATATAATAATAATATCTATGGACGCTTCACACCATGTAAATCTGGCCCCGTGCTAAGTATCCAAAGAACTTGTGTTATAGGTACCAGACAACGGAAATATATTTAATATTTTGATTATATTATAATACAGATTTCATATATATACATGTCCCAGGACCATTGCAAACTTTTTGTTCCCTCGGCGGGATTCGAACCCGCAACCTCTCGCTCGAGCACCAATGCGCTCAACCACTGGGCTACGAAGTTCGTCGAGATAGATACAATATAGTGTAGATAGATACAACCCACGAATTTTCAAGCAGTGAGCGAAATGGGCCTTGATAAAAGATGCCGTCGCTATATAGGCATGTAAGAACTAAGAAGACGGTTCTACACCTCTCTCTCTTCTCTTTTTTTCTCTTCTCTTCTCTTGTCACCCATGTTGGGAATATCGCGAGGCGACGACTTGGTTACGAAAGTTACGAGGGTCACACTGGGGGAGAGTAAAAGGAGAGCGTTCTGTGAATTGCGTACACACTTTAGCACTATACAATAACTACTGCATAGCTTTCGAGGAATACAGTCATTGACACCGATCTATCTTGGATCCGATCGATTCTTGGAGGTCGATCTAATAATTGTTTTCGAAGTAATCATTACCCTCCTTTTAGCAAGTCGGGTCGAGTTTCTCCGGCAAACTGGAATCGACTCATGGACGAAGCGGACGGAATGAATGCTTCTAAAGTTCTAACGATACAAAACAAAATACCTACATTCATGTTTAATGTAGGTATTTTGTTTTCCCTATCCGGTATTGACAAAAAATGTTGTTTTCAAGTTTGGCTAGGACAATGCAGGCCGATCACCTGATTGTCTGACAAGAAAGATGATCCGTGCGTCGGATGGGCATGTAAAAAGTCGGTCCTGCGCCTGTTCTCTCGCCAGTCGTGTCGGTTTAGCGTCCCACTGGGTTATGAGAGTAAAAGGAAGAGAAAGTGTCTTTGTGTATTGCGTACACACTTGGGCACTATAAAATAACTCCTGTGAAGCTGGCCTGGTTTCAATGAAATCGGCTACCGACACCGAAATCGGTGAGTGGAGCTATTTTTATTCATACGTAGAGTTTACTGTAAAAGTACCAGCGCTGAAAGAGGTACTTTTTAATTATTGTATGAGAACATATTATATGATGTTGGGGCATTTCTCATAGAAACATAAAAGTCAAAAGCAAGTATTTCAGCGCTGGTACTTTCACAGTAAACTCTACATGAAAGGCCTAACATACACGCCTTAAAGTGTTATCCTTCATTTATTTTACATTTTTTATAAGGATTGGATGTCCGACGTGTGAAACAAATCGTGATTGATTTAAAAAATGAGGAAAAGAAACTTGCAAACATAAACAAGTTTTTTAAACACCATCTCACGCACAAGCTATAAAATAGAAGAAAAAACCGGCCAAGTGCGAGTCGAGCTCGTGCATGAAATGTACAAAACTATGTAGAAGGCGGGCTATTCTATATTAGCTTTACTGTGTTTTAGTATATAGCAACGAAAGACATCACGGAGATATAGGCTGGACAGACAGACAGACAGAGCGAGGTCTCATTAATAGGGTTCCTTTATCCTTTGGGTCCAGAACCCTTAGACAGCAGTTAGAAAGTACTGTAAAAATTTTAGTTTTTGACAAAATCAAAATCAAAATATTTTATTTCCAAATGAAACCTAACAAGCTATTTTCGAAAAGTCAACAAAAAGGCTACCACCGGTTCAACCCTAGCCAGCCGAGAATAACCGGCGTAAGAAACTCGGACGGGGCCATCTTTTAGCAAAAAGATGGAAAATTGTTATTTTTAAAAAGTGTATACAGAATATGTTAACAATGTAAAACCTTAATCTATATATTATAAGAAAAGTCAAAGTACATAAAGTACATTGAGGTCTTATTCCCAAGGTGTGCAATCGTCAATAAAATCATTGACCTTATAATAAGCTTTAGCACACAAACGTCCTTTAACTACATTTTTAAATTTATTGATAAATTTAAAAATGTAGTTAAAGGGAAGGGAGGCTCTGAACGTTATTTGGGATTATATTGTAAAGGCGTATATATTGACCTTTAAATGATTTACTAACTTTACTCAGTATATCTAGCTTGTGCTCATTTCTGGTGTTCCTACTGTGATTGTCGCTTTTACTTTAAAGTTACTTACATTATTTTTAACATACATCACATTGTCTTAAATGTATTGAGAAGCAACGGTAATAATACCAATTTGTTTAAACTTTTCTCTTATTGATTCAAAAGAGGACATTTTGTAAATTGAACGTATTGCCCACTTCTGCAGCACAAATATTGTGTTAATTTCAGCGGCATTTCCCCATAAGAGGATGCCGTAAGACATCCTACTATGAAAATAACTAAAATATACTAGTCGCGAAGACACGGGTCTTCATCAGAAGTTTCTCCAATAACTAAAGTTAGAAAATAACTGCATATGCTGCAGAACTGAGCCTACGTGCAAGATTTGCAATATGAGGACCCCACTGTAATTTACTATCTAGTGTTAAACCCAGGAACACAGTGGAATCCTCTATTTATTTATTTCTTATCTTTTTGAGAGAGCACTATTTACCTCGTCGTAATTTGACTGTTGTCGCTTCACATTAAAAATTAGGGAAGTGTCATCAGCAAATAGTACTATCTCATGTTTATCTTTAACTAGATAAGGCAAGTCATTTATATAGATGAGAAAAAGAAAAGGGCCTAAAATGGATCCCTGTGGGACACCTAATTCTATTTTAGTCCCAGTGGACCGTTTACAATTTACCTCCACCCTATGAACCCTATTTTTAATATAAGAACTCAAAAGGTTGAGAGCAGAGTCCCTTATGCCATAGTGCTTTAATTTCCTGATCAATGTAGCCTGCTCAACACAATCAAAGGCCTTGGAAGGGTCGCAAAACACACCTAACGCATCCTGCGACCTCTCCCAAGCATCAAAAATATTACAAAGAAGACCTATGCCAGCGTCCGTTGTGGATCGACCCTTAGTAAAACCATATTGATTATTATGTAATAGATTGTTTATATTTAAATGTACTAATAACTGATTTACGCGGGCACAGCTAGCTAGCAGTAAAAAAAATAAAAAAAATAATAACATTAATTACTATGTTATTACCAAAAATGTTGCTAATCAGCCCACAAATATTTCTAATCACGTTGTTACTGCTTATAATAACTATGCTAACATCAAATAATAATTTTCGATAACTTCTAACCTGCAGGTTGATATTGAAACTTATCAGAAAACACCAATGATATACACACTTAACAAATAGATTCGTCAGTTGTTAAACCTATTACCGACCTTCCTGTGCTTTTGTGCATTATTAAAAAAACCGTTCATACTTTAGGTATGAACATCATTTTATATCTGTTGCCAACGACATCTTATTATTACTGGCCTTTAAGCCATCACTAATTGAGAAGATGAAGTTAATCATTGACGTGTACAGATCTATCACGCGCTATCGCTTAGCGAACGTTATGTCAATATAATATTATGTTTTCAATATCGAAGATCGTAATTGTAATAAACAATGGCATCTTGACTAACTTCCCCGAATCCCTTCTGTTGGTATTATAAAGTCCACCTCTCTAGGTGACTCTAATGGTATGTAATTTGACAAGAAATAGGTAACAAATAATCACGACGATTGTCCTATGTTAACTATGTTTTTTGTTCAAAGCTACAACTACAGAAAAAATATTATCTGATCTGTTGCTACAACACTTCCAGAATGTTCGCAAGTTTTGGTGCTGACATAATATTTAGTCGCTTTACCTTCACAATATCCTATCTATGAAAAACTTTTCAGTAGGATCAAAAAACTTAATATTTGATTATTTTATTATGTAATGGATTCTGTTCAGTTATGTACAGAATACATCCAAAATCCATGTTATAATAGAATCTATAATAAATAAGTATTTTGACTCTACTGAAAAGTTGTAGTTTATAGATATGAGATTGAGAATGTAAAGCGACGATTTGTTGTACCTAATTGTTGTGAATCTACGTATCTACATTTTAACCATCGTTGGTGTCATCATTGATTGGTATTTTTTGTCTGAGCTCACGGAATATAATGTAGTCGGAGGTCGGAGTTGGGTTTACTACTGGCCAGGACCCGCAGACGAACTGACCATGGTAAGAACAATTTTTTTTTTTTTTTTTAATTTATTTAGGAAAACAAACAGCTTCTAATACATAATATGATAAATTATACAAAAAATAGCCCATATGAGCCAGTAAAGGTTCGAAAATAGATTTTACGTTACAATATTATATAAGCATGAAATGATGTGACATAAACAACTAAAGTATTATAAAGACACATATATAAATAGAAATAAAGCAACAATTATACAACGCCACCAATCACATTACAAGTCAAACGAACATGTGCAATATATAATATCAACAACAAAAAAAAAACAAGAAACACAAAAATGCTGCACATGACGGATACTTCAGATGAAACAGTTACAAGCAAAAGACAACAAGAAAATCCGTATCAACACAAATAACAATAATCTAGAGTGTATTCATTAAGGTACGATTCCATCAAAATAGTGTTCAGAACATTTGTTGCAACAATTTGTGTGTTTCAAATTGTTAATGTTGCGTTAGCGAGTCCACCGGAACAAACATCTGTTACGCACAATGTTCTCAACAGTTCAGAACACCGGTGGAATCGCACCTTCACATTTCTTTTATGGTGGCAACAAATGAATTCAATTTTAGACAAAATATATCTATTTTGATAGATATATTTAGTCTAAAATTAAATTCATTTGTTTTAATCAAATAGGTTCATTTTCATGAATTTAATTTTAGACAAAACATATATATTTTGATAGATATATTTAGTCTAAAATTAAATTCATTTGTTTTAATCAAATAGGTTAATTTTTATGAATTTAATTTTAGACAAAACATATCTATTTTGATAGATATATTTAGTCTAAAATTATATTAATTTGTTTATTGTAAACCCCTGACAAAACAGAAGGGTGCTATAAGTTTGTCAACGGGTAAACCGATTTAACTTTTTTTGTTTGAAAGCTCACGTAATCGCAGGTGTTCTTAGTAATAATTCATCATCATTAATCATCAGGTTACACTGTTAGACCATTTTGGGGGTTTCTTAAAAATATTTTTCTTTATATTAATGTAAGATGCAAAGCAGGCGTGCAAAAAGTTAAGTTGAACTTTTAACTGCTCCTTAACCAAAATTATAAATTAATTATTTTAAATAAATATTATGTAAAAATTTATACCTGCATCTACTAGTGTCACAATCTCCTATAATTGCAATAATAAGATACAGTATATAAACACTGTTTTCTTAAACAAATTATATCACTTGCACTTTTGTCAAAATTTGCTGTTATTTTTCTCTTCCACTTGTTTACAATGGAGTCCTTGCAAGAATCAATAACACAAATGAATAAGATGTTTAACTCGAAGATGATGGAGTTCCAGCAGGAGTTGTGTGCGGTCCAGACTACAAACACCTCTACAATACTGGCATCTGATTTTTGTGAGTTCAAAAATTTTATATTGAATGCACTTAAGATGATGCAGGCTCAGTTGGAAATATTGATGGATGCCTATGATCAAACTGAGATGAGGCACAGAAGAAAGATTTTGCTTGTGCATGGAGTTCCCGAAGCCAAAAAGGATGCACAAGAAGCTATTGCATCTTTGTTGTCTTCCCAGTTAAAAGTCCAAGACATAAACATTTCTTCAGTAAAATATTGTCACCGCTTGGGACGCTTAAAGGAATCAAAACCCAGACCGATCTTGGTTAAGTTTCAGAATTTTACTGATCGGAATGAGGTTTGGAGGGCTAAGACCAGCCTGAAAAATTCCGGCATCACTCTATCAGAGTTTTTAATTAAAAAGAGACATGAAGTGTTCCTGGCGGCCAGGCAGCGTTTCGGTGTTACAAAGTGTTGGACATATAATGGCTCTATTTTCGTTGCTAGATCTGATGGCTCCAAAAGCAGTGTTTGTAGCATAGCGGAGTTGGATGCCATTTCTGATCTCTGTGGTGATATGGCAGAAGTCACATCTCAAGTTCCGGCATCCAAAACCAAAAATGAAACTGGAACAAGACCAAGGCGAACCAAAAAGTAAATACTCTAAGGGTAACATACTTTAAATAATAGCATGGTAACTTTCTCAATCTTCACATATATACATATAAATCTATAATTCTGCTTTGCCAATATTCGCTTCTCATTAATCATTCACTTATAATTTTATTGTCCATACTTAGATCTCATAGTTACTTATTTCTATGCATCATCACTAATTTCTTTTGTCACAAATTGTCGGTATTTCGAAAATGAAACATATTTAATTTTGTAATCTGTACTTTTTGAAAATGTTTGTTATTGTTTAATTTTCTATAACACGAAGCTTGACAGATGTGTTTAGGTGACGTCTGACAGGAGTGAGTGATAGTTATTCTTCTTCGTCTTCTTAATGTCACTTTAATTATATTTTTTTTTTTTTTTTGTTTTTTGTGTGTGGACATGAAATTTAGCATGAGCCATTATGTACTTAACTGATTTCTCTTAATCTAGTATTATGTATATAAATTGCATCTTTGTTATGTAATTTTTGTAACTAATAAGCTGTGCTTGTACTTAGAACTTTATTATTATATCTCAGTATAACTCCATTAAAATTTTAATTGCCAATTTGTGTTGGGCTAGCATCTCATCTTAAATCTAATTATATTTTGTTAGAATAACTGCTCATATTTAGCTAGGTGTCTAAAAAATAATAGGCATGTTTGGATTCTTTCCATTTATCTACCTACTCTTTTTCTATTTATTTACTAATTTTATTATAGCAAATTTATTTATATACTTATGTTTTTTTTTTTTTTATGACACAGTGGGCTGCAGGCCAATTATATTTCAATTGTTGTAGGATAATATATTTATAGTGTTTTATATATTTTATTTATATTTAGTTTGTATTATTATCATGAATGTAAGTGTTGACTCATTTGCTTCAGATGATTTTTTATCCATTTCTTCTAACAACGGCGATGATAGTTTTCAAAGTGCCACATTTATGTCTCTTAGGGATACCATAACTTCAAATTTTAACACAGTTAACAAATGTTTTAAGGCCGTTCATATTAATGCACAGAGCATTCCGGCTCATTACCCCGACTTGCTTGCGTCTTTTGATCGGGCTAATGTTGATGCTGTCTTTATATCGGAAACGTGGCTTAAGCCTTGCTTACCATCAACATGCTACAGTTTACCCGGTTTTAAGTTAATTCGCAACGACCGCATTGGGAGGGGTGGAGGTGGCGTTGCGATTTATCTACGTTCAGACTTGTCCTACACTATTATTAGCTCGTCAGCGCAACCCCCTCCATCTGATGCTCTCGAGTTTTTGCTGGTAGAAGTCCAGGTATCGCACTATAATAAATTATTACTCGGGGTCTACTATTGCCCATCAATGCACAATGATTACTTCTCATCCTTTGAAAATACGCTTGATGCTTTTACACCGTACTACGATCATTGTGTTATAATGGGCGATTTCAATACTTGTCTACTTAAGGGTGATAGTCGATCGACTAAACTTAGTTCAATTTTAGATTCATATAATATGAAATTACTACCTCTGAATCCTACCCACTGCTTTCCAGGTTCCCGTCCTTCCCTGCTCGACCTAATCATAGTCTCCTCTCCTAATCGTGTTACTACGCATGGACAAGTCACAGCTGATATGTTTTCATACCATGATCTTATCTATGTCGCCTATAATGTTCGCCCTCCCAAAGCTAAGGTAAAAACTCTTCTTCAAAGAAATTTCTCTTCGATGAATATTGAAAGCCTAGAGGAGGACGCACATAACATAGACTGGTCAAACTTACTCTCAGCTGATTCCATTAATGACAAAATTGATATATTTAACGCTAAACTTAAATCTCTTTATGATATTCATGCACCTGTTAGGCCCGTTAAAATCAAACATCTTCCCGCTCCCTGGTTATCAGACGAAATCAAATCTCTTATAAATGCTAAGCATGCAGCCAAAGCCAAATTTAAAATAAAAAAGACAGAAGAATATCGTAACAAATATATTAAAATCCGGAACCGCTGTAATATGATGTGTCGTGACGCACAAAGACGTCATATTCACGCCTCCGTTGAGAACGGGGATCCGGCTAAAACATGGAAATTTCTCAAATCCCTCGGCGTGGGCAAATGCTCTGAACCGCAAGACTCTCATAATATAGATATAGATTCACTTAATAACCATTTTACTTCCTCTTTTAATCTCGACCCCAAAATTAAATCACAAACGTTAAATTATATTTCTTCGCTACCTATATTGAATTCTGATCCGTTCCTTACTGTTCCAGTTTCCGAGTGTGAGATTAAAAAGCACATCCTTTCCATATCGTCAAACGCAGTAGGAGATGACGGTATCAGTCGTAGAATGATCACACCAATATTAGATATAATTGTTCCTGTTCTTGCACACATTTTTAATTCATGTTTAGAGTCTTGTACCTTTCCTGATGCCTGGAAGGCAGCTTACATAATTCCTTTACCTAAATCCTCCTGTCCTAAGACTGTGTCTGACTTCCGTCCTATTTCCATCCTACCCTTTTTATCAAAAGTTTTAGAGCGAATCATTCATCACCAGCTTACGAAATTTGTTACCCACAACAGCTTACTCAGTCCGTTCCAGTCCGGTTTTCGCACTGGTCACAGTACGACTACCGCATTGGTAAAGGTAGCTGATGATATACGGTCAGGTATGGATGATAAAATGCTTACTATTCTCACACTTCTGGATTTTAGTAATGCCTTCAATTCCATAGACCACGATATTCTGCTAGCCCGGCTTGCATCTTTAAATCTGTCACCATCAATAATTAATTTAATTCGTAGCTACCTTGTAGGACGACGGCAGAGAGTTAAATCATCTGATTATTTCTCCGATTGGAGTTATATCTATGCCGGCGTGCCTCAGGGTGGTGTGCTATCTCCTCTTCTGTTTGCAATTTTTATAAACCCTATAACAATATCGATTTCATCATCCTACCACTTGTATGCGGACGATCTTCAAATATACACACAGTCTCCTTTGGACAATCTGAATTCCGCTTTTGATCTAGTGAATCACGATTTGTCGAATATTTGTGAATGGAGCAAGAATCATGGACTTCTTATTAATCCTATTAAAACTCAATTAATTGTAATTGGTAGCCCCGGGCTAATTTCTAGAGTTGACCATGATTCTTTACCTCCTGTCCTTATAAATGGTGTAACAATACCTTTCAGTAAAGTGGTTAAAAACTTGGGAGTGTACTTTGATGAACATTTATCGTGGACGCATCAATTGCAAGAGATTAGTAGAAAGGTTTTTTCTACCTGGCGTTCCCTAAAACGTCTACGATATGTTCTTCCGATACCCACTAAGGTAGTTTTGGCTGAATCCCTACTCCTTTCCCATTTAGATTATGCAGACGCTTCTTTCACTAACTTGACGGAGGAACAACTGAACAAATTGGAGCGCCTTCAAAACCTGGCTTTGAGGTTTGTTTTCGGTTTACGTAAATTTGACCATATCTCCGAGTATCGCCTCAAGTTAAAGTGGTTGCCAATCCGCTACCGCCGTGACTCTCGTGTTCTCTCCTTCCTTTATAACATCCTATTTGACTCCCATTGTCCCACTTATTTAAAAAGTAATTTTAACTTCCGTACCTCTGACAGACTGGAACTACGATCTATATCTAATCTTCTTCTTGACATTCCTATCCACCGCACTAAATACTTTAATTGCTCTTTCATTGTAAAATCCATTTCCCTTTGGAATTCTTTACCTATCCATATAAGGCAGGCTGAAACTATACATCGCTTTAAAACTCTTATAAAAAATCATTATCTGGAATCATATTGTGTCAACCCTTAACTTATGTAACTAACACTTATTATTATAAATTAAAATATCATGTAGGTTTATCTATTGTATATATATATATTTATATATATAGATATATATATTATATTATATTGTATACATATATTATATATTTATTGTGTTTATGTATTATTTTATTTTATTTACTTTTATTTTATTAAATATACTTTTGCGCAACTCCCATTCTCTAGCATTGTTTTCTCTAACACCATAAGGTTGTCTGGAAGAAATTGCTATCTAGTAATAAGGCCGCCTTTGTGTGCATGTCTGATTTTTGTAATGTATATTTTTTTGTTTTTTTTTGTAACTTGTTGTGTGCACAATAAAGTATATTTGTATTGTATTGTATTGTAAGATTAGTAAGTCAATATTAAAAATCCAAACACTTAATGTATTTGGTTTGGAGTCTCGGTAGACTGAGGCCCGTATAAATAAAACAATCCCAATCGCAACCTCTACTTGAGAACCTATTTGACAGATAAAACAACGTTTCGTTTAAAGAAACAACTTTATTATTATTACATAGTACTTTAATTTAGTTTCTTTTTATACCGTAATATTCATATTTTTATTATCTTTAATTTTGAGGTTTAAAAAAGAAAAAAATAGAGTATGTAACATAAGTAAAGTTGTTCATTTTAAAAAGTGAAACAAAACTTTTTTTCATTTGTCCAATAGGTTCTCAAGTGAGGTTGGGTTTGAGACGTCTTTATTAATACGGGCCTTAGGGCGTGTTTCACCTAGCAATGTTAAAGTTAATCCTTCGTTAAATATCACGTTGTTCCTTTAGTAATTTAACAAGTCAAAACTAGTGACATCTTTAGCATTTTTTTGTATTAAAGATATATTGTATGGGATGGTAGGCCATGATATTATGGAATTCCTAATTCTTGGCCTTCAAATACAATAATAGCACAGTGTAAGACACGTTTTTAAGACGTGTCTGGCGGATCACGGGGTCAGTAACACTAATCATATACTATCTTTTGAGCATGATGTTACTAAACATCTGATTTAATCAATCAATCAATATTTTATTTTATGTAAGGTCAAATAAAACATAAAAATGGTCTATCGATCCAACATATTTCTGCTATCGCAACAACACGAAGTACAAAATAATATCAAATCAGTCGATGACACAATTCATTATCGCCATATTTCCTATTTGTTTCATTAAATTAATATTATTTATAAAGTAAAAAGAGCAATCACTTTGGGATATATGATTAAGTATATATTTTCTCATTCTACAAATATTTTTTTTTTTTTGTTATAAACTAAAAACAAGGTTTTTACCTTAGATTATTAATTGGTCTCAGCGCCTTCGACTAGATAGAGCGATGTCAAGAAATGACAGATTCCTGAATGCGGCAACTTCATATTGTAGTGTGTGTAAAACAATGCGCAAAGATTGTAGTGTGCATCTATAATTGTGTTGCCAGCTACTTGACTAGTGCCCGATCAATAGGAAAAATATTTCGTCGCTGTGGTGTGGTAATTTATCAATATTAATAAATAAAAAAAATCTTTAACATGAAATCATAATCATTTTTATGAAGGTTCTTCTTCTTAATCTTAAATAATTATTAGGCATAATTTTCAAAAAGAGTTTTTATTTTAGTATCTGGGAGCACGGCAGTTTCCCCGCCAAGTCGAGCGCGAAGCAAACACTGCCGTACCATCCTTTTCAGGCACCATTTTGTCGCATTCTCAAGCCCCTATTTGAGAACCTCCGGATAAGACCAGAACGCAGAAATTTTGGTCATCCAATAAGCTATAAAATCTGTCAATAATTAGAAATCCATCTGTCAACGGCCAAGTCACACAACATTAACTATAATTATATATATAAGCCATGCACTAAAAAGTATCATACAGGCAGTTTCCAGTGCTCAGTTAAACAAACTAATAGGAAGACATATGCCTCTGAAGCTAACACAGAATTGTCATTTACACCAGTACCCATGTCAATATACGAGTTTGATTTTGGTCCCACATACTTTTCTGGCGTATGGCCATTTCATCTGAAATTAGCGCGCAAACAACATTACATTTATCATATTAAGAAGGAGCGTTTACTTTACTAAAACTATTAATAAAGTAAACGCTTCTTCAGTAAATCCTGGCGCGCCATCGATGATGACAAATTTACTCCTTGCGTAATTATATGCCGATGGGGAATAGAAGTTTAAAGTCAAACAGATTTTTTTAAGTTCATTATAATATTTCGGTATAATTTTCTTTTCGTTTTTATGCTTTTTGTATATATTATGAAACAAATCCGCTGTGACAACATTTTTACTAAGAATGTTATATATATCAAGGAAACGTTCATGATTCAAAATTTTAATAAGGCCTTAAAAGTCATGTCCTATCTACTAGTCAAATATAGCCCCCCCACCCACCCGCTTCTTTCCCTCCGCGAATCCTTCAGTTTTTGAGATATAAATTTCGAAGTTTTATTTGCCACGCAAAATGCGCTGGAAAAGTGTGTTGTTTATTCTAGTTCAATCACCTATTTTCCTTAACTAGAGTGAATCGGGCAGAAGTCGATACGAACGAAATATACTTCCGAGTATACCAACATAATATAGGTATTATATTATATATTATGTTATATTATACTCGGAAGCAGAGGAATAACGCACAAATTAGACATTAGCTGATAATATCCTCCATCCGAGATGGCGAGTTGCGTTTCGTTTCACCTTTTCACATAATTAAATTTGAAAACTGTACTAAAGCATAAAGTTTACGTTCCGTTTCGCATCATTGAAATAATATTTGAACATTTTTGATTTGCCTGTCAAGTCGTAAACAATATGTTTCATGACATGACGTGGCAAACACGGGTAATCTGATACTAAATATGGTTAAAAATTTTTGAATACAAGGCAACATTGAACACAAAGCGGTACTCCGATCGGAGATTTTAGGATTATATTATTTGACTGTGTTTTAGAAGATTTATACAATACTTACTAATGGTATGTGATGCCAGTATTTTTCTTGTTTCATGTAGTATTATTTTTACATAGTTTGACTATGCAAATCGGCATTTTGCTTCGCTCTCACACAAATCTTTGACAAATTATCGAGACGTCTACTTCACTTTACGCTTGTAGCGCGACTGGCGCGGGTACGCCGAATTCGGCGTATTATTTGTTGCCGCATTTTTCAATACGCTGGACGGTATCTAGTCAAAGCGACCAATTATTAATCTATGGTTTTTACATTTTACAATTGATGTTTTTTGGCGCAAGAATAACAAAACGAAATTAAAAATAATTGTAAAAAATATATTAAATAATTAAGACTGTTTTTTTACAACACGTATAAACTAGAATTTTTGATAAAAATTTTTCGGATAATATTACATATTATCAGGATATTTATATGAATAAAATATATCGTTTAAGACAAAAATATTTAACTATCGGTATTACATATTGCTTATTTATTTACAGAGGCAACTACTGATCTTGGCAGCCATTTTGGCTGTTGCTTCCGCTGGGCGAAAGTTGTGCCGCGGAGGACCCATTATCGATAGCTACAAACACGACGTAGAAGTTTTGTATAAAGTGGAAGAAAACTTGGACAGTCCTTTCCAATTGGCTATTGACTACGAAACTGACTCACTCTTCTTCAGCCTCAGTGTCAATAGTACTGATGTCTCATTCCAATCCGCCAAACTTAATCTCAAGACTAAAGAATTCGAGAAGATTCCTGGTGTAGACGGAGGATTCGCGAACGCCGTGGATTCAAAGAACCACATCGTCTATATAGGAAGCAGCGATGGAATTGCTAAATACAATTATGAAACCAAGCAAGCTGAGCCAATAGGGAGCACCGCTGATGTCAGCATCTGGCAGCTGTTTTACAAAGACGATCTGTACTACACCGTCCACCCTGAGGAGCAAGCTTACATTTTCAAAGATGGCCAATCCACACGCGTCCCAGAACTAGAGAACACCAAAGTCACTCAACTGGCCCTGGACAACGACAAAAACATTTATTTCAGTAACTCCACCGGTGTGTATTTGCACGAGAAGGCAAACGGAGAGGTATCGTTCATCGGTAACTACAGTCTGAATGGCTTCACTGCTAACAAAGATGGTCAGATCTATTTCTCGACCCTGGAAGGCCTTTACCGCATTAAAGATTTGAAGACCGCTGAGCTTCTAACTACTTTTGATTATATCTATGGAATGGCAATCGATGCTGATGGCAACATCATTCATTCCACCGTTACTGAAGTGCTTAGGCTGAAGCGAACAACCATCCATTGTCCTAGCAAGAAAAAATCTCAATAAGAAATGATGCTCATGTTTCTCGGAAAATAAAGAATGCGACTATAACATACTTTTCATTTAACCCACAAAATTTTGAAAACCCGCACTCCTTGCACATTACTTATGAAAAGACGTTTAAGCAGAAAAAGAATTGTAATACTACAAAAAGAAAAGGTATGGGCCACGCCTGTGTAAAGAGTATAACAAACATTTTATTCGTTTTAAAATTTAGTAGTTGTTTAAACCGATAGATCTTATCACTCTTTAATTTCAAGTGATTTTTCGAGATATTAAAAAAAATCTCCAAGTAATCCGATCTCTAACAAGCATCTGACAACACTTTACACTATGAAATTGCCGTAAAATCTCTGAGCGTAACGCATTGTTCCGTCAATCAAGTCAATTACTCGGTAAAAGTTATTATTTGCTATTTCTCTGCAGCGAGTGAAACTTAAACCGATATTATTATCTCGGCGTATGAGCAACAATGTGTATCGTATGCTCGACGCACACCGGCCACAAGTGACTGCGACCGCTACTGCGACATGAGATTTGGCGACCTGCTACATTTTTACAAAGAATCTATTTAAAATTTATAAAAAATCGTGTAAGAATATTGCATCCCTCGTCGACAGTCTGCGTCGGGACTAAGGTTATCAAAATCTTATGTTATTTATTGGAGGAAATGCTATATCAGGTGCTCCTAATATTAATGGAATTAAAGCATATAAAATTACAATAATACACTGGAGAGTATAATTATTGTCAAGCACCCTCTGCAGCCTAAACGGATCGATGGGTTTTAGCTAGACAGGTGTCGTTAGATTCGTGTTTACTGTGAGAGTGTTAGGGAATATCAAAATAAAATGTATGCGTAAGAAATTCCTGCAGCGACCATACATAAAAACTCTAAACTCCGCGGTGTAACTTTATATTTAAATAAATAAGTCGGTCAAGTACTTGAAGACTTTATTCAATACAAACATAGAAGTACTATTCTTTCCTCTTTATAATATTATATAGATAGAACATACCTATTTGCAATTTGTAATATTACCAATTCATTAGTCAGAAGAATTTAGAATTGGCTGTCCGCCACAAATTAGTGAAACGAATCGTGGTTGAGATAAGAAAAGGAAAAAAATGCAAATAAAAATAAGCAAGTTTTTTCAATACCATCAAACGCATCAGCTACAACGTAAAATAGGAAGTGGTTCTTTTCTTATAATATGTCATAATAAAACTAATTAATTTATTTGTACCAAAATATGTTTCTAATGTGGTCAAAAACATTCATAATTACTTTATTTCTCACAAGAATCGTTACCTCATGCTAACATCAAAATTATTTTCGAAAACTTCTAACCTGCAGATTGCCATTGAACCTTATCAGGAAACATCAATGATATTCAAACTTTTAACAAATAGATTTGTCAATTGGTTATAAAACGTGTTACTGTGCATTAAAAAAAACCCGTTCAACTTTATGTAAGAACATCATTATAATAACTACCTGAAGGTTATTTAATTTAAAAATTTAATTGGAGATAGAAAGACTTGTTTACTATCAATATTTCTTTATTCTCACTTTCTCACTTATGTATGTTACACAATTACAACTTAGTAATGACAACTGACAACTGAACCGCCATATTGGTAACACTGGGGTTTTATACCATCTCCAGTGGCGCCAATATTACCGGAAGTTATTAAAATAATTCTTATTTCATAATAAAATACAAAATTGTACCACAAAAATTATTTACAATTATGAATCAATTAATAATAATTTATAATTAAATTATACAATACTTTTAGAATTTTATACAACAAATTTCCGATTAATAATTATGCTATACCGGATGCACCGGATGTATCCTCAGATATTTATAATTAATACACATGAAATAATACTCAATTCTTAAAATTATAATATTTTTTATTAACGATATCTTATTATTATTGGCCTTTTAGCTATTACTAATTAAGAAGATGAAGTTAGAAATTTTTGAAGTGTAAAAATGTATTGATCTATCACTTAGTAAACCTAAATACCATGTATTTTTAATTTCGAAGCTCGTCAGTGCAATTAATGGCGAGATCCTGGCTAAGAGCTTTGGATTCCCTGTATTTCCCAGACATAAGGAAACCAGTCTTATTAAATCCAATCGTCTGTAAGTTGACATAACTTCGCCAAAAATTTGCAATTTAATAATCTTTACTACTATGCTACAACCACAGACATTACATATTACTATATGTTCTATTTGCTCTGTGACAACACTTCTTTTGTAAGTTTTCGTTCTAAATCTTAACATTGTTTGTTTTTTGGTTCTTAATAAGATTTCTGTAAACTGTCGTATCTACATTTTAAGCATCATCGGTATTATCATCGGTTGATATTTTTGTCTGAACTCACTGAATATAATATAGCCGGAGGCCTCAATTGGGTTTACTATCGGCCAGGACCCGGAGACAAACTGACCATGGTAAGATCAAATTTATGTAATTTTGTATATCTGTACTTATCAATGTTTATTTCTAGTTTTGGTGGCGTAAAAAATACTTTAAAGATTATGGGTATTATTCCTGTCGGTACAACAAAAGATATTCTGAGGAGTGTTGGATGGGTCTTTAAAAGTCGGTCCTAATCTCTCACCAGTCACGACGGTCAACCATCTCACTGCATTACGAGAGTCACGGAAGAGATCTCTCTATAGTGATGTATCCAATAACATTGACTCCAACAGCTAGACATCTGATCACAAACAATTAGTCCTTAAAAATATATATTTAATCTTTATTTTATTTACCAGAGGAGAATCGTGTTATAAATAGTTTTTTTAAATATAGCTTAGGACAATATGGAAAATACACCCTTCTTTTAACGCTATAACCTTTTTCTCTTTATAATATTAGTGACGGAAGTTTATAAATTATATCAGCATTTCAAATGAAGGGACTTTCGATTTAGTTTTTGAAAATTTTGTATGAAATAGTTTTATAACGAGATTTTATACGATTCGCGCTGGTCGGCGCGATACTGTAACGGACGTGAATAAAAGACAACTCTCCATATTTATAATTACAATATTTTAATCGGGCAGAGTCTCTGCTTATAACAGTATCAATCTATTCTTAAGTCTGGTCACAACGAAGAGTTACACCCTTATATATCATTGACAATCGTTAGGGCAAAAATCAATATGAGAACTATTTAATATCCGGTATGATTATAATTACCTATACCGGATATAATAGAATATGATTATTAGGTAAACAAATATTAATCTTATATAATATTAATCTTAATAACAAATATTAATAACATATATTTAATCTTATATAATTATTCTTACTTTAGTTAAGATAATAAATTGTATGACAATTTAATATTATGGAAGTGACGTCATGGGTTGCCATATTTAAATATTAAATAATTTAAAATAACTACAATAATATAATCTATAACAGTCAGTTGATTGATAAATTATTAATAAACAGTTCAATGAAATTAACACTAATATAAAATAAACACGCATAATTGTAATATCACGGATCTAGATGTGGGCACTGCCGAGACTGAAGATGTTTGTAACACTCGGCCATCCTGCATTTTGCCATGTCCCAGGGCAAGATGATTAGTTTTCGTCATATCTTTTTTGTGTACCTGAAAGAAATAAACGAAAACAGTAATTGCACTTAGAAAATATTTTAAATACATTATGACCAAAATATTCTTTATATTTAATTGTGTCTATTTCAATTATTAAGTTATTTATCATAGTCAATTATCCTGCTGAGTTGGTTTAGTATCTCTTGGATCTGGTTTATTTAGTAGATGTTATTTTAGTGTAAACATTTATGTACACAAATTTTGCATAATATTTTGAATTATTATTTTATTGTCACATAGATATAGTTTTTTTTTTAATACTAACTAATTGTTATTTTATAATCACATAAATCTAGTTTATTTACCTACTAGTTTTTATTTTAGTATTACACAGATATAGCATGTTTACTATATATTATTTCATAGTCACACAGATCTAGTTTAATTATTAGATTTTATTTTTGTATAACACAGATATAGCATGTTTACTCTATATTATTTCATGGTCAGACAGATCTAGTTTAATTACTAGTTTTTATGTTAGTATCACACAGATATAGCTTGTTTACTATATATTATTTCATGGTCACACAGATCTAGTTTAATTACTAGATTTTATTTTAGTATCACACAGATATAGCATGTTTACTATATATTATTTCATGGTCACACAGATCTAGTTTAATTACTAGATTTTATTTTAGTATCACACAGATATAGCATGTTTACAATATATTAGATAATATGCCCAAAGAAAGAGTATAATAAGCATCTCCAAACCCTTTCATTATTTCCAATATCCACTTTATTTCTGTGCCCATATCTGATGGTAATATTTCAAGTTAGTCAATCAATCCAATCATTTGTTTTCTTTTAATTTAAAATAATATTACATTTACTACCAGTATAAATAACGACACTTGAGGAGCTAATAATTACGGGGCGCATAAAAACCACTTGATCATTTAAATTAAGAATCAATATACACACCGGATTTTGCTGATCCTGTTGCCGCGAAGGTCCGGGTGTAACGGCTACCCAGCAGCTTGCCGAAGTGTGTCACACAGTTGTTGTGCTCGGCAATCACGTGCCCCAGAGCATATGCTGTAGACTTTTCCTCCGCGCCACCATGATGATTCCCGAGAAATTAAAGATAAGGAATTATTATCTTTACTAAAATTTTCTAAAAGACATATCCGAAATATACCATTTCTCGTGTTTGATAAGCTTTAGCATTAGCACGTAGTTTAGACGGTCTATCTATTATTACGAGTATAATCAACTACCATAAAAAGAAACCAAACTACTATTTAACAGAAAAATAAATAACGACGGTATTTAAAAAAAAAGTTTCTCATAAGAAAAATACTTTGCAAAAGGTCAAGAATATTGTTTATAAAATATTTTTCTACTTAGTAGGTACAATATTATAATCATAATTATCTATATGTAATACTTAATTTAAAATAAGTATGTAATGTACATAGGGAAGTAAATGTACTAATCTTATTATTTAGCAAACGCCTGAACAAGGCACTAAGTTTTATATATTTTTCAATGTATTACGATTTATCATATTGTGTATGCAGTCTTTGCCAATAAAGAGTATAAAGTTTGATGTACCTACATGAAATTACATCTTGACCAGCAATATTCACATTTTATCGTAAAAATAACGAATCATGAGCCACACAGCGTGGTTTTCTCTTTTTGCCAGCGTAGGGTTGGGCGTGGAGTCATCAGAAACGAAAGAAAAAAAAAAAAATCATCACTGACCTGTCTTCCTGTTTCCTTTTTTCGAGTCCATCTGGGTATGGCCTTGATACGTTTCTTCTTGACCCCTCTTCTGAATTGTAACGGACGTGAATAAAAGACAACTCTCCATATTTATAATTACAATATTTTAATCGGGCAGAGTCTCTGCTTATAACAGTATCAATCTATTCTTAAGTCTGGTCACAACGAAGAGTTACACCCTTATATATCATTGACAATCGTTAGGGCAAAAATCAATATGAGAACTATTTAATATCCGGTATGATTATAATTACCTATACCGGATATAATAGAATATGATTATTAGGTAAACAAATATTAATCTTATATAATATTAATCTTAATAACAAATATTAATAACATATATTTAATCTTATATAATTATTCTTACTTTAGTTAAGATAATAAATTGTATGACAATTTAATATTATGGAAGTGACGTCATGGGTTGCCATATTTAAATATTAAATAATTTAAAATAACTACAATAATATAATCTATAACAGTCAGTTGATTGATAAATTATTAATAAACAGTTCAATGAAATTAACACTAATATAAAATAAACACGCATAATTGTAATATCACGGATCTAGATGTGGGCACTGCCGAGACTGAAGATGTTTGTAACAATACCCCTTCTTATATTATATCCCAAGGGAGTCACTGATAAATATTTATTTAAGGCTTTGTATAACGCCAATGACCTCGAACGATTATTTTGATGGCGAGAATAGGGCTATCGCGCAGACCACAGCGCGTTAGTGAAATTGTATACAATATTGTTATTAAACTAATGAAGACATAAATGTCAAAAACTAGTACAATAGTCCCTTGAGCCTTACTACCGTGCAACAAATGTTATGTTTTGCTTGACTCGAGCTGATCATTTGGAAGGTTTTAATTTACGCTTTTGAGTTCTTTACCAAGTTCATGGTTAATATTATCAAATGATGAAAGTTGTGTATAATGCTAGTTCCCAAACTGGAGGTAGGCATCATATAGAAACGACGTTCAGAAAACATTTTGGTAAAATTTATTCTTATAGACTTTGACTTTGAGACTTATGTAGTTTATATATATACTAGAGACAAGACTAACTAGGAATATATATTATGGCATTCATAATCCTTGAAATACCATAATAGCACAATTCAAGACACGTTTTAAGACGTTTCTGGTGGATCGAGGGGTCAGTAAATATTTCCTATTCATTTGCAGAGGCAAATACTAATCTTGGCAGCAATTTTGGCGGTTACTTCAGCTGGGCGCAAGTTGTGCCGTGGAGGACCCATCATTGATAGTTACAAACACGACGTAGAAGTTTTGTATACAGTGGAAGAAAACTTAAACAGTCCCTACCAATTGACTATTGACTATGAAACAGACTCGCTCTTCTTCAGTCTCAGTGTAAATAGTACTGATGCCTCATTCTAATCCGCCAAACTTAATCTCAAGACAAAAGAATTCGAGAAGATACCTGGTGTAGACGGAGGATTCGCGAACGCCGTGGATTCTAAGAACCACATCGTCTATATAGGAAGCAGCGATGGAATTGCTAAATACAATTATGAAACCAAACAAGCTGAGCCCATAGAAAGCACCGCTGATGTCAGCACCTGGCAGCTGTTCTTCAAAGACGATCTGTACTACACCGTTCACCCTGATGAACATGCTTACATTTTTAAAGATGGCAAATCTACGCGCGTTCCAGAACTAGAGAACACTGAAGTCACTCAACTCGCTTTGGACAACGACAATAATATTTACTTCAGTAATAACTCCGGTGTGTTTTTGCACGAGAAGTCGAATGGAGAGATATCGTACGTTGGTAACTACAGTCTGAATGGCTTCACCGCTAACAAAGATGGTCAAATTTACTTCTTGACCCTGGAAGGACTTTACCGTATTAAAAATTTGAAGACGGTGGAACTTCTCACTACTTTTAATTATGTCTATGGAATGGCAATCGATGTTGATGGCAACATTATCTATTCCACCGTTACTGAAGTGCTTAGGCTCAAGCTAACAAGCATCAATTGTTCTAGCAGCAAGAAAAAATCTCAATAAGAAACTATAATTATGTTTTTCGGCAAATAAAGAATGCGGCAGTAACATATAATAACGATAGAGTTGTTTAGGCAAAAAAAATATTGTAATATTCAACGTGTGGATTACGCCCATATAAAAGTAAAAGTATGACAAATATTTCGTTTGTTTCATAGTAATTAATTTGTCGAATAAGCCGATAGAATGCATCACACTAATTAGGTGGTTCTTTCAAACTCCTTTGGCAGATGAAGATTGAAAGAAGAAGCTTCTCGATCTTTAACAATCATCTGACAACACTTTGCACTATATAATTGTCGTAAAATATCTCAACGCATGGTTCCGTCAATCAAGTCAATTAATCGGTAAATGTTATTATTTACTATCTCTCTCTATTAAATCAATGTAACAAGTGAAACCAATATTATTGTCTCGGTGTAGGACCAACAATGTGTATCGTTGGTAAAGGTTAGAGCACACCGGCCACGAGTGAACGTGACCGCGACTGCGACATAATATTCCGCGAACAGCTACACGTTCACGAAGAATATATTTAAAATGTTTTTAAAATCCTGTAAACCAACTGTAATCCCATGTCAACGGTCTGCGCCAGGACTAAGGAATAAAGCATTACAAAATAACAATAAAACACTTGAGGAAAGTATATTTGCTTGTTACTACTAATAAGCAATAAATAATGCTAGTTATAAATTATCTTAATGTTTTAAATGACCTAATCTCGTTTATATAAACAAGATAATGCACGAGTACGTTTATAATAAATAATAATATAGCATTATCTTCCCACGTAACTGTTCGTTAGAAGATCATTCAGAATCTTAAATACAAAATTATAAACAAATTTAATTACTGTACTGTATACACGCATAGAACACTTAGCAAGGTATCCGATAAGAAAAATTAATATTAAGCCGCGTTGTTAAAACAGAATTCCCTTTCAGTTCACATTTATCAATTCTCAACATTATAAATCATATCGGTCCCAGAACAGGTCCTTGTGGTACACTATTTTGACTGACAAATTATAACAGGAGGAAGACACTTACAAAACTCCGTTCACCGATGCGTGTTAGAATACAATAAGTTCATTTTCCTTATTGCTCACAGTACAGTTAGTACGGTGAGCAATAAGGAAAATTATTTAAACACCTAAACAAGTTGTGTACTTTCGTTGCATTACGTTCTTTCTCCGATAGTAAGAGACCAATAGGCTTACTCCCGACACAATCCAGAATCGAATCAGTTCCATCTCAAAGGTTGGTATTTTATTTGGTGGATTACTTTGAAACCATTCAGGATAAACGTAACTTTTGTACTCCTATATCAATCGACTGAGAATCAAAATAAACAAACTTCAATTTAGTCTAGAGTACATGGCACGATCGAATCAGAATCAAAATTGAATCAGTTTGGAGAGTAAAGCCCCAGCTCGTGTGTATAACATGTATGTTCGAGTAAGATACTTTTTGATATTTTCAATCAATGTAACATTTATTTTACAGAATGTGGCTAACACTTATGTTTACAAAAGTACTACAGTGTTGACACATTTTATTATAACAATATTGTGTAAAGTATTAATCTGTTGGTATTTTTTAAGAAAAGTTTTCTTTACTTTCAGTGTGATTTGGATTTTTATCATTTTAATTTTTTTTTTAGCATTAGTAGAGTTTCTATCTTTGAAAATGATATTTATCTTTGCAAAGTATTTTTTAATATCTTTGGACGCTTAAAAAATAATCATAAATAATAATTAGGTTTTCGGGGGTAGGCGTGCAAAAAGTTAAGTTGAACTTTTAACTGCTCCTTAACCAAAATAATTATAAATTAATTATTTTAAATCAATATTATGTAAAAATTTATACCTGCATCTACTAGTGTCACAATCTCCTATAATTGCAATAATAAGATACAGTATATAAACACTGTTTTCTTAAACAAATTATATCACTTGCACTTTTGTCAAAATTTGCTGTTATTTTTCTCTTCCACTTGTTTACAATGGAGTCCTTGCAAGAATCAATAACACAAATGAATAAGATGTTTAACTCGAAGATGATGGAGTTCCAGCAGGAGTTGTGTGCGGTCCAGACTACAAACACCTCTACAACACTGGCATCTGATTTTTGTGAGTTCAAAAATTTTATATTGAATGCACTTAAGATGATGCAGGCTCAGTTGGAAATATTGATGGATGCCTATGATCAAACTGAGATGAGGCACAGAAGAAAGATTTTGCTTTCCCGAAGCCAAAAAGGATGCACAAGAAGCTATTGCATCTTTGTTGTCTTCCCAGTTAAAAGTCCAAGACATAAACATTTCTTCAGTAAAATATTGTCACCGCTTGGGACGCTTAAAGGAATCAAAACCCAGACCGATCTTGGTTAAGTTTCAGAATTTTACTGATCGGAATGAGGTTTGGAGGGCTAAGACCAGCCTGAAAAATTCCGGCATCACTCTATCAGAGTTTTTAATTAAAAAGAGACATGAAGTGTTCCTGGCGGCCAGGCAGCGTTTCGGTGTTACAAAGTGTTGGACATATAATGGCTCTATTTTCGTTGCTAGATCTGATGGCTCCAAAAGCCGTGTTTGTAGCATAGCGGAGTTGGATGCCATTTCTGATCTCTGTGGTGATATGGCAGAAGTCACATCTCAAGTTCCGGCATCCAAAACCAAAAATGAAACTGGAACAAGACCAAGGCGAACCAAAAAGTAAATAGTCTAAGGGTAACATACTTTAAATATTAGCATGGTAACTTTCTCAATCTTCACATATATACATATAAATCTATAATTCTGCTTTGCCAATATTCGCTTCTCATTAATCATTCACTTATAATTTTATTGTCCATACTTAGATCTCATAGTTACTTATTTCTATGCATCATCACTAATTTCTTTTGTCACAAATTGTCGGTATTTCGAAAATGAAACATATTTAATTTTGTAATCTGTACTTTTTGAAAATGTTTGTTATTGTTTCTTCTTCTTCTTCTTTTATTTTTGGCAACAGAGGTTGCAAGAGTTTTGCACCATTCTGCCAATGTCGAGTATTTATAGATTTTTAGGGCATAGCCAAATTTTGTGTAATTAATGTTACAAACAAATTATTTGATTGTTTTATTATTTTATTGTTTCATTTTGTTCAACACGAAGCTTTTGACAGATTTTTTTCGGTGACGTCTGACAGGAGTGAGTGATAGTTATTCTTCTTCGTCTTCTTAATGTCACTTTAATTATAATATTTTTTTTGTTTTTTGTGTGTGGACATGAAATTTAGCATGAGCCATTATGTACTTAACTGATTTCTCTTAATCTAGTATTATGTATATAAATTGCATCTTTGTTATACAATTTTTGTAACTAATAAGCTGTGCTTGTACTTAGAACTTTATTATTATATCTCAGTATAACTCCATTAAAATTTTAATTGCCAATTTGTGTTGGGCTAGCATCTCATCTTAAATCTAATTATATTTTGTTAGAATAACTGCTCATATTTAGCTAGGTGTTTAAAAAATAATAGGCATGTTTGGATTCTTTCCATTTATTTACCTACTCTTTTTCTATTTATTTACTAATTTTATTATAGCAAATTTATTTATATACTTATGTTTTTTTTATGACACAGTGGGCTGCAGGCCAATTATATTTCAATTGTAGGATAATATATTTATAGTGTTTTATATAATTTATTTATATTTAGTTTGTATTATTATCATGAATGTAAGTGTTGACTCATTTGCTTCAGATGATTTTTTATCCATTTCTTCTAACAACAGCGATGATAGTTTTCAAAGTGCCACATTTATGTCTCTTAGGGATACCATAACTTCAAATTTTAACACAGTTAACAAATGTTTTAAGGCCGTTCATATTAATGCACAGAGCATTCCGGCTCATTACCCCGACTTGCTTGCGTCTTTTGATCGGGCTAATGTTGATGCTGTCTTATATCGGAAACGTGGCTTAAGCCTTGCTTACCATCAACATGCTACAGTTTACCCGGTTTTAAGTTAATTCGCAACGACCGCATTGGGAGGGGTGGAGGTGGCGTTGCGATTTATCTACGTTCAGACTTGTCCTACACTATTATTAGCTCGTCAGCGCAACCCCCTCCATCTGATGCTCTCGAGTTTTTGCTGGTAGAAGTCCAGGTATCGCACTATAATAAATTATTACTCGGGGTCTACTATTGCCCATCAATGCACAATGATTACTTCTCATCCTTTGAAAATACGCTTGATGCTTTTACACCGTACTACGATCATTGTGTTATAATGGGCGATTTCAATACTTGTCTACTTAAGGGTGATAGTCGATCGACTAAACTTAGTTCAATTTTAGATTCATATAATATGAAATTACTACCTCTGAATCCTACCCACTGCTTTCCAGGTTCCCGTCCTTCCCTGCTCGACCTAATCATAGTCTCCTCTCCTAATCGTGTTACTACGCATGGACAAGTCTCAGCTGATATGTTTTCATACCATGATCTTATCTATGTCGCCTATAATGTTCGCCCTCCCAAAGCTAAGGTAAAAACTCTTCTTCAAAGAAATTTCTCTTCGATGAATATTGAAAGCCTAGAGGAGGACGCACATAACATAGACTGGTCAAACTTACTCTCAGCTGATTCCATTAATGACAAAATTGATATATTTAACGCTAAACTTAAATCTCTTTATGATATTCATGCACCTGTTAGGCCCGTTAAAATCAAACATCTTCTCGCTCCCTGGTTATCAGACGAAATCAAATCTCTGATAAATGCTAAGCATGCAGCCAAAGCCAAATTTAAAATAAAAAAGACAGAAGATTATCGTAACAAATATATTAAAATCCGGAACCGCTGTAATATGATGTGTCGTGACGCACAAAGACGTCATATTCACGCCTCCGTTGAGAACGGGGATCCGGCTAAAACATGGAAATTTCTCAAATCCCTCGGCGTGGGCAAATGCTCTGAACCGCAAGACTCTCATAATATAGATATAGATTCACTTAATAACCATTTTACTTCCTCTTTTAATCTCGACCCCAAAATTAAATCACAAACGTTAAATTATATTTCTTCGCTACCTATATTGAATTCTGATCCGTTCCTTACTGTTCCAGTTTCCGAGTGTGAGATTAAAAAGCACATCCTTTCCATATCGTCAAACGCAGTAGGAGATGACGGTATCAGTCGTAGAATGATCACACCAATATTAGATATAATTGTTCCTGTTCTTACACACATTTTTAATTCATGTTTAGAGTCTTGTACCTTTCCTGATGCCTGGAAGGCAGCTTACATAATTCCTTTACCTAAATCCTCCTGTCCTAAGACTGTGTCTGACTTCCGTCCTATTTCCATCCTACCCTTTTTATCAAAAGTTTTAGAGCGAATCATTCATCACCAGCTTACGAAATTTGTTACCCACAACAGCTTACTCAGTCTGTTCCAGTCCGGTTTTCGCACTGGACACAGTACGACTACCGCATTGGTAAAGGTAGCTGATGATATACGGTCAGGTATGGATGATAAAATGCTTACTATTCTCACACTTCTGGATTTTAGTAATGCCTTCAATTCCATAGACCACGATATTCTGCTAGCCCGGCTTGCATCTTTAAATCTTTCACCATCAATAATTAATTTAATTCGTAGCTACCTTGTAGGACGACGGCAGAGAGTTAAATCATCTGATTATTTCTCCGATTGGAGTTATATCTATGCCGGCGTGCCTCAGGGTGGTGTGCTATCTCCTCTTCTGTTTGCAATTTTTATAAACCCTATAACAATATCGATTTCATCATCCTACCACTTGTATGCGGACGATCTTCAAATATACACACAGTCTCCTTTGGACAATCTGAATTCCGCTTTTGATCTAGTGAATCACGATTTGTCGAATATTTGTGAATGGAGCAAGAATCATGGACTTCTTATTAATCCTATTAAAACTCAATTAATTGTAATTGGTAGCCCCGGGCTAATTTCTAGAGTTGACCATGATTCTTTACCTCCTGTCCTTATAAATGGTGTAACAATACCTTTCAGTAAAGTGGTTAAAAACTTGGGAGTGTACTTTGATGAACATTTATCGTGGACGCATCAATTGCAAGAGATTAGTAGAAAGGTTTTTTCTACCTGGCGTTCCCTAAAACGTCTACGATATGTTCTTCCGATACCCACTAAGGTAGTTTTGGCTGAATCCCTACTCCTTTCCCATTTAGATTATGCGGACGCTTCTTTCACTAACTTGACGGAGGAACAACTGAACAAATTGGAGCGCCTTCAAAACCTGGCTTTGAGGTTTGTTTTCGGTTTACGTAAATTTGACCATATCTCCGAGTATCGCCTCAAGTTAAAGTGGTTGCCAATCCGCTACCGCCGTGACTCTCGTGTTCTCTCCTTCCTTTATAACATCCTATTTGACTCCCATTGTCCCACTTATTTAAAAAGTAATTTTAACTTCCGTACCTCTGACAGACTGGAACTACGATCTATATCTAATCTTCTTCTTGACATTCCTATCCACCGCACTAAATACTTTAATTGCTCTTTCATTGTAAAATCCATTTCCCTTTGGAATTCTTTACCTATCCATATAAGGCAGGCTGAAACTATACATCGCTTTAAAACTCTTATAAAAAATCATTATCTGGAATCATATTGTGTCAACCCTTAACTTATGTAACTAACACTTATTATTATAAATTAAAATATCATGTAGGTTTATCTATTGTATATATATATATATATATATAGATATATATATTATATTATATTGTATACATATATTATATATTTATTGTGTTTATGTATTATTTTATTTTATTTACTTTTATTTTATTAAATATACTTTTGCGCAACTCCCATTCTCTAGCATTGTTTTCTCTAACACCATAAGGTTGTCTGGAAGAAATTGCTATCTAGTAATAAGGCCGCCTTTGTGTGCATGTCTGATTTTTGTAATGTATATTTTTTTGTTTTTTTTTGTAACTTGTTGTGTGCACAATAAAGTATATTTGTATTGTATTGTATTGTAATTACGTGGAAAAAATAGTTATATTATTTCTCCAAACCTATTAAAATTATTTGTTTTCCACTGTACTTATTAACAAGCGAACAAACTAATTGTTTATGTATTATTATGTATAGATAAGGCTAGTTGGCCCTAATGTTATTGAGTGCCGTTCACAGTTAGTTTATACGTAAGGAGACTCACACATTTAAAATGGTAAGTTAACTGAATATATTATTACATATATACATACTTTTACAATACATATTTTTTACAATTATACACTTGAACATTTTAATACGGCGATATTATAATCAATCTACTGTTTATTTAAAACATAAAAGATTATTAATAATATTAAATGATCATTATAAGATGTTGTTAGACCGACTAATCCCTACTTGGCATAACATGTATCTCACAACTTTTTACTGTAGAATATCTAAGAAGCGAGACTTGGCACTTTTTACAAGTTATGTGATATCAGTTCTTTTTGTAGAAGATTAACTTATACTAGTGTTTTTGTCGAAAAGTTAGCAAATTTTCAATTATACATTCATATGCAATTACAAAGCAAAAAATTTATGCAGTTGGCATATTTAGATAACTAGATAACTAGACAGAAATTCCAAAATTATGTGTTTCAAATTGAATTGGCCGTGCTCAACTTGGCGGGGGCACTAGTGTGTCCGCAGATATAAAAATAGTCATTATTTTTAATTTCTAATTTTCTACGCACTCATCTTTAATTATCATCGTCATATAAATATTTTCTGCATCAAAAACTCACTTTAGGTTTATTTATTTCAGATTAAACTTCTACTGCTCACAGCTATCATAGCTAGTGCACAGTATAATCAATATTATATTGATAAAATAAATCCACTGAAATTTTTAATAAAATTAAATTTCTAGCAATGTTTGTATTACTTCAATTACATAAAATTAGATAAACAAAATTAGCAGAGACACAAAGTAGAGATAAGCACTAATCGTTACATTTAATTTTTATTTGTAATAATAAATATAAAATAGTTATTGAAAATTTCTACGCATTTATCTCAAATTATCATGGTCATATAAATATTTTTTTCTGCTTCAAAAAACTCATTCAAGCTTATTTATTTCAGATTAAACTTCTACTGCTAACAGCTATCATAGCTGGTGCACGTGGACGGGTCGTAGAGAATTGCGACGGGGTCATAGTTCACAACATAAAACACGAGCAAGAGGTTCTACACGAATTCGACAGCCCTTACCAACTCGCTATAGACTACGATACAAACACGCTATTCTTCAGCTACAGCTCAAACTCCGACGATGAAGTATTCAAATCGGCTTATATTAATCTAAAAACAAACGAAGTCGGAATAATACCCGGCATAGCTGGGGGATTTGCGAACGCTGTAGATTCTCAGAAGCACAACGTTTATCTCGGCGGTCGAGACGGACTATACAACTTCAATTTCAAATCCAAAAGAGCGGAACACGTCGTTGGAACTAGTCATAATATATGGCAGTTGTTCTACAAGGATGTTCTCTACTACACGTCGTATCCAGATGAAGTAGCTTATACGTACAAGGATGGAGTCTCCGCACGTGTCCCACAACTTTCTGGTACAAATGCTATGCTGCTGGCGGTTGACAATGACAAAAACATTTACTTCTCGAATTCCTCAGGTCTCTTCTTGTACAAGACTTCAAAAGCGTATACAGTGAATGTAGGTGATTACAATCTGAACGGATTCACAGCCGACATCAACGGCAACCTGTATTTCTCTACTCCAGAAGGTATCTACAATATCAAGAGTGATAAGATAGTAGAGAAATTAACCAGCTTAGATAATATTTTCGGAGTTGCGATCGAATCGGATGGAAGCATAATATATGCGTCACAAACTGCGCTAATCAGGCTTAAGCCAACAAAACAATATTGTTTCAACGAAAAAAAGATTTTTTAATTTAAGCGGTAATGGAAAAAAAGATATTAAATGAAATAATATTTAGCTTGTTATTGAAGTTCAATGAAATATTCTTCATGGAATAAAACTAGAACTTTTATTCTTACCGCCAATTAGATGTTAATTCCGCTTTCGATCCTTGAATTTTCTGCCCTTATTTTAACTTTCATGAGTAGGATCTAATACTAAAAGCCCCTGTCGGTCGAACACGGAATAATCCGTTTTAGATTAAATGAAACTCCTAAAAATTTAAAGTGAATTTAAAAATACTAATAATAAACTATTAAACACAAATTAACGGGTGTAATTTAATGTAAGTACCAAAATCATAGTTACTAATCACAGTTTATAAAGTGCAGTAGATAAGAAGTCCCGCAGATGACCTCTAAATTATTACTTAACTAGCTGACCCGTGCCCACTTCGTTGAGCATACGAACCGTTTAAACATTCCCGGGAATATTTCAAGACTAAAATAGCCGAATCGGTTCAGCCGTTCTCGAGTTTTAGCGAGACTAACGAACAGCAATTTATTTTTATACTAGCTGTCCCCGCAACTTCGTTCGCGTGGTTTTTGAGTGACTTAAACCGTTTTTGCAGCGCCTGCAACGAATGTCCTCAAATGTGATGAATGAAAAAATAATTTTCCCCGTTTTTTGCAAAAATTTCTCGCTGACGCTTCGGTCCTATTGGTCACAGCGTAATGTTATATAGCTTAAAGCCTTCCTCTATAAATGGACTATGCTACAAAAAAGAATTTTTCAAATCGGACCAGTAGTTCCTGAGATTAGCGCGTTTAAACAAACGAACAAACTCTTCCGCTTTATAATATTAGTATAGATATTTAGATAAATATGTAATATGCTGCATACTTCAAAATGAGTCTGGACCCACCTAGGTCCTAGAATTACTTAAATGAAAATGATTTACTATTTGATGTTCTATTTCTTTACTACTCACTTACTTGCATATTGGTCACTTGTCTCAAATAGCTGAACTAAACAATGATGGGAAGTTGCAAACAAAAATTGCTGACAGATTGAAGATAATATCATAATAACTGCCATAATACAGATTACAGAGCTTATACACTAGAAAGATTTAATAAAAAGAACATCTAGCAAAAAATAATACTTTTATAATGTAGTTACTATTAATGTTCTTTTTGAAGTCGGTGTCAGGAAAGGTGAGTTTCAAGTGAGTCAATTTAGGATATTGTTCTTTTAGGTACCACCTCTGGAAATGGGTGAAATCATACTAATATTATAAAGCGGAAGAGTTTGTTTAATTATTTGTTTGTTTAAACGCGCTAATCTCAGGAACTACTGGTACGATTTGAAAAAATATTTTTTTGTTGGATAGTCCATTTATAGAGGAAGGCTTTAGGCTATATAACATTACGCTGCGATCAATAGGAGCGAAGCGTCAGTGAGAAATGTTGTAAAAACGGGGAGACTTTCGTTGTGTGCGCTGCGTAAACGGTTTAATTCACTCAAAAACCACTCGGACGAAGTCGCGGGAACAGCTAGTATGTTCATAAAATAAATAGTACAAGTTCGAACTATGTAAACTTTTTATGGGACCAAATAGCAGCTACTCTGCGTCGAATAGAAAAAGAATCACGCAAATCGGACCATTAACCTCAGAGAAATCGGTGTACATACATTTTTTTTTTTTTTTTAATCTTTATTTAAAGGCATTACATCTTATAGATTAAGTCTGCCTAACTTTAGAATTATGTACAATTAATTTTCAAAATCTAGTTCCCTTAAGTACAAAGAGTGTATTACATAACTTATAAATAATGGACTAAAATCGGTTTTAAAATTTGAATACAGAATATGATGAATAAAAAAGTACAAATCGGTACACTTAGTAAACTGCACAAATTCACGACGTAAGTGCGTGTACATACATTAAAAAAAACTAGAACTTTTATTCTTACCGCCAATTAGATGTTAATTCCGCTTTCGATCCTTGAATTTTCTGCCCTTATTTTAACTTTCATGAGTAGGATCTAATACTAAAAGCCCCTGTCGGTCGAACACGGAATAATCCGTTTTAGATTAAATGAAACTCCTAAAAATTTAAAGTGAATTTAAAAATACTAATAATAAACTATTAAACACAAATTAACGGGTGTAATTTAATGTAAGTACCAAAATCATAGTTACTAATCACAGTTTATAAAGTGCAGTAGATAAGAAGTCCCGCAGATGACCTCTAAATTATTACTTAACTAGCTGACCCGTGCCCACTTCGTTGAGCATACGAACCGTTTAAACATTCCCGGGAATATTTCAAGACTAAAATAGCCGAATCGGTTCAGCCGTTCTCGAGTTTTAGCGAGACTAACGAACAGCAATTTATTTTTATACTAGCTGTCCCCGCAACTTCGTTCGCGTGGTTTTTGAGTGACTTAAACCGTTTTTGCAGCGCCTGCAACGAATGTCCTCAAATGTGATGAATGAAAAAATAATTTTCCCCGTTTTTTGCAAAAATTTCTCGCTGACGCTTCGGTCCTATTGGTCACAGCGTAATGTTATATAGCTTAAAGCCTTCCTCTATAAATGGACTATGCTACAAAAAAGAATTTTTCAAATCGGACCAGTAGTTCCTGAGATTAGCGCGTTTAAACAAACGAACAAACTCTTCCGCTTTATAATATTAGTATAGATATTTAGATAAATATGTAATATGCTGCATACTTCAAAATGAGTCTGGACCCACCTAGGTCCTAGAATTACTTAAATGAAAATGATTTACTATTTGATGTTCTATTTCTTTACTACTCACTTACTTGCATATTGGTCACTTGTCTCAAATAGCTGAACTAAACAATGATGGGAAGTTGCAAACAAAAATTGCTGACAGATTGAAGATAATATCATAATAACTGCCATAATACAGATTACAGAGCTTATACACTAGAAAGATTTAATAAAAAGAACATCTAGCAAAAAATAATACTTTTATAATGTAGTTACTATTAATGTTCTTTTTGAAGTCGGTGTCAGGAAAGGTGAGTTTCAAGTGAGTCAATTTAGGATATTGTTCTTTTAGGTACCACCTCTGGAAATGGGTGAAATCATACTAATATTATAAAGCGGAAGAGTTTGTTTAATTATTTGTTTGTTTAAACGCGCTAATCTCAGGAACTACTGGTACGATTTGAAAAAATATTTTTTTGTTGGATAGTCCATTTATAGAGGAAGGCTTTAGGCTATATAACATTACGCTGCGATCAATAGGAGCGAAGCGTCAGTGAGAAATGTTGTAAAAACGGGGAGACTTTCGTTGTGTGCGCTGCGTAAACGGTTTAATTCACTCAAAAACCACTCGGACGAAGTCGCGGGAACAGCTAGTATGTTCATAAAATAAATAGTACAAGTTCGAACTATGTAAACTTTTTATGGGACCAAATAGCAGCTACTCTGCGTCGAATAGAAAAAGAATCACGCAAATCGGACCATTAACCTCAGAGAAATCGGTGTACATACATTTTTTTTTTTTTAATCTTTATTTAAAGGCATTACATCTTATAGATTAAGTCTGCCTAACTTTAGAATTATGTACAATTAATTTTCAAAATCTAGTTCCCTTAAGTACAAAGAGTGTATTACATAACTTATAAATAATGGACTAAAATCGGTTTTAAAATTTGAATACAGAATATGATGAATAAAAAAGTACAAATCGGTACACTTAGTAAACTGCACAAATTCACGACGTAAGTGCGTGTACATACATTAAAAAAAAGAAACCGGCCGAATTGAGAACCTCCTTCTTTTTTCGGAAGTCGGCTAAAAATATAAAATACTTATTTCATACACATTATGTAAAACAAATTTAAAAAAGAAATAAAAAAGGATATAGAATTTTCTCTCTCTTTTTGAACTCTCCGTATTATGATCTTTTATAATACCAGCCAGGTTTCAGGCAATTCAATAATACGTTAAACTGAATGGATCCACTCTAGTTTGGTTGTCTGAAAGTGACATTCGGAAGAAAGTCAAGTGTCACGTGTCCGCTAACTAGCTGTCATCATGCAGTTATTATGTGATCGTAATACGAAATTCCAGGCAGCCATGTTGTATGGCGAAAACTGGCTGGAATTAAGAGCTTGTAATAGGCCCCCAGGAGTGAAGACTAATAATATAAAAGAATCTTAATGTTTATGGCATTATGATATATCATTGTTTCTAATGACAATATAAGAGAGTTATAATGATCGAATAGTTTTTCTTAGAAAGGGCCATTTTAATTAATGGCCATATTATTTATATTATTACAAAACCTTCTTTACAAACATCTATACTAATATTATAAAGAGGTAACATTTGATTGTTTGTTTGTTTGTTTGTTTGTTTGAATGGAATAGGCTCTGAAACCACTGAACCAATATAAAAAATTCTTTCGCTGTTGGAAAGCTACATTCCTAGCGCTGAACATAGGCTATATTATATTTAAAAAAAAATAGGGTTCCTTACTAAAACCCCAAAAAAGTAGCCCAAAGTGTAAAAAAACGACCTTCAAAATGTCTTACATCGTGTGCGCTTGACAACGGCTTGACCAATTTCGCAAATATTTTTACGGTATGTTCGTTATTGTCATGAAAAGGTTATTATGAAAGAAAATGTTAAAAAAATTAACCAGAAAATTAGAAAAAAGAATAAAATATACGTATTGGTCACACGGGGTTTGAACCTGGACTCGATCGATTCACGTCGTTGCCAGTCTATATGACACGGGTGTCATGGTAACAACATTGTTTACAAATGGAAAATAAAAATTATAAAATGCTATTAATAACGTATTTACATAAGCTTAAACTATTTGGATTCATAAAACTATTTGGATTAACAAAAATATTAATCCAAATAGTTACAGCTGATATAAATACGGTATTTATAGCATTTCATAATTTTTGTTTTCCATTTGTAAACAATGTTGTTACCATGACAACCATTAGACGTTATAGACGTTAAACTGCGTTTCCATTGACACGGAGCTTGCGGTACCCGAATTGACTAATCACTATGCTCGAAATCTCCGCTCCGCTCCGCTTGGGCACCACTAAGTTCCTATGCGCCCCGCTCCGCGTCAGTAGAAACGCAGCCTTATAGACGGACCAAGATCGGGGAGGTTTTCCAAATCTATACATCTATACAAATAAATAAAGTGAAGTGAGTAAAGTGTGGGTTCTGCGTTTCCGGTCCCGCGTTGTTTTTTTTTAGTTGAACTTCATCATAAACTGTTTTTATGCTCAACGAAGTGAGCAAGGGTCAGCTAGTCTAGTATAAAGTTTTAGTTTGTTCTCAGATGTGTCAAGGTAAAATTTCACATTCAAGTTATTTGACACTTTGTCAAATGAATATGCTATTTCCAAAATCGCTAATTTATGACAAGCTTGATGTTTACTAATAACATAAAGATTAAATCTACGAAGGTTAAGAAGTTACCACAGAACACGTTTGGCAAATGCCCTTTGAGTTTTTATATATATGTGGTATTTCTACTAAACAGTTTTCTACTAAATCAGCCTCAGGTCAAATCGATATCGAAAGGCTGATCGAATCAGCTAACATTCGAGTTATAAAGCCATTCTGAACGCTCATTGGTGAACATCACTCGCAACAACTTCGCTCAATCGCTACGTTCACCAATGAGCGTTCACCAGGCTTACTCCCGACACAATCGAGAATCGAATGAGTTCGATCTCAACGGCTTTCGGTGTTTTATTTGATGGATTACTTTGAAACTAACCAGAAGAAAAGAAAATCGTTAGATCGTAACTTTTTAAACTCCCGACCATATCAATCGACTTTTATCGAAAGAAACAAACGTCAATTTATTCGGAAGTACGCGGCAAGATCGCATCTGAATAAAAATCGAATCAGTTTGGAGAGAGGCCCCAGAAAGGCTTGTTATCTCAAATGTTAGCTGATCGATTCGATCTCTCAGAAACCGGGGGTGAGATTTGTAATAAAACCCATAGAAATATAACACCTAGAAGCTAAACAATAAGAGCTAGGACATTTTGACCTAGTTTGTTCAAACGGTCCGCCCGTGCGGCGAATAAATGACGTACGCCTACATGGACTTAGTTGCTACCATGGCCTTTTTTTATCGCTGAGAAATGCTTTTAAGCATTCCGTGGGGGATTGGGGATTCCCTCCACGGATATGTAGGACTCGCTGCGACCGGAAGATGGTGAATGGACGCAGCCCTACCCACTAAAACTCGGCGCTACTCCGACACCACCGCCGTTGACGAGGACAACAAAACTTCCGCGACTGTTACCATGGCCTACCATCCCATGCAATCTATATTTAATACAAAAAAATTGCAATAGATGTCACTACTATTAACGTTTGTAAATTTTTAAATGTAAATATTATGCCGAATTAATTGTACAAATATTGACATTAAAATAAAGATAAGCATATTTTTAAACATAACATATTAAGCTAAATTCAACTCTTTAGGCCGTGTTTCACCAAGCAATGTTAAAGTTAACGCCATGTTAGAATACCTTGCCGTCTCACTCATTGGCAGGAAATACGAGAGGGATAACATGATATTTAGCATGGCGTTAACTTTAACATTGCTTGGTGAAACACGCCCTTAATTAAGAAGAAGATACGAAACGAAATTAGTAATTAGTATTTTCCAATTAGGTACTATATTACGCGCTAGATGGCGGTTTCCGGAATTTCTAAGGACTTCACCTTTTTCCAGTCGCATTGCCAGTATTATGGTGATACTATTTTCTAGTACTAGGTCGTGTCTCTGTTATATATCTACTTTGTGTTGCTACAAACTGTATATACAGGCTATTATTTAGACTTACTTTTAACTTTGATGTTTGTATGAGAAATGCCCCAACATCATTCCCATACAATAATTTGAAAAAAGTCTTTTAGCACCGGTACTTTAACAATAAATTCAGTATGCGGGACCAATACACACCCTAAATTATTATCACTCATTATTGTTAGGTAGTATTAATCTATGTAAAAACCATGCTCTCACAGAGTATGGTTTTTGTTTTTTGTACCTTGTTACGGCGTAGTTTGACGACCTCAGAAGCGCAATGGCACATTGGTGCTAGAACCGGTCAGGCGTTCGAATCCCGCAGAAGGAACAACAAGTTTTCAAAGTGCTAAATAGGTGGATATACAAAAAACTTAAATACTCTTGAACAAGTTAACTACAATTTGTATGGCATCGAAACAGCGCCCCTAGTGGCAAACTATGGTAACTAATCCGATGTTACACAAATTGTAGTTAACTTCTTAGACGTCTAACTAACGTCCTAAGAATAAAATTATTTAAAGAGGGAACAAGATGAAACTAGAAACAAAACTAAAGCTAAGTATATATGTTGTGCGATGCCAAAAATGGACCCTAGCTCAGCTATACGCAGCAAGATATAATATAATATAATAATAACTGACTCAATTTCTTTTTTCGGAATTACAAAATCAAACTTTTGTAATTCCTATTAGATCTCTCAATCCATCATACATAGTCAAGAAAATAGTAATCTCAGTTCATTTGGGCATAATGTAGACATTTAACAGAGACACGACCTCGTACTAGAAAATGGTATCACCCTAATACTGGCAATTCGACTGGCTATTTTTGTTTTCTTCGATTTCCAGGCACATTCCGGAAACTGTCATCTAGCGCCACTATTGCAAAATACTAATTACTAATTTCGTTTGTATCTTCTTTAATTAATTTAGCTTAGTGTGATGTTATGCTTAAAAATATGCTTATTTTTATTTTAATGTCAATATATTTTGTACTTAATTCGACATATACATTATACATTGTATAATTTACAAACATTAACAGTAGTGACATCTATTGCAATTTTTTTATATTAATGATAGATTGTATGGGATGGTAGACCATGATTTGGGTAACCACTTCTGATTAGTATTAAGGTTAACCACTTACAAATTTTTATCATTGAGGTCAGTTTTTACAAGTCCTAACAGTTTTATACATTTTAACTAATTTTTTATTGCCACTTGCATATCTTCAACATAAAGGTCTGTACAAATCATGTAAAACCGAAATGCCATTAATTTATTTGTACACTTCAAGCACAAAAAATACACACTTTGCTATTATGGCCTTGTCTACCAGTCTTTTTTGCGTGATTAACCGACTTCCAAAAAAGGAGGAGGCTCTCAATTCGGGCCGTTTTTTTTAACGATTTCTAAAGATTTTACATAAACTCTAGATAAATTAACTTTTACTGGCGCCTAGTTTTAAATCCTAATAGATACCATGACCTCCATGCAATATATAAAACGTATTTCGTCTCTATAACTTCTAAACCTCGTATCTAAAAAAACTGAATCTAGGATCTGAAAAATCCATGTTTTCTCTATACTATCATACTTAATTTTTATATACTTTAGGTCAGTTAAAAAACTAGATATAATACATAACTGAACTTCATTTAAAAAAAAATCCACATCATAATAAAATTTAAAATTATTAAGTTTTTTTTACTCTACTGAAAAGTAGTTTTATAGATAAAGGTAAAGCGAATTGTTCCTTTGCCGGGTTCAACCATGGCTTGAACGCGAAACCACTGACCCATTGAGGTTGCCAGTAAGTTCAATGTCAGGCAAGTGAGTTGTGCAATTAAGATCACTGGAGTAAGCCACAGAGCCCACATGATGTGTTTATAACGACGCGTTACGTAACTTCTGCTCACTAAATAGTTTGTGTTTATTGTACCTCATTCTACATAATTTCAAAACCTGGTGTACTTTGCGAGTTTCGAATCTATCGAAATAGGAAAAAAGACTAATTTGGGAGTAAATCAAAAAATACTAATTGCGGTAGTGTAGCACACACTTTATGAAGAGTCGGTCAGAAATAAAATAGAAGAAAAATCTACGACATTATGTACTGTTTTCGCAAAACTGTGTGGATAGTTTTTGTTACACGTAGTATTTAATATCCAACGCTTAACGTCTATCTAAATAATTATTGCGAAACATTTCATCCAGGCGTTCAAGTAAATAAGCTAGTTCAAGTAAATAGCTCAGTCAGTCAGTATACGCGGCTATAAAACTTCAAAACGTAATCGGCATACTTTTTGCAGTACCGGCAATCAGGAAGATTTTTCCTGCATTTTATATCTGACCGATATTTTGAACAACATATTATTTTTTCAAAAGTCAATCGCCGATTATTGATTAGTGAGCACCCTACTGCCTATTCGACGCGCAAAAAAACAATGATTTAAATTTAGTCGATTTAAATTGCTTGTTTACGTGTATTGTACTGTAGGTTCTCGATGAAAATTCATTTTCACAATAATATCACAACTTTTTATTTACACTTTTCCTCTTCGTTACGTTTTCATCGTTTTAATATAATAACTAGCTGACCCGTGCCCAGTTCGTTGGACATACAAACCATTTAAACCTTCCCTGGACTTCCACGAACATTTCAAGACTAAAAATAGCCGAATCCCTTCAGCCATTCTCGAGTTTTAGCGAGACTAACGAACGGCAATTCATTTTTATAAATAATATTAAACTAAACACAGATCGTTTATTTTGTAAAAACATATAAAGTGGAAAAGTGTGAATAAAAAGTTGTGTTATTATTGTGTTTACGTAAAGATCACATTGAACATGGAGTAAATGACGACACCGTACCTAAACAGGTACAAACAGGCGTAGTCTTAGGTCTGGGTGAAAGTGAACAAGGTGCGCCTTCCGGAAGCATTACAGATTTAGATATGAAAGTGATATGATATTCATATGGCCATAAATAACAGAAGCTCGTTTTTGAACTGTTAAAACTCATTTAACGGTTCAAAAATTATAACGTGAAGCAATAAAACATCACAAGATAATATTAAAAGATCCCGATGTACGAGCAAGCGTACATGTTATTAGATTGCTGAATTCAGCAAACTATAATTTGTTACAATTTTTTTTTATGATTTATTTTTGATTTCCGGCCCGAAGGACCAAAATATATAAAGGGCGCATATATGCTCTATATGGCTATCCTTACAGGGATGATAAGGATGTTACTTAAATTATAATTATAGTGATTGATAGACGGGTATAAAGTAAAACAACTGAATCCGCCGAGTGCGTAATGTACACAAATTTATTGCTGTTCTACAAATTATTTATATTATGCAAAATATTGTAACAAATTATTGCTGAATTCACAAATCTAATAACATGTACGATTGCTCGTTCACCCTCAGTTTTCCGAACGCTATTCAAATGAATGATCAACTAACGTGGCATTCAAATCAACGACCCATATTGATAGCTGATTGGTGGAACATTATCAGACAGAAAGGAACGGACAGACATTTTATAATTACATCACGCTCGCTGATTCAAATCGTATGTCAACTGTGTCTTTGGTAAATTACCTCACATAAAAAAATGTGTGGAATTTTACCAAATCTTGCAAGTGCGAGCATCATGTAATAAATATATGTCCTTCTGTCTGATATAAATTAAATTATATCAGATTGTAAACCATGATGCTAAAACAAAAAATGCTCTACGCGTCATTCTTTTCATATTCGGCATAAATGAACCATGAATCACAATGTATTATAATAATCTTCTAAAGGAATCAATGTTTCTCTTGACCCGGAATTAGAAAGATATACCTTTTGCCCCCAACCTCATAACAAAAGGAGTCCATCTGAATGAATTGGTAATCAAATATTGGTATGTGTCACTGTAGTCCACTTTCTCGCAAGATGGAAAGTGACGCTGCGCGGTGACCCCCGGCGTGGCGACGTAATATGTTAATCACTTTCATCGGTACACTGTTAACTTGTTAACACTTGTATAACTAACAATACCGTCAAAAGAAAGTGAATAATGGCGCGTTTCGATAACGTATATAATAATAATAGCTCCCCTCACCGATTTCGGTGTCGGTAGCCGATTTCATTGAAACCAGGCTAGCTACGCAGGAGTTATTTTATAGTGCCCAAGTGTATCCGCAATATACAAAGACATTCTCTCTTCCTTTTACTCTCATAGCCCAGTGGGACGGTAAACCGACACGAATGGCGACAGAACAGGCGCAGGACCGACGTTTTACATGCCCATCTGACGCATCGATCATCTTTCTTGTCAGACAATCAGGTGATCAGCCTGCATTGTCCTAACCAAACTTGAAAACGACATTTTTTGTTGTTCCAACGCAGGAATCGAACCCACGACCTCCGGGTCGAGAGCGAAGCTCTGAACCACTAGACCACGGAGGCGATAGATATAGATAACCTATATACAGTAGAACCTCGTTAAGTCGAACCTCGATAAGTCAAAAACCTCCAAATCTCGAAAAAATGTTTTGTTCCCTTCCCTTCAAACACCAAAACCTCCATTACTTGAAATCTTGACCCTCTGTTAGTCGAAATAATCATCGAGTCCCTCCAAGCCATTTTGGTACATCTTTTCACTCTATAACTCGAAAAAATTAATTTGACCTCTGTATCTCGAACATAGCAACGTTTTATTTTACAACCTCTACAACTTGATCATTTGTAATTTATTACCTCTATTGTTCGAACAAAAATAAGTTACCGACTTTAAGAACTTGCCGACATTGTGAGTACACTATTGTTTCTTAGAAAACATTTTAGGAGTATACGATAATAAATTTATGACTCACGTAAACACGTGTTTGCTTGCTTGGTGTCAGGTGTTCAATTTTAACTCAAAATTTATAAGAATAAACCTCAAACTCTTTATGTCGAATCAAAATCCGCCTAAGTCGAAATCCTCCATAAGTTGAAAACTCTATAACTCGAAATTTTTGGCGTCTCCCTTGATGTTCGACTTATAGAGGTTCGACTGTATAAGAAAGGATAGATCGTCAATCGTCATCCAAAGTATGATCTTAAATTGTATGGCATTGTTTATATAAATTATATTCTAATTATATTATATTCTTAGCCCCGATTTCACCAACGCTTGTTAGTGTTAACGGCTTGTTAAAATGCCTTCATTAATTGACAGGAAATACGAGAGGGATGAATATGAGAAATACAAAAAAGGTATTTATAAAATATATTGCTGTCTTGCAGTGCCCTAGCTAGCTAGCACTACCGATAGAGACAACTGCAGCTCGAACTGAAATTATCTAAAATACACGAAATAGACGTTTGGGGGACTTTAGGGTACTCCCGCAAAACTTAACCGATTAAGATTGTTTTTTCAGTATAAAGTAAAAAAAGCTTGAGCTAGGTTCCTATGTTTTGATTTTATTTGATTTCTAGATTTTTAAGCATAGCGAAAAGTCTGGTATTTTTTTTAGATTTTTGAACGTCTATATCTTATTAAAATATTAATTCATTTTAAAAAAATACATAGATATTCAGGGAAAGAATAGGGGTTGCGTAGACCCCTATTTCTCTATGGAAAAACAGGCGTGCGGTATTTTTTAAATAGCGTCTTTTATTCATAATTACGCGTTAGACCTTTAGCACATTATGACAATAGAAATTGTAATTGCAAATTCTGTCGGCCATTTTAGAAACTGACACTGATGTATTAACTGGGTTCTGTGGTAACGGCGACCGTGGCCCGGGGTCAGCGTATTTTCATCTCACCTATGACCGAGCTTGACAATACCTTACACTAATGTGTTGAGACATAGTTTTACTGGCGCGTTCAAGGTTTTACGCATCCCAAGCTTAATGGTATATACAGATAAGACAAAAAGTCAATATCGTTTTGTAATACATAGTATTGTTACAATTAGGGCGTGTTTCACCAAGCAATATTAGAGTTAATCCTTCGTTAAATTTCATGTTGTTCCTCTCGTAATTCCTATCAATGAATGAGAAGGCATGGTATTTTAACAAGCCGATAACACTAACATGCGTTAGTGAAATCAGGACTAATAAGGGCGTGTTTCACCAAGCAATGTTAAAGTTAACGCCATGTTAAAATACCATGCCTTCTCTTTCATTGAAAGGAAATACGAGAGGGATAACATGATACTGACAACTGGGGCCTTACTCTCCAAACTGATTCGATATTGGTTCAGATTCAATCGTGCCGCGTACTCCCGAATAAATTGACGTTTGTATATTTTAATTCTCAGTCGATTGATATGGTCGGGGGTACAAAAAGTTACGATCTAACAATTTTCTTTATTCTGGTTAGTTTCAAAGTAATCCACCAAATAAAACATCAAAACCGTTGAGATCGATCTGATTCGGTTCTCGATTGTGTCGGGAGTATGCATGCTGAATCAAAATCGAATCAGTTTCGAGAGTAAGGCCCCAGTTGTATAGTCAATGTTGGGGCCTGCTTACCGGATTAGCGGTTTCCCCACTTACCAGCAGCTGGTATTTGAACCCTACTTACCCCGTCCCAACCATCAGCGTCCAATTGGCGTGAAATTAGCTACGCATTGTTAGACCGGCTATCACTTAAGTTATGATTGTTTTAGTGCTTCGTGCAATGGAGTGAAGTATGCTAGGGATTAAGAAAATGGATCGACTAAGACATGAAGCAATAAGAAAAATAACTAAAGTCCAGGACGTTACTGTAAAAATAAAACGTCTAAAATGGAAATGGCCAGGACACATGATTAGAGGTGAAGACAAATGGAGTAAGATAACACTAGTTTACAGTACATCTGTTGCCGAAGAAATTTTAGCTGTTGCTGACTACTTAAAATATGCTATTTTCAAAAATATAATTAGAATATTTTTATCAGCTCTAGTTTCTGAGTTTTAGCTATGTAGGAATTAGACAGAAAAAAACATGTATTTAATACGAAAAACTTTATTTAAAAAAACAATTAATCATTGAGTTCTAAAAAACTTCGTTTTAAAGCTCTTCTCCGATGTGTCGACTTTGGAAAATGACGTATTAGAGACCAACAATAGTCAGACATCATATTTGTATCCCAGAAACCCTGATAGCGCTCTTCCATGACGCGTAAGTCTTGATGCATACGCTCTCCCTGCTCTTCACTCATATCTCCTAAATTTTCCGGAAACCTACGGAAGGTGACTATGAAGAAAGTGGAGTTTTATACTCATATTGCATCCCATATTTCTTAATTGTAGCAGAAGGTCTTCTACAAGTTCAACATTTTCAGATTTCCGATTTCCGAGAAAATTCTTCATCACAGATACGAAAGCTGTCCAAGCCTTTAGTTCTGACTCAGTAATAGAGTTTCTAAAGTGAGTATCATTCGTAAGTTGTCTAATTTGAGGGCCATCAAAGATACCGGCTTTTTCTTTTCCATAGTGAGCTGAGGAAATTTTTGGCAAATGTAAGAAAAACAGTTCCCATCTTTATCTAGTGATTTTACAAACTGTTTCATGATGCTTCTTGATGATCTTAAATATTCCACACTTTTACCGATTTACAAACACAATTGGGAGCCCAAGACTTCTCATTTTTATCCAAGAGCATCCCAAAATACTCAAAATAGGTATTTTTCAACAACTCTGATATAAATTTTCTACTATTGTTAAACACATATTCTCCGCATATATAGCAAAAATGATTTGGATTGTTTAAACAACGTCTCCCTGAACTACTCATGACGCAAAAACTAGAGAAACTAATTTTAACACAGTAATATATGCCTGTTATCGATTCATATTAATCCTTAACTGATAAAAATCTAAAACAAAGTAACTCGAGCTGCTCATAAGATTTTAAGGGTAGATTTGACAAAAATAAGTGATGAGTGAACAATATCATACACAGAATTCGCGGCAACAGACAAAAAGTTTAATTTTGTAAACTAGTGTAATCACGGAATGGTACCCTAGAAGTGGCAAATGACAAAGAGGAAGGCAAAATAAAAGATGGGCTGATGATTTTAAACACATAGCAGGAAAAACATGGAGCAGAGTTGCTAGAGATAGAGAGAATGGAGGAGATTGGAGGAGGCCTTTGCCAAATGGCACACGAAGCGACAGGGAGAAAGATATATATTATTTTAAAATTAAAAAAATTAAGAAAAAGTAAAGTAGAATGAAGTATCACATTTTTAGTTAATTTAGTATGGTAAGCTCTGTAGTATAGGCTATAAATAAATAAATAATAGTGTTCCGTACCCTGAATATAGCCCCATTTAAATACTGAAGTTATGAACAAAAAAGGTTGGAACGTTGAAGAAGGATGCACTTTGCATATTCTTTAAAGCTATATCAAAACAAAAATATCAATTAATAAAACAATAATCATCTGGTAAATACAGGGTGTAAAAGAACAGTTATTATAACTTTGAGATACGATTATTTTACCCTTCCTCATTAAAAGTTTTTTAAAGTGGCCAGGCCAGCTGGTATAAATACCTATAAATTACGTCTTGTTAATTTTTTTATAAAATTGTGGTAAAAGATACATAATATTATAATATAATCGGATGCGTTTACGGATTTTACTTTCATCACACTTAACATTTTCTAACAAATTCTTCAAACGTTCGTGTCCACTAAACGTTACACTCGGCTATGCTCACGCGATATTCAGACATGTACATACTAATACCCACCTTATGACAATGTATATTAATACTGTATTCCGTTGTATACATTCCTAACATTGAGACACAATTAGCATTTGTATTTGGCTATTTTTTTCAATTCCTCAGCCTGGGAAAGGCTTCGGACATGCAAGTTCGAATGACTAACCGTTGATTAAACAAGGAGTTACTTGCTAAACCATTATTTTTATCATATACGTTTCTATGTCATAAAGCTGAATCTATTATTATTTACTAGCTGCGCGACTTCGTTCGCGTGGTTTTTGAGTGACTTAAACCGTTTATGCAGCGCACGGAACGAAGTTCACAAATGTGAATAATTTTCCCCGTTTTTGCCATATTTCTCACTGACGCTTCGCTCCTATTGGTCGCAGCGTAATGTTATATAACCTAAAGCCGTCCTCTATAAATGGACTATCCAACAAATATTTTTTCAAATCGGACCAGTAGTTCCTGAGATTAGCGCGTTTAAACAAACAAACTCTTCCGCTTTATAATATTAGTATAGATATAGATTATATTATAATTATTTATTAATATCAATAACGCCTCCATGGTCTAGGGGTTCCTAACTTAGCTCTGTTGACCCTGATTGTCCGGTCGGGCAAGAAAGATGCGTCGGATGGTCATTTAAAAAAGAAGGTTTAAAAAAACCGACTTCAACAACTAAAAAGCATAAAATAATACTTTTATAATATAGTTACAATTAATGTTTTTGTTGAAGCCGGTGTCAGCAAAGGTGAATTTCAAGTCAGCAACTTTAGGATATTGTTCTTTTAGCCTAATACTATAGTACGTCCCGTTTAATTTTAACCCAAACGTCTATGACAAAACCATAGACAAATCGGTGATGCCAATTGGCCAATACAATACAATGAGTACGTCCCGTTTAATTTTAGCCCAAACGTAAACAAACACGTCTATGACAAAACCATAGACAAATCGGTGATGCCAATTGGCCAATCAATACAATGATTATTGTTTGCGACTATGAATCCAGAGACTATATTCTACAGTCGGCAGTGTCAAAATGGCTTATTTTTACTGTGAAAGTTTTTCATTTGATGTTTACATAGGTAGGTATATTACTTATTGTTTAATCGTTACAAAATGTATAGGATAATGAAGTATGATCCTTTTATGTTCCGGCGAATATGTGAATATTTCGATATTTTTGGTTTGTTTACGTTTATATTAAACTAGCTGACCCATGCCCACTTCGTTAAACATACAAACAGTTTGTCAATTTAAAAAAAACAATAACCCTGAACCCGCAAACCTGGAAAGTGGAACCCGGAACATATTTATTTCATAAAAACCTAATCCTGACCATAACAAATACAACAAAAAAAGAATTGGCCAAATTGATCCAGGAGTTGTTGAGTTATGCGCTTACCAACAATACCAACACATTTTGCGATCCATTTTCGTATTATAGATTGAATAGAGACGTATTATAGCGTGCATATTACAACTAGTACGATCATACGATGTGACTTTCTTCTACGCTGCTATAATTAGATAATGCTACAAGGCTGTGGCTTTTAAGGTGAACAATTTAAGTGCTTCCTACCGTTACAACATTAATTTATGCAAATGTTACATATTATGTACCTACTGTACTTATTATAATTATGTTATTTGTTACATTATAACGGGTGTAAAAAGAACAGTCACTATAACTTATATACGGGATAAGATTATATTACCTTTTCTCATTCTAGAAATGTACTTTGTTAAAAAAAAAAAGAAATGGTAAAAAGTTAAAAAAAAAATTCGGAATTTGACAAAAAAACTACCTTTTCTTATTCTAGACATGTACTTATTTTTGTAAGTACATTTCTAGAATAAGAAAAGGTTTCTACCTTTTCTTATTCTAGAAATGTACTTTAACTATTTTTTTTTTACGATGTTTATTTATTTTTTGCTTAAAAATATAATCACAACCTGCAAGCTAATGAGTGTACGCATTTAAACTCACTCATTTACAATGCGGGATATTGCCAAATACAATATTATAGTATTTTATATTTATACTATGGATTATCGCCTCCGTGGTCTATTGGTTCAGAGCTTCGCTCTGGACCCGGACTCGTGGGTTCGATTCCCGCCTTGGAACAACAAAAAATGTTGTTTTCAAGTTTGGTTAGGACAATGCAGGCTGATCACCTGATTGTCTGACTAGAAAATGATACATGCGTCGAATGGGCATGTAAAAAATTGGTCCTGCGCCTGTTCTCTCGCCAGTCGTGTCGGTTTACGGTCCCACTGGGTTGTGAGAGTAAAAGGAAGAGAGAGTGTATTTGTGTATTGCGCACACACTTGGGCACTATAAAATTAACTCCTGCGTAGCTTGTCTGGTTTCAATGAAATCGGCTACCGAAATAGGGAGGGAGTTATGGATTACGCCAATGTAACGCCTAATTATATCTCGTACATTTACAAATAGGATTCAAATTTCAAATTCCGAAACACTCCCAATGTTGATCCATTGAATTAGATTCAAAGTAAGCTTATGATTGTACTGTCATATAGTCATCGCTCATCAGTAAGTAGGTTTGTGACAGTTTCCATCGGTTATACCGCTATCTACGTTTTTGTTGTGACCTGCCTGGCACACTGCACTACCTTATATAGACGCCTCGTCACCCGGATTCGCTCGACTTTTACAGTTGGTACACATTACGCGCGCTTTGCTGATGCGCGTTTTTACCCGACTTCGGCGAAGCCAAAAGGAAGGGTAATGATTTTGGCAGTCTATGTATGTATGTATGTATGTTTGTATGTATGTATGTATGTTCCCTCGTAGCGGCTAAAATACTGGTTTGATTTTAATAAATGAGGTATCAATCGATTGGTGATGATACCGCGAGTAACATAGGCTATATGAATTTTCAAAAAATTTAGGATTTGTAAATTAAACCTCAAAAACTATCTCAAAAAAAAATTAAATTATGATAATCGTCTCGTGTTTGGTATCAAAAGATAGGTATTGGCAAGCACATAACGAATATGTATATAAATATTTTATTAATCGTTATATTTTATCGTTAAATTCAAAATAAACGCTTAAAATTCAGTCGTACAAGTAGTATCTAGGATTTGTTTAGTTACTTTCTATGGGTTAATTTAACGTTAATTTAATGAAAATATAATGTTATATTTGATGTGGAAACAGAAAAATATAAAATAAAATAAAAGTTTAAAAAACTATAACCCGACTTCGCAAAAAAGGGGTCGAAAAAGGCTGAAACAAGAAAATAAATCAATTTGAAATCCAGAAATGCATAGGTACAAAAATGGTCAAGGTAGAGCCGAGGTCGGACCCGTTTAACAAATCAAAAATCATAATATTCGTCTGCTGTTGCAATTATACAATCCCAATAGCGGGTACGACTACGGCTCTACCTTGACCATTTTTGTACCTATGCATTTCTGGATTTCAAATTGATTTATTTTCTTGTTTCAACCTTTTTCGACCCCTTTTTTGCGAAGTCGGGTTATAGTTTTTTAAACTTTTATTTTATTGGATAAAGAATAAGCGCGCGCTTGAGTATGTACAGAGTATGTACTGTCTGTACAGAACTCTTGGTTCTCAAAACGCGCGTTGACAAAGCGTGCGTTTGAATATGTACCCGCTCTTACACTCTAAAGGGCGTGAGTAAACGTCATTTTCGACTAAAGCATAAAGAAAGAAGAAGCAATAGTGCTGTAATTCCTACCGCTCAAATACATAAGTATATTTGATCAAAAGATAAATTATTTACTCGTATGTTAATAATAGTTGTAATAAAATAAATAGATCCTAAAATTTATGAAATACCTGTAATGAGAAAATTGCTAGATCTACAGATGATCGACTATTAGATGATAGTGGGGGGTACACTTGTATACAAGGTGTATGATAAATGAGTGATACTTTGTGGTGTGTATGTGCCTATGTAGAGTTTACTGTGACCAGCGCTGAAAGACTTATTTTTGACTTTCATGTTTGTATGAGAACATTATAAATTTTCCCATGAAATACTTAATTTAAAAAAAGTTCCTCTTTAAGTAAACTCTTTATACCTAAGGAACTATACACACCCTAAAGTATTATCACTCAATAATATTACAACCTGTATTATATAACTTTTGAAGAAAAAAAATGTGTTGTTTAAATAATATTTTTCAATAAAATAATATTTTTGAAAAGTCCAAGTAAAATGTATAAAATAGGTATATTACTCATAAGAATATAATATTAATTTTTATAATTACTAAAATAGACTCAAGTATTTTATTCTTGCAAAAAAGGTATTTGACTCTATTAAATTATAAAACGTATAATAATAAATACTTGGAAACATAAAAAATTTATTAATTTTAGCAGACAGGGAATAAAGTTATGTTTCGTCAATGTATTTTTATATATATATTATACTGGGTTGCTAATAAAGTTTTGAAGTTAAAACGTTGATTTATTTTAAAGGAGCCTTATACAAGTTAACTGGGTTAGCAATAAACCTTACTAGCTTTAGTACTTATGATTAGGGTTATTAAGTCGCTACTCTGAATGGCATGTGTCATTAAAAATAAATTATTTTTTTATGATTTACTGTACTTGAATCCTTGTTTGTACTGAAAATATATATATAAGTTATAAATATAAGTTTTATAAGAACATACATTATATATGTCACAGTTGACGTTGGACGTTACAATAAAGAACATGACGAGTTGTCCTTTAGTCTTACAATATAATGTCGTCATTCGATAAAAGCGCTAGTCACTTAATGAAATAGCGATTTCAATTAGATGACTGCGACATATACAATAAACTATGTGGGACGTTTTAGAAGCGAGAGAACAGGCGTATGACCGACTTTTTTAATCCTCTTCCAACGCATAGATCATCTTACTTGTTAGATAATATTCACACAGTAATAATACACAAATTACTTGCACTTTATTAGTTGTTAAACATAAGACTTATTGAAATACACGACCGGTTTCGACTAAGTCATCATCAGGTGTCTGTCACTTAGTCGAAACCGGTCGTGTATTTCAATAAATGTTATGTTTAACAACTAATAAAGTGGAAAAAGTGCAAGTTATTTGTGTATTATTACTGTGTACAATGTATTTTCATCAAGAACCTACAGTACATTCAATAACATAGATAATATTCAGGTATCTTCATTGTTGCGGTAACCCCGAATGCGTTCCATACCTAGCACTCGGGAGATTCAGTCAGGAATTAAAGGATTTCCCCAAGTATAATAAAAGATACCTTCATTGTCCTAACCAGACTCAACTTCTTCATGTATCCGAATTAAAATAATTACAACAGAACATAAAATAAAACATGAATGAAAATTGCATCTAAAATAGTACATTTTGGATTGTGGTCATGTATTTTTTTTTCTATGGACACTTCACACCACGTCAATCTGGCCCTGTGCTAAATATCTGAAGAACTTGTGTTACAGGTACCAGACAACGGAAATATATTGAATACTTTTATACTATACACATCCATGACCCAGGAACAATGAAAACTTTTTGTTCCCTCGGCGGGATTCGAACCCGCGACCTCTCGTTCGAGCACCAACGCGCCCAACCACTGCGCTACGGAGGTCGTCAAAATTAAGGTTGTCGTTTTAAAAACCAGTTAAAGTATTTCGTGTGCGGATCTTGTTATTTATTGTTCTTAGGGCGTGTTTCACCAAGTAATGTTAAAGTTAACGCCATGTTAAATATCATGTTATCCCTCTCGTATTTCCTATCAATGAATGAAATGGCATGGTATTTTAACATGGCGTCAACTTTAACATTGCTTAGTGAAACACGGCCTAAAGCTCTGTTTTTTTTTAACTGTTTAGGCCTAGCTGCCAGCAGCTGCCACGGAGTTCGTTGACTCTGCGTGACCAGGCAGTGAAACCTGGCACCAGTGAGTGCGTAATTATATATCTCATGGTGGTATTTATTACAGTAGTGAAAGTTATTATAATATCTTATTAGAGAATAACATTTAGTACCAGCACGCTTGGATAACTGGAAATGCGTTTTGTCTACACCAGAATAGATATAATGTATGCGGCCAGTACGTGTACGGTGTACCAAAAATCAAATATAAAATGTCACCTGCCCTTAGCCTATTTTAATTAATATTATCTACAATGTGTTAAATAAATGAGTAACAATACTTTAGGGTATGTATGTGCCTCCTATGTAGAATATACTGTGAAAGTACCAGAGCTGAAAGACTCACTTTTGACTTTCATGTGTCTATGAGAAATGCCCCAACATCGTACATTTTTCCCATACAATAAGTAAAAAAACTGTCTTTCAGCACTGCTACTTTCACAGTAAACTCTATATATACGGGACTCATACACACCCTAAATTATTATCACTTATTTATATTACAGCCTGCGGCCTTACTCTCAAATTGATTCGATTTTGATTCAGAATCGATTGTGCCGAGTACTCCCGAATAAATCGACGTTTATTTTTTTATTCTCAGTCGATTGATATGGTCGGGAATACAAAAAGTTACGATCTACGATTTTCTTTATCCTAGTTAGTTTCAAAGTAATTTAGAAGCCGTTGAGATCGAACTGATTCGATTCTTGATTGTGTTGGTAGTAAGCCTGCTGTACCTATATCATCTAGATATACAGGCTGTTATATAAATATAATATTATCACGCATAATAATATTATAAATGTGAAATGTCCGTTTGTCTGTTACGTTTTCACGCGAAAAGTACTTAACCTATCATAATAAATTTTGTACTAAATTGCCCTGCTTTCCTATAGTCCCTGACCTTGAGTTAAAAGGAAATTTAAGAGCCTCTCAAAACCCCCTTAAGTTGTAACCACTGGTCTCCCAGAGACGAGAGCTGTACAGCACAAGTGTCAACACAATATACATGTCACAATTTACACACAATGACACAATCACAATATTATATGCTAATTATTTGCAAAACACTACTTTTTGCACCAAAGTGATAAAAATCTGATAGTAATAGTGATGTAACTCGCGAGTATTGTTGAGCGTAATTAAGATAAATTCTGTAACGGTTTCCTTTATTTTGAGAGCAACGTACGCAATGTTTTAGTGGTTTTATGTTCTGATTTTTTCGCATTTTAATCAACTTCCAAAAAAAGAAGGAGGTTCTAAGTTCAGCCTGTTTTTATTTATTTATCTTTATGTACAATATTCTAAAATTAACTTATACTAAGACTTTTATAAATGTACATAGGTGTGGTTTTTTAATGTATGTACACCGATTGCTCTGAGGTTAGTGATCCGAATAACGTAATTCTTTTTTTATTCAACGCAGAGTAGCTGCCATTTGGTCCCATAAAAATTTTACATAGCTCGGACTTGTCCTTTTTTTTTAACATGTTTCACCCATTAACATACTTAGGCTTAGTTTTTATTAGTGTTCCGTAATCTGTACCCAAAAAGTAAAAAGAGGTTTTACTGAGCCTGCTGTCCGTCTGTCTGTCAGCACGAGAGCAAAGTGATGTGTCAATTTTCTAAACATTTAATACTAGATGTTTCCCGCTACCCAATACGCGTAAAATCCCGCAGGCAATTTGTTGCGTTACATCAAAATCCGTTCGGTAGTTTTTTGGTGAAATAGTACTAAACATATACAGGCTGTATATTAATGATTGATAATACTTTAGGGTGTGTATGGGTCCCTTATATAGAGTTTACTGTGAAAGTACCAGCGCTGAAAGAGATACTTTTTTTATTATTGTATGGGCAAATTTATCATGTTGGGGCATTTCTCATACAAACATGAAAGTCAAAAGTAAGTCTTTCAGCGCCGGAACTTTCACAGTAGACTCTACATAGGAGGCACATACATACCCTAAAGTAATATTACTCATTTGTTGTACACCTTGTATAATCTAACACTAGCAACCTTTCACATATTTATAATCTTAATAATTTTATTTATGTTGATGTTTTTTCCAAAATAATCAAAACTGCTTTTTTAAGCTGCACGTCACAAATCAAGCCATATATAAGCGAGAAAATAATTATATTCAAATTATTGGGTCAAGATATCAGTGCGATTTGCGAAATAGTTGTGACGTCGATCTGTTTGCTCAGAGCAGGTTATTGAAATTGCGAAAACATATTTACTCGACTTCACAAGCAGTTTACACTTGGAAATGTTAAATTTGCACAAAAAACTTACATATTTATTCATATCTAAATTTAAAAGGTTATTCATAGGACGTTAAATTTGTTGTCACATGTAACAGTTTTAAAGTTATAGGTTATTAGATAGAACGTTCGTTGTCACTTGTAACAGTTTTCAAGACTTCTTCAGAGACCCCCAGTTTCCCGAACGCTATTCAAATCAATAATCAACTAAAATGGCATTCAAATAAACAATCCATACTTATTGAACGCAAGATTTGTTAAAATTCCAAAGATAAGGTTAATTCACCAAAGACACCGATTAGTTGACATACGATTTGAATCAGCGAGCGAGCATGATGTAATTATAAAATATCTATATCCGTTCCTTTCTGTCTGATAATATTCCACCAATCAGCGTTCAATATGGGTTGATGTCAGTATTAGGGTCCCGTTTTTACTTTGGGTACGAAAAAAGGGGGAATTTGGATGTGGTTCTACTAAAGGTAATTGAGGCCGATAGGAATGTGGTTGTAGGACACCACGATACTGCTCTCTAACTAATAGCTAGAGAAAACTGTTACATGTGATAACAACATAACATTCTATCTAATAGCCTATCCCCCGGTTTCCCCACCTACCTATGCTGTCCTCGCACGCCGGGCCCGAATGGCCCAGGGCGGGGGAATCACGACCAGGGGCTAATGAGCCCCTCTACGTGAGGTCGAAGGGCCCGGTATTGAGGATACCGAGCCGAAGTTTATATATCATGTTTTTCTAGGGTAAACCCCCCGCGGCAGAACGCACGGGGAAAACCATGACTCTAAGGGGAAAGAAGCCTTGAAAGACTTATCCCTGAATGGCGAGACGACATGTGGCGTGTGGAGGCCCCGGTCCTGAGACCGGAGAGCGTGTGTGGTTCCACTCCTCCAACGCCTCTCATCGTCCCGCGGACCAAAGCCCTATCAAGGTGGGGGCAAAATAAATGACACGACAAGACGTTTTTTTGAAGGCAAAACCCCCGCGTCAGGGCGCAAGGAAAAACCGTCCGAAAAAACACTTTATTTTAGTATGCGACTGCCTGAAGGGCTAGACTTTGACGAGTCGGTCTTTAACCGACTCGCGGACCCAGCCAACCAGGGAGTGGGGGGGCTCCGGGAGCCATGATGGTGGGAGGGGGCATGGGGATGCCAAACGGTGAACGCTAAAAAGCGTTGCTGGGGAGCGCTGGGTGCGCCCGCGCGCCGTGCAGCCTTTCCCGGTTTCCCGTACGCTATTCAAATGAATGATCACCTAACATGGCATTCAAATCGACAACCCATATTGAACGCTGATTGGTGGAATATTATCAGACAGAAAGGAACGGATATAGATATTTTATAATTACGTCACGCTCGCTCGCTGATTCAAATCGTATGTCAACTAATCGGTGTCTTTGGTGAATTAACCTTATCTGTGGAATTTTAACAAATCTTGCAAGTGCGAACGTGATGTAAATTTTATAAAGTATCTGTCCGTTCCATGCTGTCTGATAATGTTCTACCAATCATCGTTCAATATGGGTTGTTAATTTGAATGCCATGTTAGTTTATCATTGATTTGAATAGCGTTCGGCAAACCGGGAGTGATTGTCCTAAGCGCTCTATATCCCTGCAATGCCGATGAAAGCCGAATATCTCTTTTTAAGCCGACATTCATTAATTTTGACTTGACTATTTGTCATTTGCTAAATGACATTTATTCAATTCACTCTCTCTTCTTTTGTCACAAAACATCGTACAGAGTGCAGACGCCAGATAATTAATTGTCTGAGCACCAGAGTTGTTTCGGCTGCCATTTTGCTGAGATTATTGTTAATCGTGTTTTAGATATTCACCCATATATAATAATAATAATATCTATAGACGCTTCACACCACGTCAATCTGGCCCTGTGCTAAGTATCCGAAGAACTTGTGTTACAGGTACCAGACAACGGAAATATATATTTAATACTTTTATACTATACATATATTTAAGTTTTTTATTATATTAATACACATCCATGATCCAGGAACATTGAAAACTTTTTGTTCCCTCGGCGGGATTCGAACCCGCAACCTCTCGGTCGAGCTGAACCACTGCCCTAAGGAGGTCGTCAAACATTGATACCTACTGTAAAATATGTAAGCCAGGTTTTATTTAAACGATGTCTTGTTGCAATGCGTTTGTATTTCCAGTGTGAAAATCATATCAACCAGAATGGCGAAGAATTTTTGGGTATAACCTTAAAAAGCAAAACACTTAAAACACTTAACTTTTGACCTAGTAATAGTCGGCAGCTAGGAGATACATTTAGTCCTGATTTCATCAACACATGTTAGTGTTAACGGCTTGTCAAAATACCATGCCTTCTCATTCATTGATAGCAATTACGAGAGGAACAACATGATATTTAACGAAAGATTAACTTTAACATTGCTTGGTGAAACACGCCCTAAGGCTGCGTATTCTCTGTCTTATCTCCACATTTGATTTAATAAATAAACACTAGAAAGCTTCATTTAAAAATGTTTTTTTTTTATAAAATTAAAATTTGTTCTTTTTTTATTCCTGTGTTTAATTAAGAGGTTCTAAACTGGGATTTTTTTGGGATTTGCGGACTGAAAAAGGTTGAGCAACACTGTGAAGTCCTTCCCTGTGTTCCAGGAGCTGATAGTAAACGAAAATAACGTTTTTTTCGTTCAGATTCGCGTTTCTTTAGCACTTTAAAGAATCATTATGATCGTTTTGAACTGTTCTTACTCGTGTTCCACAAGCAGGTGTCAGCTGTCAAAAACTGTTCAAAACGCTCAGAATGATCCCATCTTGTTTTTGACGTTTACTTAGATTTCACTGATCTCGATGTTATTTTTAAGTTATGGATGGAGCAAATTTATTATAGATTCTTTTGTAATGTAGTTATTAATGTTAATTTAAAATATAAATAGAATTTATGAGATAAAAAGGAAATGTTAAATTTTGACATCTGTCAGTCGTTCCACTAGCAGTAAAGTTTGTTGAAACGTTCAGATCGAAAATTTCATTATTGTGCTAAAGAAACGACTGTGTGCGATATGAATGATCTGAGCGTTCAGTGTAAAAAGAGCGCTTAAAGGAACACGCCCCTTTATTAGCAATATGCCTATGACCATATGAAGCCTCTCTAAGATAATTATCTGTGCATCTCCACACGGCGGCAATATATTATAATTTATTAATTTCACATCATGAGGTGTATTGCACAGAATAATTGCATATACCCATCGCTGGACACTTTCGTAACGCGATTGCTAATGTTTCATCATTTTCGGGTGAGCAATTAGGCGTTTTTGTTGACTACCGGTGTTGTACTGCTAATATGGTGATTTTGTAAACGTTGAAAATTCTTAAAAAAAATTAAAGGCACTTAATGGTACTTTGGATTATTAATATCCCCCGTGCTATGCATCTGAAGCGCCTCCGTGGTCTAGTGGTTCAGAGCTTCGTTCTATACGCGGAGGTCGTGGGTTCGATTCCTGCGTTGGGACAACAAAAATGATGTTTTCAAGTTTGGTTAGGACAATGCAGGATGGGCATGTAAAAAGTCGGTCCTGCGCACTGGCGCATGATGAATGATGAAACCGACACGACTGGCGAGAGTACTGACTCTGGCCAGTCGTGTCGGTTTACCGTCCCACTGGGTTATGAGAGAAAAAGGAAGAGATAGTGTCTTTGTGTATTGTGCACACACTTGGGCACTATAAATTAACTCCTGCGTAGCTGGCCGGGTTTCAATGAAATCGACTACCGACACCGAAATCGGTGAGGGGAGCTATTATTATTATCTGAAGATCGTGGCAGAAAGGTTCGAGAGTGGAAACCGCACACGGACCATCACCAGGTGGAACCTAAAGAAGGTCGCAGTGGGTCGTTGCAGACTCATTGAAAAACTTTAGGGGATATATAATAGCTTATATAATAGCTCCCCTCACCGATTTTGGTGTCGGTAGCCGATTTCCTAGAAACCAGGCCAGCTACGCAGGAGTTATTTTATAGTGCCCAAGTGTGTGCGCAATACACAGAAGCACTCTCTCTTCCTTTTACTCTCATAACCCAATGGGACGGTAAACCGACACGACTGGCGAGAGAACAGGCGCAGGGCCGACTTTTACATGCCTATCCGGTGCATGGATCATCTTTCTTGTCAGACAATCAGGTGATCAGCCTGCATTGTCCTAACCAAACTTGAAAACAATATTTTTTGTTGTTCCAACGCGAGAATCGAATCTGAAACACTAGACCACGGAGGTGATAATCCAGCAGTGGACAGTAGACGGAAGACTGTACCGAAGTGGAGTAATAGAGTAGTCCGATTTCACCAACGCACGTTAGTGTTAACGGCTTGTTAAAATACCAAGCCTTCTCATTCAATGACAGGAATTACGAGAGGAACAACATGATATTTAACGAAGGATTAACTTTAACATTGCTTGGTTAAACACCCCCCAAACATTCGGTTCGGACGGCAGAACGGCACGTGGTACGTTCCGCGGTCCGATCCGTGCGTGTGTACGGCGCTTATGCGTTTTTCGCCATGGACATCCTTATATATTCAACTTAAAAAGATCAAAGCCATGATTCATTAATTAATATCCAATTCATTCAGCAATGAATATTAATTTCATTAATTGTTTCCTTCGTATTTAATGAATAACATCTATTAATAAATGAGAAATTGTGGCACGGTTTGATATATTCCAAGTTACGGGCGTGTTTCACCAAGCAATGTTAGTGTTAACGGCGTGTTAAATTATCATACCTTCTCATTCATTGATAGGAATTACGGGAGGGATAACATGATATTTAACGAAGGATTAACTTTAACATTGCTTGGTATAACACGCAACATCACAAATTTTATATTACATGTATTAATATAAAAGTATTACGTATTATATTTCCGTTATCTGGTACCTGCAACACAAGTTCTACGGATACTTATTATTAAGCAAACTTTTACGTTATTTCATCAAAGCCAAGATGATGTTTTATTGATTTTTATCAAGCTATAACCGGATTTCAATCTGTTTTAAAAGGTGATAAAAATCTCGTACAAATTAATATGTATCGCAAGAATTATAATTTTAATACAATTTAAATTCCAAAAATATCATAAATTAATGTTTGTTTTACATTTAGAATAGTTTATTAACCTATATATAGAACGTGTAACACAATATATCTGCACGTGAATACTCTATACCGGGTGTAAAAAGAACAGTCGCTATAACTTTTTTTTTTTAAGTCGATTTTTAACAACGAAGGTCATTAGCGACTACCATAGTTACATTTATATATATTTATATACATTTATATTTTTTACAAAGTTAATTGTCTGTTTGTAACCTTGATCAGTTAAACAATCTTTAGTCCCGATTTCACCAACGCATGTTAGTGTTAACGCCTTGTTAAATGACCATGCCATCTGATTCATTGATAGGATTACGTGAGGAACAACATGATATTTAACGAAGGATTAACTTTTACATTGCTTGGTGAAACACGCCCTTCCCTGTGTTCCAGTAGCTGATAGTAAACGAAAATAACGTTTTTTTCGTTCAGATTCGCGTTTCTTTAGCACTTTAAAGAATCATTATGATCGTTTTGAACTGTTCTTACTCGTGTTCCACAAGCAGCTGTCAGCTGTCAAAAACTGTTCAAAACGCTCAGAATGATCCCATCTTGTTTTTGACGTTTACTTAGATTTCACTGATCTCGTTGTTATTTTTAAGTTATGGATCGAGCTAATTTATTATAGATTCTTTTATAATGTAGTTATTATTGTTAATTTAAAATAGAAATAGAATATAAGAGATAAAAAGGAAATGTTAAATTTTGACATCTGTCAGTCGTTCCACTAGCAGTAAAGTTTGTTAGAAACGTTCAGATCGAAAATTTCAATATTGTGCTAAAGAAACGACTGTGTGCGTTATGAATGATCTGAGCGTTCAGTGTAAAAAGAGCGCCTAAAGGAACACGCCCCTTAATATCATTGGGTAATTTACATGATAATTTTTCTGTAGCTTGACACTCTTCCAACAGATGTAGTACAGTTAGATTCATCCTGCATTTAAATTTACACTATTACTTTGGGATATGATTATACCGTTTCTCATTCTAGAAATGTATTTTTTTTAAATAATTTGTTATACAAAAGAAAAATATTGCTTTTTCGTTATTCTTGCGACAAGAAAATAAGAAATGGCAAAAAGTAAAAAATATATATATAATAGGTACCGCCAACAAATAAAAAACGGACTAAGTGCTAGTCGGATTTCCTTACAAACCTGTTGATATAATAATTTTTATTTTGTTACAGCTTTAGGGCGTATTTCCCTAAGCAATGTTAAAGTTAATCCTTTGTTAAATATCATGTTGTTCCTCTCGTAATTCCTATCAATGAATGAGAAGGCATGGTATTTTAGTAAGCCGTTATCACTAACCTGCTTTGGTGAAATCGGTACTAAAGCTGGTATATTGTATTTGAGAATGAATCCTGTAAGCGTTCAAAAGAAGAACAGTAGTATATTTTAATATATTTTTATTATATCATGATGTAATAAAAAATTTACTGTTTTCGTAATTATTCCTATATCTATGCTATACGACGTTACTTTATAGTTTTTTCTGTTTGTTTTTGTTTCTTTTACAATTATTTTTTGTCGCATATTCGCAAGAGTGACAAAAATGCAAAAATAATTTATTTAAAATTACATTTCCAGAATTAGAAAAGTTAGTAAATCATATCCCAGAGGTATTATAACTGGTCTTTTTACACTCTGCATATTTTCTGAGATTTCTATATTAACAACTAGCTGACACCGGACACGTGCCCACTTCGTTGAGCATAGAAAACGTTTAAACCTTCCCCGGATTTCCACGAATATTTCAAGTCTAAAAATAGCCTGATCGGATTTATTTTTATATTTATTTTTATAATAGCAATTAATTTTGATATATAAGATGAGTGGTATTTCGCTTTTATAAATATAGATTATTGGCAAATTTTATAATAGAAAAATACAAATAAGCTATTTTTATTGTTTTGCCGACTCTACCGACCTTGGTTAAAAACATGGACCAGATAGAGCCGCTCTAGGGCAACCTTGTCGCTTCTGTTTTCATTAATCTATAATAAATTGAGCAATTTTCCAAATTATGAGCCATTAAAAGGTTATAGTGCTAGGCGCCAAGGCAGCCGACCGGACACCCATTTACGTCAATCAGCTGATCGTCAAATTAACGTGCTAGAATGAACCTAAATGGATCTATATTTTTAATGGATTTGCAACACTAACCCTCGATTTCTGAAATCGCGGGTGGATCAGCTAAGATTTGAATGAAGTAGCCGTTCTGATCGCTCATTGGTCAATACTCGCAACAACTTCGCTACGTTATTATAAACAAATGTTAGCTGATCGGCGATTTGATCAGCCTTTCTGAAACCGGGGAAAGTAACTAAAGTAAGTAGTTGCATTTCAAAACCTTTGGACGCTTAATTAATGTTTTGAATTGAAATTAAAAAAAAACTTGCAGTTAATATGTTAAGTCTCGATTTCACCAACGCTTATCAGTGGTAACGGCTTGTTAAAGTACCATACCTTCTCATTCATTGATAGGAATTACGAGCGGAACAACATGATATTTAACTAAGGATTGACTTTAACATGTGTTGGTGAAATTGGCACTAAACCTAATACTTACACAAACTGTTAGCAATTTCAGTAATGCTGTCTTTACCTTTCAAGTGATTTTTTCGACAAAGACAAAGACGGCAATAAGAATAGAAAAGAGAACTGATCTCTAAAAATATATTTGTGTCAATATTTTTAGAGATCAGTTCTCATCCTTTTCACTCTCTACGTTTTCTAACTCACAAGAATACCACGTTAACCTAGTCTAAGTGAACGGTCCTTAAAAAACTTCCGGATGTACAATGCACTCTCACTGTTCCCAGACTAAACTCTCTATAAATATTGACTATTGTCTAAAAAGTTTCACGCTTGAGTAAAAACGATACTACCGTGCACGAACGAATAGCTACTAGATAATGATCGCCTCCGTGGTCTAGTGGTTCAGAGCTTCGCTCTCGACCCGGAGGTCGTGGGTTCGATTCCCGTGTTGGAACAACAAAAATCTTGTTTTCAAGTTCGGTTAGGACTGAGGCTGATCACCTGATTGTCTGACAAGAATGATCCATGCGTCGGATGGGCTTGTAAAAAGTCGGGCCTGCGCCAGCTGGCCTGGTTTCAATGAAATCGGCTACCGACATCGAAATCGGTGAGGTTATTACTAGATAATGGCTATATTAAGTCATTTATAAGCAACTTATATCATAACGTAGCGGCCAATAAGATTATTATTTATTTATAATTTATTATTTATAGCCTTTATTCGGAACAAAAAATTCCATCTAATTATTATTTATTTATAATTTATTTTTTATAGCCTTTATTCGGAACAAAAAATTCCATCAAATTATTTTACAGTTTCCAGTAGCGTACAGAAACCCTGTATTCGTGTGGCTCTTGGCAAAGGCCTGCTCCGGGCATTTCCACTCTTCCCTTTTGCATGCCACTCCATGTCCATGTCTTGCCAGCCACTTGGACCATTTCATCTTCCCATCTTCTGGATGGTCAATTTTTTTTATTTTTTTTGCCCTATTAACACATTGTGATGTGTTTGGTCCATTTGTCTGCCCATCTCAAAACATGTCCAGCCCACTTCCATTTTTGTTGTCTTGTTTTATAAGATGTAACTAGAAAACACCGTTATCCCTGTCCTCATTCTCAATTCTATGTGTTCAATCCTGTCTCTCCTTCTCTTACCAATCATGCACCTCTTCATAGCCCTCTGCACGACCTTCCAGTATGCTTGTCATGCCAATAAAATATATCAATTTCAAAAAGTATAACAAACTACTTGTCCGATTTTAATACGGTTTTCAATTATAAAATATATAGGTTAAGTGCCAATTTCACAAACACGTGTAAAAGTCAATCCTTCAATAAATATCATGCTATCCCACTCGTATTTCTTTCTTTCGGAATCGGGACTAAGCCCCGATTTTACCAACGCCTAGTGTTAACGGCTTGTTAAAATACAATGCCGTCTCATTCATTGACAGGAAATACGATAGGGATAACATGATATTTAATGAAGGATTAACTTTAACATTGGATGTTGATAAAATTGGCTCTAAGGTTATAAACGAACCCAGTAATTTAACATGTGTTTTGTTTTCGTCACGCGTCACAGTTTAACTTGCTATCGACAAAATAAATAAGTTTTAACAACCAAATTAAAATACCCTCGCTTTTCTCGTTCTCATAATTTAGTCAAGCTATTTACATAATAATAACTTCAACTATATTTTCTACGATTAAACTAAGTTTAAAGTAAAAGTCACTTACGTCATATTACACAATTGTTTAATTGTCGGTAATGAGTCTTGCGTACTAACAAAAGAATATAGTTAGTAATTAATTGACACGCTTATAATTACAGTCATTTAGTGATAGCACTAGTCATTCGTAGAAACTTTTCCTTTATTACCCGACTGTGCAGGAAGAAGGGATATGTTTTTCGAGAGTATGTATGTATGTATATGTATGTATATATGTATGTTTGTATTTCTGCAGCCTGCGCGATGGATTAGCTCTAGCTAGAGGACTCCTCTCTAGAGGAGTCATTAGATTCGTGTTTACTGTGAGAGTTGCACTGTGTATATCAAATAAAGGTTTTTTAGTTTTTATATTACCATTTTTAATTCACATTCGGTACATTTAAAACAGTAATAATAAATACTATGACGCTCGATCGATTATACTGCATTTTCCATGTAAGTACCTGTAACAAAAGAAAAGGGAAACCATTAATATTTTATAGGTTCCAATATCAGATACAAGGTCGGTGACACGTGCAAGCGGTAAACCAAACTTTGAGGGCTTGAAGTTAAGAAGAACAGCGCTGGTATTTTTACAGTAAACTTTATACGGGACCTATAGACATCCTAAAGTATTATCACTCATTAATATTACAGCCTGTAGATGGACGCTCCACACGCTTTATCCGAAGAACTTGTGTTACAGGTTAATATATTACCCAGACAAGGGAAATATATTTTATACTATACACATATTTAAGATTTTTATTAAATTAGGAGGCAAATACACATCCATGACCCAGGAACACAGAAACCTTTTTGTTCCTTCGGCGGGATTCGGACCCGCGACCTTCCACTCGAGCACCAACGTGCTCAACCACTGCGCTACGGAGGTCGACTTATTTCACTCCCAAGAAATGAATTAAATTAATCATTGCTTCCGAATTTAGGCAAAAGCTCATTATATTATACATAGTTCGTAAGACTAAGGCCCGTGTAGGGACACAGTGCTCACATTGTATTAAGCGTAGGCAATATGATTATAAATTAGTGTAACACTTTAAATGCGCTATGCATTGTGTATGGCCCTTATTTTTGTAACTCCTTAACAGTCGATATACAGAAGAGCTCAAGGGTTAACGTGTGTTTTATTTATATTTCCTTCTGAGAAGAGTCTTTAGGTTTATACTAAAATCAATATAATATATCTTACTCAAAACCTAATTGGTGTAAAGTAGTAATTATATAATCAAAACCAAAAATAATAATAAAATATATTTTAAACCTAAAGTGGTGACCCCGACGTGATAAATAATAATAATATAAGTATATTTTAAACCTAAAGCCCGTATAAATAAAGAAGTCTCAAACTCGACCTCACTTGAGAACCTATTTAACAGACAAAACAATGTTTCGTTTCACTTTTAAAAGTGAACAACTTTATTAATGTTACATAGTACTTTCAATTCTTCTCTTTTTATACCGTAATATTTATTAAACTATAATAGTTTACAGGATATTAAAAATGTATTTAATCTATATTTTTATAATCTTTATTTTTACGTTTTAAAAAAGGAAAAAATTAAAAAGTATGTAACATAAGTTCTTCATTCATCTGTCAAATAGGTTCTCAAGTGAGGTTGGGTTTGAGATTTATTTATTTATACGGGCTTTAGGTTTAAAATATACTTATATTATTATTATTTATCACGTCGGGGTCACCACTTTAGGTTTAGAGTAGTTAGGACTTATGAAATATGAACACACAATAAGTTAAACACATAAACTAAACTATTCAGTAGTGGCACGTTAAACTTTAGATAAATTTACCGTTGGCTCTAAACCCCAATCTTTATTTGTTAGAAACAAAGTATCGTTTGTTTCTAACCGATTTCCAAAAAAGGAGATAACGTAAAACACAATGTATTTGCTTTGTTAAAATGTAACTAAATACAAAACATTTTAACTGAATGTGTAAGTTACAAATTAGTTAAGACATAATAGTTTACAACATAGTGTTACTTAGGCAAAACAAAACTATTTCGACATAAGCCTTCGCGTCTATAGGCTCAACCTACAATGACGCAGAGGAGTTTGAAAAGAAATGGAAATTATTTTTTTCTTTTTACCATTTACTTTTTTTTTGCAAAAAATAAAAAAAAATAATCATAAACTTTCTTGTAAATAGACATAGAATTACAATAGGAGTATAATCATATCCCAAAGTTATTATAACTATGTTATTATAATAATAAGTATGTAATGTATATTAATACAATATATAATATAAATGAGGGATAATACTTTTGGGTGTGTATGTGCCTCCTATGTAGAGTTTACTGTGAAAGTACCAGCGCTATAACACTTACGTTTGACTTTCATGTTTGTATGAGAAATGCCCCAACATCATAAGTTTGCCCACTAAAAAACTAATCTTGAGGAATACCAATTCATCCATCATCGCTATTACAGCCGTTGGAACCTTGGATGTCCCGATTATAACGCATAGAGAATTGCACTACAGTAAACTCTATATACAGCACCCATACACACCCTAAAGTATTACCACTCATTAATATTACAGCCTGTATAATATAATATCTGACCCGTGCCCACTTCGTTGAGCATGGAAACCGTGTAAACCTTCTCGGGACTTCCACGAATATTTCAAGACCAAAAATAGCCGAATCAGTTCAGCTGATATCGAGTTTAAGCGATACTAACGAGCAGCAATTGATTTTTATATAGCCTATGCTACTCAGTGATAATGTAGCTTTCTAATGAAAAAAGAATTATTAAAATCGGTCCAGTACTTTTTGAGTTAAGTCGTTACATACAAAAATACAAATATTTCCTCTTTATAATATTAGTGTAGAAGTGTAGATGTAGATATGTAATTATGTACGAAAAAGTACGATTCTCGTAAGCTATTGTAATGATAATTGAAGACATGAGTGGATAAAGGTGATATTATGTAGCAAAATTCTGATTTCGAGAAAGTATTTTCTCAAAACACATACATAAATCTCAAACTGTCACTTAAACATTTTTGAATACGTCGTAACGGATTAAGTTCATTAATCTAAAGATCCGTCTCTAGAATCAATGTGCTTACTACGTTACTACATATATTCCTAAAATGTTTAAGTGACAACTTAAACTCAATTTTCTGGTTAAAATTATTTGCGACATATCACCTTCATCCATTCATGTCTTTTATCATAGTCCCAACCCACACGTTTGTACGAGTACTCGTATTTGCAATTCAGCTTCGCGTATAATCTTATCTAGATATGATCACAGATTATTATCCGCGCGATTTATTACCGCTAATGCGAATTCTTTCATTCGGTGTTACATATTTACAAGATAGACGCAATACCGGCTATATTTTTGGCAGTCGGTTAATATGTATAATATGTAATATGTACATATACTGTACCCATGACCCCTTTTTCAGCGCAGGGGTCGAAAACCAAGGGTCGCTATATATTCCTTCTACTCTACTCACATGTACCGCTCAGAAATGACAGCATAGCGCTCAGAGTTATTTAAAATCAAAAATCAAAATCAAAACATTTTATTCAGAATAAATTTTTACAAAATGTTTTCTGAACGTCGAGACTATTTGATGCCTACCACCGGTTCGGGAACTAGCCCAGCGAGAAGAACCGGCGTAAGAAACTCGCGTGGGGCCATCTTTTACCAAAAAGATGGAAAATTGCTCTTTTTTAAGATTTACAAATGTCAGAACTAAAACTAAATAACAAAAGTACAGTAATTTTATAGTATTTAAATATAGCCTTGCAGAGGGCTACCTTATTCCCAAGGTGTGCTGTCATTCATAAAATCATTTACTGTATAGTAAGCTTTTGCACACAAACGTTCTTTGGCTACTTTCTTAAACTTATTGTTAGAAAAATTTTGAACGTTTTCTGGGATCCTATTGTATAGGCGTATACATTGGCCCTTAAACGATTTTTTTACTTTACTAAGTCTAGTCACTGGTACATCAAGTTTATGCTTATTTCGAGTATTTCTATTATGGTTCTCACTTTTCTTCTTAAATAAGTGTAAATTTTTTTTAACATACATTAAATTTGAAAGGACGTACTGAGAAGGTACAGTTAAGATTCCTGTTTCCTTAAACTTTTCTCTAAGTGAGGTGTTAGGGGCCAGTTTGTAGATTGCCCGAACAGCTCGCTTCTGCAGCACAAATATATTATTTATATCTGCAGCGTTGCCCCATAGCAAAATGCCATAGGACATTATACTATGAAAGTAACTAAAATACACTAGACGTGCTGTACTTTCATCTGAATATTGTCTAATTTTACTAACTGCGTATGCTGCTGAACTGAGTCTGTCGGCCAGCCTAGCAATATGAGGGCCCCACTGAAGTTTTGAATCTAATGTTATACCTAAGAATACTGCTGTATCCACTAGTTCCATACGTTCATTATTTAATAGCACATTGGTTTCAAATTGCCTTACATTTGGCAATGTGAATTTGACACATTTTGTTTTTTTATTATTTAGTAAAAGATTATTGACACTAAACCAATGTACTATCTTTGAGAGAGCATTATTTACTTCGTCGTGGCATGTATTTTGTCGTTTCATATTAAAAATAAGAGACGTATCATCAGCAAATAATACTATCCCATGTTTTTCATTTATGAGGTATGGTAGGTCATTTATATAAATTAAAAATAAAAAAGGACCTAAAATAGATCCTTGTGGGACCCCCATCTCTATTTTAGAGCCTACAGATTTTTTTCCATTTACCTCAACCCTCTGAGTTCTATTTGATAAGTATGATTTCAAGAGGGCGAGTGCCTGACCCTTTACCCCATAGTGGCCTAGTTTCCTGATCAATGTTGTGTGCTGCACACAGTCAAATGCCTTGGAGAGATCGCAGAATATTCCAAGAGCATCCCGCGATCCCTCCCAAGCATCAAAAATGTTACTAATCAAATCGGCGCCTGCATCTGTTGTAGAGCGTCCCTTTGTAAACCCGAATTGTTTATCATGCAAGATGTTATTGATATTAAAATGTGCTAGCAATTGATTAAGTATTATTTTTTCATATATTTTACTTAGCGTTGGTAGAATAGATATAGGTCGGAAATTAGATGGATCCGACCTACAGCCAGATTTAAACAGAGGTATTACTTTACTATGTTTCATTAAATCAGGAAAAGAGCCACTTTTTATACAATCATTGAAAACAGTTGATAAGTAAGGTGCAATAATATCGACTATCGATTTGATAACTTTCGTTGATAGGCCCCATAAATCTGTAGTATTCTTAATATTTAACAAATTAAAGTTTTTTATTATGTCTTGGGGCCCTATTTCTCTAAATCGAAAGTCGACTTCACACTCTTTTACATTTTCTTTCAGAAGTAATTCAGCATCAACGGAAGAGGCATTTAAATTTTTTGTAGTTGAAACCGGAATGTCAGCAAAATATTTTTCAAAAACAGTAGCAACTTCAATGTCAGATTTAATGATTTTATCATCTATATTCAATTTAAAATTTGAGTTGCGACTGGTGACTTTTCCAGTTTCATTTGCAATTATTTGCCATGTAGTTTTTACTTTATTGTTTGAATTTTTAATTTTATTTTTAATGTGAAGAGATTTAGCTGCAGAGCAAACTTGCTTAAATATTTTAGAATATAATTTTACATAATTTTTAAATTCTTCACTTTGATTAAATGTTCTTTCATTATAAAGTTCATACATTTTGAATCTACTTTTCAAAATACCCGTTGTTGCCCATTCACTGAATTTACTTTTATTGTTAATTGTTACTGTCTTAGAGGTAAAAATAGTATCGAAATGATATTTAATCAACTGAAATAGTTTATCAAATGCCCTATCTGGGCTAAAATGAAATTTTATGATATAGTTACAGCCTTCTAAGCCTCATTCACGTGAGATCATTTCACAGGTCAATTTTGTCTATGCGCTTGTAGTCTAATGTAGTTAGATCGATAATATTTTCGTTTGTGATTTAAAACTGACAAGAGTTTAATTGTATTAAAACTGTAATATTATTTACTAATAATATATACTTTTTTTCGTTTGAAATCTGACGTAATTGCAAGTTTTCTTAACTCGCTTCTTGATAATTCGGGGGTTTCTAATGTATAATTATATAGTTATTCATGACATGTAACTGAACCTCAGTTACGACAAAGTCGTTTGAATAAGGAAAAATAAATAGCATGTTTCATAACTTTCCGATAAAGAAAAAAAAAAACATAAGTTATTTGGCACTTCCAGTCGATGATGAAACCGGCCCTTACAATGTTGATGAATAACATTACCTATGTCAAAAGCCAGAACATTTGAACTGCAGCTAACAAAAGTAAACAATGGCTAATCACCGTTTAGCTGATCTTTAACTTGTAATTTCGTCACTGTTTAAACGAACGTTATGCAATTAGTCAAATAGTTTTAGTAATAGTTGTATACAATACTGTACTAAAGTTGTATAGTAAATATTTCAGACTAGAAACGCACGCTTAGAGGCGCGCCCTTATGCCGTTGGCACAAGAGCCTTTTTACATTGATTAGTTCCAATATATACAAGCTGTTAAATAAATGAGTAATAATACTTTAGGTTGTTTATTATGTGCCTCCTATGTAGAGTTTACTGTGAAAGTACCAGCGCTGAGAGACTTTTGACTTTCATGTTTGTATGAGAAATGCCCCAACATCTTAAATTTCGAGTGGGGGTACAAGTGGAAGCCCCAAAGGGAGATCTCCGACCTCACGAGATGGTATGCTCGGTCAGGCCGAAGCCCACTGTACTGGTGTTCAGATGTCGTATATATGTCGCAGTCATCTAATTAAATCAGCTATTTCATTGAGTGACTAGCGTTTTTATCGAATGACGACATTTAATTGAAAGACTAGGCCGAACATTGATTGTACAATCGTCACTCAACGTCCAATTAGTTAGCGGATTGTAACATAGCCCTTATATGAGAGCGGACATAAAATCAGTCAGGTGACTGAATTTTACCAAAAGCGAATCTATCAACCCCGACTCCACGTAGTACTTGTCTGTCAACCCCTAGAGTGTATATTTAAGCGCGTAGGCGCGGAGGGAGAGCAGCCCCCGCCCGCCGTAACGAAATGCAGAAACCAGGACTCGCCGTGGCGTCAAAGGCTGGTCGCCGAAGGCGACCAGAAAGCAGGAGCTGCCTAAGGCGAGTGTTGGTTGATGTCATTCGTTACGCATGGGCGAAGGGGCTGCATTTCCCGCAGCGCCGGAGACGTGACAGACCGACATTGTCCCAAAAACAAATCCATCGACTCCACGTAGAACTTGTCTATTTTATATAACCTCTAAACTACAACTGTAGGGTACAACTGTAGGAGGGTAGGGGGGATTTCCTTTGTCCCCTTACCGCCGTCTCAACCTTTCTCCCCTGTTTTACTCCTGGAAATATCCCGGAAACACAGACATAACCTCAAAACTTCAACCATAAATATCTTCCAAACTAGTAGTCTCCTAAAGGTGGGAAGAGTAAGGAGGGTTCTCCCCCTCCCCTCCTCCCCCTCCCCCTCCCTCCACCCCCCAATTAAGAGGGATTTATACGAAATTTTTTCCAGCTCCTCCTTTTTTGGAAGTCGGTTAAAAAATCGGAAAATTATTCGCTAACAAACATAAAAAAAACCTACTTATTCATCGAATTGAGAAAGCTCCTCCTTTTTTGGAAGTCGGTTAAAAAATCGGACTAAATGACGTTCAGTCAATGACTACATGACTAAATGACGTTCAATCAATGTTCAGTCAAGACATTGGACGTTACAATAAACAACTTGACGAGTTGTCCTTTAGTCTTTCAATTAAATGTCGTCATTCGATAAAAACGCTAGTCACTCAATGAAATAGCTGATTTAATTAGATGACTGCGACATATATATAGCGCCGGACTTAGAAAACTTCGATAGCGCGATGCAGGATTGTTGCACTAGTAGTACCGCCATATCTTTCAGCGCTGGTACTTTCTCAGTAAACTCTATATACGGGACCCATACACATTACACGCCCTAAAATATTATCACTCATTAATATTACAGCCTGTATAGAATATCTGTGGCGTATAGGCAATGTATAAAATATTATGAAATGAATAACATTGTCCATAACATAGTTTACCTAGGTAATGAGTACAATTCCTAATATAGAATATAGATTACCCGCTGTTCCACTGGCAGTGCTTAAAATAAATAAATCATAGTATGTAGAGTAGTGAGTCCTATCTTACGTGGCTTTTAAGGATGTTCAAGAACATTCTACTCAAACATTGAATAAACAACTGGGGGCCTACTCAAGATGCCATCGCTAATTATCGCTTACAAAGTTCGATAACAAAATGTATGGGATTTTTATGTCATTTAGCGTACCTTATGTCAAATCCCATACATTCTGTTATCGAACTTAGCAAGCGATAATTAGCGATGGCATCTTGAGTAGGCCCTCTGGTTCTTTATAACACTTTTTGAAGACCATTTTTGACTGTATTTTTGACATCACACAAATCTTGCTTCACATCCATACTACAAACCATATATTTATAATTGGTTTAACCAAATCCGTGCAGTTGGGCAACTGGGAATTACGGACCGATATAGAAACCGCGTAGGATTTCCCTACAGTCGTGTTGTACCGCTAGTTTGTTAATGAGATCCGCCTACCTTTACTTACAATTATTGAAGTAAAAACTTCTTTAGACGTGTTGTGCACTTTTTGGGAAGGGTAAAGTCGTTAAAATCGCGTAATGTCACGTGACCTGATCGATAATTCGTAAGATGGAGGGTAGACGCAGCGCGGCGTAGGAGAATATTCGCTTCTCTTTCTAGTTTCTACCGCATCGCGAAAATTGTGCCTGCTCCTGCTGTTTCGTTTTTCACTTCAGCCAGCACTTCAGGAACGCAAACAGTTTTTTATGTAAAAACATTTAAAGATATCGTCCATATACAGGGTGAATCTTGAAAAGGACTTGGTAGGCGATATCTGAAACTATAGACAGCGAAAAATGCCGAAAAAAGTTACTAGATCGATTTCTATAAAAACTTAAGAGTGCATCATTAGATTTTTAATAAATCAATTTCCCTAGCCTAGAATCGTACCACTTGTATTTAAAAAAAGTATACCTTATATTATATACAGTACCATAATAGTGTTTTTTCATTTAATCCGAGTAGGATTGTACAGTGTGATCTCAGAAACGTGATACCGTAAAACTTTAATAATTTAAGTCAAACGTAAGGTTATAATGGAAGACATGAATGAATGAAGGTGATGTCGCAAAAAAATGTTACACAAAAAGTGGGTTTAAACTGTCACGTAAAGGATATGTAGCGTATTGAGTCGATTGATGCTAGAGACTGATCTTTAGATTAACACACCCTACAGTAATATCACTCATTTATTTTACAGCTTGTATAAGTAGTAGGCTAAATTAAATGCCCAAAAGACTCTCAGTTTTTATAAAAACAAAATTTTTCTTTAGAAACTTCATTTTATACTTTTGAAGATCCTTTCACTAACTTTTACAATCATGATTAAACGGCAGTAGGTCGAGAAGTCAAGTAGAGGTAATCTAATAGTGTAATGGCAAGCCATTAGGTGAAATTCACGCTTATTGGAGCGGAGAAGTTTAATTGTGTGTGAAACTACCCTCCTTGACAGTATCCATGACAGTTGGCAGTGGAACACATACCTAGGCCCGTATAAATAAAACAATCTCAAGCCCAACCTCACTTGAGAACCTATTTGACAGATAAAACAACGTTTCGTTTCACTTTTAAAAGTGAACAACTTTATTAATGTTACATAGTACCACTATTTATTTTCTTATATACCGTTATATTCATATTATAGATTACAGAAAACAATAAAATAAGTATAATGTATATTTTTATAATCTTTATTTTTACGTTTTAAGACAGAAAAAAGTTAAAGTATGTAACATAAGTAAAATTATTCATTTTTAAAAGTGAAACGAAACGTTGTCTTATCTGTCAAATAGGTTCTCAAGGTGAGGTTGGGTTTGATATTGTTTTATTTATACGGGCCTTAGATTAATAACTATAATATTACTAGCTGACCCGTGTCCACTTAGTTGAGCATACCAACCGTTTAAACCTTCCCTGGACTTCCACGAACATTTCAAGACTGAAAATAGCTGAATCAGTTCAGCTTGACGAAGTGGGCACGGGTCAGCAGAATATTTCAAGACTAAAAATAGCTGGATCGGTTCAGCCGTTCTCGAGTTTTAGCGAGACTACCGAACAGCAATTCATTTAATTTTTTTAATTTCAATTCATATAAGAATACATAAATACCCAGGTATAATAATCCATGACCCAGGAACACAGAAAACTTTATTCCTTCGGCAGGCTTGAACCCGCGAGCACGCGCCCAACCACAGCTCTACAGAGGTCGTCAAAAATGAAGTATACAACTTAGTAATTTTATTTGGAGCGTTTCTTTACACGTTCGGTATTCGCATGCAAGGCCGCTGGCTATGGTTAATCCAACGCTAATCTTTATTAATTACACACCTACTGTTGCCCTCGAGTTACATTTTCATCAATCTACTTTTAAAGTAACGTATAACATAGACGATGGATTAAAAAGACCACGTGGAAAGACACCAGGGGGCCTACTCAAGATGCCATCGCTAATTATCGCTTACAAAGTTCGATAACAAAATGTATGGGATTTGACATAAGCTACGCTAAATGACATACCGAATCGCGATCATTTAGCGTAGCTTATGTCAAATCCCATACATTTTGTAGGCCCCCTGGCCCTATTTATCGCTTACTAAATTCGATAGCAAAATGTATGGGATTTGACATAAGGTTCGTTAAACGAGAAGCGAATTCGTATGTCACTTATTGAAGTTTATGTCAAATCCCATACATTTTGTTTTCGAACTTCGTAAGCGATAAATAACGATGGCATCTTGAATCAGGGAGGCGATTCTCAGGCCTAGAACTCATTTCCGAATATTAGTATATCCCGCTCGCACGCGCGGTAAATCTCATTTGCATGAGCGGGACAGACCGATAGTAAAAACTTAGTTCGAGGACTGAGAATTAGGACCCAGGGGTCTGATTCGTGATTTCATCGCTATTGTCTTTGACGCCTCCGTGGTCTAGTGGTTCAGAGCTTGGCTCTTGACCCGTAGGTCGCGGGTTCGAATCCCGCTGAGGGAACAGAAAGCTTTAAATGTTCCTGAGTCATGGATGTGTGCTAAATTTGTGTATTCATATAGTAAAAATCTTTAAAATGTTTATAGTATAAAAGTGTTAAATATATTTCCGTTCTCCTGGTACTTGTAATACAAGTTCTTCGGATACTAGCACAGGGCCAGATTGACGTGGTGTGAAGCGTCCATAGATATATTGTCTCTTACAAGGTTTGAAAGCTAGTGGATTTGACATAAGGTTCGTTAAATAAGAAGCGAATCCGTATGTCACTTATTGAAGTCTATGTCAAATCCCATACATTTTGTTTTCGAACTTCGTAAGCGATAGCGTAAGCTATGGCATCTTGAGTCAGGTATAAGTCTGTTCGATCCGATTTATTCTACAAACAACTAAACGTAAACAAGAAGATACGTTTAAAGTGTTTATTGCACCTTAAATGAGTGATATTTACACTGAAAGCAGTATGGTGTACTTTTTAACAGACTTCCAAAACAGGAGGAGGTTCTCAATTCCGCTTGTTTTTTTTTTTATTTATTTACTATGAATAACCAACAAAATATTTAAAGTTAAAATAATTCATCATATAAATCAGAGATGAAATGCATATGAAATTTCGGAGACGGATACGGATATTAAATTGTTTCGGATTATCCGTTTCATTCGGATAATTTCGGTTGCGGATATTACATTTTGGTCACCTTTTTACTGTAGCTAAACTTTCATTTCGAATTCGGTTACGGTTACGGATATCCGATAGTTTCGGTTACGGGTACATTTGAATAAGGTTAAGAAAGAGCTAATTGTACTTACAGGTCATTTCATCAGGCAAAAAGAAAATATAAATATTTTCGTATGTTCATCGATTACTCATGATTTAATAACCGAAATTGTTCTCTTTTTTAACTGTTAGCGTAAAATAAACCTTACGAAATATAAATTGAAATCTTGTAGGCGGTTTTTGAGTACAAGATTATTTAATACCTGGGAATCGAACCTGTTCCCGCATACATCACTGTAAAATGTACTTTCGAGGTTAAAATTAATTGACTATAGATATGTATGTCACCTTGGAGTGATGAATATCGGTAGCAGTTGCGACACGATACCGACTTATGAATAAAAATCGTTTTCACCCGACGGCGTAGTCAAAAGGAAGGGTACTGATTTTGACAATCTAGTTTTTTTACTATAATTAAATGATATAATTGAAGACATGAATGGATGAATGATGATATGTCGCAAAATAATTTTACCCAGAAAATAATGTTTAAACTGTCACTTAAACATTTTAGGATAATATGTAGTAACGTATTCAGTATATTGATTCTAGAGACGGATCTTTAGATTAATTTACGTTACGACGTATTCTAAAATGATTAAGTGACAGTTTGAACTCAATTTTCTCGTAATCAGAATTTTGCTACATATCGCCTTCATCCATTCATATCTTCAATTCACTTATGATCTAGCAGTATGTATGTTTGTTCAGTCGTAACGATTAATCTACTGATCCGATTTTAGTAAATAAGTCGTCAAATGATAGACCATTCCACACACAGATTCCACGGGGAACAACATAGACTACTTTTACGGCAAAATGTACGATATCTGCGGTTTTTTTTGGAACGAAGTTCCTTATCGCGCGTTGTGATAGGGGGCTAGAAGGAAAAAATTCTTACGAAAAGTTGTCACGACACTTTTTGCTATAGTAAGCTATTGTAAGCTGTGCGGCGTCGCATGTTTCTCTGTCTGTCTCTCTCTTATAGAAAGCAAGCCACATATTTTTATTTCTATTTCGCATTGAACAGTGTGGTGTCGCGACGATTATTTTTGTTGAGTGTATACAGGTTTTTTGTAAATAATCTATACATATAATAAATCTGTAGAGGGGTCATGTCTGTACATTAAGAATATTTAAGTGAAAATTAAAAAAGGGGGTCTATAAAAGCCACAGAACCTAAAAATAACATTTTTTTAAAATATGTCTGTCTGTCTGTCTGTCTGTCTGTCTGTCTGTCTGTCCATATGGGAATGTTTGTCGTCGCATCACGTTAAAACCACTGTATGGAATGAAATGAAATTTGGCAGGCAGGTAGCTTACAACTTGAAGAGCATTATTGGAAATTATTATCCCGAAAAACGAAAGGGTTCCCGTGGGATCTTCAAAAAATTGTAGCTACCTATTTGACGGTATTTCAGCCAAACTACTCAACGTATTTAAATGAAATTTGGCAGGCAAGTAGCTTATGACCTGAAGAGCATTATTGGAAATTGTTATCCCGAAAAACGAAAGTGTTCCTGTGGGATCTTCAAAAAATTGTAGCTACCTATTTGACGGTATTTCAGCCATACTACTCAACGTATTTAAATGCAATTTGGCAGGCAGGTAGCTTATAATCTGAAGAGCATTATTGGAAATTGTTATCCCGAAAAACGAAAGGGTTCCCGTGGGATCTTCAAAAAATTGTAGCTACCTATTTGACGGTATTTCAGCCAAACTACTCAACGTATTGAAATGAAATTTGGCAGACAGGTAGCTTATGATCTGAAGAGCATTATTGGAAATTGTTATCCCGAAAAACGAAAGGGTTCCCGTGGGATCTTCAAAAAATTTTAGCAACCTATTTGAAAGTATTTCAGCCAAACTACTCAACGTATTTAAATGAAATTTGGCAGACAGGTAGCTTATGATCTGAAAAGCATTACTGGAAATTATTATCCCGAAAAACGAAAGGGTTCCCGTGGGATCTTCAAAAAATTGTAGCTACCTATTTGACGGTATTTCAGCCAAACTACTCAACGTATTTAAATGAAATTTGGCAGGCAGGTAGCTTATGATCTGAAAAGCATTACTAGAAAATTATTATCCCATAAAACCAAAGGGTTCCCGTGGGATCTTCAAAGAATTGTAGCTACATATTTGACGGTATTTTAGCCAAACTACTCAACGTATTTAAATGAAACTTGGCACAAAGGTAGATTGTAACATGAAATAACCAACATAATATTTTAACCGACTTACAAAAAAGGATGAGGTTTCTCAATTCGTAAATATATTTTTGTTTTTTTTGTTTCTTCGCGGATATCTTCATCGTTTCTGAAACTATTTAAATTTTTTTTTGTGTTGTGTAGGGTATAATTTAAATTTGATTCCATTGTCGACCTCCGTAGCGCAGTTGGTTGAGCGCGTTGGTGCTCGAACGAAAGGTCGCGGGTTCGAATCCCGCCGAGGGAACAAAATGTTATCAATGTTCCTGGGTCATGGATGTGTATTAAATTTGTGTATAATATAATAAAAGTCTTAAATATGTGTATAGTATAAAAGTATTAAATATATTTCCGTTGTCTGGTACCTGTAGGTGGTGTGAAGCGTCCATAGATGTTATTGTCACCAAATGGTGACCTGATGATGGGATCCGTGAGGAATCGAAGGAAATCCTCAAAATTTATGTGGAATAATATATTGATTTTGATTTTTTCTGAAGTAGTCTAAGCATATGTTACCAAACAGTCAGGTTTGGCACCATATCCTGGATCTATAATATCAAAAAATTTCGCGTTTCAGTAAGCTATATATATATATGTTGAAAAATTTCGCGCTGCTCTGAGAGCAGCGGTGGACTTTTTCTCTTTCTACTATTTTTTTTTATCTAATCGTTTTTGTTTTTCATTTTCCGTCCTCAAATAATCGTCGTCTGATCATTCGAGAATTATCCCTACTCAGTCTATACCCATCGATAAAAATCTGAAAATTAAATAATTTTAAACAAAAAAAAACCACTTCAGAAGGTAAACTAAAAGGAACAATTAAATTTACTTCGCACAAAGTAATACTTATTTTCCAGTACAAGTGAAAATAATTATTACTTTGTGCGAAGTAATTTATTATTATACTTAGGTTTTGCAAATACGATTAATAAAGTATAGGCGTAGGATAGTTTGTTTTCAAGATATGAATGAGATGTCATAGGTACATTTAAATTAGAAAAGTTATGTCAATATAAGTAAGATTTATGTTTTTCATGATATTTTTATTTATTAGTTTTCATGCTAGGTACGGCTTGGGTTTTTTCTTTCTATTGGACTTTTGTTATTTTGTCGTCTAAAGGAAGTTAGTACTTTAACCGTAAAGTCCCAAAGTAGGCTACATGTTTGTTAGCGTATATAATTAATAAATAAAAAACCGGGCAAATCCGAGTTGGATTTGCGCACCGAGAGTAGACTTTTAAAAATTTGGCGCTTGGCGCCAGCAGCGCAGCGTCGGTGTGAAAACGATCATCGTCTGCAGTCGCTGCGGCGTAAAGTCCATACAAATCTCAGTACAGAGATCTTCGTCGCGTATATGGGCGTACTATTAAGTAGTCCCGTTCGCATAAAAGAAAAAAAATTATTATACATACAGACGAATTGAGAACCTCCTCCTTTTTTTGAAGTCGGTTAATAATACACGGTCATTTTTCGAGCTGGTAGTAGGAATTGTTAGCATTTTCATAGAAAAACATTCACGTCAAAAACGGCCATTATTTGAGAGTAAACTATTATTATTACTCCATCGGCCTACTTCTTTTGCCTATGCACGTCTAATACCGTGTATAAAGAAGCATTACTATAAATTAGTGATTTTAAATATCCAAACGACAGTGTTCATAAACTAAAAATGTATTTGAACTTCCGCCCTAAATCACTTGTCCACGCGTACGAAGTCGCGGGCACAGCTAGTCCGCAATAAAACTGTCAGTTTATGATATTGTTATTGTAAGCTGTAAAATTGAAATATGTTTGTCTATCTATGACTTTCACAATAGGCGGATTGGAATTACTATAAGTTACGACAATAATAGTGTAATTTGCGTCGAAAAGAAAATAGGTTGTGATTTAAATAAACTTTTTGAATTGACGCATTTTAATTTCACGTTTCCAGAAGCTGCAGTATGTAAGCCTACTAGGTGCCTGTGGCTGGTGTTGATGGTGAACGCGGCAGCACACACTCAACGGTCCAGTGGCAGAGGCCGTGAGCTTGTGGCTGAGGTGGATAAGAAAGTTCATCGGTGGACTTCAGTCAGCTTCGGTGAACTTGGTTATCATGTGAAAGGTTGTAAACGCACTTGGGAGTCTTCTGGTATTGTGATCGCACACGTGACCAGAGCGTGGCTCTCCACTTAAGAATTGTGGGTTCAATTCCCGCGATGGTGCAACTAAAATGTAGTGGTCAAGTTGTGTTATTGGGACAGCTGCTGATCAGTTGTTAATATGAGACTGTTACTGTAACAGCTTTTCTTTAGTCAATTAGTTAGATCGTTGAAAGGAAATGAAATGAAATTATTGCAAAGTCAAATTTAACATTTTGATCTCATAATAATTGTCCGCGATATTTGAACTGCGTTAGTTCTTGGTTGGAGCTTGGTTCTTGAGCTGCGGCCTGGTGGCAAACAGACATACAGCAAAGCTATAAAATTTTCTGTTTCTGTTATTTACCCTTGGATCATCATCATCATTTCGGCTATGATGTTCACTTCTGGATATAGCCTCCCTTAAAATATTACATGGGGATAGTTGCCTATACTCGCCACGCTCGGCAGGCGGGTTGGCGGGCGCATCCACGGGAAAGATGGTTGATAGGATGTGCTACTCTTTCTTTGACACCCCACGGATAGAGAACCCTAAAAAGAACATAATTGGACAGTTTGAACATTTTTTTGTGCTGCTTAATTTTGTGTACAGACGGAGATTCAATGAACGAGCGCCGCGACGCGACGCAGACTGCGCGCGTCGAGCTGTGCTGGATACTGCTGCCAATGCAGCAATGCTGCAATGTATCCCAGGCCTATGATGATGGCGTCAGGCGCCAAGGGGCCTGCACTCTGTACTTCATTGAAGTATCAGATTAGGATATTGAGTTTTTTTTTTTGGTGAGCGTAATTGTTTATCTCGTGACTTTAGTGTGAAGACTCTGTATAGTCTGTTTCTATGAACCCTTTTTACAAATCTTAGTTGAGACGGTACATTCGACTGTTTTATACAGTTACCGAGATAAAAAGATAGTTAAAATAATACAACTTATGAAAAGCAATAAGGCGTAAGTGAATATATTTTCGATTGGTTGTTTTTCATAGTTGAAAATAAGTCTGTAAAAGTTGCAATTTCAAAGGGTACTTATAACTGTGCATACGTTAGAGAAAGATTCCTTCGGGTCATGTATTGGTGAAAGTTGATAATGATAAAGATTTTGCTAATGATGAACAAATTTGAGTTGTTGGGTAAAGTCTCTACCTACCGTACTATGAGTGAATATGAAGTTGATCCAGAGTCCAGTTATTACGTAACCAGTAACTCGGACTGTATGAAGTCCGTTTTATGTTCGGTGGGCGTTTGACTGGCGGTCTGGGACAATGAACCTTGTGAGTTCTATGTCTATGAAATTGGGTATGGTAGTGGAGTTAGAGATTTTACTAGTTTATTTGTGTTCAGTTGTGTTACAGTTCCTACAGTTTTAACATGATTTAAGTAACATGACCCAGGGTATTATTCCATGTCGAAATTTTTTTTGATCGAGCATTTTATTCGAAAGATTATTTGAAACAAAATTTCATTGAGATCTGAACTTTATTTTTGATGATTTGTGGAGATTGGTCAGAGTTGGCCGAGCGAAAGGCTCGTGATATTGCAGCTGGTTTTCTCTTTTGTAGAAGCATCACACGGGACGTGTGGCTTATCAGAATGGCCGTGTCGGAGCCGGATATGAATATGGACACAAAACGAGACGGAAGCGCGCCCCCAAGTGGCAAAATGGCGCAACTTGTCTATGGCGCGCTTTGACATGACTCGGGACTTTCTCGACGAGACTGAATTCATTCGTGATTTGGTCGCCAAGTTGAGATGTCTTGAAACGTGTTATGTTTCGTTAGTGTCAATACTTATAAAGTAAAGTAAAGTGAATTTAAATGAAAGTAAATTTATAAAGTGTAGTGAATAGTGAATTTATAAAGAAATTGTGATTACGAATAAACAAGTGATATTGTTACTCTGTTCTCTTTTCACGATTTACCCACGAAAGCCCACAGTATCCGAAGGAATGTTATTAAATCATGAGAGCCCCTTTCGACATATATATAAATGAATTGATGTTCGTTAGTCTCGCTAAAACTCGAGAACGGCTGAACTGATTCGCCTATTTTTAGTCTTGAAATATTCGTGGAAGACCAGGGAAGGTTTAAACGGTTTGTATGCTCAACGAAGTAAGGACGGGTCAGCTAGTAAATAATAAACTATGTTCCATCCGGGTGTCCCTTGACACCTCTCAAGTTTTTTTTTTGTCAAAGTACCAGCGCTGAAACAGTAAATTTTTTTAAATTTTTGAATTGGCAAATTTATGATGTTGGGGCATTTCTCATACAAACATGAAAATCAAAAGTAAGTCTTTCAGCGCTGGTACTTTCATAGTAAACTCTACAGGGGCACACCCTAAAGTATTACCTTGTATATTTAGAGGCGTCCCATAGGTGAGCAACTTGGCTGATGATACACATGAGGGTCCCACGAGCGAAAATCGGTGACCGATTATTGTCGAAGAAAAATACATAATGATTTTAATAGTGGAACACATACAAATGTCGATCAGAAATAATATGGAGAAAAAATCTGCCCGATTATCGGTGTTACAAAAATAAGCCAAGAATTGCCCTTAAGGCGAGAAGTAACCGCTACTAGCGCCACTATTTTTAAAATAAATTTTACAACGACACAAAGATCTTATCAAAAAAAGTAATCGGTTCAAACTTTAAGTAAATAGTTATACTAATTTATTGGAATTTAATTACAGCTCTAAATCCTATAGTGTATTTAGGCCGTGTTTCGCCAAGCAATGTTAAAGTTAACGCCATGTTAAATACCATGCCATCTCATTCATTGTCAGCAAATACGAGAGGGATAACATGATATTTAACATGGCGTTAACTTTAACATTGCATGGTGAAACACATCCTTACTCTCGTAAGTAATAACTAAAACGGCCGTTTTAGTTATTACTTACGAGATATAATATATAATATTAGTTTAACTATCATATAATACTATAATAAATTAGTATAACTATTTACTTAAAGTTTGAACCGATTACTTATTTTAATAAGATCTTTGTGTCGTTGTAAAATTTATTTTAAAAAGAGTGGCGCTAGTAGCGGTTATTCCTCGCCTTAAAAATATTTTTTTAATACATTTCTATTGAATTTCTGCTGTTTGTGCCAATATTGAAATAAACATTCGCGTCTATTGGTTAGCCAATATTTGGTCAACGAGTTAGGTGTTCGTATTTTGACACTTGACAAATAAATCATTAGCACATAAAAGGTTTACTCAACTGCGAAGTGGGGGGTCATGATTAGCTTTTACACGTCAGTTTTCAGCAAGGACAAAAGAACTAATCAATAAAGAAATGACTACTTTTGAAAAAACTAACTACTTTAGAAAATATAATTTGAAATTAGAATACTTAGCCAAACAAATGTGTTTTTTATTTTAAATGGCCAGTACTTACTGCAGAACGGTCCATAGATATCATTATTTTTTACTCCTAAACACATTACATAAATGGGTGAAGAAGACATGAATAATGGTTGTAGTAACCTAAGAAATGTGAGATTTACATAAAACCCAAGGCCTAAGTAGCTTTCACCGGGCACTGTATAAGTTTGTTTTGGAGGAAAGTAGAGAAAGCGTGCAGACGGACATACAGATGGACAAGTGCACTCTACATAGCTGTATAACATAGTTTTCGAATCATATCGGAGGTGTAATACATCTACTATTCTACAAGGTGTACAATAATTGAGTGACTGAAATTGAAACGTGAAAAAAGACTAAAAATAGCCGAATCGGTTCAGCCGTTCTCGAGTTTTAGCGAGACTAACGAACAGCAATTCATTTTTATATATAAGAGATTATGGAAATAAAACGTATAAGTTTAGTTTAAGAAATAACTAACTATAAATATACAATAACAATAATTAATACAATTATTTAAAAAACTAATCAAAAAAACTTGAGAAAACAGGGGTCCTAAACGTCGATTTCGTGTACTTTAGGAAATTTCAGTTCGTGCTGCAGTTGTCTCTATCGCGCTAGTGCTGGCTAGCTAGGACACTGCGAGACAGCAATAGATCTTATAAATACTTTTTTGTATTTCTCTGACCCGTGGTGTTTCCTCTTTATGAAGAAGGTTGCGCAAGCGCAGCCGATATGCGACATTTCATCAGCTGTTGGGCAATTGACATTGGCCCGAGTTTAGCTTATTCGATATCCATAATTCATTAATATTATTAATATATAAGTGTTCATTGACCACATTTTTTTCATTATAAATCCTAAGGATCACTCACAGGCAATACGACCAATGGCAAACTAAAAACACGCTTAATTGCTTTGTCATTCGGTCCTCTACGATGAACAATTCACTAGATATCGTGTCAGCACAATAAATGCGTCTCGGTGAATATCATCTCATTTGAAAATGAGCCGCTATTTCATTTAGTTGGTTTGGAACACTGCCAATGTCCACACGTGTCGCAATGCTTGATTTGAAATCGCTAATTATGTCTAAGTAGCAAGTATGTAATCGCTAATTGAAAAAAATCTAATAACATTTTTTATTTTTTATTAACGCCTCCATGGAATATTATAGTCGTTCAGAGTTTCGCTCTCGACCCGGAGATCGTGGGTTCGATTCCGGCATTGGTAGAACAAAAAAATTTTGTTTTCAAGTTCGATTAGAACAATGCGGGCTGATCACCTGATTGTCTGACAAGAAAGATGATCCATGCGTCGGATGGGCATGTAAAAAGTCGGTCCTGCGTCATTGGCGAGAGAACAGTCTCTCGCCAATCGTGTCGGTTAACCGTCCCACTGGGTTATGAGTGTAAAGGAAGAGAGAGTGCCCTTGTGTATTGCGCACACACTTGGGCACTATAAACAGGCGAACGGCCTGGTTTCAATAAAATCGGCACTTGGGCACTATAAAACGACTCCTGCGTAGCTGGCCTGGTTTTAATGAAGTCGGCTACAGACAGGGTTATGGTATGTCTGTCCTTGTATCCGGGTGTGAGAACGTCTATTTAGGGCTCATTTTGTATGCGTCGGCCGTAGGGCGTGGGACCGCGCTGTCCCTGACTACAGCACAAATGGACATAATATTTTATGCTCATTTGGTTATATCCTTTTAAGACCCCTGGTTTTGGTTTCTAGCCCGGAGCCCTGTACGGGGGCTCTCGGCGTGTCATTTTGTATCCGTATATCCTTTTATAAAGATATACTGAAACGATAGTTAAATTATATATATATATATGTCGCAGTCATCTGATTGAATCCGCTATTTAATTGAATGACTAGTCATTTTCTTTTAATCCTGTTTTTACCAACAAATTTTAGAATCCGAGATTAGGACAGCCATTTAATATTTTAGTTTAAAAACTTTGAAATTTCCGAATAAGTACTAATAAAACGAACATTAAAGTAAATTAATCAAAAAATATATCACCACATTACTATCTGTACGAGCTGTTTGACGCCATTATATAACCGCCTAGTGATTCAATTAAATAACTAGATTCAATAAGATGACTGCGACATATATATATATAATATGAATATTACGATATAAAAACAAAAGATATTAAAGTACTATGTAACATTAATAAAGTTACTTTTAAAAGTGAAACGAAACGTTTTTTATCTGTAAAACAGGTTCTCAAGTGAAGTTGCGTTTGAGACTTATTAAGGCGAGGAATAAACGCAACTAGCGCCACTCCTTTTAAAATAAATTTTACAATGACAAAGATCTTATTAAAGAAAGTAATCGGTTCAAACTTTAAGTAAATAGTTAAACTAATATTATATATTATATCTCGTAAATAATAACTATAACGGCCGTTTTAGTTATTACTTACGAGATATAATATATAATATTAGTTTAACTATTATATATTACTATAATAAATTAGTTTAACTATTTACTTAAAGTTTGAACCGATTACTATCTTTAATAAGATCTTTGTGTCGTTGTAAAATTTATTTTAAAAGGAGTGGCGCTAGTTGCGTTAGTCCTCGTCTTAATAAGTCTCAAACGCAACTTCACTTGAGAACCTGTTTTACAGATAAAAAACGTTTCGTTTCACTTTTAAAAGTAACTTTATTAATATTACATAGTACTTTAACATCTTTTGTTTTTATACCGCAATATTCATATTGTATATTACGGAAAAACATTTAAATAAATATCTATATCTATATTTTTATAGTCATTTTGTTTACCTTTTAAAAAAGGAAAAATAAATTATGTAACATATTAAGTAAAGTTCTTCATTTTTATAAATGAAACGTAACCTATATTTTTATATGTCAAATAGATTCTCAAGTGAGGTTGGGTTTCAGACTCCATATGGGCCTTAGTACTATTAAAATTATCAAAGCAGTGACGGTGACAGCTTGTGAATAAATATAACGCCAATAGAGCCCCAGGTAGAATTTTTAGCCCCTGCGTTTTTGTAATTCCACGTTTAAATTACAATCCGTTCACATCTAAACTGATATAAATGTAAACAAAATATACAGGGTTCTAATTCTGGAAATGTATTTCTTTTTGTGCAACGCTAAAAAAATATTACAATTTTTACAATTTATAATTCTTTTGGAAATACATTTCTAGAATGAGAAAAGGTAGTAACTGTAATCATAAAGTTAGTATTAGTATAATAATTATTAGAAGCATGGATCTATTTATGTCAAAAATGTTAATACGCATTGCACATTACCATTATTCAAAACTTAATATTGTATGATAATTACGCTTAGGTATTTCCAATTAAACTAATTGTAAAGGTATTTAAAAACGATTTAGTAAATGATGTATTTCGTTTAGACTTTCTTTTAAACGGTAATAACTATTTAACTTTCTGATTTTAGAGATAACTGTTGGATTGTAAAATAGTAGGTACTTATTACTTAGTCATTATTAAACGTGTTACATTTGAAATTAATCTACCTATTGGCCCGATATAATCGCCTCCTTGGTCTAGTGGTTCAGAGCTTCGCTGTCGACCCGGAGAGGGATGCCTTGAGGCATTAAAGATAAGAAGAGAAGCGTACAAAGTATAGTAGAACAGAGTAAGACGATAGCGGAAACATTAACAGAAATAGAAGAATATTCACGCCAATATCCAGAATTTACAAAAAGTTAAGGTCTATATAATAGAACTTGGGACATTTTGGTAAGAACACACAAAATATTTGAGATTAAGTCCGCCTACGTACTGCTTAATGCTTATTATATGTTTAAATAAAAAAAAACCATGATGATGATTATCATTATACGACAAGCAACATGATCGTCTACTACAGTCGTGATAATTAAAACATACCGTTACTTGATTCACCGTTACCGTGGCCGGACGACACATAAACCCCCAAATTAATTTTACATTATAACAGCTTACACAGCGGACATGGATGAAGGTGATAATATGTCGCAAAAAAAATTACGCATATTATTATACATATTAATTAGAAATTTGAGTTTAAACTGTCACTTAAACATTTTAGGATATGTAGTAACGTATTAAGTACATTGATTCTAGAGACGGATTTTTAGATTAATGTGCTTAGGACGTGTATCACCAACGCATGTTAGTGTTAACGGCTTCTTAAAATACCATGCCTTCTCATTCATTGACAATTACGAGACGAACAACATGCTATTTAACGAAGGGTTAACTTTAACATTGCTTGGTGAAACACGCCCTTAATACGTTAGGACGCATTCTAAAATGTTTAAGTGACAGTTTGAACTCAATTTTCTTAAAATCATAATTTTGCTACATATCACCTTCATCCATTCATGTCTCCAACTATCAGGAATGGACCTATTATCAGGTGTTGTGCCGCTCGTTCTGTCCGCGGTGTTACCTTGCCGGCGCGGTCACCTTGGAATGTTAACACATCTTTGAAATGTTAACTTTATTGTGCACTTTCTATTTCATTAGCATCGCTTACTCTTTGATAAATCTTGTAATATTCAATAAACAAAATAAAAATAAAAGACGTTTTATTTCCATAATGAAACTTAACAAGCTATTTTCGGAAAGTCAACAAGAAAAACAAGCTACCACCGGTTCACCCTAACCCGCCGAGAAGAACCGGCGTAAGAAGCTAATGGCTAGACGAGTGGGGATAGACACCCAATTAGATTTTCCAAAATTTTGTACCTAGCATAGTTTAAATTGTAGATTTTAAAGTATTTTGTAATATTAATAAGTATTATATGTAACGCCTCCGTGGTCCAGTGGTTCAGAGCTTCGCTCTCGTCCCGGAGGTCGTGGGTTCGATTCCCGCGTTGGAACAACAACAAATGTAGTTTTCAAGTTTGGTTAGGACAATGCAGGCTGATCGCCTGATTGTCTGATAAGAAAGACGATCCATGCGTCGGATGGGCATGTTAAAAGTCGGTCCTGCGCCTGTTCTCTCGCCAGTCGTGTCGGTTTACCATCTCATTGGGTTATGAGTGTAAAAGGAAGAGAGAGTCTTTGTGTATTGCGCACACACTTGGGCACTATAAATAGCTCCCGCGTAGCCGGCCTGGTTTCAATGAAATTGGCCACCGACACCGAAATCGTTGAAGGGAGCTATTTTAATGCAAAAACATATGCGTAACTTTATAAATGCCCATGTCTTTTATGCTGAATTACGAAAGTACTCTTGGCTATCAAACAAAAGTAGTACAAAATGAGATAAAACAGGAATGTTGTCGCTTATGTTATGCCCATATTTGGTGTCACGTACAAATACTCGCTTCTAAAGAGATATACAAGAGGTAAAAAGAGCAGTCACTATAACTTTTAGATGCGATTATAAGTTACTTTTCCTCATTTTGGAAATGTTTTTTTTTTTTTGTTAAAAACTTCTTTTTTTTTACTTTTTACCATTTCTTATTTTTTTCTCGCAAAAAAAACAATAAAGCGAAAAAAAAATGTTTTAATAAAAAAAATGTATATACATTTCTAGAATGAGAAAAGTAGTATAATCATATCCCAAAGTTATAGTGACTGTTCTTTTTACACTAGTTATTTCGTTTCATTTTCTTGTACCGAGCACGCGTTGATGTCTTTTCTGTGTATGAGAAATAAGATTTTCATTCGTATTTTTTTCCCGACCACGATGTAACCAAAACGAAAGGTGATGTTTTTGGCTGTATATGTTTGCGTACTGTAGAGCCTAAACTACTGATCTGATTTTAATTAAGTGATGATTGATTAGTTAATGTCAAACTAAAAACCTTGATACTGTATTTCTCTAAACATAATATTTTGGTGGACAGTCAGTGTACAATACCTGTATGCCGGGTGCAACATTTCAAGATATAATTAAAAAGGTTTTATGTACAGCTCACTGTCCTAATACAACACTGATAATATTATTAGGGAGGCGAGGAAATGTCAATAAAATTCAAATGGAAAATTATATTGAGCATCTAAATAAACTTAAAAATATTAGTAAAATTATATTATTTACGTTTCCTTATATAAAACAGTTGCCACGGGAGAATATTATAAGATATAAGCTCAACAGCCAATTGTATACTGCTGTTAATAATAATTGCATATTATTAAATAAATATGACAATAAAATAAATGTAATTGACATTAATAATATTTTATCTTATAAATTATGTAAATTGACATTAGATAGATATTTTCTATCTTTTTATTATACAAGACTTATAGCTAGTACGCTATACAATTTTTTATATTTAAACTCAGCCAAGAATTTGGCTAGTAAGACAACAACTGCTTCTTTTGAGCAGTCTAGTTATAATAATATGACTTATTATAACAGCTTGGAATATGTTCCAATTAATAATCATTTAAATTAGACTGTAAGACAACAGAGGAAGTCTCTCGCACCATAGTTGTAAGTAATAATACAAATAATATAATTAAACATAATAAACTATGTACACTTACGCTGGTGCATCAAAATATACAAGGTATGGCTAATAAAGAGCTAGAAATTGACTTGTTTTAAATAATAACAATATAGATATTTTTTGTATTACTGAACATTGGTTCAAAAAAAATGAAATTATATTCAATTTTAGTATGCACCAGCTGGCGAGTTCTTTCTGCAGAGAAAAAGCCATAAGAGGTGGGTCACTTATATTAATTAACAAGAATTTGAAATATAAAGAACGGAAAGACATTGTGAGCCTCTCTACAGAAAGAACAACTGAAATAGCCTGCGTAGAGGTGGGTGACTTTATTATTGTAAGCGTATACAGGCCTCCATTAGGATTATATGATTCATTTGAAAAAAATATGGAAATATTACTAAACAAGGTATGTGCATCTAACAAACAAATACTATTATGTGGCGATTTTAATATAAATATTTTAGAAAGTAATTCTACTACAGTTAGATTCACATCTTTGTTAAAATCATATAACCTAACAAATTTATTTCTGGAACCTACAAGGATCAGTAGCAACTCTGCAACATGCATTGATAATATATTTAGCAACATAGATCCAATTAATAAAGAAATAATCAACATGCTAAGCTCTGATCACTGTGGACAGCAAGCAATTTTTAATATGAACAATAACTGTAAACAAATAAATAAAGACAGAGGTACATGTATACCAATAAATGTTAAACGTATTGAGAAGTTTAGAGGTAAAATAATGGCTAACATTGGAAAGTTAGAATATCATAGCCCAGATAGGGCATTTGATAAATTATTTAAATTAATTAAATATCATTTTGACACCATTTTTACCTCTAAGACAGTAAGAATAAACAACAAAAGTAAGTTTAGCGAATGGGCATCAACAGGTATTTTGAAAAGTAGATTCAAGTTGTATGAATTATATAATGAAAGGACATTTAATCAAAGTGAAGACTTTAAAAATTATGTGAGATTATATTCTAAAACATTTAAGCAAGTTTGCTCTGCAGCTAAATCTCTTCACATTAAAAATAAAATTAAAAATTCAAATAATAAAGTAAAAACAACATGGCAAATAATTGCGACTGAAACTGGAAGAGTCACCACTCGCAACTCAGATTTTAAATTAAATGTAGATAATAAAGTAATTAAATCCGATAATGAAGTTGCTACAGTTTTTGAGAAATTCTTTGCTGACATTCCAGTTTCAACAACAAAAAATTTAATTGCCTCTTCTGTTGATGCTGAATTGCTTCTTACAAAAAATGTAAAAAAGTGTGAAGTTGACTTTTGATTTAAAGAAATAGCACCCCAAGACATAATAAAAACTTTCAATTTATTAAATATTAAGAATACCGCAGATTTATGGGGACTATCAACGAAAGTTATTAAATCGATAGTCGATATTATCGCACCTTTCCTATCAACAATTTTTAATGACTGTATAAAAAGTGGCTCTTTTCCTGATTTAATGAAACATAGTAAAATAATACCTCTTTTTAAGTCTGGTAGTAAGTCGGATCCATCCAATTTCCGGCCTATATCTATTCTACCAACGTTAAGTAAAATATATGAAAAAATTATTCTGAATCAAATGCTAGCACACTTTAATATTAATAATATTTTACATGAGAAACAATTTGGTTTTACCAAGGGACGCTCTACAACAGATGCAGGCGTCGATTTGTTAAATTATATTTTTAATGCTTGGGAGGAATCGCGGGATGCTCTTGGAATATTTTGCGATCTCTCCAAGGCATTTGACTGTGTGCAGCATACAACATTAATCAGGAAACTAGACCACTATGGGGTAAAAGGTCCAGCACTTGCCCTCTTGAAATCATACCTATCAAATAGAACTCAGAGGGTTGAGGTGAATGGAAAAAGATCCTTAGGCTCTAGAATAGAGATGGGGGTCCCACAAGGGTCTATTTTAGGACCTTTTCTATTTTTAATTTACATAAACGACCTACCATACCTCATAAATGAAAAACATGGGATAGTATTATTTGCTGATGATACGTCTCTTATTTTTAATATGAAACGGCAAAATATATGCCATGACGAAGTAAATAATGCTCTCTCAATGATAGTACATTGGTTTAGTGTCAATAATCTTTTACTTAATAATAAAAAAACAAAATGTGTAAAATTCACATTGCCTAATGTGAGGCAAACTGAAACCAATGTGCTATTAAATGATGAACGTATGGAACTAGTGGATACTGCAGTATTCTTAGGTATAACGTTAGACTCTAAACTTCAGTGGGGCCCCCATATTGCTAGACTGGCCGACAAACTCAGTTCAGCAGCATATGCAGTTAGTAAAATTAGACAATATTCAGATGAAAGTACAGCACGCCTAGTGTATTTTAGTTACTTTCATAGTATAATGTCCTATGGCATTCTGCTATGGGGCAGTGCTGCAGATATAAATAGTATCTTTGTGCTGCAGAAGCGAGCTGTTCGGGCAATCTACAAGCTGGCCCCCAACACTTCTCTTAGAGAAAAGTTTAAGGAAACTGGAATACTAACTGTAGCTTCTCAGTATATCCTCTCTAATGTATTATATGTTAAGAAAAATGTAAACCTGTTTATAAGAAAATGTGATAATCATAATAGAAATACTCGGAATAAGAATAAACTTGTTGTTCCAGTGACTAGACTAAGCAAAGTAAAGAATTCGTTTAAAGGCCAATGTATACGCCTATACAATAGGATCCCAGAAAACGTTCAAAATTTTTCAACTAATAAGTTTAAGAAAGTAGTCAAAGAACGTTTGTGTGCAAAAGCTTACTATAAAGTTAATGATTATATGAATGATAGCACACCTTGGGAATAAAGTAGCCCCCTACAAGGCTACTTATATATAGTACATTCTATGTTATTTAGCTTTAGTATTGACATATTTATATGTAAATTTATACTTTTTTTAAAAAGAGAAATTTTCCATCTTTTTGGTAAAAGATGGCCCCATGCGAGTTTCTTACGCCGGTTCTTCTTGCCGAACCGGTGGTAGGCATCATATAGAAACGACGTTCAGAAAACATTTTTTTGTAAAATTTACTCTGAATAAAAATATTTGATTTGATTTGATTTGATCCACAAGTAGAAATTTCTCAATAATCTCAAGAATTATATAAGTCATGGATGTGTATTAAATTTGTGTAGGTATATTATAATAAAAATCTTAAATATGTGTATAGTATAAAAAGTATTAAATATATTTCCGTTGTCTGGTACCTGTAACACAAGTTCTTCGGATACTTAGCACAGGGCTAGATTGACGTGGTTTGAAGCGTCTATAAATATTATTATTATTTCTCTAAACATAATATTATGATCTACATAAGTAGAAATTTCTCAAAAATCTCAAGAACCCGGTATCACTGTGTTGTATTTACATTTTTAATTATCATAATGAATATTTTTAAAAATATGCAAATTTATTTCGAGACATGTTTAATTTCGTCATCATCATCATTTCAGCCAGGTATGACGTCCTGGACATAAGCCTCTTTTTGGTTGGCAAGCCCAAAAATATAATAATAATAATATCTATGGACACTTCACACCACGTTAATCTGGCCCCGTGCTAAGTATCCGGAGAACTTGTGTTGTGTTGTGGTAAGAGACAACGGAATTATATATTTAATACTTTTATACTATACACATACTTAAGATTTTTATTATATACACAAATTTAATACACATCCATGACCCGGGAACATTGAAAAACTTTTTGTTCCCTCGGCGGTATTCGAACCCGCGACCTCTCAACCACTGCGCTACGGAGGTCGTCGCAATAATAACAATGTCCGCGGAAACACAGCTGCTCATTTCCGGATATTCATTTCCGGAAATATACTCCCTCTGTCACCTTTACGGTGTTTGGTGTTTACTTTTGATATAAAGCCAAATACATATACACAAGGTCAACAGGTTACAAACAATTACACAAACTTACATTTTAACTTTTTCTCTATAAAAGTATGTCATAAATATGAACCCGCGACCTCTTGCAAGCTTTAACCGCTTTGACAACGCGCTATTGAGGTAATACATAGACTAGGAATAAATAGATAGAGGTCCTTTTCTTTAACGATGCGTTTCTTTAATACTTGATTTGTTGATAACTCCGTGGTCTAGTGGTACAGAGCCTAGCTCTAACTCGTGGGTTCGATTCCTGCATTTGAACAACAAAAAACTTTGTTTTCAAGTTTGGCTAGGACAATGCAGGCTGATCACCTAATTGTTAAAAGTAAAAAGTAGGTCCTGCGCCTGATCTCACGCCAGTCGTGTCGGTTATCCATCCTACTGTGATTGAAGGAAGAGAGAGTGCTTGTGTATTGCGCACACACTTGGGCACTATAAAATAACTCTTGCTTAGCTGACCTGGTTTCTGGTTTCAATGAAACCGGCCACCGTCAACCAAATCTGCGTGGGAGGCATTATTGTTGATAACTAAGCCTTTGTGATGTGTCATTGACTAAAAAAGCGAATAATTAATAATCGATTTTTAGAAAATAGAATCTTTTATTAAAAAAAATATTGTTTTTTCACATCTCGACTATGGCTGGTATAATACAATCCGAAAATATGCTGATAATTCAGAGCACTGAAAATAGCTTTATTGTATTAGACAAAATTTAGAGGTCATGATCATATTATAGTCTCAGATATAGCAAATTCACTCTTATGTCCACACCGTAATGCACATAGTTTTTTTTATGATAAGTCAAAAACATTGCGGTGCTGAAAATTATTTTTATCTCAAAAGTATGTGCATGTTGTAGAGTGTATTTGCGATTTTGAATGTTTGAATTATAAATAAATATACAATGACAAAATATATAAAACTAAGGCCCGTATAAATAAAACAATCTCAAAACCGACCTCACTTGAGAAGTTTTATTTTTACGTTTTAAAAAAGACAAAAATTAATGTACCTATGTAACATAAGTAACTTCTTCATTTTCAAAAGTGAAACGAAACGTTGTTTTATCTGTCAAATAGGTTCTCAAGTGAGGTTGAGTTTGAGATTGTTTTATTTATACGGGCCTTAGTGCCTTGTACAGGCGTTTGCTAATTAGTAAGATTAGTACATTTTACTTCCTTATCTACCTAGTTATTTTAAATTAAGTTCGCTTCGTTTTTTTTTTGTATCGGCTTTAATAATAAGAATACTTCTAGTACAGTGGCTCTATTCATGGGCATGGGATTCCTCTCATCTACTAGTAGTAAGGTCATCCACCAACTAGGTCAGAATGTTTGATCAGAAGGTGGAAGCCTTTTGTAGATTTCTTAACGTTTATTTTGCTGCACAAAGATTATTAGACTGCCGCCTCTATTCCATATCTTCGTCTATGGTCTCACACCTCAGAGACAGGCCGTGGTTTACCGCTAACATTTTATAATTTACAAATTAAGTAACGTTACCTTCTGTAATGATTATTACAAAATCACGGGACATCACGAAGAATTACCTAAACATTAGATGAAATGGACAGTCGTAAGTTATATCAGATAGACTAGAAGGTAGGTTTTAATATAAGTATCTATACAGGGTGATCATGGTTTTTAAACTAAACCGAATATAGTGTGAAGAGAATAACGCGTAGATTTGCGCCCTTTTTTTGTTTTGGCAATTTATATATAAATTATTTAATATAACTCAAAAAAAATTGCTGGGGCTCGCGGGCTCCTAGTCTATACACACGAATGCACTGGTCGTTGACTTTCAATCTGACCAGGATTGAAACTCATCTGTTCTATGACTTTTATGGAAATCTTTAATCGTGATTTGTCGCGTTATGGTAAGTAAAATATATGGGGTACTCAAACACCAAATACTCTAGCGTCATTTTCTTTACACTATATTTGTTTAAGATGCTTTTTTTACGGGCATTGGCCCACCTCACATTCCCACCACTGCAACTCCTGTGATACAGGATCAACAGCGGTAACCACGACAAACCCTTTGATATGATCTCAGGGGTGCCCGAGGGACGAGCTAAATCTGTCTTTGGACCCACAACGAAATTAATCAGAAGAAAAAAAAGTAGGAGTTTAAGATGCTATAGAACCAAAAGCAACTGTCGATGATGATGATGATACAAGGCTACAGTTCACACGTATAACTGAACATAAATAACAGCTCCTAAATAACAGGTAGGAGGCCACACAAAAATCACTTTCACCATCGAAAGTGTCTATTAGCATATTGACGCGTCGGTAAAAGTTGAACCTGTGGCATTCCGGACATTACTAGGTTTTTTCCATGGCTCCGTCTACGTAACTATATACGGTATCCCACGGGAACACTACATAAATAATATCTATGGACGCTTTACTCCACATTAGTCTAAGCTTTAGGGCGTGTTTCACCAAGCAATGTTAAAGTTAACGCCATGTTAAATATCATGTTATCACTCTCATATTTCGTGTCAATGAATGAGATGGCATGGTATTTTAACATGGCGTTAACTTAAGCATTGCTTGGTGAAACACGGCCTTAAGGTCCCGTGCTAAGTATCTCAAGAACTTGGGTTACAGGTACAATGGAAATATATTTAATACTTTTATACTATACATATATTTAAGATTGTCTTTGTGTATTGTACACACACTTAGGCGCTATAAAATACTGCGTAGCTGGCCTGGTTTCAATGAAATCGGCTACTGACAACGAAATCGGTGACGGGAGCTATTGTTTATATTAAAGATGTTTATATGATATATGTATACACAAATTTAATACACATCCATGACCCAGGAACTAAGAAAACTTTATGTTCCTTCGGCGGGACTCGAACCCGCGACCTCTCGCATTGCCAGCCACTGCGCTACAGAGGTCAGTTTCCTATATACCTGCCAGTCGAAATGGTATTCTTTAAATAATGAGATAAAAGAAATAGTGTCCTTGCGCACATACTTGTGCACCATAAAACTACTCTCACGTAGCCTAGTTTCAACAAACCCATCCGACACCAAAATGGGCAGAGAAAGCTCCTATTATTGTCATGTATAGTTGAATACCGAAACTAAGATGACTTTTTAGGTGTTACACTGTTGTATTTATTATTGTTTTTTGTTGTAACCTTGTTAGTTTTATTTTTATTGTAACTTTTTTTATGTTCTAGCTGTTGTATGTAATAGTTTTATTTTATTTTGTTACTTTCAAAAACATTATGTACTAATACGGCTTTCAAAATATCAAAGTTTCAAAGTTCCGCAAAGTTTTAAGCATTCAGTGTTCCCGCTTGGCCTAAAGGACCGCAAAACGTTTTTGTTCTTTCGTCTGGATTCGAACACGACTTCGACTACAGGAGCCCTACTCTCCAAACTGATCCGATTAGGATTCAGATACGATCGTGCCGCGTACTCTCGAATAAATTGACGTTTGCTTATTTTGATTCTCACTCGATTGATATGATCGGAATTACAAAAAGTTACGATCTAACGATTTTCTTTATCCTGATTAGTTTCAGAGTAATCCACCAAATGAAATACCAAAAGCCGTTGAGATCGAACTGATTCGATTCTCGATTGTGTCGGGGGTAAGCTGATCGTCAACAACCAGAATGGAGAACTTTCTCATCAGCAACCTTCAGTCGGAATGACCTAGAATATTAATCAAACCTGCGACCTCTACGTCATAACCACTGAACCATAGACAACGCTTATTAGTTGAAACTTTATTATGAATGAAACAATGGTAGCACAGCCTTCGTAACCTCTGAGTTTTGACTTTTGACAGTTACACAATGTTTAACTAAACATTTAACCGCAGTTTAACGCTTGACGAATTTCCGGTTAATTTTAACGGTAAAAAGTAAAAGCAAAGAGAGCGTTACGTAAGTTTCGTAGTAAACTAATAAGTGTTTTTTTAATAAAAAATATTTTTAATCGTTACTAGAAATCATGGTAATAAATCTCTCATTTTTTATTATAAAAAGTAACGTCACAATTTAAACTTGCAATTCGAAAGTATGTTTGCTTCTCTTTATCGTAAAAACTACTTAACGGATTTTAATAAAATTAAGTAAGATTGTAGTTTACATGATAGATTAACACATAGGCTACTTTTTACCGCAGAAAAAAGTAGTTTACGAGTACAAAGACGCGGGAAACAACTAATACTAGCCCTGAATCAAGATGCCATCGCTATCGCTTACGAAGTTAGAAAAGAAAATAATAGTTTTGACATAAGGTTCGTTTACATAATGACAAGCGAATACATGTGTCACTTAGCGAAGCTTATGTCAAATCCCATATTGACGACCTCCGTGGCGTAGTGGTTGAGCGCGTTAGGCCTCAGACTCAAATTTTGCGGGCAGCGGGGCGGGAGCGGCGGCGGCGCGGAAGCGCCAGGATCTTTTGCGTGTAATCAAATGGACCGGTTCTCGAAAACAGCGGCGCGGGAGCGGGTAACCGCACCCGCGCCGCCTCCGCTCCCGCCCCGCTGCCCGCAAAATTCGAGGCTGAGGCCTTAGTGCTCGAGCGAGAGGTCGCGGGTTCGAATCCCGCCGACGGAACAAAAATTTTTCCAAGTTCCTGGGTCATGGATGTGTCTTAAATAAAAATCTTAAGTATTTACTTACTACTATTAAGTTTAGTATTAATTTTGTTATTTATAAATTTGATTATAAATGTTTATAAAATTTATAAAAAAAATCTTAAATATTTAATTAATCTTAAGTACCTGTAACACAAGTTCTTCGGATGCTTAGCATGGGGCCAGTATGACTTGGTGTGAAGCGTCCATAGATATTATTATTATCATACATGTTGTTTTCGAAGTTCGTAAGCGATAAATTGCTATGGCATCTTGAATTCGGGACCCAGTTCTCTCCTATTAATAGCAGAGGCAACTCGGTATAGCAGCTAGTTGGTACACAACTCTCTTCCTCCAAACAAAAAGTTTTATATTAACTTTCCATTGTTAAATTTAACTGTGGGATAAGTTAACAATGAGTGGAAGCGATAATTATTGATTATGCAACTATCATGTAACCCACGGTAATAGTAGGTGGTTAAGTTTTAAACTCGACGAAAACTGTGTTCAGATAGTTCGGATTACTTGAATGTAATGTTTCTGTTTGTTTTTAAATCTGATGACGATGGATTATAATTTATAGCTCTCGAATTGAATTTAGAAATCTCTTTACCACGTTTTCCATAGAGGGTAATCTAAATTATCGATTGACTTCGCGCGCGGAAAGTAAATCCTGCAGGTACCATAAAACGTAGCCTATGTGTTAATTATGATAATTTAGAGTCTATACTACATACTCATATAAATATACATTAGTAGTTTCTGCAAGGAGTCACAGACATACATTTCGAATTTTATTTATATGAAATTCATAATTAACACGATTCGATTAATCGATTAGAAAATATATATTATCGTGATAATTTATTACACATAAAAGTCTAATAGGCATTCAACTTCTGGAATGCGATAGTTTTCTAAACATCAATATTTTAATAACTTTCACCCAAGATGTATTTCACATCGTCTTCGAGTTATGTAACACATCCTGGCATTGGGCACAGCTGTTGGTAGCTTGTTGGATGAGTACGTAATTAAAAATCATTAAAAAATTATCAGTCATCATTTTAAGTTTACCTTTATTATTAAAATCTTTGCCTCATATAATTATTAATACGCCTCCGTGGTCTAGTGGTTCAGAGCTTCGCTCTCGACCAGGAGGTAGTGCGTTCGATTTCCGCGTTGGAACAGCAAAAAAAAATTTGTTTTCAAGTTTGGTTAGGACAATGCAGGCTGATCACATGATTGTCTGACTAGAAAGATGATGCGTCGGATGGGCATGTAAAAAGTCGGTCCTGCTCCTGATCTCCCGATAGTCGGGTCACTTTTTAAATACTGTAATGCTTGGGACAGGCGGTTTTCAATGTCGCATACGGCAGTGATATTTCAATTTTCTAACCTTTGCCTACGCGTTGATACTTCACTCAATCTTGCTTTTTACATGATAAATGATATTGAGAAAATTGAGTTCACACTGTCACTTAAACATATTATAATACGTCGTAACGTATTAAGTACATTAACATAAAGATCCGCCTCTAGAATCAATGTACTTATACATATCCTAAAATGTTTAAGTGCCTGCTTAAACTAAATTTTGTGGGTGAATTTTTTTCCATTCATGTCTTCAAATATAACCATAGTACATCTTATTAATATAATTAGTATTAATATAATTATTCAATCATCAAAGTATGATGGACATGAAAATCTAAATTTGATAAATAAATAAAGCTTTTTAAGATTTCGTCAACTCTAAAAGGATATGAATGCGTTCATAAAAGGTTATACTCGTCACAACTTCATTAAACTGGTCAAATTAAATTACACATATTTAAGCCTTCATTATGTCTGCTGTAATGGAGATAAATTGAAAACATTCCGTTTTTGACATAAAAATGTTATGAGTTCCATTTTTTAGTAGATCGTTTTGGAATTACATTCATTACAAAAAGAATTTCAATACTCTATTTTAATAAACCTAAAAATTACACATAAATATATTCATATAAATATGTATAAATTAAGTTACATTGTAAAAAATATTATATACGACTTGTAAAAAAATATCAATTTTCCATATTTTTGCTAAAAGATGGCCCGTGCGAGTTTCTTACGCCGGTTCTTCTCGGCGGGTTAGGGTTGAACCGGTGGAAGCTTGTTTTTCTTGTCGACTTTCCGAAAATAGCTTGTTAAGTTTCATTTGGAAATAAAACGTTTTTTATTTTTTTTATTCAAAAATCAATCCGCTGATTTTTACGGCTGTCCAAGATGGTTGGCGCTCAGGTGAGTTGATAATGATTATCAGAAATCGCCTATGATGCTAGTCAATAAAGTTCAAACTATGTCGTTAATAAACTGTATGTCAATGACCCTGTTTACTCATACGCTATAGTGAAAGTGTCTATAACTGTCTATAGACAGTTTAAGACTGAAAAGAGTATCAGTTATAGACTCTATAAAATATAGATATATCTGGGGCACGGCAGTGCCCCCGCCAAGTTCAGCACGGCCATACCATTCTTTTCCAGAAGCAGTTCAGGCCATTTTCGACCCCCTATAACTTTGTTGTGCATAAAACTAGAAGCCTGCATTTTAGTTACTAAGTAAGCATTGTATAAACAAGATACGTTTCAAATTTCATTCAATTTGAAATAGAAGTTTAAGAATTAAAAGTTCTCAAAATTTCTTAATAAAATGTTTGTCACTGACTCACTCACTTACTCACTGACCGCTCATCAAAAGTATTAGGACTATTAGGCACTTCTAGCCGGCAAAGAAGCTTCAAATTTGGAACACAAGTAGTGTTTAGTGTATCAATAAAGGGAACACCTAAACATTTTGGAATTTCTGCCTAGTTATCTACGCCAACTGCATAAATAACATTGTAATCAAATATAAATGTATAAAATTACAAAGTTATATTTATACTTTCCGACAAAAACACTAGTTTTAGATAATTTTTTACAATAAGAACTGAGATCCCATCGAAAACATAACTTGTAAAAAGTAGCGAGACTTGGCATTTTTTACAAGTTATGTTTTTGATGGGAAGAGTATGTGTATGTATAACTCTCTACAGACAGTTTGATACTCTATCTTTAGAGTCCGTCTCTAAATATCTATAGACAGTATTATACTATCTATAGAGACTAAAGGCATGCTTCATTTAAATAACTTTTTGTGAGAAAGGATGTTACGTAGGTATTTCGTAGTGCAGTCAAATTTAATGACCACTTTTGGTGAATGGTTAGCACATCAACGCGTAAGATGGAGGTCGCAGGTTCGATTCCCGATAAAGAGACAAGAAGTTATCTACACTTCTACACTAATATTATAAAGAGGAAAGATTTGTATTTTTGTATGTTACGACTTAACTCAAAAAGTACTGGACCAATTTTAATAATTCTTTTTTCATTAGAAAGCTACATTATCACTGAGTAACATAGGCTATATAAAAATCAATTGCTGTTCGTTAGTCTCGCTAAAACTCGAGATCATCTGAACTGATTCGCTATTTTTGGTCTTGAAATATTCGTGGAAGTCCCGGGAAGGTTTACACGGTTTCCATGCTCAATTTAATCTTGTTTTAATTAAATCGTGTTTTAAGTAAAAAAAAATTAATCCAGAATACCAGTGCAGCACAGGACCAGATTGACGTAATGTGCAACCGTATATTATTTTTAATGAGTCGTTATTGCAAAACATCAAAATCTTGATATTATAATTAAAAATGATGTAAACGTCAAGTCATTAACAATAATCGTCATCGAAATGTACTCCTAATTACATTATAATTATTATTTCTCATTGACAAGTGAATTTGAGCTATAAAATGTCCGCCGTAACCATGCATTTTATATAACGGACTAGCTGACCCGTGGCCACTTCGTTGAGCATACAAACAGTTTGTGTTAAAATTAAATTACATCGCGAAACCAGTACATTTTCCATATTTTCTCTCCGTTTAAATCTTCCCTGGACTTCCACGAATAGTTCAAGACTAAAAATAGCCGAATCGGTTCATCCCTTCTCGAGTTTTAGCTAGAAAAAAACAGTAATAAATGTTTATGTATACAGGCTATAATATTAATGAGTGATAATTTAGGGTGTGTTTGGGTCCCGTATATAGAGTTTACGTACTGGATCTTTCAAACGCTTATATGTATCTTAATTTAATCTTTACTTAATATAATGTAGCTTCTCTCTCAGAATCGCATTTCACTTTTCTTTTTTCCAATTAGGAATCCGGAATGCCGTAATTAATCTCAGCACTGAACTCTGAACTCTATGCTTATCCAATAGAGCTGAAACACGCACGAGCGCCGAGTTGTAAAATCATAATATTTAATTATACAACCTGTGCTTAAATAACAATGAATAATAATCTTGTAATGGCGAATGAGTACAATTTAGCCTTGCTACTAGATCATAATGTAGAGGCTAGAGGTTACCGCAATACAACCTACATTATAGCATTAGATAGATAGATAACAGACTTTATTGCTTACAGTAGGTGCAAAAAAATAACTAAAATTAAACTTATAATTTATACTAATATTGTGGAAAAAGTCCAAGGAAGTAGTGTATTATTAATGTATTTTTTACATAATATGTTATAATAAACTATGCATAGTCTTCGCACGGGTTCACATTTACTTTTTAAATATTAAAAAAAAAGTTTATTTCATCTCCACAAATTACATTGGTTGTTAACATAGTCTAGTTGCGATAGAAATTGCAACTTGTGGGATATCTGGGCCCTGATTAAAGATGCCATCGCTATATATCTCTTACGAAGTACGAAAACAAAATGTATCGGATTTGACAGAAGTGAAGCTTCACTGAATGACATACGAATTCGCTCGTCATTTAGCGAAGCTTATGTCAAATCCCAGACATTTTGTAATGATAAATAGGGATGGCGAAATGGATGGAGAAATCAAAAATCATAGGGGCTAGTTTAAGTTGGCTTTTATTTTTTTATCCAGAAATCGGAATAAAGACAAACAATAATTTCGTTGAATTTAGATTTTATATCTCCTTGCATCGAAACATCGTATACATTTATTTAAAAAATATCACGTCAATTATATTAAGTTTTAAATATAATATCATATCATATGAGGTGCCAAAACAAGAAATGCTCTACGCGTCCTTCTCTTCACACTATATTCGGATAATATATGAACCATGAATCACTCCATATAAGACATGATTGTCTTTATAAATATTTATTTTCACTGTTACATTTCTAATGCCGAAGACGATCAGCGCTCTACTTTGGACGAACATGGCGACGGCGTTACACTTTTCCCGCCCATTTCTCTTTCTACCGTTTTGGAATATTTCTAAAATCTGATAATAAATTATAACGAATGCTAATTTCAATCAAATGTAAAATTTGGGTTGAAACTTTAATTTACATGGTTGGATTTAAAATGAGTGACGAGGTTGCTGTTATGCTGTTATGTTTTCAAGAAAGTGAGAGGGAATATTTTTCATAATTTCACTTCTTTCCTACTTCTATTCTGACCGCGCGCTTCCCACTGCCAGCAGCCAGGAGAGAACCTAATTTGGGCAAAGTACCTAATTTGGGTATGGTAATAAGTACGACCCATGCATGACCTACCATCCCATACAATATATCTTTAATACAAAAAAATTGCAATAGATGTCACTACTATTAACGTTTGTAAATTATAAAATGTAAATATATGCCGAATTAAGTATATTTTTAAGCATAGCATCACATTAAGCTAAATTCAACTCCTTAATTAAGAAGATGCGAAACGGAATTAGTAATTAGTATTTTCCAATAGTGGCGCTAGATGGCGGATTCCGGAATGTGCCTGGACTTCACCCTTTATCTATTAGAAATCGAAGAAAACAAAAATAGCCAGTCGAATTGCCAGTATAAGGTTGATACCATTTTCTAGTACTAGGTCGTGTCTCAATCATATCTATATATATAATATCTACTTTGTGACCCATCTGAATAAGTGCCGACCCACGTCCGCTTCTTTTTAAGGTGGACCATCAATTCCACGAATCTCTTGCTCATTTTAATAATATAATTTAATTTTTGTCCCCGTTTTTTTTATCCTCTGTTAGAAGGACAAGGCTCACGCCCTGCCCAGTCATGGGGTCACCCCCATGACAACTATTCTGCTGCAACGCGACTGGTATACTGGAAACTTTTGAACCTTGTATGCTACTGGGCTGTTTGATTGAGTCTCTTCTCCGTGTATACAGGCCGTAATATTAATGAGTGATTATACTTTAGGGTATGTACGGTTCCCATATTATATAGATTACTGTGAAAGTACCAGCGCTGAAAGTGGTACTTTTTTAACTTATTACTTTTTAAATTTATGATGTTGAGGCATTTCTCATAGAAACATGAAAGTCAAAAGTAAGTCTTTCAGCGCTGGTACTATCACAGTACTCAGACACACCATAAAGTATTATCACTCATTAATTTCAGCCTGTACAAATATATTTTTAAATTCTATGTCAGTTTTTTAGGTACTTTATGTTATTAACTCCAATTACAATGTTGATAAATAATATGTTGATATTATATTTTTAATCTTAACTTCTGTGCTAAATAAATATTAAACACGTGTTACCCGACGAAGAAGGGTATCGTTATTACGAAACTTGTGATTATTAATTAGCCAGAGTTTAGACTAGGTCTTAAGACTCCTAAGCTTAGCCAGCTATTACACAAGGTAAAGGGCTTTTACCTTTCCCTCTTACTGTACGTGAAGTGAAAACTTCTGAATTCTGACCCTCGTTTCGAAAATTATGCAACGAAGGAGTATAAAATTTGTTAAAGTTTTTTATGGAGGAAGGTGTTCTGGAATCGAATATATTTTAAATAAGAAATATAGGTAATTAGGTATAGTATGTATAGTTAAAACAAAAAACGACAACATACATTATGCCTCATATAAATGACATTGCTGATTTGACATGAAGTTAAAGAAGTCATTTCCGGTTCAGACAACTTCCTCTTGAAATCGGCTACATCCGGTACCTGTATATTTTATGTTATTAACAGTTTTTTTTTAAATAATTTTCATAACTACAGTAACGATGGAGTCTTTAAACCGATTTAAAAAAAAGGAAGCTGTTACAATAAAGTGTTCGGCTGTGTATATTTTTTAATAAAAAATTATATTGTGTTTAGGTATACCTCGTACATAAATTCCAATACCTACAACCTTATTGACAAGGCCTCGATACGTTTATTTGTATCAAGGCATTACAGCATGTTTTGTATCGTTAAAATATTATTTCATAATCATCCGCTCACATGTTCACATTTACGAGTATTTTAGAATAAATTACTTAATACTTGCTATATTTGCATAATATTTATAACAATTATTTAATTCTTAATTAATAATTTAATAAAAAATTACCTATTAATACAGCCAGCAGAATTAATCCACGGAAGGCACAACGCGCAGGCGTCATTTTAAAAAATCCAACACTTTCACTGAAAAATTAACACTTTCCACTAATTGTAACTTAAAATAAAATTAAAAATTGAAAACTTCTAACATTTCGCAGTGCGACACGAGAAATAAACATTCAGTTTTTTTTTTATTTATCGTAAAAAAGATCGTGGAACTGTCGGTTTTGCCGCGCGCTGCACGCCGTTCGAAAGTCAAACTTGAACTGCGGCGAGGTGGCCAGTATGCAGTCCGCCAAGACGGCCATTTTAAAAATACATTTATTCCAAATTTCAACAAGCGCAGTGTTTACTTTTTAATTTGACCAAGTAACGGTGCAGAAACGAGTTCGATTGGAAATATAGCATTGAATTAACTTGCACGTAATACTAAATACACACAATCGACCTTTACTTATGCTGCGGTTAGATATTTTCCCTTATTTAATTGATTATGTTTTAATTGTTACTTACAAAAAAAAAACTTACCATTTATGTTCTTTCTGGTTGAATTTAATTAAAAAATTTCAAATTATTAGAAGATAATATATTATACTGACCTACATAACTTATTTGTAGAGTTATTTCCAATTAAAAGTATTTTACTTACACCAACCTCAAAACTAAATAGGTTCTACATTTTTAAACTTGTTTTTTTTATTTGAATTTGGAAGTTGCTTGGGTACTTTAATAATTGCCAATCAAGGTATGATTGAATAAAAATTATGATAGAGTTTCCACTTCCCAAACTGGTAATTTTTAAAAACTTTACCCTTCAAAAGTTCGAACTTATAAACACTTAATATTTCAACCATTGCGCCACTGGTCTACTGCATAATATTTTATGAATGGAAAATATCTATCAAGGTGAAACGATTGAATACATAATGGCACATTCCGTCTGTGTGTAACACGTCCTGCGACTGATGTTACAACTATCATCCTGTGTGTTTTCCTGGACACAATAATAATATCTACACAACTTTTATTTAAACTTTTCCACTTTGTTACCTTTTTTAATAAGTTTTTACACGTTGAAATAAAAAAGAGATTAAAAAACTATAACCCGACCTTGCAAAAAAGGTTTAACGCTAAAATAAGAAAATAATGAGTTATTTTCTTAAAATCAATATATTTTCTTAAAAATATTTATTTATTTATTTATTTAAATACATCATGCACATTTTGTACATAGGCGGACTTAATGCCTCAAGGCTTTTTCTACCAGTCAACCTTTAGGTGATTTAGAGATAAAGTTAAAGTAGATGCAATCCAAACGAGATATCGGACATAGTAAAATCAAATTCTAAATTCAATAGATATTAATATAAATAATTATGTAATATAATATAATATTATAATAATAAATATAATAATATAATATAATTTAGATAATGTAAGTATATATAAAATAAATACATATATAATACTTAATATTAATATTATAAAATGTATGAGAACATTAGTGAATACAATAAAAGACAATTTGTGACAGCAAAGGAAAAACTATAGGTACTAAAGGTACTAAGACTCTGCCAAGAGTTTGTGATACCACTCACGGACCCTGTGTTTGAAAGACGCCTTGGTTTTTGACATCCTGATTTCTATAGGGAGAGCGTTCCAAAGTAGAATAGCCTGAATGTTGAAAGAAGAATGCATAAGACTGGACTTATGTGACGGACACAAAAGAAGAGCATTGTTTGCAGAACGAAGATTTTTATCAGGACTGCTGCAGAGAAATTGAAAGTGAGAGGATAGATAGGCAGGAGAATGAGGAGAGTGAAGAAGTGAGTAAAGCGTACCCAATGCTCGTGCCGACCGTCGTTGCCTTATCGGTAACCACTTCAGCTTGGAGCGGAAGGAAGAGACGTGGTCGTATTTTTTTAAGTTGTAAATAAATCTAATACAACCGTTTATAAGACGATCTAGTTTATTAAGTTTGTCTGCGTTGAGATCAAAGTAGCACACATCTCCATAATCTAATATAGGGAATATGAGCGTCTGTACAAGCAAAGTCTTGGTCGGTGTCGGTAAAAAGTGTTTTAATCGGTAAAGTGATCGCAAAACTCCAGTAACCTTTTGAGAAACATGAGAAATTTGGGAATTCCAATCAAGACTTGAATCAATATGCAACCCGAGATCTTTGACGCTAGAACTAAAAGGAACGACATAACCATCAAAAGTGACTTGTGGTAAAGAATTTAAGTTAACTTTACTAATTGACCGCGGACTCCCGATCAATATGGCCTGACATTTAGTGGGGTTCACAGATAATCCAAAGTTAACTGACCAATCCTTAATAGTATTTAGATCTCGGTTTACTGCATCAATGGCCTGTAAAATAAGAAAATAACTCATTATTTTCTTATTTCAAATTGAAATATGAAATCCAAAAATGCATAGGTACTAAAATGTTAAAGGTGCCATAATCGAACCCGCAAAATTATGATGTTCAGTAATTTCTCATAGAAACATGAAAGTCGAAAGGTTCTTTCAGCCCTGGTGCTTTCGCAGTGAACTCTACATAGTAAGCACATACACACCTTAAAGTATTATCACTTATTTAATTTACAATTGTACCTATTATATAAGCGTGAAAGAAAGAGTTTTTGTAGAATAAATATAATTTTTGCACACCTATCTCCAAATAAACTTTAATTTACCGGACAAAATTGATTCTACGGTTGCACAAGCTCACTATATAGTTAATGAATAAATGAATGATAGCACACCTTGGAAATAAAGTAGCCCTCTACAAGGCTACTTATATATAGAATGTATTCATGTTATTTAGTTTTAGTATTGATATAAGTATTATATTTATATGTGAATTTATATTTTTTTTAAAGAGAAATTTTCCATCTTTTAGGTAAAGGATGGCCCCTCGCGAGTTTCTTACGCTAGTTCTTCTCGCTGGGCTAGTTCCCGAACCGGTGGTAGGCATCTTATAGAAACGACGTTCAGAAAACATTTTGTTGTATAGATAAATTTACATTTAATTTAATCTATACATTTTAGGGCCGAGTTTTCAATCGTAAGATAACTTTTATCTATTGAATAAACATGTGACTTTGACATTTGTTCCATACAAAATCTGCCAAAGTCACATATTTATTCCTTAGATAAAAGTTATCTGACGATTGAAAAATCAGCCCTAAATAAAATTGAAGTGTCTGTTTGAAACTTTCAATTTGCAACGTTTTTCTAAAATATGCATATGACATTTTAAAGGATACCGAAAACGAAAACGATAGAAAAGAATTGTCTGTCTGTCTGTCTGTCGGCATGTCTGTTTCTTCCAGCTAATCTCTGGAACGGCTGAAACTGTAGATAGCTATAGTTATATGGAGCAACTTAGGCTACTTTTCATTATCATCATCTTTATCTTCATCGGTTCAATCCAAATCTTGGTCGACAGACCAGAGTTATCCGCGAGCGAAGCCGTGGGCAAAAGCTAGTTCTGAATAAAAATACTTGACTTTTGACAATTCTCGTAAAACTATACTCAACACTATTAGATACTTCTCGTATAATTTGGGCGTAATCCGGGGAATAGGTCGGACTAGCCTGCTGCTATCTGTGGGGTCCCGGAATCTTAATAGCTTCCCATCAAGCATCTGTCCCGACTCCCGTGGATGTCGTGAACATAATAGACGTGTAGTCTACGCTAATATTATAAAGAGGAAACATTTGTATTTTTCCTTGGACTTCCACGAATATTTCAAGACCAAAAATAGCCGAATCATTTCAGCCGTTCTCGAGTTTTAGCGAGACTAACGAACAGCACTTAATTTTTATTTATAAGAATAATAATTAATTACATCTTCAGCATAAACTGCTTGTCGCGTCCTTCTCTTCACACTTTCATATATGAACCACTTTGACGACCTCCGTAGGGCAGTGGTTGAGCGCGTTAGTGCTCGAGACCGGTCGCGGGTTCGAATCCCGCCGAGGGAATAAAAAGTTTTTCAAAATGTTCCTGGGTTATGAATGTGTATTAAATTTGTGTACAATGTAATAAAAATCTTAAATATGTGTATAGTATAAAAGTATTAAATATATTTCCGTTGTCTGGTACCCGTAACACAAGTTCTTCGGATACTTAGCATAGGGCCAGATTGACGTGATGTGAAGCGTCGTATAATTATTATGAATCACCCTGTATAAGAAACCATGGGAAAGCGCTTGAAGATTTTTATCGCAGGCAAAAGTACGGTTCCCAAGGTTTTTCATGAAATTTGCGGGCAACGGGTACTATTGTACAATTTTATTAGCCGGGGGTGTTTAAGGCGGTGCACCGGTTAAAAGGGTGCAAACTGCCAACATTTAACGATTCAAGCGGGCATTTACTATCAAGGAAACCCCTTCAATAAAGTGTTCACTGTACTTAAGGTTAGTTTACTAAACTTATGTTGTATTACTCCATTAGACTCTCTTTTTAATTAAATGAGTTTCCGAAACCAAGGGCATTACTCTTCAAACTGATTAAATTTTTATTCAGATTCAATCGTGCCGCATACTCTCGAATAAATTGACGTTTGTTCATTTTAATTTTCAGTCGATTGATATGGTCGGGAGTACAAATAGTTACGATCTAACGATTTTCTTTATCCTGGTTAGTTTCAAAGTAATCCACCAAATAAAACATCAAAACCGTTGAGATCGACCTGATTTGATTCTCGATTGTGTCCGGAGTAAGCCTCCTGCCCAGAATTAAGGTCTCAATACAATAATTTCATAACACGATAACTTTTGCATGCTACTTTTTAGGCTAAAATGTACATTTCGGTCGGTCGAGTTGGCGGCTGCAATTTTTATGGCGAATAGAGCTATATGTAAGGAGTCACTAACCAAAATCAAAAGTTGCGGAAACTCGTAGTTTTTTAGCTATTGAAAAAATAAAATTCGTATTTTTGTATGAAGATTCGACTACTTTTGACGTAATTTTGACAGTTTTCTTTTTTAATAAGGCGCCAAAGGCCTTATTTTACACAGCCTTAAATAAATGCAAAAATATTCTATTTAATTCTGCCCGATTCACTCTAGTTAAGGAAAATAGGTGATTTAACTAGAATAAAAATGGCTAGGTTAGGTGAGACATTTAAGATTGCGCACGAGCCGAGCGAAGCGTGCCGCGGTAGCGGCCGGCGAGTGCCAGAAGCGAATTCTGCCCGATTCACTCTAGTTACGGAAAATAGGTGATTGAACTAGAATAAAAATGGCTAGGTTAGGTTAGGTGAGACATTTAAGATTGCGCACGAGCCGAGCGAAGCGTGCCGCGGCAGCGGCCGGCGAGTGGCAGAAGCGAATTCTGCCCGTTTAACTCTTTTTCAGAGAAAATAGGTAATTGAACTAAAATAGAAACTTCTCAAAATCGTATATTATTTGACTAGTAGTACTAGTAGCATATTATTTGAAGTAGTACTACTAGTATGGCATGACTTTAAAGGCCTTTGGCGCCTTATTAAAAAGGAAAGCTGTCAAAATTACGTCAAAAGTAGTCGAATCTTCATACAAAAATACGAATTTTAATTTTTCAATAACTAAAAAACTACGAGTTTCCGCAATTTTTTATTTTGGTTAGTTACTCCTTTCATATAGCTCTATTCGCCATAAAAATTGCAGCCGCCAACTCGACCGACCGAAATGTACATTTTTACCTTTTTTTCTTTGCAAGAAGTTATCCAAATTTCGAAAAAAATGGTAATCTGTTGGAGCAAGGTCCAGACATTAGACATTCCAATTGAAGCTCCTCTAATTTGGTAGCCGTCTGTTGGGCCGTGTGTGGTGACTGTGGTCTAGCGTTGTCTTGAAGCAGCAGTGGCGTAGAGCGATGTTTAACGGCGAGCTTTTCCATCATTGTTTACAGTTGCTGAGAATAGACATCAGCCGTAATCGTCTGACCAGATTTAAGAAAGCTATAGTGTACGACCCCGGCACTAGTCCACCAAACGCTTACAAGTAACTTTTTTTGAGTAAATTTTCGCTTGGGGCAAGACTTTGCTGGTTCACCAGGGTTCAGCCATTGCGATGAGCGTTTACGATTATCGTACAGGGTCCACTTTTCATCACATGTAATGATCCGATTTAAAATTTCTTCAATATTGTGCGCGTTTGTCGGTTTGCTTCACTCAATTCATGAGGTACCCACCTTTCAAGCTTTTTCACCTTCCCAATTTGCTTCAAGTGGATTAAAACGGTTTTGTCACTAAAACCGCAGCCTGTAGCTAACTCTGATGTGGTTTGCGATGGATCTACTTCCACAATAGCCTTCAATTCATCATTATCGACCTTGGTCTCCGGCCGTCCACGGGGCTTATTCTGCAGCTCGAAATTTCGAGAACCAAAAACGCACCGTGTTTTATTTTTCGACACCACCCCCATACACATCATTAATCCTTCGGGCCGTTTCTGCAGCAATGGTGCCACGGTGGAACTCGTACTCGTAAATAATGCGATATTTTCAAGTTTTCCATTTTGTGACGCAGAAAAAAAGCAAAAGAGAAAAAAAATTACGGTTTTCAAAACACAAAATATGCATGAGTAAATAGCTGTTTAAATTTGAATTTGGAATCCCTAACCAAAGAGGATAGGTAATTATATTTAAGATCAAAGTGGCCAGTACGACAAAACGCCAATTTCATATAATAATAATAAAATCTATGGACGCTTCACACCACGTCAATCTGGCCTTGTGCTAAGTATCCGAAGAACTTGTGTTACAGGTACCAGACAACGGAAATATATTTAATACTTTTATACTATATACACATATTTAAGATTTTTATTATATTATACACAAATTTAATACACATCCATGACCCAGGAACATTGATAACTTTCTGTTCCCTCGGCGGAATTCGAACCCGTGACCTTTCGTTCGAGCACCAACGCGCTCAACCAACTGCGCTACGGAGGTCGTCAAAATATGTAAGGACCTAATATATTGTACTAATTTATGAAATCCTGTAAGGTCGTATATTTTTAATAAATTGATGCTCCGCCTAGAATTTTATGTAGCAGTCCAGCATATTACGATCTGCATTGCCCTGCTGTCCCTTGCTGGGTTGGTTTTTTCGCGACGAAACACCTTTAATTTCACCAAAAATGCACACAGTCGACTCATTCGTGCCGAAGGTGGCTCTGACACGATAAGAAATACAACCGATATCCAAATTTCTTGACTCCAAAATTATTTTAACTTGTAAAATCTCAACCTAAAAGTAATGTAAGCTTATTCGAGTCATACGCTCACAATTACAGTCGACCACAAAATATGACGACGAAATAAAAACCGTTACCTTGCCCAAATTACCTGGTAACTATTGGTAAAAGTTAATATTCCCAAAATCGATTGTAAGCAAATCGTTATTGGCCGGATGTAACATTATTATTAGTCATTGATGTTATGATCAGCCATTTTAAAAAAAAATTTTTTTTTTTCATAGAGGTACATAATAATAATATAATGTTGTTGTTAAAAACTCCAAAAACCATTAAGGTTTGTCGGGAGTAGACAAGTATAATAATATAATATAATATAATATCTATGGACGCTTCACACCACGTCAATCTGGCCCTGTGCTAAGTATCCGAAGAACTTGTGTTACAGGTACCAGACAACGGAAATATATTTAATACTTTTATACTATACACATATTTAAGATTTTTATTATATTATACACAAATTTAAGACACATCCATGACCCAGGAACTTTGATAACTTTTTTTGTTCCCTCGGCGGGATTCGAACCCGCGACCTTTCGTTCGAGCACCAACGCGCTCAACCAACTGCGCTTCGGAGGTCGTCAGTATTGTATAATAATAAAATATAGGTATTATATTTAAACAAAACTTATTCCAGAACATAACATAATAATTAATTAATAAAACAAACAAAAAAAATATAAATATAATTATACTCTAACATAAACTAAATATAGTCAGCTAACAACAAACATCCATATTCCTATTCTTTCAACATAATAATAATATTATCTTTCAGCTTATATTTAATATTTTTAACAGTAGGTAATTTTATTTTTATTAATTGCAAAACCCCCTTTTCATGGAATATACTTATGGTAATATAGGTATATATGATGTCCTTGCTAGTAAAATCTAGTATTAAATAACATCAACAAAAGTTCTCACATTCTAAAAATATGATACTTTTCGTGATTATTAAATTTTTGTTTTGTGTGCTGCACGCCATCTATTATCCGCTAGGTGAACTACTGGGTGTCTTTGCAAGTAACGCCAGTGCCCATTAGATGGCGCTATACATATGAATATTACCGTCTATAACTCTATTATTTGGTTACTTTAGCTCGAGAGAGTATAAAAAAGTGAATTCTGTATTAGATGCAAAAAGCTTTAGTTTTCTGTAGAAGTTGTAAATCTGATTTTACTGTGATTCATAATAATATTTGTGCACAATAAAGTACCTACATATATTTGATTTCATTTGAATATTATTCTCTGTGATCTGCGATTTATATTCTCAGTTTCAGACAGTCTCGTCATCACATAAGGATTTTCAAAAATCAAAAAGGACTGGGTCATTAGATGGCGCTGTAGTACATACTAAAAAATATGTGAAATAATATTTTTTTTTATATAAAAAATAAGTATTATAATGACGTGACGGCCACTGCAAAGACGGCGGGGGCGGCGGCGGCACACGCCGAGACCCACAAAGGGCGGAAATATGAATCCATCGGCGATGGATACATTTTTCTGCCTTTTGGTGTCGAGACTTTGGGTCCATGGGGTCCCAGTGCTAAACGCCTTTTGAAAGACCTATCTAAAAGACTCACAGAAAAGACAAATGACCCAAGGGCTGGCGCTTACCTCGGCCAACGTATCAGTTTAGCGATACAGCGAGGTAATACTGCCAGTCTTTTGGGTACATTACCAGCGGCCGCCGATTTAGATATAGTTTTTTACATATAGCCTTTTTTATTACTTGTTTAGTTTGTAGTTTAGATAATAATAATTTACCTAAAATAGTTTCAATTTATATATGTTATTTTTAAGGAGTTTTTTGTGTTATTGATAATAAACTAATTAATTATTAGTATTATAATTATTTAATATAGATAATAGTAGACTACCTATTTGTCCACTGGATAAGATAAAATATTGCAGTTGTTTTCCATCACTTTTCATCGTTGTTCCCAGATGGTGCTAGTGAGCTATTTGATAACAATAAAATTTATAGGTAAAATTCTATTAGACAATATATTTTGTGGTCTACTATTTATCAAGAAGGAAACATTTTAATTCAATATTTTTTTAAAAAGACATGATACCTAATGCAAGTATAAAAGCATCAAATAAACACATTTAAACTGAAACATTATTTTTTTAAAGTATTATTTCAAGATAAATAAATCATTGCGTAGAAGCTTAGATCATGGAGTATATAATCATCAACATTGAGTATAAAATCTAAGCGTAGTAATATTACTACTATAATGTTGCGTAACATTCACCGTCTAATATCACCCTAACTAACATTTTTTTATAGTCTATGCCATAACCATAGCCAAATAGTATGACCTAGGGCGTGTTCCTTTAGGCGCTCTTTTTACTCTGAACGCACAGATCATTCATAAGCTAGTGGAACGACTGACAGATGTCAAAATTTAATATTTCCTTTAAATCCCATAAATTCTATTTATATTTTAAATTAACAATAATAACTACATTAAAAAAGAATCTAGAATAAATTTGCTCGATCCATAATTTAAAAATAACATCGAGATCAGTGAAATCTCTGAAATCTAAGTAAACGTCAAAAACAAGATGGGTAAAAATATGCAAAATGGCGTGATCATTCTGTGCGTTTTGAACAGTTTTTGACAGCTGACAGCTGCATCTGGAACACGGGGATAAGTATGAATAAATTCAAAAAAAAATTAAACTAAAACAATTAACAATCCATTAGAACTCTTTTGTTTTGGATTATCGAATGAAATTAATAAAGTAATAGGATAATTATTTTATAAAATAGAATTAAGCAATATTTTTAATTTTGTTGATCAGCTGTGGCCTGTGAGCTCTGAATAAGGAAGCTAATGGAAATGCCATATTGACATATAGATACTTCATTATGTATATAGTCTAAAAACGAAACAATAAAAGTAGTGACGTCTTTGTCTAACGTATGTAATTAAAGCAAAACAATAGTATACTTATCAGTATCGCTATATTGGCAATACTTGTCGTGACGTCACGATTGTGCCGTGTCCGCCATATTGTGTTGATATGTACTTTAATCAGTGTTTCCACAATGAGGGGAAATTCCCCTTTCAAGGGAAAATTAGGGTCCAGAGGGGAAGAAAAAGGAGAAAGACTATAAAAGGGGAAATTGCGGGAAATTATAGATAATTTAGCTAGCTGTACCGTGGACTAGCGTGCTACCGTACGAAAGAAACAATGACAGCACGTTTAGGTGGCATGCAGTTGCATTGGACTGTACAAACTTAAGGTGTATTATTTCTAACTGATCTTTCATTAGTTGTACAGAAGTTAGTAATTGTAGAGCACTCAATCAATTACACCAACCACAATTTTTTTTAATAAATATTAAATTTAAAGGGGAAATCTGAATTGAGGCGTGGGGAAACGAAATCTTTACAGTGGAAACACTGCCTTTAATAGTGATGTGAACTAATTCCTGTATCGTTTAACACTATTTACCGCTGTGAAGATAATAATTAGCTTAAGAAATTTTAAAGATTGTGCAGAAATATATTGGTAAAACATTAATTTACGATGCCTACTAAGTGCAGAATAATTAGTTGTGGTGTAATATCAAATCGAAATCGGCCAAATCTAACATTTCACCGGTAAGTTATTGTTATTGTTTTAAGTATTAGTGTTTAGTCTTGTTATTTTGATAAACACATTCGAATATTATTGTTAGATTTTGATTGTTTTTGTTTGTAGTTATGATCTTACTTCTTGTTATATTGGATGACTTATCAATATTTTTGTTGCTGTTTGCAGTATTTTCTAAGTATTTTGTTTTCAGGCTGCCACAAACTAAATATAAAATAACTATTTGGTTGGACATCATAGGCAAGGAAAATCTGAGAACCGATTTAAAACACATTTACATATATGTTCTTTACATTTTCATGAAAATTCATTTAACAGAACACTAGATGTCATAAGATTAAAAGATGATATAAGATTTAAATATTTTGGAAAAAAAGTACCGAAAAACTGTCTTTCAGAAATTAACTGAACAACATTATCTTGTTTAGAAATGAGTGATATAAATAAACAAATTATAAATATTAGATACCCACAAATATTCTTATTATTTTAGCATTAAGTAACCCAAATTTTATCAACAGTGATCAGTAAATAAATCTATACTAATATTATTCTTCTATTATTATTATTCTTTTTTAAATTATCAGTTAAAAAAGACCAGTCTCTTATAGGCTGAAAGTCTTAAGTCGTCTTTTAAAATACGCGTATACGTTTACGCGTATACGCGTATACGTATGTAATACGTTTTCGACCCGGATTTCTTCGGATTCTTTCTCTTACTGCCTTAACCACCTTTTCCGTACGAACACAGCTAGCCGGCCAGATCTTTTTCTGTCACAAACAGAGGAGGTCTCATTGTACCTATTAATAGCCCGGTACACAAACATTTTGTTTATACCAAGCGTGGAGATGTGGAGAGTTTTAAAAATTGCATTGGGCTCCATACCTACTTTGTGTAACGCAATCACAGCGATTCTGTTCTCTTTATCACCCACACCATTTCAATATCGCAAAATAATAAACAATGTAATGGCGCAACAGTATTTATGGCCAGACTAAGTATATAATATGTATAAACGGGTGTAAAGAGCAGTCACTATAACTTTGGGATATGATTATACTACCTTATCCCATTCTATTACATTTTTTTAGTTATTGATAAAAAAAAAAACATTTCCAAAATAAAGCAAGATAATATAATCGTATCTCAAAGTTATAGTGACTGCGCTTTTTACACCCTGTATACATGACATTTTTGCCAAGTTGCACCTATTTTATTTTATATAGTGTTTGCGTCTTGCCCGTGCAAAGTTCTCAGCAAGTTAATAAATAGTAATCATGTCGTATTAAATCAAAAATAAATAATTAATCAACAATCACTTTATCGATTCGCTAGAACAATCGTAGTGACACAACACTAAATCGCCATATTGTGCCGCGTAGGTATACACGCTTTTTTTGTAGGTATGGCAGTTCCATTAGTTTCCTTATTCAGAGCCTGTGAGAGGTACCTAATCTGCACTATGTTATCTGTCAAATCAGCACTACTTGGAAGAAAACCACAGATAAAAAATCGTGTTCCTGCTGTCAAATCATATTTTAAGATAAAAAAATATTTGATTAACTCTATCTCTAAAATATATCAAAAAACTTTATTAACTTAATTATTTGCTTTAAATTTAAATGATAACATAAGTTTTTACTGAGTGATGATGCGATAAAATGATTTAACAGTTTTAAAGTCGCCATTTTTAATGACATTGTTTGCCAATCATCGTCTGTACGTCGTTGGCAGTGAACGGAACGAAACGCTGTCTATAGATCGCGGTCTGGCCGTCTGGCTGAAAATAGTGAACGAAGTATGAGTTTTGGAAATATGTTCGAATAAAAAGTGTACAGTGAATTATTGTCATCGAGCAAGATGGTTGATGACGTGAAAGATATTACGGAAAAAGCCGAAAGCAAAGGTATAATGTGCATTTAAAATCAATATGTGCCGTATTTCGTGTGTTATGTGAACGAAATTGTCTAACCCCATCGCGTCGTGGACCCACGTCGCGTTTCGTGCAGCTTTCGAGAACGTCCAGTAGGCTACACAATTCATTGTTTTGTGTTCCATCTGCGTTTGGGCGTCTTTTGACGTCGTGGTATGTTCTAAAATTAGCGAAAACGGCTTCAAGGCGGTGGGAAGTGGCTAGGAATGTCCTGTAAATAATGTCCAGTGTGTCTCCTGTCACTGGCATATGTAAAGTTTGCGCCGGAGTTGTCGTTTTTAACCCCTTTTTGATATTCTTAACTCGCTGACGTGTGTAAATCGTTGTAATTCGCAATATCTTCGCGCTGTGGTGTTACTTGAGTCATAAGCTTTATCTTCGCAGCTCTGACGTAAGTAGGTGTAGTAGTGCATTACATTTTCGCGAGGTGCTAACAGTGCACAGACTTTCTATCTTATCATGGAAACCTTGTAGCATATTATACATCCTTATTATTGTCTTAATGATAAGAGATACGGCCAAATTATTATCTAGATCTACACTAATAAACAACAGAGACTAGAAACCAGGTCTAAAATCCATCATCCTGCTTAAAGTATAATCACCATAGAAATGGTTTCCGTCTTCTGAATAGATAATATACCAAATAATAAAAATCTGTCACTTTGACATACAATATATCAGAATTTCTATTCTTGTGTAGATAAAACCTATGTCTACAGCTATGGTCTATACAATCTGCCAGTATTTCTATTCTTGTTTCTACAAAACAAATTTTTATGGTGACACAATAGTTAAGTTTGTATCCTGGTACAGAAAATACCAGCATGTACTAAATATTATGATTTGCCATTTAACAATAAATGTCCCCAACTTAATAAACAATAAACTATTCTGAAAACCAATATTATTATAGACTAGCTGACCCGTGCCCACTTCGTTGAGCATGGAAACCGTGTAAACCTTCCCGGGACTTCCACGAATATTTCAAGACCTAAAATAGCCGAATCTGTTCAAATCTCGAGTTTTAGCGAGACTAACGAACAGCAATTGATTTTTATATAGCCTATGTTACTCAGTGATAATGTAGCTTTTTAATGAAAAAAGAATTATTAAAATTGGTCCAATACTTTTTGAGTTAAGTTGTTACATACAAAAATACAAATCTTTCCTCTTTTAATATTAGTGTAGATAACACATAAAATATATTATAGCATGACTTGAATTGAATAGTAAACAAGCTATTAAAGCAAGGTAATCTGTTTTGGTAATAAAAATATCAATTATTTACTTAATGACTGAATGAACTTAATATTAACTTTATTAAAAACTGTATCTCTTGAAACAAATACAAATTTTTTACATTTTGCTGTCAAATGCAATATTTAATGTTACATAGTTTGCTAAGGAAGCCAATAATAATAAATAAACATAACATGAATTGCTTTTTGTCCAACGGCAAATGTTTTTCTTTAGCAGTTGCAGACAAATGTATGAAAAAAGACAATACCGATTAAATTATGTTGTACTGTAAAATAAATGTATATTGGGACATGAATATTTGTCAAATGCAATTCATACATGTACACCTTATCAGACAGGTTTTACCTGTTTTATTGTTATACCAAAATAAAAGTTAACTTAGATAACAGTTGATAATATTGCAATAGTACCTACTGAGTTAGGTACATTTTAATTTGAAATGTTTAATTGAAATATTCAATGATATTTGGCTATATACGCCCGCCACAATGTTTAAGAAGTAGGTATTTTAAAACCCCATCAGAGTGTTTTAAACAAAATTACTAAGCATATTCTTTTCATTTTGTATACATGTACAATACATTCAAATCAGATTGACATATTCGTTTGGCTCCTACGTAATATCGGTATATTATTATGTCTAAAGAAAGTGTTTTGGACATACAATATATTACGTAGGCGCCATCGATTTGTGTAGCCCGGGTAGCTATACAATATTTCATGTGACGTCATGGGATGAAGAAACAGGTCCTTTCTGGTGGTTGTCCATTTACACCACTGTCACTCATACCTGGTGGTCTTAACGAATCCACACATGGTCAGTCGTAACTGATCCAATTGGTGTTATGTCTAGAACTTATACCATACATCGGTGTATGTTTCTACCGAATCAATTTGATTGAATTATTGCATACCATATTGAGCTTTGTGTAGATTTATATTATATTTATAGAATAAATACTAACATTTTATTAGTCATGTCTTATTATCTTAGTCTAGAAGTCATGATGTACCAATAAACTAGTCAAATATGATGAATAGTTTAAAAATAAATCACACACAATCAACCATACAATTTTATGCAAATAATTCATACATTATTTGCATAAAATGTTTGCTAAATGTTAGAATATTTGCAATACTGGTTTAGCTACAATAACGCTTCTGAGGTCTAGTGGTTCAGACTTCAGAGCTTGACTTTCGACCGGGTTGTGGTTTACATTCCCGCGTCAGAACAACAGACAATGTTTTTAAGTTTGGTTAGGACAATGCAGGTTGATCACCTGATTGACAAGAAAGATGACACATGCATTGGATGGGCATGTAAAAAGTTGGTCCTGCTCCTGTTCTCTCGCTAGTTGTGTAGAGAAACATTCCCCTTGGGCTTCTGAGTATTGCGCACACACTTGGGCATTTTTTAAAATAATCCTATGTTGTCTTTATTTTAAAATATGTACCTAGATTCTGTGATGTCGGAATTATATAATATCTAAATTAAATCTACTTATGATTGTAAATAATAATTAAACTTTTTATGAATATTGAATTGATGGTACACTTCTAAAAATAGGTAGTTACATGCTTTTGTAAATAGTGTAATCTGTGTCTTGTTTTTTGAGTTAATTTAGTAGCTATTCAAACATGTACTTATTTATTTTCATGAAAGATTTTTCATGAGAATGTTTCATTGTAATAAATTTCATATTCTTCAGTGTTTTGTTACATTTTAATACAATTTAACAGATCTGTTTTTATGAATATTTTAAGTAAAAAAATTGCTATCTTTTAGTACTTATGTGTCAGTAGCAGTACACTTATCATGACCACAGATTTCTTACATCAATTGTGTCATTTTGTCTATAGTCTTTACTCACTAGAGTCCCTAGCAAGAAATCATTTCTAAAGTATTTTTGGATATGCGTGTAATTCTTATGTTCTAACTTCTAATTTCAAATCAAAATAAGTACCTACCTCATATGTTAAGGTTCTTAAATCATGATTATCTGTCACCGATTTTGTAGATGTAAGATACTCACTGTAGTCTGTAATAGTGCAACACACTATAGAAAAAGTAGTTCAGCAATCGGGTCGATTATCTGTAAGCACCTTATTTGATTACATTTACTAAATGCTGAAATTAGATCAATAATTAGACAATGCCAAAAAAATTAATATTTCGTTCAATTACTTAAGCGCGGTATTAAGGAAAACCTTAATCATATACCCGACTTCTGCATTATAAACCCTATTGCGCGTTGTTACGGTTTAAAGTCGTATAATTGAGTGAATTTGCGTAGGCCTTTAGGTATTTCGGAAATCTTATGTCATACGGATGGGGAAATGGTTTGTGTTGAATATTGATGTGAGCCCACGGATTAGGCGTGTCTAGAATGACTAACTTCTGCGCGTCCATGCGGTCCTAGTACCTGAAATTAGATTTACTTACAACTAGCTGCCATATTTTGGTAAAGAAATCCGTCAACCAGCGTTGTCACGTAGTACAAAATCCTTACAAAGGGAACTCCACATTTTGCTAGGATAAAAGGTAGCCTGAATTAAAAACGAAATCTCTGTGCGTCTATGCGATCCTAGTACCTGAGATTTGATTAGAATTAAAACTTACTTTAGATTATATTATAATCTAGGTACTTTGTGCTATAGAAGAAGAAAAACTTAGAAGTAAAACAGACCTTTGCCAGCGGCATATTTTGTAAAAAAATCTAGGAGTCAAGTAAAAGTAGCTTTAACAACCTCATTCACTAAATCCAACTATCCAACGGGAATTTCACATTTTGCTAGGATAAAGGTAGAGTCAATTAAAAAAATGTGCGTCTATGTGAAATGAACTTAAGTTCATCTGTGAAAATTACAACTATTTGTCTTATCACGGTTAATGAGATACAGCCTGGTAAACAAATATGGTTTTTATTTGACCTTGAAGGCTGTTAAAACAACGTTAAATATTAAGTTGTCTGTGGGGTTAGCAGGAACAATTAACAACTACGTATTCATATAATATTGAAAGAGAATTAAAGACATGAATGGATGAAAGTGATAAGCAGCGAAATTCTGATTTTTAGAAAATTGAGTTCAAACTGTCACCTAAACATTTTAAAATACGTCGTAACGTATTAAGAACATTAATCTAAAGAACCATCTCTAGAATTAATGTAGGTACTTAATGCGTTAAGTTAATGAAATGTTTAAGTGACAGTTTAAACTCAATTTTGTGGGTAAAATTTTTTTGCGACACCGGTATCACTTTCATCCAATCACATCTTCACTTGAGCGAAGCACTTAGTATCCAGCTCGTAGTAAATTAAAAAAAAGATCATGTCTTCATTTATGAAAGCATCCATACAGTTGACAATTGACATTCCATAACGTTACCTATACACATTTTCACGAGGTCCATTAATTTTAGAAGCCTTATTGGATTTCGTCCTGGGTGTCCTTAGACGCCTAAAGGGCGTTTTAGGGCGGGGTTAGGCGAGACATGATATCTAGATATAACCTAAACATACATAGGTATTTGATAAGGTGAACTTTGAACTTTGACCTTTCTCAGTAGGTAAGTCCTATTTAGATAATGTAGAGGATTGACCTCAGGCTCAGCGAGTGCGTCGGTGCTTAAGCCAGGGCCGTGGGTTCGAATCCCCAAAAATACACATACTTCAGTGCGACGTGACGTCACATGCACAAAATTAGTAATTTCTCCGAAATTTTGTGCGTTTTGTTTATACATTAACATTACCGTAACTTTGTATTTGATGTAAATAAACTAGGTAATTAGGAAGGTTTTTTTTACACTAATTAGGTACATGTAAAAAATATTCCAAATGTAAGTTTTAAATGCACATAATTTTAAAACTACACAAAATTTATTTTTATTGAGTAGCAAGTAGTAGTACCTCATTATTTCTGAGTGTTCTAAATTTACTAATCCATTCCTTTTTCCCCTGACGCAAATACGACGGGGTGTTATAAGTATGACGTGTCTGTGTAAATGTGTGTCTGTATGTGGGATCGTAGCTCCCAAACGGATGATCCGATTTTAATGAGGTTTTTTTGTTTGAAAGGTATATCAGTCGAGTGCTCTTTGCTATGTGGAAATCGGTTCAGGTGTTCAATGTCATCAGGTCGTTTGTTAGGTGTGATAGAAATGTTACACGCTATGTCGGCGGGTTTTTTTTTTAATTTTTAATTAAGTTTATATAATATGAAGTTCTCAGAAAGATTGAAGGAGCAATATGGATAAGGCAAGCCAAGAATAGGTATAATTGGAAACAGCTGGAAGAGGCCTATGTGTCACAGGACACGCTGATCACTAAACCAGGGAATCCGATATGTTAAGAGGAAACACCACGAATTTTTTTCCATACAAAAATAGGGGTCTAGGGGATTTCTATTTCCTCCCTGGATAACACCTCTAGAGTAACAATTTTTTTCCAGAATATTTATGGATATTGTTTGTACGTCCCTATTTTTTCTTTTTTTTAATAAATTAATTATTTAAAGAGATATGGACGTTTAAAAACCTAAAAAAAATGGCCAGACTCTCCGCTATGTTTAAATATCTAGGAAACAGATTTGACTACAATAAACAAAAAAAGCAAAAAATAGGAACCTAGCTAAATTCTTTTTTAGCTAATACAGCAAAAAATATTTAAATCGGTTAAGTTTTGGAGGAGGAAACAGAAATCCCCTAAACGTCGATTTCTGGTACTTTTAATAGGTAATTTCAGTCCAAGTTGCAGTTGTCTCTATCGCGCTAGTGCTGGCTAGCTAAGGCACTGCGAGACAGCAATAGATTTTATAAATACCTATTTTGTATTTCTCTCAACCGTGGTGTTTCCTCTTAACATGTGAAATTATTTTTAATGAAATTGTTTAGTGCTAGCAATAAAGGTTAAATAAATAAATATGAGTTCTCTAGACGCGTTGTATGAAGTGGTACATCTAAAATCAACCTATTCTATCAGAGGTACATATATTCAAAGAAATAAGGGCAAATGCCGATTTACTTAGATCGTGTGTTTTATTTATTTACGGATTACTCCTAAAAATAGTTACTATAGTACGTCCATTTTAAATTTAACCTAAACGTAAACAAACCAAAAACTCCGAAATTTTCATCAACACTTTCATTGGAATATTAAAGAATACTTCATTATCCAATTCCGGGAGAACAGGCGGAGGACCGATTTTTTACATGCCCATCCGACGCATGGATCATCTTTCTTGTCAGACAATCAGGTGATCGGCCTGCATTTAACCAAACTTGAAAACAACATTATTTGTTGTGTCAACGCAGGCATCGAACCCACGTGCTCTGAGTCGAGAGCTAGGCTCTGAACCACTAGACCACTAACATAACTAATTATTAAATCATGTGTCCTTCTGTTATTTTGCAACACGTTAGTTGTATTTATGTACCTATTTGAAGTTCGTGCCGGATTAGTTTATCATGCAATATGATATGGATTATTGCAGATAATTATCGTGTGATGATGTCACCTGTGTGTTCTAGAATGATTGACATGTTTTTGACCACTCTTACGACCAAATACTAAAACGCTATAAAAGTCTAGAAGGCAACTTGTCGAAGTCTGGACGTGTTGAGAAAGGCTACTGGTCTTTAGTTTGTATCTTTAACATCAATAAACGTACATCGGTAATTTACTCCGAACTGCGTTTCCATTTATCCCAAAAACGTATTATTTCTTAAACGGATGTGTGTATGTGTCTTTTTGTGGCATCGTAGCTCCCAAACGGATGAACCGATTTAATGCGTTTTTTTTAACCGACTTCCAAAAAAAGGAGGAGGTTCTCAATTCGTCTGTATGTTTTTTTTTTTTTTTTTTTTTTTTTTTTTTTATGTTTGTTACCTCAGAACTTTCGCCTGGGTGAACCGATTTGGATGATTTTTTTTTTATTTGAAAGGTGGTGCTTCCCGTTTGGTCCCATTGTCACCAAAGTGGTGACCTGATGATGGGATCCGTGAGGAATCGAGGGAACTCCTCAAAATTTATATGGAAACATATATCGATTTTGATTTTTTCTGAAGTAGCCCAAGCATATGTTACCAAATAGTAAGATTTTGCACCATATCCTGGACCTAAAGTAGTGAACAGAACTTCTGAGTCCTTAGAGATACACGTTTGAAGATTGCAGCGTTGTTTAATGAAATGCAAGCATACGCCACTACGTCAATTACAGTGTTGTACCAGTGTTTACCAAAGTGGTGACCTGATGATGGGATCCGTGAGGAATCGAGGGAACTCCTCAAAATTATATGGAAACATATATCGATTTTGATTTTTTCTGAAGTAGCCCAAGCATATGTTACCAAATAGTAAGATTTTGCACCATATCCTGGACCTAAAGTAGTGAACAGAACTTCTGAGTCCTTAGAGATACACGTTTGAAGATTTCAGCGTTGTTAAAGAAATGCAAGCATACGCCACTACGTCAATTACAGTCGAACTTGGTCTCATAGTTATCAAAGTGCATGCCTGATGATGGTGTCGTGAGGAATCGAGGGAACTCCTCAAAATTTATATGGAAACATATATCGATTTTGATTTTTTCTGAAGTAGCCCAAGCATATGTTACCAAATAGTAAGATTTTGCACCATATCCTGGACCTAAAGTAGTGAACAGAACTTCTGAGTCCTTAGAGATACACGTTTGAAGATTGCAGCGTTGTTTAAAGAAATGCAAGCATACGCCACTACGTCAATTACAGTCGAACTTGGTCTCATAGTTATCAAAGTGCATGCCTGATGATGGTGTCGTGAGGAATCGAGGGAACTCCTCGAAATTTATAGGAACACTCATAGTAATTTTGTATTTTTTTCGAGTAACATGCTTATGTTACTCGATATGCTAATATCCGTCTAAAAACAAACATAATTTTGAATCAACTATCAAGGTATACCGCATAGATCAGAAACAGGCATACAGGACTGCTTAGTCTTTGAAGTTATACGTTTGGAAATTACGACATCGCTTAAAGTACTGCAAGCATACTTTAAGCGATGCCACTATATCAATTACAGTACTCAACACCACCTCTGTCTTCACCAGATAGTAGGTATCCATATAGGTATACTATCATAACAATATGACGAAATAGGTTAATAATAAAAAGGGAAAAAATTGTTTTAAGCCAAATAAAGAAATGTAAATCGACTAAAAATAATAAAAGAGTTATATAGAAATCATATTCAGTTTGGCTGGTACCGACTTTGATATTATTAAAATTTGCATATCATTTTATAGTCAATCAACTTGATATATTATATAATTTTTGCGCTGCTCTGGCGGTACCTAAATATCCCTACTCAGTCTACCCATAACTAAAAATCTTAAAATAAAATAATTTTAAACAAAAAAAAAACCGACTTCAAAAGGTAAACTAAAAAGAAAAAAATAAATTTACTTTGCACAAAGTAATACTTATTTTCACTTAAGTAAATAAATTTATTCTATAATTTGAAGTCGGTGCCAAGTACCTATATCAAATTACTACCTATATAAAAGAATCAGAAAAAAATATACAACTATCAATGTAACTATTACTATATTTTATGTACCTACCAAAGTACTTAGTTAGGCTTACAAACTAAAATTAAATGAAAACAAATAATGATAGAACGCTGGACTTGGCACCGACTTCAAAATTATAGAATAAATTTATTTACTTAAGTGAAAATAAGTATTACTTTGTGCAAAGTAAATTTATTTTTTTCTTTTTAGTTTACCTTTTGAAGTCGGTTTTTTTTTTGTTTATTAAAGTTATATTATATCATTGTAGGTATATCAGTCGAGAGTGTTGTTAGCTATGTTTGGTGGAAATCGGTTCAGTCAAGGTCATCAGGTCGTTTGTTAGGTGTGATAGGAATGTTACACGCTAAATCGGGGGTTTCTTAAACTTTATGTTTTATAGGCAAAGGTTTTGTGTGAAAACGGTGAAAACCTTGTACTCGACATATCGAGTATTTACAGTGCAAATAAAAATTGTATTTAATATTATTGCAATCGAGTTATTTGATTTCTAACTTATTAAATATCTTAGAATTTAGCCCTGTCCACAGGCTGTCACTGCCAGTGACTTGAGGACCACTTAATTTAACTATCGTTTAAGTATTCGACTGCTAATAACTCAAATTTATAATACGTATATATTAGATAAACTAATAGATACGTAGTTTTCTAAAGTTTTAAGTAATTTTTAAAGTTTCTTGTTTGGCCTTGACGGCCATGAAGTTCGTCTTAGAATGAAATTAAACTGATAAAATATAATAATCCTTATTATTCATATTATAATATGTAATGCGTCGACTGCAGAGGTGGTTGACACAGAACCACTTTCTTCTTATTTAGAAGCGTCCTATAATAGTACAAAACCTGCAGGCTTAGGTACTCCCGACACAATCGAGAATCGAATCAGTTTCAACTCGCTTTTAGTGTTCTATTTGGTGGATTACTTTGAAACTAACCAGGATAAAGAAAATCGTTAGATCGTAACTGTTTGTACTCCCGACCATATCAATCGACTGAGAATTAAAATAAACGAACGTCAATTTTTTCGAGAGTACGCAGCACCATATTATAATCAGCTTGGAGAGTAAGGTTAATATTGTACCTATAATGCTCTGTAATGTGACATGCATATAACAGCTTCCACACCGATTTTGGTGGCAAAATCTGGTTGTGACAAGTCTACGAAGATGTGTACGCAGTACAGATCACTCTTACTTCGCTCGCATAGATCCTAGTGGTATGAATAACCGACACGAATGGCGAGAGATCAGGCGCCCAACCGATGATAGATCATCTCTCTTGTCAGACAATCAGGTGATCAGCCCTCATTGTCCTTACCAATTGCCAACGATATGCTCGTTCTTCCAACACGTGACCTGAACCCATGACCACTGGAGTCGAGATCCAAGCGCTAAACCACGGAGACCTCGTTATTGACACGTCATCATCATCTAACATGCGAAACTCTGATACGTTGGCGTTTTTGACTTTGGACACAACGCCTTGGATGTTGGCAAAAGTGTCCATAATTTAAATATATATTAATAATAAAACAGCTTCCGTATCCAGCGAAGATTTTAGATCAGAAACGATAAATTCTGCCAAAATCGTTGTCCGGTTGTCCTTGAGATCTATATTCGTGAATGTTTTGGGGTAATAACTGCATTTGGTGCATTAAATATGCAAATACGTCGCATCGTTGACTACATAACAAAGAAACCATTTTGAGCCCAAAAGGTATTTAACGTGGGTTTGATTTTTTTTTACTTTATGGATATGGTGCTTCCAAATTCGCGTAATGGTTTTAATTCATTGTTTGGATTAGTGGTTCTCTTAGAATTTGAATTTGACAGCGCCGAATTGGTTTATAATTGAGTGTCAATTTTTTGACTTTATTCCAATGCAATGGTATCCGTATTGTTTTCAAGAGTAGCATGACTTTACATTATTCGGATTTGTCTTGGATCGGCTTTGAAATTATTATTTTTTAATCGAAGGCTGGCCTTGTCAGGCCCAGACGTCACTGCGACCCTTCTGGATCTATTGTGACTCCTTCGCTTTAGAGTACCGTCCTATGTAACTCATGAAGCGAACGATATGGTGGGGGTCTGCGGTGCGAATTTCCTCTGCTGTAGAGTATTCATTTGAAATTACTTTCGACAGTAAGTCCCCTGAACGTGGACTTCTTTCGTCTCATCACCTTTCAAACCTATTGAAGTTGTATTTAACTAATAAAATAGAAATTTTACTTGGCAACTTTTTGTCCCCAGCGAAACATTCATCCGGCTAGGCACAAAAAGTATACCTAGATCGATTCAAACCAATGCCTAGTTTCTCCGGTACAGTTTTTTGTGGCACTTGGTCGCCAATGGCTCGGGAAATGTCACAGTTACGGAGACAATAGATCTGCCAAGAACAGTGCTTGGGGTTCCGTATTGCAACTGGTTCTTGAGCTGAATATCCACGTTTTCTAAAAAATCTACCTACTTAAGTTATCCTGTGATACCCGGGCTATTATTAAAAATATGTTAGACTAGCTGTGCCCTGCGACTTTCGCGTGGTTTTTGAGTGACTTAAACCGTTTAGGCAGCGCGCGCAACGAAAGTCCCCAAATGTGAATAATTTCCCCCGTTTTTGCAACATTTCTCACTGACGCTTCGCTCCTATTGGTCGCAGCGTAATGTTATATAGCCTTAAAGCCTTCCTCTATAAATGGACTATCCAACAAAAAAATATTTTTTCAAATCGGACCAGTAGGTAGTGCCTGAGATTAGCGCGTTTAAACAAACAAACAAACTCTTCCGCTTTATAATATTAGTATAGATTCAATTCCTTCATTGAAATTGACTCTGACATACTGTTAAAGTCATTATCCTTTCTTTTGGCTTGATGCGAATCCAAGTGAGACTAACAATACATTTACTAGAGTTCCGACTCAGTTTGCGTCTCTCTGAGCTAAGTTTAACTCGAGTCAAATATTAAAACTTTGACCTAGACTTATTTTTACACCAGAGTCACTAAGATGGATGCTATACGCTCTTGAAAGTTTCCGTACACCGGAATATAATAGATTTATTAAGAACAAAGTCTTATACTTGTCGAACGCTACGATTTCCTGTGTTCCTGGTTATTGCGGATATTTAGTTGAAATAGACTTATATTACAGACATGTTCTACTAATTAGGTCTGATAAAACCATGTTACTAAGTTCACATAAAACGTCTGGACTATTTAGTATTGAAGTAGTGCGTTAGAAAGGCCTAGCCCAGATATTATAATTGCAAATGTTCGAACCCTTATCAAATAGACCAACCTTTCATTAAGTCTGCACTCCTGGTACATTAAACAGTATTAATTATTTTTTTCTCTTTGCTTTAAGGTTGGACCCTTATGAAATAGACCAAACCTTGCTAAGCAGCAATTTCAAACCCATTTTAGTATCTGTACCCTTATCAAAAACTAGCTGTTCCCGCGACTTCGTTCGCGTGGTTTTTGAGTGACTTAAGCCGTTTATGCAACGCACGCAATGAAAGTCCCCAAATGTAATTAATTTTCCCCGTTTTTGCAACATTTCTCGCTGACGCTTTGCTCCTATTGGTCGCAGCGTACCTAATGTTATATAGCCTAAAGCCTTCCTCTATAATTGGACTATCCAACAAACAAATAATTTTTCAAATCGGACCAGTAGTTCCTGAGATTAGCGCGTTTAAACAAACAAACTCTTCCGCTTTATAATATTAGTATAGATAACCTTGTAAGACCTTGTAAGTCTGCACTCTTAGTAAATAAAACAGCAGATTTCAATATTTTTTCTGATAAGTTCAGGGTTTTTCAGCTACTTTATAGTCTTTAGGGTTGTCACAAACGTGTTTTTCATTTACCGCATGTCGTACCCTAGATTTGGTGATGAATTGCCTCAAGCCACGCTCCACTTTGCCTGTCTATCAGATGGAAACACTTGACATAGTGCACCCTAAACGCCTTCATGCGGTGTATGTGCAGAAACCGTGCTGACAATCCTACTTATAAAAGGGGAGTACTTTTGTAAAAGTTCGTTAATAATCCTATAGGTAAAGCAGAAACTTCTTTTTAATAGTTGGTTAATAATCCTGTAGGCATATCAGGAACATTTGAAATAAAAACCGTAAAACTAACGTTATCGAATGTAAATTTTTTTCATACATTTAAAATGTCACCTATTTCCCGCGCAATCTATCTATAGTATAGATTCTATACTAAAGCATATGCCACAAAAAAGAAGAAGATTCTATACTAATATTATAAAGAGGAAACATTTGAGTGTTTGTTTGTATTGAATAGGCTCTGAAACCACTGAACCAATTTGAAAAATTCTTTCATCATTGGAAAGCTACACTATCAGCGGTGAACATAGGCTAAATTATATAAAAAAAATAGGGATAAAAATACAAAGACATACATTTGATCGCAATAATATTTTTACGTTTGGGGACTGAGTTTAGTATGTGTGGATAAAACCTAACCTGGGAGGAGTCTTCGTTATGTGTATATGCTAACAGGCATGCCTGTAAATGGCATACACTTGTATGCCAGCTAGCACGAAGTTTGATTTACTGGCACGTGAAAGAGACGAGGGGGGTTGCCAAACAACATGTGAATGAGAGCTATGGGCAAGCCACCTTATTCTCCAAACTGATTCGATAATGATTGACTCCCTAATAAATTGACGTTTGTTTATTTTGATTTTTAGTTGATTGATAAGGTCGAGAGTACAAAAATTTACGATCTAACGATTTTCTCTATCCTGATTATTCGCGATTCTCGATTGCGTCGGGAGTAAGTCTGCTGGCATGCAAATTGTACCCTCACTGCCTATACTGCAGGCTCACTCCCAACACAATCGAGAATCGAATCAGTTCGATCACAACGGCTTTTGGTATCTTATTTGGTGGATTACTTTGAAACTAACAAGCATAAAGAAAGTCGTTAGATCGTAACTTTTTGTACTCCCAATCATATCAATCGACTGAGAATCAGAATAAACAAATGTTAATTTGAATCAAAATCGAATCAGTTTGGAGAGTAAGTCCCCTGTATTACTTTCAAAAGTATCCGCAGTGTGCCAGTTAATCGTACTTGCCTGTAACTTTTATGCCAGCTCCCTCCTCTATTTACAGGCATTTGTTTCCCCGGCTTACATCATCTATTTTCTCATTAGAGCAGTGCTCTTGTAACAATGAAGTCCTCACTTTGTCTACAGCCCCACACTATGTAAGTGAGATGTAATATGTTTATGTAGTCTGCTAACTTTGTAAAACGTGGGATAAAAAAATTGAAACAGCAAAGAAATCCTTTTTAACCGACTTCAAAAAAAGGAGGAGGTTCTCAATTCGTCTGTATGTATAATATTTTTTTTTTTTTTTTTTTATGTATGTTCACCGATATTTTCGTCAATTATAGACGGATTTCAAAAATTTTTTTTTTGTTGGATAGAGTTCACTTCTGGGGTGGTCCCATTTTCACCAGGTCAGGATCTGATGATGGGATCCATGAGAAATCGAGGGCAACCACCAAAAATTGTATGCTCGTATGGTGTTTTTGTTACGTAATTATGTCTTACTCAGGTATATGCTTCAGGGTGTCAACATCTGATGCTGCTGTGCTGATGATGAAGCTACAGTACTCCTTAACGGTTAGGAGTTGGAAGGCAGTACTGTAATTGGTCGATGGAAACTATTTAGTAGTATGTAGGGCTAACATGTTGCTTGTGAGGTATGCTTGAATTAACATCTGATGCTGCTGCGCTGATGATGAAGCTACAGTACTCCTTAACGGTTAGGAGTTGGGAGGCAGTACTGCAATTGGTCGATGTAAACTATTTCGTAGTATGTAGGGCTAACATGTTGCTTGTGAGGTATGCTTGAATCAACATCTGATGCTGCTGTGCTGATAATGAAGATACAGTACTCCTTAACGGTTAAGAGTTGGGAGCAGTACTGTAATTGGTCGATCGAATGTATTAGGTTACATATGAAATTGGCGTTTTGTCGTTCTGGCCACTTTGATCTTAAATATATCCTGTTTAGTTAGGAATTCCAAATTCAAATTTAAACAGCTATTTACTCATGCATTTGTGTTTTGAACACCGTAATTCATTTGTTTTATTCTCTTTTGCTTTTTTTTCTAAGTCACTCATTTCATAAAATGGATAACTTAAAATATCGCATTATTTACGAGTACGAGCACCGTGGCACCAGTGCTGCAGAAACGGCTCGAAGAATTAATTATGTGTATAGGGGTGGTGTCGCAAAAGAAAACACGATGCGTTTTTTGGTTTCAACGCTTTTGTTCTCGAAATTTCGACCTGCAGAACAAGCCCCGTGGACGGACGGAGACCAAGGTCGATAATGATGAATTGAAGGCTATTGTGGAAGCAGATCCATCGCAAACCACATCAGAGTTAGCTACAGGCTGCGGTGTTAGTGACAAAACCGTTTTAATCCACTTCAAGCAAATTGGGAAGGTGAAAAAGCTTGAAAGGTGGGTACCTCATGAATTGAGCGAAGTAAACCGACAAACGCGCGTCGACTGCTGCGTTACATTGCTCAACCGGCACAAATGAAGGAATTTTAAATCGAATCATTACATGTGATGAAAAGTGGATACTGTACGATAATCGTAAACGCTCATCACAATGGCTGAACCCTGGTGAACCAGCCAAGTCTTGCCCCAAGCGAGAATAGACTCAAAAAAAGTTACTTGTAAGCGTTTGTGCCGGTGCCGATGTCGTACACTATAGCTTTCTTAAATCTGGTCAGACGAATATGGCTGATGTCTATTGTCAGCAACTGCAAACCATGATGGAAAAGCTCGTCGTTAAACAACCGAGACTTGTCAATCGCTCTACGCCACTGCTGCTTCAAGACAACGCTAGACCACACACGGCCCAACAGACGGCTACCAAATTAGAGGAGCTTCAATTGCAATGTCTAAGACATCCACCGTACTCTCCGGACCTTGATCCAACATATTACCATTTTATTAGAAATTTGGATATCTTCTTGCAAGGAAAAAAATTCAATTCCGATGAGGCAGTCCAAACCGCTTTCAAAGATTTCATTGGTTCCCGTCCGAATGGTTTTTTTTAGTAAAGGGATCAATGAACTACCTATAAGATGGCAAAAGTGTATAGATTGCAATAGTTTTGATTAATAAAATATATTTTAATATGAAAAAATCGCCTTTATGTTCCTCCAACACAAAACGCCAATTTCATATGTAAGGACTTAATATGTAGGGCTAACGTGATATTTGTAATATACCATCCAGACTCACGGCGAGAAATCTCACAGAGAAGTCTCGCCGGGCCTTCTCGCGAGAACAAGCATTTTATTCACACTCTCATTTGAGATCTGTTTCCTATGCAGTATGGACGACATTGACGAAATTGAAACTGCAGCAGGTTTGGCTCTGTGTGCCATTGCATATTATAACTTTGTCAATGTCGTTGGGTCTACCTATGATAATAAAAAATATAAATACCTAATATGTAATATCAAACTCTTTCAAGTACCTATTAATAATAATTATAGCTTCCTAAAAATATGTACAATTCGTCAAACGGACGTTGTAATTAGTGACTATAGGTATATAATATTAAATAAACTGAAACCCTTGAGTAAATGAACTAGCATCTATTTAAGTTCACAACGCATTAGCACAACTAAAAATCGAGAAAAAAACTGACTTTTAAAAAAAAAATTAAACCGACTTCAAAAAAAAACACAAACGACAAAAACTTTAACCAAACAAAAACAGTACCTACATAACTAAAAAGCGATAAATAACCTAATTTATCTACTTAATGCATATTATATATCTACAACTATTTAAATATTTACAACTAAATACCTAATACTATAACAAAGTCATCTTTAACTATTTAAATATTTACAGTTATCACTTATTTTTGAAGTCGGTGCCAGCCTGCAGCCTAGGTAACGTAGTCTGTTGTGTTGTTTGAGAAGCCACACACACGGCAAAATACAATCTATACTAATAAATTATAATGCGGAAGGGTTTGTTTGTTAATTTAAACGCGCTAATCTCAAGAACCACTGGTCCAATTTTAAAAATTCTTTTTGGAAAATTTGAAAAATTTTAGTGTTTTCTTAATTAAATTTATTTGTTTGGCTGGCACCGACTTCAAAAATAAGTGATAACTGTAAATATTTAAATAGTTAAAGATGACTTTGTTATAGTATTAGGTATTTAGTTGTAAATATTTCAATAGTTGTAGATATATAATATGCATTAAGTAGATAAATTAGGTTATTTATCGCTTTTTAGTTATGTAGGTACTGTTTTTGTTTGGTTAAAGTTTTTGTCGTTTGTGTTTTTTTTTGAAGTCGGTTTAATTTTTTTTTTTTAGATACACCTATATATATGCATTGTATAGTGTATACCTACAACCTGTATAGAAGACATAAATCGATGAAGGTGATATGTAGCATAATTATGATTTTGAGAATATCGAGTTTAAACTGTCCCTTAAACATTTTAGAATACGTCGTAAAGTATTAAGTACATTAATCTAAAGCTCTGTCTCTAGAATCAATGTACTTAATATGTTACCACGTATCCTAAAATGTTTAAGTGACTTTTTAAACTCAATTTTCTGGGTAATTTTTTTGCGATTTATATCATCTTTATTGATTCATTTTTTCAATTGGTATTATCCAGATGCATATTAAATTAATACATACATATTAATTCAAATTAATAAATATAGCTAATAAAACATTAATTTAACACGTTAATAACATATTATAACAATTTGAAGCTATTACATAATAAAGTAATTTATAATGTGTGAAATAGTAGATGGATTGATAAACGGCTAATGAAATAATTGATGCGTATTAAACATAACAAACTTTACAGTTTTAGGCCGTGTTTCACCAAGGAATGTTAAAGTTAACGCCATGTTAAAATACCATGCCATCTCATTCATTGACAGGAAATACGAGAGGGATAACATGATATTTAACATGGCGTTAACTTTAACATTGCTTGGTGAAACACGCCCTAAGGGCGTGTTTCATTAACATTTAATAAGCTAGATACAATTTTTCTCCTGATACGTTAGAAAATTTACTTGGCTTGTCAATTAAAAGTAAGAAAAATAAAAAAAGGACCCCGACTTAGCGTGTAACATTCCTATCACACCTAACAAACGACCTGAGGATCTTGAAGACCTGAACCGATTTCCACCAAACATAGCTAAGAACACTCTCGACTCGACTACTTTCGTCTGATATAAAATCGGATCTTCCGTTTGGGAGCTACGATGCCACAGACAGACACAGACAGAATGTGTATTGACACAGACACGTCAAACTTAAAACACCCCGTCGTTTTTGTCGTCGGGGGTTAAAATAGTCTGCATTTTACACCATACCTCTTTCATCTTAGTCGCAAACAAAATATTTAAAATTTAAAATAAATTATAAAGCGGAAGAGTTTGTTTGTTTGTTTGTTTAAACGCGCTAATCTCAGGAACTACTGGTCCGATTTGAAAAATTATTTTTTTGTTGGATAGTCCATGTATAGAGGAGGCTTTAGGCTATATAACATTACGTTGCGACCAATAGGAGCGAAGCGTCAGTGAGAAATGTTGCAAAAACGGGGAAAATTATTCACATTTGGAGACTTTCGTTGCGTGTGCTGCATAAATGATTTAAGTCACTCAAAAACCACGCGAACGAAGTCGCGGGAACAGCTAGTTTAAAATAAATACCTACTCTACACTGTATTTGTTAGAATATTAGTCACATTTTTCACCGTTTCATTATAAATTCCTAATCATCGTTAGGTAATAAAGTTGACCCAGATCCTACGCGTTTCCTTATACGACGCGAAGGTCGACTGACATGACCACGCCACGCCTACAGCTAACTAGTATTATACACGGTGTAAAATAAATTAGTGATAAAATATTATAAAGTGGAAGAGTTTGTTTGTTTAAACGCGCTAATCTCAGAAACTACTGGTCCGATTTGAAAAATTCTTTTTTTTTTTGATAGTCCATTTATAGAGGGAGGCTTTAGGCTGTATATCATTACGCTGCGATCAATAGGAGCGAAGCGTAAGTAAGAAATGTTGCATAAACGGCTTAAGGCGAGGAATAACCGCTACTAGCGCCACTCTTTTTAAAATAAATTTTACAACGTCACAAAGATCTTATTAAAAAAAGTAATCGGTTCAAACTTTAAGTAAATAGTTAAACTAATTTATTTGCATTTATTTACAGCTCTAAATCCTATAGTGTATTTATTTTAAAAAGAGTGGCGCTAGTAGCGGTTATTCCTCGCCTTAAGTCACAATAAGCTTAAATATTAAGAAAAATGTCTCTCCCCTGATCTGTCCCACAACCGACTTTAAAAAAAAAAGGTATTTCTAGAACGAGAAGAGGTAGTATAATCATATCCCAAGGATATGGTGACTGTTCTTTTTACACCAGTTATTTATATCATAGAATAATTAGAATATAGTAGAAATACTCAGTGTGTAGGCTTTATCATAACAGGTAAGGTCATTCCACACACTGCCTACACGTCTTCGAGTGTTTTGCATTTCTAATTGATTCATGAGCAATATTTACTTTTCGACATCGGCATTCCTTAGCAAGATGTAAAACAACTTGAACCTTATATCTAGTGGAAACAGTTTAAAATGCTTCGTTACGTGCTCATAATCGCTCCATCTGTTATTGGTTCATTAACGGCTAGAAAGAGAATGCACATTGACTAACTAGGTGTCTACTCACTCTTTTAGAATGCTAAAAAAGGGCCGATTTGAGAACCTCCTCCTTTCTTTGGAAGTCGGTTAAAAATAATATGATCCTGTTGGATTTGTACGGAAAGATAGTCTGGATTAAAAATTGATATTGCACTCCTGGAATGGGCTCCTAGTATATTGACTTACTCCAAAGAGTTTGATCTCAACGGTTTTTGGTATTTTGATGGATTACTTTGAAACTGATGCGGATAAAGAAAATTGTTATATCGTAACTTTTTGTACTCCCGACCATATCAATCGACGGAGAGTCAAAATAAAAGTAAATTTATTCGGGAGTATGCGGTACGATCGAATTTGAATCAAAATCGAATCAGTTTGGAGAGTCAGGGAACGTCAATGTCGAAAAGAGTTCTTTTCTTTGAGCTCAATAATTGGAATCTACGTAGTAGCTACGATTTTTATGGAATACCGGCCGAGTACTGGAACTCTAACTAAAGCTAGCAGCTGTTCGCAGACTGTCATTTCTTGGCGGAATGAAAAGTACAGTATGTGACAGGACGCAACTTAATCTGACTATCGTTTCAGTATTCAGCCGCAAAGACTTGAGACTTGCAAATGAGATGTTAGATCGTTTGATCATTATCAACTTGAAGGTAGAGCGTCAGTGCTCAAACAACACCAGAGTGGTCAAAGGCGAATCCCAGTCTTAAGTCCCCTATCCCCGTGGGTACCATTTTGGTACAATTCCGGCACCCTCTGTAGGGCGAGGCTCTATTAGTGCGTTGTTCTGCGTTGTGACGTCACACTGACACGCTGCCTCAACTTCCATATATTTCTTATGACATGACCCACGGGAAACGCCACAGCGTCAACGCTGCGAGACGCAACGCACTAATGGGGCCTCGCTCTAAATCGGCGATACAACGCAAAATTAATATCTGGTCTATGTGAGTTTAGTTTCTTCTACACATTGGTGCTAATTGCCAAAGCATGGCTCTCGGACTAAAGTTAAGCATAATATTTCTGCAGTAATTTGTCTGCTTTGTTCAAAAATCATTAGCGTCGTAACATGATCATTACGCCTCGCGTGAACAATTGATTTGTGGTGATGGGTGATCACTTTCGCTGACATGCTCGCCGCTCATTCAGCGATTTGGGTTACGCCTCCGACATCAGACACGAACGTGATGGGCAAAATTGAAAAGATAAATGGACAATAGATCGATCGACAAATCCCCAAAACTCTGAACAGATGTTGACCTTCAATAGCTTTAACGTTTTTCCGATCTGAACCTGCTAATTTTGGCCATAAGGATATTTTTATATCAAATATTTCGTAACAGATTTCCTAATAATCGAATCTAATAACATTTTTTTTTATCTTCCAGAGGCGCTAGACCGCGCGCGCCTGGCCCGTGAGCGGCGGGAAGCAGAACAAAGGAAGAGGTTAGATGAATTAAGAGCACATGCGGCCGCGGCGCAGGCGCAGAGAGAAAAGCGAGACGAGGAGCGACGGAGACGGCAGGCGGAGCAGCGGGCGAAAGATGACGATAGACGGGTACAGGTGAGTACTAGGAGAACATAAGACTAGACGCTTTAAAGGCGATATTTGACTGAGGAGTTAACGCGAACACAAGTTTGGGACTAGGAGGTTAGGTGTAAAAAATAGGATACATGACTAGGTTAAAGATTTATCCATAGTCGTTAAAAGCCTGGACGTCAGGTTTTAAACTAGTTAATTAAAATATAATAAAGGCAACTTTCCATACCAAGAAAAGTAATTAAAGAAACACTAGAAAAACACTCTTCAAAGTTCATTACGTTGCCTTAATCATAAGTGGAAACACGGCAACAATACAATTTACCATCGTGGCATGCGAGTGCCTATCTTCCGGCTTCATCATCGGACCTTGAAACCTAATCGTGGTCAAAGTTCATTTCAAGGCTTTTCTAAGAAATCCTAAAACCATATTACTTATTGTATTGTCATCAGAATTATTTACAGCTGCCAGTTTTTATTACGCTACGATCCTTAGAAGATGGTTAAATTAATTACCTTAGATTCCATTAAGGGCTAGTCTTAGTGCGTCTTCTGTGCACACACTTGGGCACTATAAAATAACTCCTGCGTAGCTAGCCTGGTTACAATGAAACCGACCACCGTAACCGAAATCTGTGAGGAAGGCATTATTATTGGGACAAAACCGTGAAAAGAATTCTCTGATTTCAGGAGTATAGTTTGATAAACAGTTGCCAAGTCGTAGCTTCCACTTGTAGAAATATTCCTCTCTTTAAGTATTCCCTACTGTAAGTATTCCGGTACCGGAGACACGGATTTTTTATGGTTAACTTGGCGAAACCGGCAAAAGAGCACAACGCTCAAAAACAAAGGGTGATCAGCGGCTTGATAATGATCTAAAAGCGTTCGCTTGTATCTGCACTGCAGTACTGTAGGGTTGGCAGTTGCTAGTTTTATCTTAAGAAAAAGCTAAATTTAAAGTTAAATATTGCACTAATTTAGAATTTATAATTCAAATATTTCTCAATACGCTTTAACCGTTATTGAGAATTATAATTTGATTTGTTATGCAAATATTCTTGTTTTTTTTTTATCCTTTTTTATTTAGGGACTTTTAACGCACAGCGTAAGTCAGTCCCATCGTAACCTAATCTTATACTTAATGACAAACAAATGAAAAAGAAAGACACAACTATGCTAGTAATTGTGCCATGAATTTAAACAAAACCTTTGCTTCAGCATCATTAATTCTTGAATTAAAAAGGTTAATTGTTTCCAGCACAAAATAATAATACTGATAGTGATTAAAATAAGATTTAATTAGGCTGTCTTAATTAATTAAGTCCACACCTCCTATCGGACATTGATCCGAAACGCTATACCGTACGTAGATTATATTTATCCCACCAAAAACATTTTCATGTAAAAATGTTGCCAAGACGAGCCTACATAGCTTACACTCTGAAAAAGTTATCAGATATCGTATAACGCCAAGCTCTACACTACACCTTAATCAAAATCTATCAAAAAGTGGTCAGATCTCATGTAGAACCAAAATTCATGATCTATGCGCCCTTACTTCACCAGGCTTAACTTCACTTACGCTACATTGCAGTCAATACGTGATACTTGGCCGTTTTATTTTACACACGATTAATGAATCCCTATGAAATCTTCGTAACGGTAGCAAAACGGTCAAGTATCACGTTTTAACTACAATGAAGCGTAAGTGAAGTTAAGCCTGGTGAAGTAAGGGGGCATAGATCATGAATTTTGGTTCTACATGAGATCTGACCACTTTTTGATAGATTTTGATTAAGGTGTAGTGTAGAGCTTGGCGTTATACGATATCTGATAACTTTTTCAGAGTGTAAGCTATGTAGGCTCGTCTTGGCAACATTTTTACATGAAAATGTTTTTGGTGGGATTTCATTTATTTTTGTAAGCTGGTTAATTACGAATACGAAATGTGAATATTTCTTAACAATCGAATAACATTCGCAGTATAAAAATATCGTATACGACTGAAAACTGCCGTGACTACTATCGGACCGATAACCGATTTCACGTGTTTTACATAATTTGTAATTTGTACAGACAGCAATTTATTACTACCTGCTGCCTGCTACTTCGCGCTAATGCCTAATTTTATAAAAGTGGATAAAAAACTAGTTTTTCTCTGATAAATATATCTTTCATCTACAAAAAGTCGGTCACCGATTAATAATCGGAATGAAATAGAACAGTCTAATTGCAGGAGTGCAACGCACTCAAAATAAATAAAGTCGGATAGAAATTATATGGAGCAAAAATCTGACCGATTATCGGTCCTACAAAAAGTAGGTCGTCCGTTTATTATATACTTGTATATGACTATTGTATTCCTTTTATGTATTAAAGATCAGATCCGTATAGTAAACATCCATTTTGTATCGTCCACCATATTGGATTCAAAATGGCGGCATTTATATTTTAATAATTTTTTTGTTGGTTTTGTAGCAATAACAGCTTACATAAATAATATCAGCTTTCTAGGATTTCAGGAAGTACCTTATGAATTTTGATGATCTATAAATGAGTCAGTGACGAAATCTGGGGTTTTTACACGTTGATAAAATCTAAAGTATAATAGCTACGACATTCAAACTTTGTATGTTTTATGTCTTTACCGATGTCATTATATGTTGAAAATTTCAACTATTTAGCATCTTCCAAAGAAAAGTTATGAGAGCTCAAAAAAACGACGAAACCTTTCGAGAAAAGGTAGGTAGTGCCCTTGCGCTTCGCTTGGCTCGTCTTGACGGGGGCACGACCGTGCCCCCAGATAGCCTATGTTATTCGGGCTATTACTAAAAATCTATTGACACCTCTTTTAGAATCGGTCACTTTTCATTAATCGTATCTGTAGGACGGAGCTGAGGAACGAACGAGAAAGAGGAACTAAGAGAAACGGTGTAACAAACATACACTCATAGACAAAATCATTATCCTTCCTTTTTAACCGACTTCAAAAAAAGGAGGAGGTTCTCAATTCGTCTGTATTTTTTTTATGTTTGTCACCTCAGAACTTTCGCCTGGGTGAACCGATTTGGATGTTTTTTTAATTTTATTTGAAAGCTGGTTCTTCCCGTTTGGTCTCAAATCAATTTGGTCCAGTTCAGACAATGGCATCCATGAAATTAAGTGTGAAATTTACATTAAGTATGTGCTCAACACATGGACAATTAATAATACTTAGCTCAATCGATTTCGATGATTCTTTTTTATTTATTTATTTCTGAAGTAGCCTAAGTATATTATTATGTTATCGTTAGTCGGGTAGGTAACAACATTGCGGATTTTTGGAGCATTGTTCACATTTCGGAGTTGGCAGCCCTGCGCGTACGCAAGTAACTAGACAATTTACTTTCTCCACTCCAGTAAATAACGATTACAGCGATGGTGAAAATTGGAAAGCAAAAATATATTGGTCATAGTTGATTATTAAATTAGCCTGATTAAACACCGCCAGTGCTGGCACAGATGACAGGCTTTATGGACACTATTGCCTAGTTTCGGATCCTATCGGTAACGACTAACGATATCATCGCTATTATCACTTGCGAAGTTCGAAAACTTGTGGGATTTGACATAAAGCTCGCTAAATGTCTAGAACTCTAGGGTAAAGTTGTATAGGCACTCCGTTCAGCTAATTTACAAAATCGGGATTGGATTTTGACAGTTGGCTAATCTTAAACACGACACTACCGCCAAAATAGTTTAGAAGTGAGTGTCGATTTTATGGAACTAAGTGCAATTAGAATTAATCCTAAAGCTAAATAGTCCATTGAAACGTCGTGAAGACGTCAATTATTTTGCCTACAAATATGTAATGTCTTACGATATTTTGTAGAACTCATAGTTACCGAGATATCGCAAAAAAAGTGTTTTCATCCCTTTTTCTAAGATAGCGGCGGGGGGACAAGGGTGGACCTGGAAATAGGTTCTCAAGTGAAAATGAAAATGAAAAATCTTTTATTTCCAAATAGGTTAGTAACTAACACTTTCAGAATTGTCCTACATGATGACCTACCACCGGTTTGGGGACTAACCCGGCGAGAAAAACCGGCGTAAGAAACTCGCTCGGGGCCACCTTTTAGCAAAAAGATGGGAAAATTGTTCTTTTAAAAAAAATATATATATAACAATGTTATAACTTAACATAAATTACAATTTACAAAAGTATAGGTACTTTATAAAATAGAAGTAGCCTCGAAAGTGGCCACCTTATTCCCAAGGTGTGCTATCATTAACAAAATCATTAATCTTATAATAAGCTTTAGCACACAAAGTAACGTTCTTTAACTACTTTTTTAAATTTATTGATGGAAAAATTTTGAACGTTTTCTGGGATGTGTGTGGGATGAGTGACGTTGGGTTTGAGACTTCTTTATCAATACCCGTCCTAGTGGTGATAGTCTTAAAATATACAGCCGGTTTCGTAGTAAGCAGGTGATTGCATAGCTAGTATGTAACTATGTAACGTTATACACCATAAGAACACCAACACCGGGTGACCTCTGATCTCGCATAACTCCATGGCGTTTATGTTATTTGCTAACTTGCTACCTTGACGGCCTTTGTGACTAGAAGTAAGAGCGTTGGCGCGGGTTCGAATCCCGCCGAAGGAGCAATAGTCATTGTATCCCTAATCCCTATTATTATTAATGTTGTGGCGGTACTACTAGCGCCACAATCCTGCATCGCGCTATCGAAGTTTTGTAAGACCGGCGCTGTATATACGACATCTGAAAACTAGTACAGTGGGCTTCGGCCTGACCGAGCATACCACCTCGCTCGGTCAGAGATCTCCCTTTGGGGCTTCCACTTGTACCCCCACAATGTGAATGTCTGTTAGTTTGTTTCGCTTTTACGCGAAAACTATTTAAACTGCAATCATGAAAATTTGAACACATATTCTTGAAGGTATTAGAAGTAACATAGGATACTTTTTATGTTCGGAAATCCTAGCTGATAGCTATAAGTAGGTACATAACATATAAAGTAAGAACTGTAACCGACACATGGGGCCTTACTCTCCAAACTGATTTGATTTTGATTCAGATACGATCATGCCGCGTACTTCCTAATAAATTGACATTTGATTATTTTGATTTTCAGTCGATTGATATGATCGGGGGTAGAAAAAGTTACGATCTAACAATTTTCTTTATCCTGATTAGTTTCAAAGTAATTCACCAAATAAAATACGAAAAACCACTGATATCGAACGGATTCGGTTCTCGATTGTGTCGGGAGTAAGCCCTCAGGGCCCGAATTCCAGATGCTATCGCTATTCATCGCTTACGAAGTTCGAAAACAAAATGTATGGGATTTGACATTAGCTTTGCTAAGTGACACACGAATTCCCTTGTCATTTAGCGAACCTTATGTCAAATCCCATACATTCTGTTTCCGAAATTCGTAAGCGATAAATAGGGATGGCGTCTTAAATCAGGGCCCAGGGCCCTAATTCTCAGGCCTTGAACTTAGTTTTTACTATCGGTCTTTCCCGCTCATGCAAATGAGATTTACCGCGCGTGCGAGCGGGATATACTAATATTCGGAACTAGGTTCGAGGCCTGAGAATCGCCGCCCAGGTGACCTCTGCTCTCACATACCTCTATGGCGTTTATGTTATCCTAGTCGCTAAGTAGCTACCTTGACGGCCACTACGTCTCAGTGGTAAGGCGCTCAAGGAGGTCGCGGGTTCTAATCCCACCGAGGAAGCAAAATTTTATAGCCAGTTAGTATGTCACACACACCATACACCAGGTGGCCTCTGATCTCGTATTATATTTCCAAACTTGCTACCTCGACGGCTCAGTGGTTTGAGCGTAGGCGCAGGTTCGAACCCTTCGATGGAACAAAACCTTTTCAATGTTCCTGATCTTGGTTAGGGTTGCTTATTTACAATGTGTATAGTAGAAAGTATTGATACATAATTGGTTGTTTCATGTGAATATCTTATCTGTATAGCGAGCTGTTATCAGCACAATACTGATTACGTGATAAAACACTGATAAGGATTGTTTTTCTTTTCACATGAACATTTTAATATGTTGCTCTATATATTACTAGCTGTGCCCTGCGCCTTTGTTCACGTGGTTTTTGAGTGACTTAAACCGTTTATGCAGCGCACGCAACGAAAGTCCCCAAATGTGAATAATTTTCCCCGTTTTTGCAACATTTCTCACTGCGACCAATAGGAGCGAAGTGTCCTCCTATTGGTCGCAGCGTAATGTTATATAGCCTAAAGCCTTCCTCTATAAATGGACTATCCAACAAAAAAATATTTTTTCAAATCGGACCAGTAGTTCCTGAGATTAGCGCGTTTAAACAAACAAACTCTTCCGCTTTATAATATTAGTATAGATAAATTCGCCCATACAACAAGTAAAAATAAAAGTACCTCTTTCGGCGCTGGTGCTTTCACAATAAACTCTATGTACGAGATCCATACACACCCTAAAGTATTATTACTCATTAATATTACAGCCTGTATAATTATCAAACTATACAATTATATTCCTTAATGGCGACTCGCCGGAACCTAGATAAACCCTGTGAGGCTTTCGCGGTACCTTCAGCATTTATATTTGGATTGTTTTAGAAGAATACTGCATAAACTGTTAAATAAACACGCATGATTAAACTTGATTTCTTGCCGTTGTGGAACCCGTCCCGGGAATCCGACTCGCACTTGACCGGTTTGTCTATACCTTGTGTCCACACACATCTCATCATATGTAACATCTCCACTAGGTTTTTGGCCTGTTAATAATTCTCGAATTAATTGTACAGTCACGTACAATTAATTCGAGAATTATTACATACACGTACCACAGACGTGTACATAATGTATGTATCAGCTCATTATATAGATAGTACAGTTCTGTACGAAAACGGTATTTCGAATGTTCTGATTAGTTAAATATGGCGTTAAGTTCGTTGACTTTAGACGCTTTGGATATTGTGGCTTGCGTTTTTTAGCACTGGCAAGCGAACTTGACATATAGGGTCGTTGTGTAGTCCGTTTCGACTTTCGACTAGTCTCTACCATCAGGGAGAGCGTTAGTGGGTATTCGGGTTTAGTGGGTAATCCCCGGGTGCGCTCACCCCCCACCAGGCCAGTCCCACAAACCCAGATTCCTTTCCTAGCAATCTAAAAAAATATTCGCATTTAGGTTGTTTGTTCTTAAGAAATGACCCAAAATCATTAATTACCTCATATAATATTTTAAAAAAAGTAACTCTTTCATCGCTGCTACTTTTACAGTAAACTCTATACGGGCAATAATATTGACGAGTGATAATAAGAGTGTGTATAGGTCCCGTATATAGAGTAGGTATACTGTGAAATCACCATCGCTGGAATAGGTACTTTAAAAAAATATTGGACGGGAAAATTTATGATGTTGGGTCCATTTCTCATAGAAACATGAAAGGCAAAAGTATATCTTTCAGCGCTAATACTCTCACAGTATACTCTACATAAGAGGCACATACACAATCTTAAAGTACCTTATATCATTCATTCATATTTCAGCCTGTATAATCTATACATATAATAAATCTGTAGAGGAGTCGTGTCTGTACATTGAAGATATTTGAGAAAAAATTTTATAGGGGACCTTTATTTACGCAATAGTACCCAAAACTATGATTTTTGAAATTTTTGTCTGTTTATCTGTTTGTCTGTGGGTTTGTGCACGCTAATCTCAGAAACGGCTTATCCGATTAAAATGTACTTTTCACTAATATATTGCAGCAAGCTTCACTTAACATTTAGTGTTTGTTTTATGTAAATCGGTTCATAAATAAAAAAGTTATGACAATTTTAAAAGATCATGTCGTACTTGCTGGACGTTTGTAGAAAACGCGCCGCCGCGCCGCGCCGCGCCGGGCCCGGGAGCCGCGCGCCGCTTCAAATTTTATTCGCAGCAAACATCAGCATCAGTTAGTACTTTTACTGTAAAGTCCTTTGTGATAAGTACTGTATGTACATATTTGTTTGCGTAGGTTATTAATAAATTAAAAAAACCGGGCAAGTGCGAGTCGGACTTGCGCACCGAGAAGACCGCAAAATTAAAAAACAGCGCGGCGCGCTCACTTAATATCATTGTCGCCACACCAGCGCAGCGTCGGCATCGAAACGATCATCGTCTGCAGTCGCTGCGGCGCAAAATCTAAATTTAAATACCTTAACGACAGTTTTGATAAACTAAAAATATATTTAAAACAGATCTTTTATAACACTGCCCTAAATCACTTTTCCACGCGTACGAAGTCGCGGGCACAGCTAGTATATAATATATTGCTAAAAGGTGGCCCCGAGCGAGTTTCTTACGCCGGTTCTTCTCGCCGGGTTAGTCCCCGAACCGGTGGTAGGTCATCATGTAGGACAATTCTGAAAGTATTAGTTACTAACCTATTTGGAAATAAAAGATTTTTCATTTTCATAAAGATGTACATATTATAAGAAATTACTACCTACCTAACTGTAATTAAATACATGAATGGATGAAGGTCATATGTCCTAAAAAATTTCATCCAGAAAATTAGGTTTAAAGCGTCACTTAAATATTTTAGATTATGTAGTAACGTATTAAGTTCATTGATTCTAGAGACGGATCTTTATGTTAATGTACTTAATACGTCACGACGTATTCTAAAATGCTTAAGTGACAGTTTGAACTCAATTTTCTCGAAATCATAATTTTGCTACATGATATCATATACGTCTTCAATGATCGTTTTAGTATTTGGCCGTTCGGATTCCGATGTGGGTTTACCACTAAACTGTAAACTCCTAACTAGTCGGATGCACTCGACCTCGCCGCGACCTCAACCCCTTTAGAACCAGAAATATTAACGCTCGAACACTCGATACTCGGACTCATGGAATTGCGGAGAGAAAAGGCTCATTGCAACTTCAATAATACAATTGGAATCTGACCAGCTGCGGGTATATATGTCGCAGTCATCTAATTGAAATCGCTATTTCATTGAGTAACTAGGGTTTTTATCGAATGAATTGATTCGATTGATTGATGATTCGATTTTAAAAGCAGGGGTAAGGCACCTGCCTTAAAATCGAATGGCTATCTAAAGAATAGCTGTCTAAAGAATATCTATCTAACTAATAGCTATCTAAAGAATAGCTATCTAAAGAGTAGCTATCTAAAGAATATCTATCTAACTAATAGCTATCTGGGGAAGAGCTATCTGGAGAATAGCTATCTGTGGAATAGCTATCTGGAGAATAGCTACCTGTGGAATAGCTATCTGGAGCATAGCTATCTGGGGAATAGCAATCTGGGGAATAGCTATCTGGAGAATAGCTATCTGGAGAATAGCTATCTGGAGAATAGCTATCTGGGGAATAGCTATCTAACTAATAGCTATCTAACTAATAGCTATCTAACTAATAGCTATCTAAAGAATATAAAGTTAATTTTGAATTTAACAATATAATAATTATTAAATATTTTTATACATGTTTGTAATGTGCTTGCCTATAACCTATCTTTTGATACCAAACAAGATACAATTATCTTAAATTTTTTTTTGAGATAGTTTTTGGGGTATAATTTTCAAAATCCAAAAGTTAAAAAATATATATATAGCCTATGTAACTCGCAGGAACACTACGAATCGATTGACACCTTATTTATTAAAATCGGACTAGTAGTTTAACCGCTACGAGGGAACATACATACATACATACAAACATACATACATATACTGCCAAAATCATTACCCTTCCTTTTGGCTTCGCCGAAGTCGGTAAAAACCCTAGTCACTCAATGAAATGGCGATTCAATAAGATGACTGCGACATATCCATTAACATTTGTTTATTCTGTAGAAGAAATTTTAAAGACATATTAATGTGACCTCAGATTATTAATCACGTACAAAAGCTTATTGACTGTAGACAATTGTAGTGTTCCTTCCTGTTTCCAAGAATGTGACCACGAAATCAAAAATTGCTAAATACCTACCGCTCAGACCAGTCTGCGCGGCGTGAGGCGTCCGCACACGGGCACAATGCTATGACATAATCGCCACAAGGACGAGATTGTGTAACACGTACGCTCTAATGGCCGTAATAGGAAAATACTGAGCGTTTTGAACTGGACATTGTGGAAGAATTCTCTATTAAAAAGTGGGAGCTGCGAATCGCCCACGTACTTTTTTTTATTATTATACTAGCTGACAAGCTGAAAACAATGGGCATGGGCCAACTTCGTTGAGCATAAAAACTGTTTGAGATGAAATTCCTACTAAAAAAAAAACAAAAACTCAAACCCAGAACCCAATTAATAAATTAAAAAAAAAGTTTAAGCGAGTGTCCTCTAAGATGACAGTTTTCATTGAAGACAAACAGATTTTCTATTTATTATATTCCCATAATATTATAGTAACCTCTTCGTATTTTGAATGTTTCAATTAGGCTGCCTCTCATTCTACGCTTTCACAAAGTGGTGAGTCCCAGATACTGTATTCGTTCCTCATACCCTAGGTTCTTTAAACCTCTGACTTGTTGGGGTTGGTTGAATGGTTCATGAGTAGGTGTTATTCTTACTCCGGCAGTAACAAAAATACCTCCCCAAGAACCATCTTCCCGTGGGTGGCGTGAAAGGCGACAGAGGAGCAGCGATTCCGCAGACATTGTTATTATCTCAAAACGGTCGTAACTGTCTTACATCGGTCCTACAAAAAGTGAGACGTGGGCGGGCACTAGTTGTATGGTACTTAACTACTTACCATAAATGTTTATTTTGTCGTGTTTGGTATTCGTATTTGAACGTCTAGCTATCACGGTTCATGAGATGTGCCTGGAGATAAATAGCCGGATAACGGAGTCTTAGTAATTGAGTAATAGGGTCTTAACCCTTTGGGTATGGAACCCTAAAACTTTCTAGACAGTTGGATAGCTCGGATTTTACAAATCAATATCAGCTTAAAACCGTTTAGTTTAATGTTATTTGGGATCAGGTCTCTTAATGAGCGGTAAAAGGTAGTCTATTTATTAGTATCTCGATTGTTAAGATCATGACCCCATCATCATAATACAAATAGGCCTTGAAATTGAAATGAAAAATGTATGTATCGTTACGAAATATTGTTTAAGTTGAATTGCCTAAATATCTTTAAATACAATGCATATTTTGTCCACTTCTAGACAATATTTGAAGGAAAAATTGTATTTTTTCGCGCAATTGGCACACCACTGCAACTCCTTTGAAGCGGCAGAACTGACTCATTTGATCTCAGGGATATGCTCTTTCTCTTAAGATACTCTTTTGATTAATTGGGTTTCTCTTCTTCTAATTAATTTCAATACCTTGCACTTGCTTTTGCTGACTTGCTTGTGTTGTGGTGGTGTTTCAAGTATCTGGTTTGTGAACGCTCGTCCACAGTGTGGGAAGAGTAGCTAGTACTTCTGGATGTACACGTTTGCTGGTAGGCTTGCTGGTTGTGTGGTTCTTCTTTTCTTCTTTTGATAATTCTTAATAGTTTAGAAACTATATCTGATATAATTGTCCTACATAATGTCCTACCACCGAGAACTTACCCGACGAGAAGAGCCGGCGTAAGAAACTGCCATTGTAGAATTACTAGGTATTAATTAAATTGTATGCTATTGATTTCCGCAAAGTAATGTAAAGCAAGTTTGTTATGACATTTCTTTTGTTCTGGTTAGTTCCTAAATCGGTGGTAGTTCATTGTGTAGAACGATTGAAGACATGAATGTATGAAGGAGATATGTAAGAAAATTCTGATACAGAAAAAATTGAGTTCAAACTGTCATTTAAACATTTTACAATACGTCGAAATGCATTTAGTTTAGTACATTAATCTAAAGATCCGTCTCTAGAATAAATGTACTTAATACGTTACTACATATCCTAAAATGTTTAAGTAACAGTTTAAACTCAAATTTCTGGGTAATTTTTTTGCGAGATATCACCTTCATCCATTCATACATCCGTCTTTAATTGTAATAAAGTTCTTTCTCCAATATCCGTTTTCTTGCTGATTGCATTTAAAAATAATAGGAGCCTATCGTCCAGCCTGAACCTTGGCTGCGGTCCAGCGACTTAATGTCAAGTGCCGTGCTGTTACTTCAGTCACGCCAAATATTTTAACTATCGCGTATTCTATTTTGGGTATGCTTTAAGTTCTTGCGGCATTCGTATACTATTTGTGGAATATGCAAACGGCTGGTGCTTGGTGGTTAGAGGTGATCACCGTTAATCGGAGCACTAGAGGAACAGCAAATAGCCTGTATTCCAGCGGTGAAAGCTGTTTTTCTTCAGCTATGAGACTTAGCCTGTATGATAGGTTTAAATTTATATGAGGGTCTTCAAAAGGTAAGGGGCAATTAAGTGAACCCGATGGGTAGGGATTTATACGAATCCCACGCCACTGGTGTCTTCTAAGGGTTAGTTGTTTCTGATAACCCCCCCGCTTGCACTAAAGTCTGAACTGACGCTTTTATTCCTAACCTCTTTCTCATTTGGAGAAAAACCAAGCAGGCTTTTTTTACGCCGGTTTTTGGGAACACCTAATATCTCTGCATGAGCGGTGCCGAAGGACTTTCAAGTAACACTATATCTGAATTGTAGGTTTTGAAGCTACAGGAAAAGGCATTTTGTCTTTTATCTTCGGGTTTTGCAAAGCCAAGATCAAAAGTATTTATCCTATCCGCCAATTAATTACTCAACCAATCGGTAGATTAATCTCAAAATTTGTCCAATCAAAAGACCCATTCTGAATTTATAAGTCAATCGACCAGTAATGAAGTCCGTCTCTAGATCAAAGTTAATCGTTCCGTTGCTCGACTAATAGCTCGATCAAACGCTCGATCAGTCTACCAATTGATACATTATTCGCTCGGCTCTTCGTTTGATGTACCAAAAATGCACTAGTTGGTCTGTTTCTACCATTTAAGTCATTTTGATTTGCTAAGGAACTCAATTGAGTTCCTTGATTTTTGAGTTTATGACAAAATTACAGTTTATGCAGTGTTGAGTCAATGTATCATTTGAGTCAGTTTTAACGCCACCGTGGTCCAGTGGCTTAGAGCTTGGCTCTCGAACTGGTGGTCGGTTTGAGTCCCGCGTTAGAACGACTAAAAACAACATTGAAAACATGATTGTCTGACAAGAAATACCTACATACTCGTAATATGATCCATACGTTGGATGATGGGCATGTAAAAAGTCGGCCCTGCGCCTGTTCTCTCGCCAGTCGCCTGGGTATATCGAACGAAAGTAAAAGAGCGAGTTTACTTGTGTATTGCGTACACACCTGACATTATAAATCTGACTCCTACGCCTGGTTGTAATGAATTCGGCCACCGACACTGAAATCGGTGTAGGAGCATAATATTATTGTAACTAGATTTACGACAGAAATCCAACTGTAAGTTGTTCGACTTGAAGTGCAACTGATTTGTCAGTTTTGTCACAGAATACAGGTCTGCTGATGATATGTTACCGTATATAGGCTCTTGTGACGCCAATGGTCCTCAATTAGAGTATTAATGAGCGTGACTGCGTACTGCCCCAATTCTTAACTGATGGCCTGGTTACTTGGCCCCTGCGCAGTATTAGAAGTAGATTGTAGTGTTTGATATTAATACCTCGGCCTTTTTAGAAGTTGGTTAAAATGGACAAGGATTGTTTTGGGCCTTTACAACTTGTAGCGTGGTCCATGTCCTTCATGAACCCTGGCGTATCTGTCGCAGTCATCTGATTGAATCTGCTTATTTAATTGAATGACTAGCGCGGTTATTTAATGGCATCAAACAGGTCGAACAGATAGCAATGTGTTGATATATTTTTTGATTAATTTACTTTAATGTGCGTTATAATAAGTACACATTCGGAAATTTTGAAGTTTAAAAATAAAATATTAAATGGCTGTCCTAGTCTCGGATTCATTGAATTTGTTGGTGAAAACATAATTCAATGAATACGGCTAGCCATTCAATCAAATATCAGATTCAATCAGATGACTGCGACATATCTATGTCGTCGTTTCAGCTATAGCGCTGGACATATTAAGTCCCCCCCCCCCAAAGAATTTCATGGGCAACCCCTGTACTCGCCGCGCTTGGCAGGCGGGTTGGCGAGCTCAGTTTTTACCCGACTTCGGCGAAGCCAAAAGGGTAATGATTTTGGCAGTCTATGTATGTATGTTCCCTCGTAGCGGGTAAACTACTGGCCCGCTATTGGGATTGTATATTTCAACAGCAGACGAATATTATAATTTATAAATATTTTTTAGCGGGTACGACCACGGCTCTACCTTGACCATATCTGTACCTATGAATATCTGGATTTCAAATTGAATTATTTTCTTGTTTTAGCCTTTTTAGACCCCTTTTTGCGAAGTCGGGTTATAGTTTTTTTTTACTTTTATTTTTAGATAATAAAAATTAACAATATCCGTGTGAAAGAGGAACAAATATCTATCCATCCATACCAACTTACAAACCTCTATATTTGTTCAGTAGGGCAAAGAAAAAGGGCAGCAAACATCCATACTTACAAACCTTTACCTTTATAATATTAGTTAAGATTTCATTTTGGAAAATAACCTCAATATCCCAGCGGCTTCCTTAGTATACTGAGTACACTTCTAAATTTCTGAGAAACTTCTAAATTAATACTTAGTTAAGATTATAATTTTAACTGCAGTTTCGAGGTAACTCTAACTTTGATCTCAGATGTGCCGTTATAGTTTTAATAACTTTTTAGTGTCGGTAATATTTTTTTTTGTAAATTGTTTAATAGCTGAAATAGAAACAGTTATGTTTTTGTTCTTAGCAGGCCTATAATATTTATAGTTTACACAAAATTTATAACGATTCGTTCTAAACGACTCTAAAGACAAAAAATACAGGCTGTAATATTAATGAGTGACAATACTTTAGGGTGTGTATGGGTCCCGTATAATACAAGGTGTAAAATAAATAAGTTATAAAACTTTAGGGTGTGTATGTGCCTCTTATATAGAATGTCAAAGGTAAGTCTATCAGTGCTGATACTGTGAAAGTATCAGCACTGATAGACTTACCTTTGACTTTCATGTTTTTATGAGAAATGCCCCAACATCATCCGATCATATATACCTACGGGACCGATACACACCCTAAAGTATTATCACTCATTAATATTACAGCCTGTAGAGTTTACTGTGAAAGTACCAGCGCTGAAAGAGGTACTTTTTTAACTAATTTTGTGGGCAAATATTTGACATTTATCGACACTCATTCGATTTTCAGCTTTATGTATTATATAAGATAAGATTAGTTTTACTCTAAGTGCTCTGTATTTTCTCCGCCATTCCATATTCATCATACAATCCTAAAACACGAACAAAAGTTAAATCTGCGTAAAACAATGAGCCGCGTCATCCGAAACATTCACGGTCGGCTCGCACGGTCACAAGGTCACCGGGCGGCAAAAAGTGGATTCTGTTGTTTTAAGATGGTGACGAAATCGGTCAACTTGAAAATGCAAATGAATTCTATCACGAATATATTATTATATACGTTTGTATCTGGTGTTTTCTGTTAAAATATTGCGTTTGTTTACTTTGAAAATTAACGTAAACCTTGTTAGACATTCGTCTCGTTAAAAAAACATTTATACGGTAGAATTGAGATACCTCTTCCTTTTTTTATGGAAGTCGGTTAGAAATGAGCACAGGGCCCTGATTCAAGATGATGTAGTGTCTCCTACTAAAATGTGTGGGATTTTGCATAAACGTCGCTAAGTGACACACGTCGTCTGTCGAATGTCAATTACTATACATTTTTAACCGACTTCCAAAAAAGGAGGAGGTTTCTCAATTCGACCGTATATATGTTTTTTTTTTATATTTGTTCGCGGATAACTTCGTGGTTTATGAACCGATTTTAAATATTTTTTCTGTGTTGTGTAGGGTATAATTCCAATTTGGTCCCCTTGTCACCAAAATGGAGACCTGATGATGGGATCCGTGAGGAATCGAGGGAACTCCTCAAAATTTATATGGAAACACATATCGATTTTGATTTTTTCTGAAGAAGCCCAAGCATATGTTACCAAATAATCCTTTTGAAGTCGGTTTTTTTTTGTTTAAAATTATGTTGTCGAACTTTGTAAGTTACTCGAAGTAAGTACGTACGTACTCCCAAACTCTCCATCGCACGCGCGTCATATCACGCGTGGTCGATCGTGACAGACTGATATTCGAATCGAAGTTCGAGTTACGAGAATCGGGCCCCTGGATTGTGCAAACATTGTTGATCTATTTTCATTGTCCTAGTTAGTTTCATAGTAATCCACCAAATTAAATACCTAAAGCCGTTGAGATCGAACTGATTCGATTTTCGATTGTGTCGGTAGTAAGCCAAGGAGGAACATTTCGTAGCTTCGTAAAGTTATCGATATAACAATTGTACGAATAGCTCGACAGCGCCAATACAACTGGCATTCGATTACTTTACCTACTTTACGGAGTTATCAAATGTCCCTGCTTGAGCTACTGTGCGATTTGCTGACGTGACGGTGCGTTACGTCGCCAGTCGGCACGTATTCTAACTGGCCAACAGACTTTCCACCGAATCAGTGGGCTTAGCAAGAACAATTGACAACAACGTATGTCATCTAATGAGATTCGAAAATAACAAGCCTAATGCATTAGATTTTTACGTATACGTCGCTGTCAGCGCTAAGCCCGCTTGAAATTATAATCTCCAAAGTTCTGGTGTGGTGTCGTCTATATAATATTGTGATCCCTTCGTAGACGAGCGCCCCCACACGAGATAACGGTAAACATTCAAAATAACTGGACAGAAATAACCTAACTTCCTTTTATAACGCCCATTGTGATATATTTAATGTTGACTGCTCTTCCCCAGTTTTGGATGCCGATGAACTTTTTTCGTAATATTAAGTATTAAGATTAATTTCTCTGTCGTATTCTTTATAAGTTACTCAAAAAATATGTATGAAAGAATTATTATTCCTTTTTAATAATCATAATAACAAAATACCAACGTGAACAATCAAAAGATAATCGCGATAGTGTTGCCGACAACCACGCGAACGAAGTCGCGGGCACAGCTAGTCATTTATACTAGAAAATAGGAATAGTATTTTTATATTTTTTACTAGGAATTTTTCTATACTAAACCACAGAGTAGATAATAAATAATTGAGTGTTTCAATTGTTCCGCCACTTCACGAGGCAATGGAATGAAAACCTAGACTATAAACAACTTATAACGCGTCAGTAAAAATGAATAATTAGACAAATAGCTGAATATACCGCATTTCTTTCTAATTAATGTGAGACACCAATTGTCTCGATACTATTTTTAATCGATTTCTTTATTTCATTGCCGACAATGTGGGGCGAAATAATTATTGTAATTGTATGCAGAACACCAATTATGAGCCAGTTGTTTTTGCATTGCTAATGTTGAATTCCACGTGTTTATGTAGTGTTGTTCTATATCGATAGTTTTGCATTCCATTCCGATACAGTGACCGTGGTACCATGTTGTCATTAAATCATTAGTCAGTCTGCAGCAAACAGTTTCAATGTCTAAGCTAGACATTCATTGGTTTTTGTGTAGAATGCTGTTTTCTAGAATATTGTACCAGTTATTGAAAATATTATTGAAATTGTCATTTTTTAGCTTATATAGGTTCGCTTTTACGTGTGGTACCTTCTCCACCTCGTATGTAAAAACTACAACTTTTCAGTAGAGTCAACAAAGTTAATAATTTTAGATTTTATTATGACATGGATGTTGGATGTGTAGGTACTGTACATAACTGAACCTCATTTAAAACAAAATCCATGTCATAATTGAATCTAAAATTATTCCGTTTTTTGACACTCTACTGAAAAGTTGTAGTTTTATAGATACGAGGTTAAGGCCGTGTTTCACCAAGCAATGTTAAAGTTTCATGTTAAAATACCATGCCATCTCATTCATTGACAGGAAATACGAGAGGGATGACATGATATTTAAAGAAAGATTAACTTTGATTGGTGAAACACGCCCTTAGAAATTAAAGCGACGATATTACTTATTTAAGTTTGAGGTTCTAGATGTATATTGTGTTACATGTAGTCGTTTTAATTATTTTTTTGTAATATTCAGGTACATAGTCAGAATTTTAGTATTGTTTTTAGTTTTTACATGTGCATGTAAATGTCATTTTGCTTTTTAATATGTTTATTGCTGTAAGTTTTCGTCATTCTAAAGAAAAAATATAGGTGTCAAAACTGTCGATATGTAAATATACATCACTAGTTCTCAAATTCAATAAAAATATCGATACGTACATCACTAGTTCTCAAATTCAGTAAATAGTTTGGTAATGCGGTAGACCACCCGTTCTGATATTTGTATTGGCTGGCAATAGATTTGGTGGTTAACGTTTGTCGAATATTTACGATGTTGCTTCTTGATGGATAGCTAGAAATAGTTTGAATTTTTGTGTGAATGTTTTTGAACGATAGTCTCATGAATGCCATAGTCATAATGTCTATGGATGCTGCAAACCACGTTAATTTAGAACTTTGAATAGTTTGAATATCGTTTGAAGTTATATTAAAACAATAATATAAATTTACAAAACAATAATCCTCCGGTGAACATGATGAAAAATATTATATTATATTTTTAGGAAATTGTCAGCAGAGGTCTTAAAAATTGAGAAAAAGGAAAGAGCTCTCGACTCGGAGATCGTGGGTTCGATTCCCGCGATGGAACAACAAAACATGTTGTTTTCATTGTCTGACAAGAAAGATGGATCCATGCGTCGGAAGCGCATGTAAAAAGTCGGTCCTGCGCCTGATCTTCCGCCAGTCGTCTCGGTTATTCGTCCCACTGGGCTACGAGAGGATGAAGGAAGAGAGAATGTTGTGTGTGTCTATGTATTGCGCACTCACTTGTGCACTATAAAATAACCTCTGCGTAGCAGGCCTGGTTTCAATGAAACCGACCACCGTCACCGAAATCTGTGTGGGGAGGAATTATTACTATTACGTTGATAATTATATTTATTCAACGAAATGAATTCCCTGAAACAGCTCAGAATTAAGGTCTGAATCCAATTATTTCATAATAAAATGCTATTTGTAACTTTTTCATTTTACTTTTTATCTTGAAGTACTAAGTAATTATATTGTACTCCATTGTATTGTAACTTCAGATGTTTCTGATTGGGCCACTGGAACTGGTTTTTTTTTTCAGTGGAAACATTTACTATTAAATTGTCTACACAGTTTGTCACAAGAACGTTACAATTTAGAAAGAAGTGCACTACATCTCGGAACGTTTTCGTTTTTACGACGTCGATGATTTCTTCCAGTGCAGTAAAAAACTCATCAGGCGGACTGCGCGGGCGATGACAGTGAAAGTGAACTTATTTTTACTGGCTAGGCTGCGTGCACACTGCGGGGAATTTGTTTGTTAAGCTGTGTGCAGACTGTGGGCAATTTGTTTGTTGAACCGCGTACAGAATGATGGTAATTTGTTTGTTAAGTCGTGCTCACATTAATTAAAACTGTCACTTAAACAATATATAGAATACGGCGTAACGTATTAAGTACATTCATCTCAAATACGTCTCTAGAATTAATTTAAACCCAATTTTCTGAGTAATTTTATTGCGGCAAATCACCTTCTAAAATTTTTTTAAGTATGTTTTTTTTTTTTTTCAAAATTCAAAAAATTTTATTTCCAAATAAAACTTAAAAAGATATTTTCGGAAAGTCAACAAAAAGGCTACCACCGGTTCAACCCTAGCCCGCCGAGAAGAATTCATTTATGTCTTCAATTGTTAGAAGTAAAAGTATGTGCACACTGGCAACTAAATATTGACAATTTTTGAACTCATGATTCAGCTTACATTTAGGTTAGTGAGCGTAAAAACGTCTGTAGATTGCTCAGATGCTCAGATGTAAAGCTATTGAGGCAGTAGCTTAAAATTATAATACTGATACGGAATAGTTATAAACAAATAATAGCTTAAAAAACTTAAAAAAAAATACGCTTAATTGCATTGTCATTGGTTCTTGATACGTATGCAAAGTTTCAAATAATTTGTGAAAATTATGCTCATAGATGCCGTTACATAGATAGATACATACATACAACCCAAGCTTATAAAAGTGTTAATAACGGGTGTAAAAAGAACATTCACTATAACATTGGGATATGATTAATTGATTATACTACCTTTTCTCATTCTAGAAATGTATTAATTTTTTAAATAAAAAAATATATTTTTGTGCGACAAAAGAATAAGAAATGGTAAAAAGTAAAAAATATTTGTTCTTAGTTTTTTACAAAAAAAAAAAAAAAAAACATTTCATAAATGAGGAAAGGTAGTGTATATTATTTAGCAGTTTTCGGGCAATATTCTAATAGCAACTTCTTAATATAAGTACCATGTTGATCCCAAAATAGAGCAACGGATTACACCTTCGTCAGTGAAGTGATTAATATATTTTACTTCCTTCATAACCTGTGTCTACAAACCCATGCATATTCGTTTTTATTAACAGCAACAAATTCAAGAATCTGTCCATTTCCTTCCTATTTCAATAAGGATGTACTTAATATCTTAATCTGAGTAAATACTCGATAATTGGAAGCTGTTAAAGACATTCGAATAGTGTGACGTTTCGTAGTAATGCAAGGGAGACGTGAGTTTCTTTTTGTTTATCCCTCTTAATGTCATGACGGACGTAAGAAGGGTTTGTAAGGTCAAATTTATCTATAGTATGTCCCGTTTAATTTTAACCTAAACGTAGACAAATCCGTCTATGACATGACAACCATAGACAGTAGACTTTATTCTACAGTCGGCAGTGTCAAAATGGCGTAGAATGAATTATGATCCTTTGATATTCGGACGAAAGTGTTGATGAGTCGTCCTACCTTACCCTAATCGTATATATATACTATGGATCCCCAGTCCCGACTCGAATTATCATAACTAATCATGATCGTCTCTTTTCAGGTAGAAGAGCGCAAGAAGGCGATATGGGAAGCGTCGATATCGCGGCGGGAGGCGTTGCTGCAGCGCGAACGTGACCGCACGGAGCGAATGGAGCGCGCGCGCGCAGCTCGCTCGGCGCCGCGGCCGGCGTTCGCGTTCGGCTCGTCCACGCCGCGGCTGCTGGAGCCCGTCGACTCCGCGGGATTCTTCTGGGCCGCGCGCAGGTGTGTACGCGGCGTTATCTTGCACGCAACACCATGTACCTGGCGATATCGCGGCGGGAGGCGCTGCAGCAGCGTGGTGTGTACGCGGCGTTATGTTGCACGCAACACCATGTAGCAGATGATATCGCGGCGGGAGGCGATGTTGCAGCTTAAACTTTTGAATACACAGCAGGGGTTCTTCCTGTAGGAGAATCAGCCTTTGCCACTGCAGCACAGTATATCCTTCAGTATAGATTCGCGCGAATGTTTGTCGCGGACGAGAATACCCGCAACGAACAGGATCGAGCGAAATTCGCGCGAACTCGCAGTGGTAGAGCTAGCTTAACATGTTCATATTTAAAAACATTTGGATTAGTAAATGAGGAAATTAGGATTTTATTAATATTTTTTTCTTTTAATTTTAATTTTTGTTATAACATTTCATGTATACCTACCAAAATTTTCCCATCTGTGCCCAACGCAATTTGACTAATTAATTTTTTCTTTCTCCCAACCAGCACCAACCCCGTAGATCAGATGAACTTTTTTGAGTCACTGTAAGAGGTTTTTCGTTTTTTTGTTATGTTGTTTGTTTACTTACTAATTTTTCTTAACTTAGTTGACTTAACTGTGCCGTTTATATGTTCAATTAACAGCATATTTTGTGCATGATAACTGTTAGCATGTACTTGACTTTTTTTTATTTATTCGTACCTAAGTACCTTAAGGTATAAAAGGTATTTTGGATCGAAAGAAAAACAAATATATACTTGATATAGAAGAAAAGAAACGTATAATTAAAACAATCGAAAACAGAAGGGGAAAGATGGTTGATACACTTGATACGACACAATATGAATATTATAGAGAGAAAAGTAGAATATTATAGGGAGAAGGGAGGGAACAAGTAAAGAAGAAGATAAACGTTGTGTAATGTGTTTTATCAAGATGTCAAAAGTAAAGGACCGAGAAAAAGGTGCATACTCCACCGAACCTAGCTTTAAAATTTTTAATGAATGACTACTGGTTTCTGAAAGGCTGATCCAATCGCCGATCAGCTAACATTTGAGTTAACATGCCATTCTAAACGGTTATTGGTGAACGTAGCGAGCTAGCGAAGTTCTTGCGAGTGATGTTCATCAACGTTCAGAAGGGCTTGTTAACTCAAATGTTAGTTAATCGTTAGTTGATCAGCCTTTAAAAAACCGGGGGTGAATGAATGAAGTACTATCCAAAGTACTTCATTCATGAATGGGATGAATGATCACCGTATATATGTCGCAGTCATCTTATTGAATCTAGTTATTTAATTGAATCACTAGGCGGTTATAAAATGGCGTCAAACAGCTCGTACAGATAGCAATGTGTTGATATATTTGTTGATTAATTTACTTTAATGTTCGTTTTATTAGTACTCATTCGGAAATTTCGAAGTTTAAAACTAAAATATTAAATGGCTGTCCTAGTCTCGGATTCTAAAATTTGTTGGTAAAAACAGGATTCAATGAAAGCGCTAGTCATTCAATTAAATAGCGGATTCAATCAGATGACTGCGACATATATAAAAATATTAGTATCCAAAGAACTTGTGCTACATGTACCAGACAACGGTAATATATTTTTACTTTCATCTATACACATGATACGCATAATATTTAAGATTTTTATTATATTATACACATATTCAATATAAATCTTTGACCCAAAATTGAAAACTTTTTTTTTTTTTTCGAGGGGAAATGCGTTGCGCATACCCCGTAACCCCGGGACAGTGTCGCGAGGTTATGTTGGACTCCCCAGTGCTTCGCACTGAGTTAACCAACTAAAACCCCCCGATGTCCTTCTTCACGCTTTCTTTTCCCTCGGCGGGATTCGAACTCGCGACTGCCAGCTTGAGCACCACTGCGCTACAGAGGTCTTTATATAAGGATGTTCATAAATTCATCAATGTTAGGAACGAGAAGGTCTTTTGAAGGTCACACTTTGCTGTCATCGTCCACGTAAGTAGACCACCGTGACGCAATTGTGTCAGCGTAAAATTGATTATGCCGAAACGGACCGTATAATTACTAGCCACAAGACCCAATTTACTGTGCCGCGGCACCTTTCCTTTGAGTCATTGTCTATAGACTGAGGTGTGCACTGGTAGTTTTATAACCAGTATGAAATTGTAATAATTTTAGCTCCTACTAATTAGTAATTACTATAATAGGAGTCTGATAATGGGCTATTTTATATACTTTTCTCCTAGGGCCTTACTCTTTAAACTGATTTGATTTTGATTCAGATTCGATCGTGCCGTATACTCCCGAATAAATTGACGTTTGTTTATGAATACGGTTGGGAGTACAAAAAGTTACGACCTAACGATTTTCTTTACCCTGTTTAGTTTCAAAGCAATCGACTAAATAAAATACCAAAAGCCGTTTTGAAATCGAACTGATTTGATTCTCAATTGTGTCGGGAAGCCTGCTAATGACTACTAGATATGATGGTGATTTACAATCAACTCATTTATTTGTATCTCAAACAGAAAAAGAGCAAGATAGAGTATGACGTCATTGCAATAGTTACGTAGTCTTATGTTCGATTTTTAGCTCTATTGTATTATCAGCCCAGGCTTCTATTTTCAGTGCTCTGAATTCACTCCGGCCTTCATGATTCCGGATCAATGTAAATTCCGGTAATGTGCTAGTATATGCCGATTGATTCTCCTAGAGTCTATTTATACCAACTTTGTTTTCAAATCCCTGCCCACCAAAATGTTTGTATAATATTCTGTCCTAGGATTTAGAATTCTCTATATTTCTCCGTTCTTTGTTCTCTGCCAGGAGCCTACGTACTTACAACTTACTTCGTACTTACCCTTCTGTACATTGCTCTGTTCTGTGCCAGGAGCCCACGTAGTACTCTGTACCCTACTGTACATACTCTGTTCTGTGCCAGGAGCCTACGTAGTACTCTGTATCCTGTTCATTACTCTGTTCTGTGTCAGGAGCCCACGAAGTACTCTGTACCCTACTGTACATTACTCTGTCCTGTGCCAGGAGCCCACGTCGTACTCTGCATCCTTCTGTTCTGTGCCAGGACGTAGGACACTTGGGCATGTATTCGAGTAACGACTAACGAGTGACCTAAATACCGCATGCCGTGCGTAAATAGACACACTCGTTTAGTTTTCGCGGTATACGCGAGAGAGGTAATTGAGAATGTTACTAGGTATACAAAATTGGTTAGGGCGTGTTTCACCCCAGGTAGGGGTGACTTAGCTCACTAGCCTCACTCAGTAGGGTGACAACAGCTTTAGGGCGTGTTTCACCAAGCAATGTTAAAGTTAATCCTTCGTTAAATATCATGTTGTTCCTCTCGTAATTCCTATCAATGAATGCATGGTAGCAGAAAGCATGGTATTTTAACAAGCCGTTAACACTAACATTCAAATCGGGACTTAAGCTGTTGTCACCCTAATGGGTGAGGCTAGTGAGCTAACGGCCGAATACTGAAACGTTAATCAAATATAGCAATCAGCTGAATAGCGCTTAACTGTAAGCATCACTCAAATTTAATTGGCATTCACAAACGCTGCTCAACCAAGTTCTGGGTACACTCAGCTAAGTGGACCTGTAAGTAGCTGTTAAATAATTACGCCATGGCAACATTCACATTATCTCGTTTTACGCAACATCGTCTAATTGTTTATTATTTACTGCCTTACACAGTTAAGCCAAAACAGTAAAAAATCATATATATTTTTATTTTTACTCATCAATATATTTAATTAATTAGGTTTTAATCAATTAAACCTAAAATTTTTGGCAAATAAAATAAAAATATGGAAAACTTAATGTAAAAACCAGCAACGACATTGTCTTAGAACGGAACACTTTTGACAAGTGAGTGATACTGCTGAGCCCGCGATTTTCAACAAATTTAAAACATTTTTCAAAGAAATTTCCAATTTTATTATGGGGGAAAAAAAGAAACGTGGATCTAATTATACAGTGGCGGAAAAGAATATACTGCTGGTTAGTATTAGTAAAAATGTGAGTAATATAACAGTATTTTGATTAGTAACAAACTTGTTTTTGATTATATAAACAAACTTTTCTAGATATCAACACCTAATAGAGAATAAGGAAACAAATTCTAGTATGATTTTAAAGAAGCGAGAGGCTTGGGTAATGTTTGCAAGCAATATAATGCTGTTGCTGCTAGTGGGTTCCGGACATGGCTGCACCTCTATGAGAACCTCAAACAGCGGTCTAAAAAGAACATAGCTAAAGGAAATGCAATAATTCCCATGACAATACATAATACTATCACATACACATAACAATTTATGTTATGTGTATTGTGTACATATAGTTCTATTTTGTATCTCTAAAATCACATTTATATACTTTCAGCACCTTCAGTTTTATGAAAAAACAAATAATATTAAAGAAATTCTAACTAAAGCTTCAGTAGATTAGGTTTGTAATTTATGTAAATGTACCAGTGTAAAAAAAGATTTTAAGCACTACCTACTTACATAAATTTAACAAGATAATTTGTGTTTTACAATTTTGTAGAAAGGAATCAATCGCATTGGTGGTGGGTCTTACCAAAGCACACTTATACAGACAATAATAGCATTGAACAGACTGGGGCATCTCCTGATATGTTATTATACGAAAGTATTGAGATTGGTAAACAATTCTATTATTTTAATTTTCATTATTGAAAAGTATCATACATGCATTAATTTTTATTTCGTTTTGATTTTAGATTATGAAGATAGTAGGATAGTAACAGACAACATTACCATGCCAGGAAGAACAGCAAAACCTCCTTTTCAACACCTCAAAACGCCGTTCTACTGGATTTTTTGTGCTTATTTGTGAACGGCTATATGGTGCTTCTGCAGATATTGTCAAAATCACCTCTTTCTAGCTGAGCACACAATGGTGAATCATGAAATATAGTACTGTCATGTACTGATCCAGGCCATCTTGTGACTACATTTCTGATCCAGTTCTGAATCACACATCATTTGGACATTTACAGAAAAGTAGCCTTTTCTATTTTTATACAGTTCAGATTGATCTCCCCCTAAAACAAGCATAACATAAATTAAATATTAATTGAAATCAGATTTTGATTATTGATTTAGAGAAATATATACATAACATACAGACCTGGATAATTAATTTTCATATGGTTGCAGTCTATAGCCCCTACAACTCTGGGGAAGTTTGCAATACTATAAAAATCATGGCCAACTTGCAGACATTCTTGGCGTGTTGGCATATTTATGTAAATCGACAGCATATTCGCTATTTTAGCCGCACAATACGATGGACAGTAGGCTGTTCGACGTGAAAAATATCGCCTATTACACGTTGATAACTGCTGGTGGCATAAAATCTTAAGGTTATTAATATTTGGTCCACTGGCTGTATTGATCTGTTTCTTCTTGTGCACGGTTTTATCAAGTTCCCGAATCCAGACTCCAAATACAATACTTTTCAATCTTTGGAAACACGGAACCGCACATCATTACGAAGCACGAAACTCCACATCATTATAGATTTTAAATGTATTCAGCTTATCAACATTTCGGCGACTCACGGACGGTCTTTCATGATCAGAAAGAGAAGATATCGACGATAAAGACATATTTTAACTATTTACAAACACTTTTTAAACCTTAATTATAGATGTAAGAGACCTCTTGACCACTCTTAAATACAAGCGACGCTCAAATCAGTTTTGACAGCTAATTACGGTTGAGTGACGTTCCAGTATACGATTTTTTCACTGAGTAACGCTCATGCGGAGTTTGAGTGTAACTTATTTCATGGTTCACTTAAATCTAAATGTCGCTTAAAATTTACGTTTGAGTATACGAATTTTCTATATAAGTGGTACTCAAAAATTTAAACAACACTTAAATATTTGAGTTGCGTTTCAGTATTCGGCCGTAAGTCACCTACTGCTTGTATCTGTACAAATACACTAGTTTTTGTTTCATTGAAAAATACCAAGTATTAAGAGGAAACACCACGGTTGAGAGAAATACAAAATAGGTATTTATAAAATCTATTGCTGTCTCGCAGTGCCTTAGCTAGCCAGCACTAGCGCGATAGAGAACTGCAACTTGGACTGAAATTACCTATTAAAAGTACCAGAAATTGACGTTTAGGGGATTCCTGTTTCCTCCTCTTAAACTTAACCGATTTAAATATTTTTTTCTGTATTAGCTAAAAAAGGAAGCTCAATTCCTTTTTTAGCTAATGCAGAAAAAAATATTTTTTTTCCTATTTGGTTCCTATTTTTTGCTTTTGTTGTTTATTGTAGTCAAATCTGTTTCCTAGATATTTAAACATAGCGGAGAGTTTGGCCATTTTTTTTAGGTTTTTAAACGTCCATATCTCTTTAAATAATTAATTTATTAAAAAAAGGAAAAAATAGGGACGTACAAACAATATCTATAAATATTCAGGAAAAAAATTGTTACTCTAGCAGCATTATCCAGGGAGGAAATAGAAATCCCCTAGACCCCTATTTTTGTATTAGAATTATGTAGAATTGACATAGATTTGAAACTCTGAATTTGCAGACGTTGAAAAATGACGTCATCGGATCGAGAATTTGAAATTGAATATTTTGGAAACTACACGACGTATAATAGTAATAGTTTTTTTACTCATATTTCTATTATATTTATACAAATACGCTGGATTTATTTTATTGAACAAAACCAAGTATTAATGAGTTTACAGTTCTAATTTCGTGCTGTATGTTTCCGTCCGGAGCGATTCCTAATAATAAAGACTTCTAACATTTAAATAAGTTATTGTCATTATAATTTACTAGCTGACCCGTGCCCACCTCGTTGAAAATAGAAACCGTTTAAACCTTACCGGGACTTACACGAATATTTCAAGACTAAAAATAGCCGAATCGGTTAAACCGTTGTCGAGTTTTAGCCAGACTAAAGAACAGCAATTCATTTTTAATTTTTATATATAAGACTAGCAGCTAGCTGAACCGTGCCCACTTCGTTGAGCATAGAAACAGTTTGGGATGAACCGTTTAAACCTTCCCGGGACTTCTACGAAAATTTCAAGACTTAAAATGGCCGAATCGGTTCAGCCGTTCTCGAGTTTTAGCGACTAACTCGAGACTAACGAACATCAATTCATTTTTATATATAAGATAGAATAGATAAAATATAAATTAAATCCTTACAGTCCTTCGCCGCGTCTGATAAACTCAGACTACTGCACCGATCTTCATGCGGTTTTCACCATTGGATAGAGTGGTTCTCGAGGAAGGTTTTAGTGTGTTTTTTGGACCCGGTAGGTGGCGCTGTTCGTCAACTTAATTCTAAGGCGGTACGAAATTTGCCGGGTCAGCTAGGCTTTACATAAAGAAAAAACAGCAAACCCTGTTTATTGTATAACTTTCTTTGCGGATGACGAAATCGACAAAACGCCATCACTGTACCATTGTTACTGAAACAATACTGGGGTATCTGTAAGGTCATCGAACCTTTTTGTTTTGGACCTAAATTTTGACTGGCGATTGTATGAAGGGGAATGATAATTAGGAAATATTATGATTGTTTGTATAGAATAGTATAGTAGGTACTTTAGAAATAGGTATTAAAGGTCAAATTTCGTTAAATAGTTGAAGATAATAATGGATGAAGGTGATGACTGATGATATTTTTAGTTTTTACACAGAAAATTTAGTTTAAACTGTCACATTAAAATGTACTTTAATGTAGTTAAATGTATTAAGTACATTGATTCTAGAGACGGGCCTTTAGATTAATGTACGACGTGTTCTTAAATGTTTAAGTGACAGTTTCAATTAAACTTTCTCGAAATCAGAATTTCTCTACATATCACGTTCATCCATTCATGACTTCAATAATTTATTAATTTGGAACTTTATAAAGGTTCTGCCTCATCTCTTCTTCGTCTTAAGGGCGTCTGTCGCTTTCGCCTCGTATACTATTTATGTCTTGTTTTGTCCTGCCGACTGCATGAACATAGAGCAAAAAAACCATATCGACGTGCGGCAATAAAACAACTGAAATTAAGAACAGCTGTTTTTTTTATTTGGTTCACAAAACAGGATACAATTCACAATTACATGTAAGCTTCTTATATGTATAAAAATTAAACTAGGGAATGTATCCCCCTAGGATGTGAACACAGCATGCACTAAATACTAAAGTTGAGTTATCTTAGCTGATGAATTATATAGGCACTTACTTTAATAATAATCGTAGTTAGTTGTTATGTTCTAACACAGTCTTAGTCATGTGTAACTGTATACTAAGATGGCACATTATGGCATTTCAGGGCGGCATCAACGACGAATGTGATGTACGCGTCTGCGCCGCTCACGAGACGCGCGTCTGCGCTGCACCTCGATTCCGACACCGACACCAAAGGTAACATACATACAAACATACATACATGTTTTGAACACTGTTTGGAGAAAAAAAACATGAACACATCAATTTTTTTATTTTTTTATATATTTGGTACACAAAACAGAATATAGCCAAACTTAATACAAAACATTTTGAATAGCCTTATAGACTAGACTATATGTGAGTATGTGAACACAACATGACATTAAGCAATTAATAGGTTTAAGAAAGTATTCAAAGTAGTTAATGGAATCAGGCGTTACTTTGCGGAAATCCATAGCATACAATTTAAATATATTATATCTAGCAATATCCCGCGAAACAATTATAACCACAACCTGCAAGCAGATGAGTGAGTGTACGCATAGGCATGCGTTTGATGCACCTCCCTCCTCCCACACTGCTTATGCGTACACTCGCAAGCAAAAAACATGAAAACACTACCACCACACAAGCAATAATGTTAACACGATCGTGCAAAGTCCCACCACCATGCAGGTTGCAAAACTCGACGCGCGTTTCGCTCCGACCCCGGAGCATCCTCAGGATGTTGACTCTGCGAACAATGTTCGTTAAGTTATTGAGTTTTGCAACCTGCATGGTGGTGGGACTTTGCACGATCGTGTTAACATTATTGCTTGTGTGGTGTTTTCATGTTTTTTGCTTGCGAGTGTACGCATAAGCAGTGTGGGAGGAGGGAGGTGCATCAAACGCATGCCTATGCGTACACTCACTCATCTGCTTGCAGGTTGTGGTTATAATTGTTTCGCGGGATATTGCTAGATATAATATATTTAAATTGTAAGTATTCAAAGAACGTTTGTGTGCAAAAGCTTACTATAAAGTTAATGAATGAATGATAGCACGCCTTGGGAATAAAGTAGCCAAGGCTACATATAGAATGTTGATGTTAATTAGTTTTAGTATTGACATATTTATATGTAAACATACCTATACTTTTTTTTTTAAAGAGAAATTTTCCAAATTTTTGGTAAAAGATGGCCCCATGCGAGATTCTTACGCCGGTTCTTCTCGCTGGGCTAGTTCCCGAACCGGTGGTAGGCATCATATAGAAACGACGTTCAGAAAACATAATTGTAAAATTTATTCTGAATAAAAATATTTGACTTTGATTTTGGACGATATTGTTCTAAAATTGATATCAAAATAATAAATTTAGAGCACTATTTGTTATTGGTATTTGGTAGAACGGGCATAGAATCGCTTGTTTAATGATCCCACATTAATAAAACAATATCAAACTTGCTCTCAAGAATTGCTATCGCAACCTCTACTTGAGAACCTATTTGACAGATAAAACAACGTTTCGTTTCACTTTTCAAAATGAAAACTTGATAAACTCTATTGTATTAAATCTAATTTAAATTGGGCTTTTCTATACAACAATATTTATATTTAAGCTATATTTATAGTACGTCCGAGATAAATTTAACTTAAACGTAAATAAACCCGTCTATGTCATAACCAAAGACTAGTCAGTGATGCCAATTGGCCAATATTATTACAAATATTTTTGTTTGCTATGAATCCATAGACTATAGGCTTATATTCTACAATCTGCAGTGAAAGATTTTCATTTGATGTTTAAACATATTAATTATTGATTAATTGTTATAAAATGTATTGGATAATGAAGTGTAATCCTTTAATATACCCGAGAAAGTGGTGATAAGTGTGCACAATATGTGAAGTAAGTGAAAATTTCGATGTTTTCGGTTTGTTTACCTTCAGGTTAAATTTATCACGGACGAACTATAGATAAGTGTATTACAAAATTCTATATTGTTTTGGGGGTTTGTTGAATGTGTTCAGTTCTAGAATAGCTTGCTTCTCGCTTTTTGGGCTTTTGTTATGCAAAATGGGAATGTTATGTTTGAAATGAACTTAATTTGTATATTTGAGATTTTCAGCTACAATATAGGTTTACCTTGAAGTAAGTTGAGACTTGTATTCTCGATTCCGATTAATGTGATTTAAATGTAAACAAAAAAATCTACCAAATGAATGTGCCGAAGTATTTCTCCACTTCGCAGTCAGTAGGTTATTACAAATTGGTAGGCTCATTATAGCTAACCGCTATGCTTACTCTCCAAACTGATTAAATTTTGATTCTGATTCGATCGTGCCGCGTACTTTCCAATAAATTGACGTTTGATTCCCAGTCGATTGACACGGTCGGGAGTGCAAAAAACGATGTAACGATTTTCTTTATCCTGGTTAGTCTCAAAGCGATCCATTAAATAAAATATCAAAAGCCGCTGACCTGATTATATTCGTGATTGCGTCGGGAGTAAGCCTCCTGTTTACATTTTGATCACATTAGTTTAAAAATTTGGGCTTCAGAATATAAAATGTACAGAAATAGTCTAATAGTGTTCTAATCTATTTTATCAGTATAAGATCGAATAGAACATTGCGTTATTTTGTTAAGCAATAAAATTGATCTATTGTTTACACACGTACGGTTTCTAGACGAATCAGATAGATATAAGATAGTCTATCAATACTTGACATTCTTGTGAGTACTTGTATTAAGTGTGTTCTATGTTTATGCAAACCAAGGACGAGGGACGAACATTATGTTCACGAGTCTATGTAAGTTGGGTTTTTACTAGTTTGCTAGATATATCTATTGTTAGAGATGAAATGTATCATATCGATGGCTCCTACGTAATATAATAATAACTCTCCACACCGATTTCGGTGTCGGTAGCCGATTTCATTGAAACCAGGCCAGCTACGCAGGAGTTATTTTATAGTGCCCAAGTGTGTGCGCAATATACAAAGGCACTCTCTCTTTTGTTTTTACTCTCATAACCCAGTGGGACGGTAAACCAACACGACTGGCGAGAGATCAGGCGTAGGACCGACTTTTTACATGCCCATCCGACGCATGGATCATCTTTCTTGTCAGACAATCAGATGATCCTGCATTGTCCTAACCAAACTTGAAAACAATTTTTTTTTGTTGTTCCAACGCGGGAATGGAACCCACAGCTAGGTTTCTGAAGATTTTACATAAACTCTAGATTAACTAAGTTTATCTAGATTTTACATAAACTCTTAGTTTATCTCGATTTGTCATAAACTCTTGATAAACAAACTATATCTCGTGAAAATTCCTAAAGTGTATAGAAGCTAGTAGTGCTTAATTAAGAAATGACACCCCTACATAGGTATTTCAGCTCAAATCGTGCTTTAAACTTAAATGTCGAGCTTTAGGATTGTGTGTGTTAAGGATACAAAGTAGGGTCAAAACGCCCCGTATCTGTTGCAGACGAACCGGAGCGCACGCCGTGTTCTGAAGATAGCCTTAAAAGTGGGTATAGGATTGTATGTGTTAAGGTATGCTGTGGGTATTTAGGGGGATAACAAAGTAGGGTCAAAACGCCCCGTATCTCTTGCAGTGGAGAGTGCATGTCGTGTTCGGAAGATTGTAGCCTTAAAAGTGGGTATAGGATTGTGTGTGTCAAGGTATGCTGTGGGTATGTAGGGGTGATAACAAAGTAGGGTCAAAACGCCCCGTATCTCTTGAAGTGCAGAGTGCATGTCGTATTCTCAAGATTGTAGCCTCAAAAGTGGGTATAGGATTGTGTGTGTTAAGGTATGTCGTGGGTATGTAGGGGTGATAACCAAGTAGGGTCAAAACGCCCCGTATTTCTTGCAGAGCAGAATGCATGTCGTGTTCGGAAGATTGTAGCCTTAAAAGTGGGTATAGGATTGTGTGTGTTAAGGATACTAGGGTTGTGGTGTGGGTATGTAGGGTCAAAACGCCCCATTACATATCTCTTGCAGAGGAGAGTGCATGTCGTATTCTGAAGATTGTGCCTTAAAAGTGGGTATAGGATTGTGTGTGTTAAGGATACTAGGGTTGTGGTGTGGGTATGTAGGGTCAAAACGCCCCATTACATATCTCTTGCAGAGGAGAGTGCATGTCGTATTCTGAAGATTGTGCCTTAAAAGTGGGTATAGGATTGTGTGTGTTAAGGATACTAGGGTTGTGGTGTGGGTATGTAGGGTCAAAACGCCCCATTACATATCTCTTGCAGAGGAGAGTGCATGTCGTATTCTGAAGATTGTGCCTTAAAAGTGGGTATAGGATTGTGTGTGTTAAGGATACTAGGGTTGTGGTGTGGGTATGTAGGGTCAAAACGCCCCATTACATATCTCTTGCAGAGGAGAGTGCATGTCGTATTCTGAAGATTGTGCCTTAAAAGTGGGTATAGGATTGTGTGTGTTAAGGATACTAGGGTTGTGGTGTGGGTATGTAGGGTCAAAACGCCCCATTAATTTCTGAAGATTCTGAAGATTTTAGCCTTAAAAGTGGGTATAGGATTGTGTGTGTTAAGGGTACCAGGGCTGTGGGTATGTAGGGGTGATAACAAAGTAAGGTCAAAACGCCCCGTATCTTTTGCAGGCGAACCGGAGCACACGCCGTGTTCTGAAGATTGTAGCCTTAAAAGTGGGTACAGGATTGTGTGTGTTAAGAGTACCAGGGATGTGGGTATGTAGGGGTGATAACAAAGTAGGGTCAAAACGCCCCGTATCTCTTGCAGTGGAGAGTGCATGTCGTGTTCTGAGGATTGTAGCCTTAAAAGTGGGTATAAGATTGTGTGTGTTAAGGTATGATGTGGGTATGTACTATGTAGGGGTGATAACAAAGTAGGGTCAAAACGCCCGCGTATCTCTTGAAGAGCAGAGTGCATGTCTTGTTCTGAAGATTGTAGCCTTAAAAGTGGGCATAGGATTGTGTGTGTTAATGCTGTGGGTATGTAGGGGTGATAACAAAGTAGGGTCAAAACGCCCCGTATCTCTTACAGAGGAGAGTGCATGTCCTGTTCTGAAGATTGTAGCCTTAAAAGTGGGTATAGGATTGTGTGTGTTAAGGGTACCAGGGCTGTGAGTATGTAGGGGTGATAACAAAGTAGGGTCAAAACGCCCCGTATCTCTTGCAGAGGAGAGTGCATGTCGTGTTCTGAAGATTGTGCCATAAAAGTGGGTATAGGATTGTGTGTGTTAAGGGTACCAGGGCTGTGGGTATGTAGGGGTGATAACAAAGTAGGGTCAAAACGCCCCGTATCTCTTGCAGAGGAGAGTGCATGTCGTGTTCTGAAGATTGTGCCTTAAAAGTGGGTATAGGATTGTGTGTGTTAAGGGTACCAGGGCTGTGGGTATGTAGGGGTGATAACAAAGTAGGGTCAAAACGCCCCGTATCTCTTGCAGACGAACCGGAGCGCACGCCGTGGTCGTCGGTGGCGCGGCGGCGCACGGACCTGATCCCCACGCTGCCGGCGCGCGTAGGTAGGGCGTACTCCATGACGCGCCTCGACGTGCGTGCCTCCGCGTCGCCCTCCGCGTCCCCGTCGATGCGTCATCTTGCGCGTACGTATTGTGTGGTGTTGGGGACGCACGTAATGAGCTAGAGATTGACTAGAGAATGCTAGATGCTAGATACAGGCTCGAAAGATTGAAGAGCCTTAAACATGAAAATGTAAGGACTTTTTTTAACTTTACCACCTACATTTGTAATATATTCAGTTAATAAATTAAAAAATAAAACTGATTGGCTGATAAATTGTATGTCATGCAATTTATTCTCATAATATTGCCGCAAAAGGAAATAAAATGAAGGCATCAAATAATGCAGGAATAATATTGTTTCAATTGACATTTGAAAAATACTAATTACTATAATTTGTTTAACTTATGTTAATATCCAAACTGAAGTATTTTGCTCAATCAAGTTTTCCGAGATATATTATGTGTGAGTGTTTGCTGAGTGTGCTTGTATATTAAAGTAAATAATGAACGCTACATTACGTGCCGATCCAACTGCTTAAGGTTTTGGGCTTGGGCGCTTGCTGCTGTCAACGGTCTGGGCATAACGCTTCGCCAGAAAACTGCGTGCTAATATGAGCTGGAAAAAAAAGAAAATTTAATAAGAGTGGCCTTAACGGATCTTGAAATCTATCGCCATATATGGCTTATGTATAATGAAATCTATATTTCAACGTGTATTGAAGACGGTGCAATAGAATACTAAATAAGTTTTAATCCTACCGACTGCGTCGTTTATGCCTCAAGTGTTTGTTTCCCAAGTGTTAATAGTTTTGTCAAATAACTGTTACAATTTGGTTACTCTTTTGGCCTCAACACCAGTTAAACTATGAATGGCTGTATTGTTTTAATTACTGTAACTAAACAATTGTTAATAACAATGGATTAAAATGCTAATAAAGGCTGATATTAAATATACTATTGGACAACGTGGAGAGCTAAAATGAACCATAATATTGAAGCTTCAGCATATCTATTTGGGCATAACAGGTAACTTTCTTTATTTATAAACATGATGTTTGATAAATGTTTTTTTTTATTTTTCTGCTAATTCGCTATTATAATACATTATGAAATGAGCTACATTTATGAAATATCCTGTATTTTTTCTCTCTGGTGTGGTCACGGGCTACTGAGGTAAGCGTCACTAATTATATATTACTAACTCTGCTTTTTCACTTGTTACTAACTGATATTATATATATTTAAGATAATATCTAATTTTACTGTGTGGTCTTAAATGTTTTTACGAAAGATAACAACTCTTAAACAATTGTGAGTCCTGTACCATAAAGGACATCATCATTAATATATTTTTTTAATATCAAGCACAAAATGAGTAATAATACATACTTTGAGTGTAATGTAATAGTTGTATACGGATAGTTTAGGTACCTTACTGTAAAGGGTAATAATATCAATATTATACGCGTATGCTTTAGGAGACTTTCAGTATCTTATTATATAATTAATGTATAAAATATACTTATAATAAAGATGATGTATAACTTCTTAACAATACATCATACTACTGTATAACATCTACATTATACAGGCTACAATATTAATGAGTGATAATAGGGTGTGTATAGGTCCCGTATGTAGTTTACTGTGAAAGTACCAGAGCTGAAACAGTTACTTTGTTTAAATTATTGTATGCACAACTTTATGATGTTGGGGCATTTTTCATACAAACATGAAAGTCAAAAGTAAGTCTTTTAGCGCTGGTACTTTCACAGTAAACTTTACATAGTAGGTACATGTCCTAAAGTATTATCACTCATATATTTTACACTCTGTATAACATGCTGTATACGTCACCCCTCCAACATAACAATAATCCGCCTTACACACACAGAGCCGCGGTCCGGCGACACGACGCCGTCGCGGCCCGGCAGCGCGCTGTCCGCCGCGCCGGTGCTGCGCCGCGCCGCGCCGCGCCGGCCGCGCCCCGCCAGCATTGCCGGTACGGGCGTACACACACCACGAGGTAACATCCATGTACTAACGCGCGGGAGTAGATACCTGTAGGGATTTCAAATTTAGATCCGATTTCACCGACGCTTGTTAGCGTTAACGGCTCGTTAAATTACCATGCTTAGCCCCGATTTTACCAACGGTTGTTAGTGCTAACGACTTGTTAAAATACCATGCCTTCTCATTCATTGATAGGAATTAAGAGAGGGATAACATGATATTTAACGAAGGATTAACTTTAACATTGCTTGGTGTAACCCGCCCTTAGGCCGTGTTTCATCAAGAAATGTTAAGGTTAACGCTATGTTAAAATACCATGCCTTCTCATTCATTGATAGGAATTACGAGAGGGATAACATGATATTTAACGAAGGATTAACTTTAATATTGCTTGGTGAAACACGCCCTTAGGCCGTGTTTCATCAAGAAATGTTAAGGTTAACGCCATGTTAAAATACCATGCCATCTCATTCATTGACAGGAAATACGAGAGGGATAACATAATATTTAACATGGCGTTAACTTTAACATTGCTTGGTGAAACACGCCCTTACTCGTTCATTGAAAGGAAATACGAGAGGGATAACATGATATTTAATGGAGGATTAACTTTAACATGTGCTGGTGAAATTGGCACTCAAAATACAAATTATTGGATACCCATTCTCTGGATCGAACGTAAGTATGATTCGTATGACAATAAATGTAGTAAAACTATGACAGAAATCCTGGAACCTAAAATGTCAATTTCGGTGATTCTTTTGGAAGTTCTGGCGGCGGCGTTGACAGATGAAACTAACATCAACAATATCATCTGAATAGATTAGCACGATTATTATGCTATTTATTTATAATATTAAATTGTAATATAACAGCATAAACGTTTTGGGAAATATAATTCTAATCTAATCAGTATAAATATTCGATTGTTCTTTTTTCACATCTGTCAACACTACCAGAACTTTGTTTTCCAAGTTGTATACAGATTCTAAAATCATGGGAGATGGCCAAAAATGCTGAAAGAATTTGCGAGCTCGATTTTGAATAAATAAAACTGCTGATTCTCCTTTTACTGTAACTGAAATTTACCCCTCGGGACCCAAGCAGGATAAGTGCCTCTTCTCCCGTCACTGTTTCATTTCAAATGAGCGTTAAAAATTATATTTGAACTCATAAAATAAAATGTAAAATGGAGAACATTTTCCTCTCATTGGATTTTTGGTAAATATTAATAGTTCTTTCTCCCTTTGTTACATTGAAAAAAGTAGTAAGCGGTATATGCTCTGCACATTCTCTCTCTTTCTGTTTATTCTGTATTTGAAAGTATTTCGAAGGCCCAGAAAAAAAAAAACGTAAATTGTGTAAAGATTGTCCAAATAAAAAAAACAAAACTGAACTTAGTCAACACTGAGGCCGTATTTACGCGTGCAGCTATACGCACAACGTAAAACCACACACCTTAACAGCTCGCCGTACAAGGCGTAGTTTCATTACAGGCGTAGTTTACACTGGCCTCACCGGTTGACAGATTCCTTCACTTTTGTTTGTTCTAAGAGCTGGTACACATTAGGCGCTTATTGACGCGCGCTTTGCTGATGCGCGTTTTTGGATAAAGAAAAAGCGCGCGCTTGAGTATGTACAGAGTACACTGTCTGTACAGAACTCCTGGTTCTCAAAACGCGCGTTGACAAAGCGGGCGGTTGAGTATGTACAGAGTTCACTGTCTGTACAGAACTCCTGGTTCTCAAAACGCGCGTTGACAAAGCGCGCGGTTGAGTATGTACAGAGGACACTGTCTGTACAGAACTCCTGGTTCTCAAAACGCGCGTTGACATAGCGCGCGGTTGAGTATGTACAGAGTACACTGTCTGTACAGAACTCCTGGTTCTCAAAACGCGCTTTGACAAAGCGCGCGGTTGAGTATGTACAGAGTACACTGTCTGTACAGAACTCCTGGTTTTCAAAACGCTCGTTGACAAAGCGCGCGGTTGAGTATGTACAGAGTACACTGTCTGTACAGAACTCCTGGTTCTCAAAACGCGCGTTGACAAAGCGCGCGGTTGAGTATGTACAGAGTACACTGTCTGTACAGAACTCCTGGTTCTCAAAACGCGCGTTGACAAAGCGCGCGGTTGAGTATGTACAGAGTACACTGTCTGTACAGAACTCCTGGTTTTCAAAACGCGCGTTGACAAAGCGCGCGGTTGAGTATGTACAGAGTACACTGTCTGTACAGTACTCCTGGTTCTCAAAACGCGCGTTTGAAAGCGCCTAATGTGTACCCGCTCTAAGATTTAAAAGATAGATTTCTTATTATCTCAGGAAGGCTAGATGCTAAGTGCTAATATTTTGTTGGTGTTGGTCGCTTGTGTTAGGATATTTAAAACCAGTATTTAATTGTCATAACAAATGTTAAGCTAAAACTGCTTCGCTTATTGATGTTATTGTAATTGTCAAAAACTAATCGTGATTAATGTATGTGATTAGATTATAAGCTAGTTAAATTAGCAACTTCCAAATACTTGGGTTTTGAAACAAATTCCATACAGAACGCCTGTAAAATTGACTGACCCTGAAAGGTTTTGTTGTACATTTTGCAGTAATGCACATAGTACAATCATTACAAAAATAATGATTGCCGATTTGAAAGGTGGTAATTTAACTACTAATTGAAGACATGAATCCTAATCTTAATCCTAAAATGATTAAGTGATAGTTCAAATTCAATTTTCTGGGTAAATTTTTTCGCGACATATCCCCTTCATCCATTCATGTCTTCAGTGGCAATTGTTTTGGTCCCATGTAAGTGACGACTATCTAAATGGGAAATATTTAACTCGAAGGTGCTTTTGCCATAATATCGTCGCATTACCTTATCAACCTCGTATCTAAAAAGTCAACGTTTTCTCGATAATATCTAGCTTGTATTAACCTAAAGTATATAAAACAATTTTTTTATATACTTTACGTTAATACAAGCTGGATATAATACTTACTGAACCTCATTTAAATGAAAGTCCATGTAACGGGGCCTCTGCGTGTGGGCTTCGGCCCCACGCATGCCTTCCAAAGGTCCGGGACTTGAGCTTGAGCCCGTGAGCAAGGAAAGCTATACACAAACATAATAATAATAATATCTATGGACGCTTTACACCACGTAAATCTGGTCCCGTGCCAAGAATCCGAAAAACTTGTGGTATAGGTACCAGACGACGGAAATGTATTTGATACTTTAATACCATACCACATATTTAAGATTTTTATTATATTATACACAAATTTAATACACATCCATGTCCCAGGAACATTGAAAACTTTTTGTTCCCTCGGCGGGATTCGACCCCGCGACCTTTCAACCACTGCGCTAAGGAGGTTGGTAAAGCGAGGATATGTTGTCTCTGCTATGCGTGCTACAGTGAGGGGCGTGTTGACTGTGCAGGTGGCGACACGGGCGCGAGCAGCGCGGCGACCACGCCCTCTGTGTCGCGCGACGCGACCGTCGTCAGCCGGCCCGCGACCACGCCGCGGCGCCCGCGACCGCTGTCGCTGCATGTCGCCAAGACAGGTGAGTGTAAAAAATGAAAATTGCCTTTATTTTATGGGAGTAGGTGGAAGCCCCAAAGGGAGATCTCCGAGCTCACGAGATGGTATGCTCGGTCAGGCCGAAGCCCACTGTACTAGTTTTCAGATGTCGTATATATGTCGCAGTCATCTGATTGAATCCGCTATTTAATTGAATGACTAGCGCTTTCATTGAATCCTGTTTTTACCAACAAATTTTAGAATTCGAGACTAGGACAGCCATTTAATATTTTAGTTTTAAACTTCGAAATTTCCGAATGAGTACTCATAAAACGAACATTAAAGTAAATTAATCAAAAAATATATCAACACATTGCTATCTGTACGAGCTGTTTGACGCCATTTTATAACCGCCTAGTGATTCAATTCAATAACCAGATTCAATAAGATGACTGCGACATATATACCGCCGGACTTAGAAAACTTCGATAGCGCGATGCAGGATTGTGGCGCTAGTAGTACCGCCACAATTTCAGACGTACACTCTTTACAAATTCTAATAAATAATAATATATATTATATAAATACTTACTTTAGATTACCTGTAATCGACGACTAACATAGCAGTGTGCAGAAAAACCAGTAATGGTTAATGTTACACTGTGTAGATTAACGCCCGGTTTCTGAAAGGCTGATCAAATTAATCAATTGATCAAATCAGCTAATTTGATTGGTGAACATCACTTCGCAGTCACTGTTTTCACCAATGAGCGCTCGGATTAGCTGATTAGAAACCGGGCGTAAGTTTTTTTATGTAATTCTTTTATTGATATAATAAGTTAAAAAAATATGTTATATAACTAATATTTGACTTTTAGGTCCGTATTATTAAAATACCGGCCTTAATCTAGTAATGTTTAATGGATGTTTGTTATTCCAGCGTCGCCCCTAGCGCCCGGCGAGGGCAAACCGCCGCTACACAGAAAACCAAAGCCATCCAAAGACCACGACAGAGTAAGTTATTTGTTTTGTATAAAAATGTTCACTGCGTAGTAACAAATATGACTCCAACGGCCATGTACTAAAGCGCTTGTGGTAGTTGGAAGCCCCAAAGGGAGATCTCCGACCACACGAGATGGTATGCTCGGTCAGGCCGAAGCCCGCTGTACTAGTTTTCAGATGTCGTATATTATAGCGCCGGACTTACAAAACTTCGATAGCGCGATGCAGGATTGTTGCGCTAGTAGTACCGCCACACGTTAATTAAAGTGACTAGCTTGCTCTACACCAGATGTCACTGTCACTGCTTGACGGAATGACAGGACGGCGGGACTTGTCATTTGAGTAGACGGCCGTTGACGTCAGTATTATTTTCACCAACATTACTGCTGAGACCGCCTAAAATATGCAAATGCATATAATCCGGATTTACTCATAATTACAATTCATAGTAATTAGTTATAATAATTAACAAATTTATTGTTATATTGTGCTTACAGTCGGGTCGTGGCAAGTCGCTGTCGGCGTCGCCGGGCCGCGGGCTGTCGCCGTCGCCGCAGCGCGACCGCACGCGCGACTACACGCGCGACCACAGCCGCGACAAGGAACACAAGGTATTGGAGAAAGTCACGAATAAATTCACAACTTTGTGACGTAATAAAACAATATCTCTTCTCTTATACAGGGTGTAAAAAGAGCAGTCACTATAACTTTGGGATAGGATTATTGGACCTTGACTGATTCTAGAAATGATTTTTTTTCATTATTTATTTAAAAAAAAAATTTTTTTTTTGCAATTTATTATTTTAGTAGCAAGGCTGAAACTGTTTGGAATAACGATCTGCATTAAATTCTTAAATTTTATAATGCTCTAGTACGTAATGAACGTCTTACGCGTGCTATTGACCTCTCAGCGTAATCAGCTGATCGCTGTATTGTGCACGTTGTACATTGCCTATTGAAAGTTTTTAAATTTTGAAAACGGTGGATTAAAAGCAAATGACTAGTACCAATGGATATAGCTCTTGCCTGGTTATTACCCCACGAAGTTATAGTGACTGCTCATTTTACACCCTTTATATAAAAATGAATTGCTGTTTGTTGGTCTCGCTAAAACTCGAGAACGGCTGAACCGATTCGGCTATTTTTAGTCTTGAAATATTCGTGGAAGTCCAGGTAAGGTGTAACGGTGAGAAAATATGCTGCTTGTATGCTCAACGAAGTGGGCACGGTTCAAATTAACATAGGTACTAAACCGTTTTCGAGAACTAGATATCGAGAATGGTTTTACTAACGTATACGTTTGACAGCGATATTGTACACAATGGGGAATATTACTAAGTATACAAAATTCATTAAAACTGTTGTCCCAGTAAGTCTTGCATCTGTACAAATACACTACATTTTGTTTCATTGAAAAATATCAAGTATTCATGAATTTAGAGACATGTGAAAAATTTGCTGACGTTGAAAAATGACGTCATCGGATCGAGAATTTGAAAATAAAATATTTTGGAAACTACACGACGTTTCGTAATAATTTTTCTCTAGATTTAAAATATTGTTGCGACATATTCCTAGAATGCTGTCACAAATGTAAGGCGACGTGGTGTCGGACCACGGCTCGCCAGTTGCGTAGTGACAGGGCAGTAGGGAACATGTATTAGGATAAGTTCAGTGAATATAGACAGAGTTTCGGAATTACATCTTTTATTATATCAAGTCATTTCCAGAGTGAATAGCTGCCAGGTGTTTAAGAACTAAGAACAATATCTATATTTATATCCTAAGCGAACACATACTAAAATATCATTGAAAAATCCTACAGTCGGGTCATTTTAATAGGTAACATTTGACGTCTGTCAAATTTATCTCCATAGTGAGGTAACCTGCTTAAAACTCAGAATAAAGAATCATATGGAACTGGCATAAGCATGTACTTTGCCTGCATACCTAAATAAACAAAACTGAATACAAACATGGCGGATTAGGGTTGCCCACTTTCTTTTTTTTAAGAATATTGCGGATTTTATACCCCACAACTGGGCTAACTCAAAGAAATTGATTTTTAAACACTTTATATCAAATAAACTAAACAATATACAACAATTTAAATAAATGTTAGCTACTTACCGGTGATTTTGCATAGGCCACAACTTACTACAGAGGACTTCGTGTTACCGAATATAATGAATTCAGAATTATTTTACAGTTTTGCGCAGTAATTAAATCGAAAATCACTCAAAAACCCTAAAAATCTCACAATAACAACGTTTGACATGTAAACAAAGTGACATGTAAAATGGCGTCGGTGGCAGCAGAAGTATATCACAGCCAATAAAGGGGGCGTTGATAAAAAGAGTGTAGATACTTATTTCTTACTTAAAACTCTTGTTGTAAGAAAGAGACAGGTAGACTATTATTATTGCCGTGTGAAATTGAACGATTAGTACAGTTCCATATGATCTTTGTTCTGAGGCTTAAAAACATCGAATAGAGCGAATTACAAATCCGACTCGGAATTGTTACACGTCATGCGAATTTTGAAAATCATCCGGCTGATGTCATATTATAATAATATGATACCTGTCCTATAGCATTATTCTTAACCTTCTACAAAAAAGGAGGTTATCAATGCGATGTATTGTATGTAATATTTCCTAGTTCTATTTTTTTTTCTTAGGGCCGATTTTTCAATAGTCTAGTTTTATCTAAGGAATAAATTTGTGACTTTGGCAGATTTTGTATGGAACAAACATCAGTCATGTGTTTATCCAACAGATAAAAGTTATCAGACGATTGAAAAATCGGCCCTTAGAAACATAAACCATGGATCTAACTCCTTCAATCTGATTTTTAAATTAACATTTTTTTATAGTTAGTTAAAAGATTAATCGATTTTTTTGAGTAAGTCCCTAGTGTTTAAAAAGAAAAAGTGTTAACTGACGTAACATTATAACGACGTTTATTTCATATAAATCATAATTTGTTTATTATATTTAAGATTGTTTATCAGTGAAAGCAAATCGTAAACAAACTCATATTGGTTACTACATTAATTATTAAATAATGTTTAGTAAATTCTGCAGTTTTAACAAAAAGAAAATATTTTTTTTATCATGTCGTCGTTACAACGTTACGTCGCTCATTTCTGATAAACTGTCAATTGTTACCTATTAAAATGACCCGATTATAGTATTATTTTAGTTTGCAGACATTTCAAATTTTAGTGTTGTAAAATGACGTCATCGCGTCGAGAATATGAAACATGTATATCTCGGAAACTACACGACGTAATGTAATATTATTTATTTTCAACAAGGTTTACGAAGCTTTAAATATTAAAATTAGTAAACATTCTCCTTTGTACAATTTACGCCTGCCGAATTGCTGTTGCGAGATACATAATCAGCCTACGGTACTCTGTCTATTGGTGAAAACAGTCCTTGATTTATCGCGAACAAACAGACAGACGCGGAAAACAATTTGTTGTACAAGGTGTAAAATAATTGAGTGACAATACTTTAGGGTATGTATGTGCCTACTATGTAGAGTTTTCAGTCAAAGTACGAGCGCTGAATGACTTACTTTTAATAATTCAAGTTTGCATGAGAAATGCCCCAACATAATAATAAAAAAAGTACCTCTTTCAGCGCTGATACTTTCTCAGTAAACTCTATATACACCCTAAAGTATTATCACTTATTAATATTATAGTTTGGATGAGATTATTCATTGCACAACATAATATTTGAATGTTTATGTAAATATTTACAGACTGCGGTAGCGGAGGGCGGGCAGTTGAGCGCAGAAGCGATTACGCAGAAGTTGGAGGCCCTACAGATGGAGGAGCGACAGAGTACTGAGGTAATAGTTTATTTATTTCCATTATACAGGGTGTAAAAAGAGCAGTCACTATAACTTCGTGGGGTAATAAACCAGGCAAGAGATATTATCCATTGCTACTTGTCATTTGCTTTTCATCCACTGTTTTAAAAATTAAAAAAATTTCAATAGGCAATGTACAACGTGCACATCACAGCGATCAGCTGATTACGCTGAGAGGTCAATAGCACGCGTAAGACGTTCATCACGTACTAGGGCAAAAATTATAAAATTTAAGAATTGAATGCAGAACGTTGTTCCAAACAGTTCAGCCTTGCGACTAAAATAATAAATTGCAAAAAAAAAAATTTTTTTTTTTTTTCAAAAAATAAATAATGAAAAAAATTCATTTCTAGAATCAGTCAAGGTCCTATATTCCTATCCCAAAGTTATAGTGACTGCTCTTTTTACACCCTGTATAATCACTATACAGACTGATGTATGGTCCGTATATTAAGCCGAATATAGTGTGAAGAGAATGACGCGTAGAGCATTTTTTGTTTTGGCACCTCATATAAATTACCTAATTACCATAACGCGACAAATTACTATTTCAGTCGGGGTGAATTGAGATTAATTTCAAAATAACAACTTGATAAATTAAGATCTTAAACTGGAACACTTCGTACTCGTTCTTTATCTTCTTATTTATTTCGTTGCGGGTCTAAAAACAGGGTAGCATACCCCTGGGGCACCCCTGAGTTCATAGCAAAGCGGGTTTTCGGGTTGATTACCATCAATCCTGGCTATAGAGAGGATGTAGTGGTGGAAATGTGTAGTGTGCCATTAGCCCGTTTAAAAAACTAAGACCTTATGTGTATGTCTTCCAGAACATAGAACAGAAAACAGAGGTGACACGAGTTGAGCAGGAAACGAACGACACAGTAGAACAGGTGATGATAGCACACGAAGAAGTAATACAGAAGCCAGTCGAGAAAGAAGAAAAGAAAGAGGAGAAAATAGACAAGACAGAAGTCAAAATAGAAGAGAAAAAAGATGTAGAGAAAATGGAGCAGATAGTTGAGGAGAAGAAAATCCAGAGAGTTGAGGAGAAGAAAGAACAGAAAGTAGAGGAGAAGAAAGAAGAGAAACGGGAGGAAAAGAAGGAGCCCTCGCAGGAAAAGACTGAGGAGAACGAAATGACTGGTGAGTAGGAATAAGTAATTCTAAATTCCCTTTATATGAAATCGGGTTTGTTACATCTCAATGTCATTTTTTCGGTAATTTAGGCCCGTCTTAATAAATAAGTCTCAAAGCCAACCTCGCTTGAGAACCTATTTGACAGATAAAACAATGTTTCGTTTCACTTTTAAAATATAATAATAATTTAAATAGACGCTTCACACCACGTCAATCTGGCCCTGTGCTAAGTATCCGAAGAACTTGTGTTACAGGTACCAGACAACGGAAATATATATTTAATACTTTTATACTATACACATATTTAAGATTTTTATTATAATAAAAAAATACACATCCATGATCCAGGAACATTGAAAACTTTTTGTTCCCTCGGCGGGATCCGAACCCGCAACCTCTCGGTCGAGCAGCAACGCGCTGAACCACTGCGCTACGGAGGTCGTCAAAAGTATCGTTAAAATCAGATTCAAGAGTAGGTTTGAAGATCGTGGAACAACGATTAATACTATATCGCGTGAAGCACCACTTATCGTGAAATTTTGTAACTTTTCAGCATCGATGACGGCGCGGCGCATTACCACAGAAGAGGAGGCTAAAGCGGCGCTCGCGGAGCGGCGGCGGCGCGCGAGGGAGGAGTTCGAGCGGCAAGCGGAGCTCGAGCGGCAGAGGTAAGCGAGGGACGAGCGGAAATCGAGCGGCGGATGTAGGCGTGACGACATTAACAAATAATAATCAAAGATTTAATGAATTCAGGGTAAAATAGATATAAAAAGGATTTAAAATACTGATATACTTTTATATAAAAACTTGTGATTATTAAGATTTTCAATAAATTAAAAGATTAAAATGGTGCAATCGGCCATTTTGACTGAAACACCGCATTACAGCGCATGACGTCACGTCACTAAACATCACTGTCATGGTCCATCGCTGCTAGTCATTATATATTACTTTCTTGCAAGTCCAAGTAGAAGTCCAGAAAGGGTGATTGGTATACAAGGTTCAACACGTATATTTACACGATTTTATGCGTGCCGCAAAAAGTAACTTGACTTGGAAAGTCACTATATAGACAAAAAAGAACTGTTATTTTGACATATTCTGCCTAGTGGAAGAGATTGTAAAGTATCAGTTTGAATTTACAGGTTACAGCGGGAAGCGGAGGAGGAGGAGGAACGACAGAGACAGGAGGAGGAGAGACAGAGACGGGAAGAGGAGGAGGCGCGCGAGCTGGCCGCGCTGCAGCGCCGCGTCGAGGAGGAGAAACTGAGGAAAGCGATAGAGGTAGGAGTACCGTCTCGTTCTTTTTTCTTTTGATTAATTTCGTTGTGGGTCCCAAGACAGCAGCTTGCAGGCTGTTTTATATGTTTTCGCAGCTTATTGCTTCATACCTATAATATACTTCAATTTTATGCTATAAATTTCCTAAAAGATATTTATTTATGTCTACAACTCGATTTCAAGCTATGTTTAAAAAAAATGTCATCAATGTATTAATTATCACATTTCCCGTTCCAGGCGCAGCAGCAACTCGAGAAGGAGGAAGCTGAGAAGCGCGCACGCGACGAGGAGGAGCGGGCGGCGCGCGCGCGCGAGGACGCCGAGCGGCGGCGCGCGGCGGACGAGGCGGAGCGCGCGCGCCGGGCGGAGGCGGCCCGCGAGGAGCAGGAGCGCATCGCGAGGAAGCAGCGCGTCGAGGCGATCATGGCGCGCACGAGGCTCAAGAAGGTATTCCACGACTACTGCTGGACATAAGAGACCCCCAAAATGTGCATATACTCATTGTTGTTATCCATGTCAAGTTTGGAAGATAACAACAATGTCCGTCGAAACGTTGCATAAACATTTTTATGTAGATTAATACGTTGCGTTACATAATTATTGCTGTGCTTTAGTGTCTATGAAAATTTAGACTCCCATAAAGAGATTGGAATACGTCGTAGAGTATTAAGTACATTAATCTAAAGATCCGTCTAGGATCAATGAGATTAATACGTCACTTAAGGATACGTAATCCTAAAAGTTTAAGTGACAGTTTAAATTCAATTTTCTGCATTCTCATATATAGGTTATAGGTTTTTAACGGCTTATTTCACAGCATTATTTTTGCACATTCATCTTTAACCTCTTGCTTCTCAATTTCCAGCAAGCTGAAGAAGACAAGAAGGCGCAGGAACTGAAAGCGCAGGCGGAGACAATACCCGAACATAAGAGCGACAACGGCAATTCGCACGAACAGACCGCCCCTAGTCAGGTATTTATTTATTTTTTAACACTCCACTTGTAGGTCTTGGCATGGCCTACCATCCCATACAATCTATGTTGAATACAAAAAAAAAATTGCAAAAGATGTCACTACTATTAACGTTTGTAAATTATAAAATGTAAATATGCCTAATTAAGTATAAATATTAAAATAAAAATAAAAATGTGCCTGGACTTCACCCTTTGCCAGTCGCATTGCCAGTATTAGGGTGATACCATTTTCTAGTACGAGGTCGTGTCTCTGTTATACATCTACTTTGTGATATGTACCCATAAAGAATTTTCTCCTTCTTACTCTTCAAATATCCCACGATTTGTGTATGTTAGCTGCATATTGCTAGATACAATATAAATTAAATTGTACGACATGAACGTTCCCCGTTAAACAGGAGTATAATTATTTCAGCCCGCGCCGAGCGCCGCGCAAGAGCCTGCTCCCGCGCCGCCGACGGAGGCGCCCCCTGCTGCCGAGGAGACGCGGGACAACACCACCAACAACGGCAACGTCGCTGATCTGCTGGGCCTGTCCGACCAAACTGAGGTAACTGCAGTACACGGGATTACGTCTCCGTGCTCTAGTGATTCTGAGCTTCGTCCTCGACCCGGAGGTCGTGGGTTCGATTCCCGCGTTGGAACGACAAAATGTTGTTTTCATGTTTGGTTAGGACAATGCAGGTTGATCAAATAAACTATAATCAAATGAAAAACTTTCAAAGTAAAAATTCGTCATTTTGACGATTGTAGAATATAGTCTATAGCTTATGGATTTATAGTCGCAATCAATAATAATCCTTATTGATTAATTGTTATAAAATGTATTGGATAATGAAGTATGATCCTTTAATGTTCCGGTGAAAGGTGTTGATAAGTGTGCATAATATGTGATTATAGGAAAATTTATATGTTTTCGGTTTCTTTACCTTCAGGTTAAATTTATCAGGGACGAACTATACTTATTTCGATATAATTATAACAATTTGTTGTACAACGTTTTCAGACACAGGACAAAACCGAAGCGCAGCCGACGAAGACGGACAACGCCAACACTACCAACGGCAACGTGTCGGCGAGTTTTATAGAGACCGAGCGAGCCAACGGCAAGCGCGTCGACGACGACTTCACCGCACACAACGGACACATGCACCCGCTCACGCTCCAGAACGCCATCTAGTCGTGCAGATGTTGACATGCATATTGGCTGACCGAGGGTTTCCTAGGATCGGTGCTAAAGGCTCTACGCCGACGTGAATATGCGTGAATGGACGGTTTCGTTGATATGTGTGTTGGCCAGATATGTAGAAGTCATTTTCATAGAGCCCAAGTATGTGCGCAAAACATAAGGATACCAATATCTAATAAATCGGTAAATTCACCGGGTGTGTAGATCGCGTGAAAACAGCCTATTCGCTGGGCAAAATCGTTTTATGTAACCACAAGTTTGGGCCGCAAAGGTTGTTATTAATTTAAAGGTTTGGAATTCAAAATGTAAATTTATAAACTCAACCAACTTTACAGTTTGTCGGCGGGAATAGCGCAAGTATTTAATATACGAATTAAACGAGTGAGTGCCATTCTATTCACGCTATCACGAAAGTGTGGGGCCGCGGTAAGATAGGACATGTTTTTTAATTATAAAATTGTCTGGAGTTCAGCCGATAGAAGTACAAAGGGACGATACGGGGTACGTAGATGGAAGTTGGCTTGGAAAATGTTAAAGGGTAGAGTTGCTTATGAAAATGCAGGAAAGCCTCAGCCAATATGTATGAAAATTAGGATTAAACATTGCCACAGATTGTGCATAACTAAAAAATATTGTCTGTGAATATATATCTGCGAGCAATGTACAGTAAATTGTTGGTACGGTCAGGGGAAAATGGTAGCAGATTCTCTACATAATTTGTTCGCATTATAGTCGAGAAATAACATGACTAACTTCAGAAGTACGAAGATCTGCTATACATTACTCAGGCTGTGCATTATATTATTGCATTTATATAGCAACTTCGGGATTTTATAGCTGTTTTGTTTTGCTAAGCAATGAGAATCATCGCTTGACGTCCTCGTATTGTATTTTGGCATCGGCGTACAATAAAGAGACACAATTGAAAAGAACAGCAAAATATAACAGCATCATTAATATGCAGTAAAAATTGTGTAGTATTAACAAGATATAATGAAAATAGATATCTTGTTTTAGGTCGGATTTTAAACAGATGCAGAGTCTCTTTATATTGTACGTCAACGTATTTTGGCATCAAATCATAATCTGTAATAAAATGAATAATAAAATCGTTTGGTGTGGTGACTAGGTTGTGTATAGGTACGCTGTACTATACAGTGCTATAATAAATTATTATTAATAGGAATTTATTTATTGTGATGTTTTATTATTAATCTTGGCTTAGACTGGAGAAACCGTCAGTTTTGATACTTAGAATATGCTATTTATAGTACCTGGACGAAAATAATGCACATCGACACTTGTAAAGAATTTACTTCGTGTCCTCACTAGTATTTGATACAGAGGTTCTCTACAAATCCGAACGGCATTTTGAAGATTCATGCGCATTTTTTTTAGCCCCGGTACTGTAGCTATGTATTAAGCTTTATAGATAGTTATTTCAACGGCATTATGATGGCAGATTGTGCGAACATGTATCCAGAATGTTTATATCTACGAATATATCAAATATGAAATATTACTATCCAGTCAGTTAGATTTTTATCAACATAATCAAATTACAAATCGATTTTAACTCAAATGTTTTTACTAACTCAACTAATATTAACATCTTAAGTATACGAAAACTGTTCATGTATTGTGCAATAGTAGTAATTTTATCAAGGCGAGTTTGTAGTTAGTATCGACATTTAAAATCAATTTTCGATAATAGCGTTTTATAACCATGCATCATAATGTAAAAGACATGGCAGCTACCTACATAATAATCCAGCATGGTTTTAAAACCGTGTTACATGGTATCCAGATACGGCGAGAAGTTTCTCGGCTCTTCTCGGGCGTCTGGGCGGGTCTGATCGGGCTTACAATAACAAATGTTAACTATAGTAGGTTATTAACAATGCATAAAATTGTATAAATAAGTAGTTAGCGTTCAAAATATCTCGTTCTGTTGAGTTGCTGTCAAAATTGGACCAAAAATTGGCCTCTGAGGCCACTGTTATCTTGCTTGTTATACAGTTTTGGCAGAGGGTGTGACTTCATATTTCTTATTTTTCTATATTTTATTAAGAATAGACAAATTGTAGGCGATATATTGCTTTATGTTTAACCTGTATTCTTGTACAAGTTCTTACTTTGATTTTAATATGATAGTTGTTTTTAAGTTTGTGAATATTGATAACGCATATGCACACCCTAATTCATTATCCAAATATTCATTTCGTAACATCCTATTTATCGATTTAGTTTCAGATTGTAAAACAGCGGGCAGATAGAGCGCACTGAACGTCTGTTTGAAGCCATTAAAGCTGATACAAGATCCAAAAGTGTCCAATACTTCACAATGAAAACTATGATTCAAGAAAAACGTTTTAAGAACATTTAAATATTAAAACTATATTGATTTCTATTGTTGATCGTCGTTTTTCATCGTTAAATTATTTTCGCTTTTGTATTTCCTTCAGTGGCTTCACCTGATATTCGGTGCGCTGTATCTGCCTATTGTTTTATAACCTGAGGATTTAGTATAGAATTGTAATGTTAGTGAGGATTCTGTCCTTGTTGTATATTCCATTTATGTTTCCTTTATAATAGCTGCTTTGTGCGTGGCGTACGATGTTCTGAAGCGTCTCATAATGCTTAATACAAAATTAATTTATATAGTAAAATATTTATTAGACGGTGTTCGATCGTAATTCGATATTGAATTATCAAGCGCACGAATTCGGCGTGTACGCCTCGGTATTACGCGTTTACATTTCCTAGGTAAACTATTATGCTGATCGTCCATTTTGTATGTTACATATAAAGCAAATCATGTAGTCTTATGAATCGTGTTTTTGTAATATTCCCTTTATTTTCTTGTACGATGTTATGTGTCTGACAGACCGCCATCTTGTTCTGTCATGTTGACAGTGACAGGTGACCTTTGGTTTCGGCGGGAAAGTGTCAAGATGGCGGATTGTGAGCGTTTGTTGGCGTTGAGATGGTGCAAAGGTTTGCTGTATTACTGCGAATGTATTTATGTATATTATCACACTGAGACATGGCTTCTATGTACGTTCTATTCTATTATGTTAGCAATCAATGGATTTATAAGGAGAAAGTTTTAATAAAAAATATTATGAAATTTATATTATTTGGTCTTATTATTTGTAAATATGTACCATGAATTCCTATACTCCAAAACAACAAAATATATCCTCCTGGAATATAAAAAAATGTAACGTTCCGTACCCAGAAGGTAAAAAGCTTATTTTAGCTACCTACTATCAGAAAGTAGATAATAAACTATTAAGAGCTAGTTATGATAACAAATTGTTGGAGAAAAGTCAGATCACTGGAAATTTACCTGTAACTATTACAATAGAGTTGGAAATCGAACACGAAATTTGAAATAAATGTATTTTTTCACCGATCTTATTAAAAAAAACATACGTAAAATAATAAGTGCCATCTAGCGTAAAGTCTATAAACAAGTATAAAATTTCATTAATGACATTTAGTTTCGCTACTGAACACTAGATGGCGCTTTTTACTAAAGTATTAAAGAGACAAGTTTTAAAACTAAAGGAAACTGAATACACTAGTCAATGCTAGTTGCCGTCGGCACACACGGTCGGCCTTCCATGATGAGTATTCATCTAGGATGTATGGGTAAAACAAATAGTTACGACTTACGAGCAAGCTTAACATGTACGTACGTAGCGATGTATCCGAAACAACACCTAGAGGGTACTTCCCGTGAACACAGAATATTGAAATTTGGTAAAAGGGGAAGGAAGCTTGTCTTATCACTATTCAAAATGTTAAGAGGAAACACAATAGCTGTTTTTCCATACTAAAACCGGTGTCTACGCTAGTTTATTAAAAGAATGGACATTAAAGATATGGACATTACCATAACCTAAAAAATAAGGTCACTTTTTCGACTGTGTTTAAACATCCAGGAAACAAATTTGAGTACATTTTATGATAAAATCAAAACATAGGAACATACCTCATGCCTTTTTTAGTTTATATTAAAAAAGGACCTAAATCGGTTAAGTTTCGGAGTATGAAACAGGGGTATGAATAGGTCATCGATTTGTCATGCTTTTAATAGGTAATTTCAGTTCAAGCTTCAGTTGTCTCTGTCGGTTTGATCGTGCAGTTGCGGGACTGCAATAGAATTTGCAAATACCTATTTTACATTTCTCTAGACTAGTGGTGTTTTCTCCTAAGTATAGGTAATTGGCTCTTTAGGAGCTGATTTCAGGATCGGTCGATGATCGGTAGGCTAAATACTCTTAAATCCACCTCTTTAAAATTTTTCAATTCTTAATATATTAAAATAATAAAAAAACAGCGCTCGCTCCGCTTAAGTACTTTTTTGTTGTTTTTGAAAGTATAGATACTTTCAAAAACAACAATTTTTATTAATTTTAATTTATTTTATTTTTAAGATTTTTTTTTAAAGCGGGTAAATATAGTCCTGACCATGTTCCTCCCGTATATCTAAACGGGGTTGCCTTGGGACAGGTCAATAAATTTAAATATCTGGGTCACATTGTTGACCTCAGGGATGACGAGGATATGGAGAGAGAACGTAGAGCGTTAGCGATACGAGGCAACATGCTCGCCCGCAGGTTCACTCGATGCACTACTGAAGTAAAAACAACTTTGTTTAAAACATATTGTCAGTCTTTTTACACAAGTGCCCTGTGGGTGACGTATAAGAGTCGAACCTATGACCATGGCGCTGCAGTGCGTCCGGTATGTTCGCTGCTGCGCGCACTGATGGTTTTAAAGCGATAATACGCAAAAGGTCCGCTTCCCTGATGCAGCGTCTGAGAAAAGCCAGCAATAGCATTCTGAAGGCCATGGCTGCGAGACTTGACTGCTCTATACAATGGCATTGGATAAGATTAGTCAAGGGAATAATTGATTTTTTACTAACACTACTAACTAAATAGTTGATTTTTTACTAACACTACTAACATTACAATTACCTATATTATTTAAAACTAAGTTTTGTATCTAACACACTAGGTAATTACTCTATGGGCTTGTTATATTAGTCTGAAATAAATGTTTTCTATTCTATTCTATTGTTGGGTGGCTTAAATTTTATTCCTAAAGTTAAGAACGTAACGCAAGAAGAACGAAAGTAGACGATAAACCATTAACACACCCATTCAATTTTTCACAATTTGAGCATGTTTTTAATCTAATGTGCAGGTAGGGTATTTAGTAATCAAATTAAAAGATTCATTCGCCTTTGAATGCTTGAATTTGAAAGCGGTTCGTAATTTAATGTTGAATTTTAAATAAATTCAAAATTTATCGTTTTATACATAAAAGAATACACATTCACATTCAGTTATTATCTGTATTTTTGATCTGAAAACTTCTTTTCGCACATTTTTTAAACTATATGGCCAAACTGTGTAAAATTTTTAGGGTACCAAATGGCAACTATTCTGTCGTCGAATAAAAAAAGAATCACGCAAATCGGATCATTGACCTCAGAGTAATCGGTGTACATACATACAAAGCGGACGAATTGAGAACATACCTACTCCTTTTTTGGAAGTCACAGACCACTTTTGGTCCTATTGGTGCGTAGCCAGATTATTTGCACATTGGATGTGTGACATTAGAACAACGCAAACAGTTGATAGGTACTAGTTTCGTGTACTGTAATCTGTATATCTGTTTGTCTGGGGCATCGTAGGTCACTAATGGATGAACCGATTTTTATGTAGATTTCCTTGGTGTAAATTGATTTCGTTAAAATAAAACATTAACAAAATTGACATCTGCCTTTATTAATAATTCTTTATTTACTTAATAATTATTATTATTAAACATTTTGCCAGCCTTAACAAAATGTCTTACAAGTTATAAATAACATCGAGATATACATTATACAGGGAACATTAGAAAATAGAATAATATTTCGAGCAATACAACAACATATTTTTACAATAATATTATTATACTGTTTTATATGTAATGTACAAGAAATATTTATTGTTTATAAGATAAACATGCCTATACAGCTATCAAAATAAATAACAAAATCTATACCTATTAAAATTCATTATAGTAAAATTAAACAAATGATTTCTAAAATTGTAAAATATTAAACAAAAAAATATAAAGTATGAGATCTAATTAAAAATATTGTTAGTATAATAAATAAGAGGTAACATATAAAAATTATAAATAAAACAACTTTGTCGCAGTTACTATAATTTTAGTTTATCTTGACAAAATGCGTAACAGGTGTTTAATTTATAATGAATTGAAGACATAAATGGATGAAGGTGATAGGTATGTAAAATTTACTCAGAAAATTGAGTTTAATCTACATAACACTTAAACATTTTAGGATATGCAGTGACGTATTAAGTACATTGATTCTAGACACATTTAGATTAATGAACGTTACGACGTATTCTAAAATGTTTAAGTGACAGTTTGAAATAAATTTTCTCGAAATCAAAATTTTGCTACATATCACCCATTCATGTCTACAATAATTATATTCTCATAAAAATAAGGAAGAAAGGTAAAAATAATATTTGTTTCACAAATATCTAACAATTTATAGGAATATTGTCTAAATGTTAACATCATAAAACTATCAAAATTAAAACGTTTTTAAACAAAGTATGATAGATATTGAGCGAAAAGCGATTGACAACATTTATTTCAAAGGTTGCACCCACAGATATATAACATTATAGCATATTGTAGCATTGCTTAATATTTTATCGTGTTTTTGACGTGACAACGTATAATAAATCGACGAACGCCGGCTGCACGCACGAATAAGTGTAACGTTACGATTGAAGCGAGAGCGCTGCACGAGCGAGCGAAAGGTACGATCGGCTTGAGCGTAATCCGTGTTTACTGTTTTGTTATAACGTTGTCACGTTATTTATTGAATCGTCCGTAAACCGACACACAGACAACCATTTTTAGCAACGTTTGTTTATCGGGTGTAAAAAGAACAGTTACTATGGGATATGATTATAATACCTTTTCTCATTCTAGAAATGTTTTTTATATTTTTTTTATTAAAATATTTTTTTTTGCTTTTTTTTAGTTTTTAACAATAAAATATTAAAATACATTTTCAAAATGAGGAAGGGTAGTATAAACGTATCTCAAAGTTATAGTGACTGTTATTAAACATTCATAATATTATATTATAACGCTACACTGCTGTGGGAATACTGTTTATATGGTACTTATACTTTATATTTTGGGAGAAAACAGGAAGTCTGAAAAGACTAGATTTAGCCTGGGATACGTCCTGGATAAATAAAAGCCTGGATTTGTTGTTTAGTTGGGCATCACCTCCTCGCTGGCATCTGAAAAGATACACATTTTAGATAAGATAGATTAAGATTGTATTAACAAACTTCAATTTATTCGGGATTAGGTACGCGGCACAATCGAATCTGAATCAAAACATAATTGGTCCATGGCCCTAGTTCACAAGTTATAGGTACTTTAATCGAAGCCTATGAGATTTTTTACAGATTACATTGTCTAATCAATACTAGATAATAATCATGGTAACAAACTATCTGAAACCGATTTCTTTGTATCTTAAGAATAACAATGATACACACAATATAAACTTGCGATTCGAAAAAGGGCGAAATCGGTGTGACGTCATTGCAATTGGGTTATTCAATAAATATTTAATTAATTATCGCAGTAAACGCAGACTATTAAAAAAATATGAACAAAATGTAAATTAAGAATTAGGATAAGTGTAGTAATAATATAATATTATAATAATAATAATATCTATGGACGCTTCGCACCACGTTAATCCAGATTAAGTATCCGAATAACTTGTGTTACAGGTACCAGACAACGGAAGTAATATATTAACTACTTTTATACTATACTTGTTCTCTCGGTGAGATTAGAACCCGCGACCTGACGCTCGAGCACCAACGCGCTCAACCACTGCGCTACGAAGGTCGTCAGGGGTTATATCAGATTTTAATTTAATTTAATTCATAGGTAAACCCTATGAATGAAATAAAATTAAAATCCGATATTCCACACTAGTAAACTACCCTATTCTTTGGAACGAGTGCACATCGACAGCTTATAAGAAAGTCTTGCAAGATTTAAACTTACTCTAACGCCCGGTTTCGGAAAGGCTGATCAAATTGATCAATTGATCAAATCACCTAAACTGAACTCTCATTGGTGAACAGTGACTACGAAGTGATGTTCACCAATGAGCGTTCAGATTAGCTGATTTGATCAATTGATCAATTTGATCAGCCGTTCATAAACCGGGCGTGAGTCTCGACTAGGATTAAGCGTCAACTTACACTTTAACGGTAACAAGGTAAACGAAATGAAAAGAAAAACTTTCAGGTAACTCGGTTTTAAAACTTACAGCAAATTTCCCGCTTTTCCGCCCAACTCTGACCCCTTTAGTAACTTAGAATAAAAACGAAAATAAAAACGAAAACGAATAAAAGGTTTTTTTTTTCGTTTTTTTTTCGATTACTTTGTACTTTTTACCCGACTTCGGCGAAGCTAAAAGAAAGGGTAATTAATTTGGCAGTCTATGTATGTTGCCTCGTAGGGGCTAAACTACTGGTCCGATTTTAATTATAAATGAGGTATCCATCGATTGGTAGTGACGCCGCGAGTAACATAAGTTATATCGTGCCCGCTAGTAAAATCTAAGCATCAGTTCACACTGAAATACGGTAGAAAAAAAACTGGAAAGAGCATATTTGTCTGCTGTGCCGTGCCACGGGTCTACCTTGTTTTTTTACCTATGCATTTCTGGATTTCAAATTGAATTATTTTCTTGTTTCAGCCTTTTTAAACCCATTTTTTGCGAAGTCGGGTTTTAGTTTTTTAATGTTTTTTTTTTCATTATAAACTAATAAGGCTTGAGCTAGAAAAAGTATAACACAGCCGAAATTCCGGCCATGTTTTTAACAACGTTGAACGTCTTTTATTTAATAACTAGCTGTTCCCGCGACTTCGTTCGCGTGGTTTTTGAGCCACTTATGCAGCACACGCAATGAAAGGCCCCAAATGTAATAAATTTTCCCCGTTTTTGCAACATTTATCGCTGACGCTTCGCTCCTATTGGTCGCAGCGTAATGTTATATAGCCTAAAGCCTTCCTCTAAAAATGGACTATCCAACAAAAAAATAATATTTCAAATCGGACCAGTAGCTCCTGAGATTAGCGTGTTTAAGGAAACAAACAAACAAACTCTCCCGCTTTATAATATTAGTATAGATTTATTTATGAAAAAAAGATAAAATAGCACGTCGCTATTATCACTAAATACTAATAGTATACATAGATACTTGGGAAAAAAAATGTTACTCTAGTGGCAATATCCTAGGAGGAAATACGGTTCGCGTAGACCTCTGTTTTTGTATGGAAAAACGGCCCTTGTTTTTCCGCTCAATACCCAGTATAAGCTATATGTTTTCTCCTTGTCTCGTCGTTTCAGCCTTTTACTGTCCACTGCTGGACATAGGCCTCTCCAATACATTTCCAGTGCGACCGGTCCATTGCCACCTGCATCCAACGTGACCCGGCAGTTTTCACCAGGTCGTCGGTCCATCTGGTAGGTGGCCGTCCCACACTGCGCTTGCCAGTACGTGGCCTCCACTCTAGGATCTTTTTGGACGACGGAAGACCGTCCAATCTTCGTGCTATGTGGCCGGCCCATTGCCACTTCAGCTGACTGATCCTACGGGCAATGTCAGCAACCTTAGTTCTTCTACGGATCTCCTCATTTCTGATTCGATCACGTAGAGAAATTACCTCCTTGTCTGATACGTGAGAAATTACACTTGGTAGACAAGGACAAAATATATAGTTTATACAGAGTGAGTAATATTTTTTCCTTAATCTATGAAAGTGCGGTAACAATAAGGTATTACTAAAAAAAATTACATAACTGAATTGATATTCAATATTGCTTTCTTGTTCTTCCTTTTTTGTTCGTTCTATAAGTGATATGTCACTTGTCAGACAGAGACAGCGACATTAAAATTTAAACGCCAATTAGCGACCGTTGTGTACTTATTGTTATTAGTAGTTAGCGAGGTAAAAGTTGTAATTTAAAAAAATGCGTCCAAAAGTAGTTTAGATGAATAATTACCAATTAAATAATATTAATTAAATTAATAAAATTGTAATTAAATTATAATATCTTTAAATACTTCAACACTACGCCAATAAAGTCTCGTAGGTTCTTGAGGAACTTGTGTTACGGGTAGTTAGTACTATAACGGAAATATTACCTATATTTAATTATGTTACACTATACCCCCGTTTAGTATAACCCAGGTATATTAAAAACTTTTTGCACCTTCGGGATTCGAACCCGAGACTTGCGCACCGAAGCATTCAACAGCCTCAAAGAAGTCTATTATTTCATATAATAATATAATGGTGTACTGCAGGCTTACTGCCGACACAATCGCAGTCGAATCAGGTCGATCTCAACGGCTTTTATTTGATGGTAGGTTATTTGATGGATTACTTTGGAACTAACCAGGATAAAGTAAATCGTTAGATCGTAACTTTTCGTACTCCCGACTTTATCAATCGATTCGATTTTGATTCAGATTCGATCGTGCTGTGTACTCCCTCATAAATTGACGTTTGATTATATTGATTTTCAGTCGATTGATATGGTCGGGAGTACAAAAAAGTTATGATCTAACGATTTTCTTTATCCTGGTTAGTTTCAAAGTACTCCACCAAATTAAACACCAAAAGCCGTTGAGATCGAACTGATTCGATTCTCGATTGTGTCGGGGGTAAGCCTGCAGATTCAAAATCGAATTAGTTTGGAGAGTAAGGCCTCTGATTGTCTTGGGATAATAGTTTATGTCTATTGTAGTGCGAGGTGTAAATCTTACGTTATAGTCAATTACGTGAACTCTTAATGTGCCTGAACAATAATGAGCGCGCTGTTCCGTGATATTATGAGCATACATACACGTACATACAAGCTGTATTGTTTTGTTAACTAAATACAAAAAATTAAAAACAGATTTTGTTTTCCTGGCTCATGAATGTGTTTAAGTTTGTGTATCTATACTAATATTATTATAAAGCGGAAGAGTTTGTTTGTTTGCTTAGACGCGCTAATCTCAGGAACTACAGGTCCGATTTCAAAAATTATTTTTTTGTTGAATAGTCCAGTTATAGAGGAAGGCTTTAGGCTATGTAACATTACGCTGCGACTAATAGGAGCGAAGCGTCAGTGAGAAATGTTGCAAAAACGGGAAAATTATTAATATTTGGGGACTTTCGTTGCGTGCGCTGGATAAACGGTTTAAGGCGAGGAGTAACCGCAACTAGCGCCACTCTTTTTAAAATAAATTTTACAACGACACAAAGATCTTATTAAAAAAAGTAATCGGTTCAAACTTTAACTAAATAGTTAAACTAATTTATTGGCATTTAATTACAGCTCTAAATCCTATACTGTATTTACTCTCGTAAGTAGTAACTAAAACGGCCACTTTACTTTGAACCGATAATTTTTTTTAATAAGATCTTTGTGTCGTTGTAAAATTTATTTTAAAAAGAGTGGCGCTAGTTGCGGTTACTCCTCGCCTTAAGTCGCTCAAAAACCACGCGAACGAAGTCGCGCACGGGCACAGCTAGTAATTTAATATTTTTTTATAAAAATTGAAATATGCATTTTAGTTTTATTTGAATTTTCAGCAAAACTCAAAAATTCAAAATATTTTATTTCCAAATGAAACTTAACAAGCTATTTTCGGAAGGTCAACAAAAAGGCTACGCATGTTTCGCTACCTCTATATATCGCCTACCATGCCCTTTTTCAATGTTCACCCTGTATATATTGTCGCGTCCCAGTGAGAACTGACCGTAACACATTAACATAACTTAACCTTTTAATCGCTAACATGTAATCACACCGCCCCGTGGGATCATCTTTTTTGCTCAACCCTAAATTGTCTTTAACCCTTACCGGCCCATTTCTTGCCGCGCATTCCGACGAAGCCCATCTGTCTCCGCTTCGGCCAGGGTCCGTTCAGCAAAAACTTGACCTCCCCCCCGCTGTTCTTCAGGTCCTTCTTGCCCCGGACGCCGATGAATTTGCCCCGGAAGGTCAGGTCGTAGGGCCTCTTCTCGGGTATGGACTTCTTGCCCCGCACGCCGAAGAACTGGTGCATTTTCGCTCGCTTCTCGATCTCGTTCTCCTCCGAGTTCGCTTCCGTGACGTAGTTGGATCGCAGCTTCTGCAGGAAGTCGTTGATGACGTCATCGAACGGGTACTCCGCTTCATTGGTGTCAGTGGCGTACTCTATCTGCCCGACGAGGGAGCCCTTCCGGGGGGCGTACTCGTATTCGGGATATAATTCCGGGTAGTACTTCTTCCCGCGCATTCCGACGAAGCCCATCGGCACTCGCTTCTCGTACTCCATCTCGTCGAAGTTGGTTTCGTCGAGGTTGGTCTCGTCGAACTTCTTCCCTTTGACCCCGACGAAGAATTGGGGTTTGCGTTTGTAGAACTCGTTTTCGTTTTCGAAGTACTTCTTGCCCCGCATTCCGACGAAGCCCTGGGGGACCCTCTTGACCTCCTGCGAGGAGACCAGCACCAGGTGGATGGTGAGCAGCAGGATGCAGGTCTTGGCGCCCATTGTAGTGAATCTGAAAAAATAAATACGAGCTTCTGTTATTTTAGAATTATTATCTATACTTAATATTATAAAACGGAAGAGTTTGTTTGTTTAAACGCGCTAATCTCTGGAACTACTGGTCAGATTTGAAAAATTATTTTTTTGTTAGATAGTCCATTTATAGACAAAGGCTTTAGACTATATAACATTACGCTGCGACCAACAGGAGCGAAGCGTCAGTGAGAAAATATGTTGCAAAAACGGGGAGACTTTGTGTTTTTAGAAAAACAGACTCTTTTTTAATTTAATCTGTAGCTCTGGAAATTTAGACTGTATTATTTAAACATAAAGTTATTTAATTGAATGTTAACGAATATATTTTTAATCTTTATTAAAATATTATTAAATGTTTAATGCAAACTACATTAAGAATTGGATTCACAGTCATTTTTAATAACGATACTAGCTGACCCGTGCCCACTTCGTTGAGCATAGAAACCGTTTAAACCTTCCCGGGACTTCCACGAATATTTCAAGACTAAAAATAGCCGAATCGGTTCAGCTGATCTCGAGTTTTAGCGAGACTAACGAACGGCAATTCATTTTTATATATAAGACTAGCTGACCCGTGCCCACTTCGTTGAGCATAGAAACCGTTTAAAACTTCCCGGGACTTCCGCGAATATTTCAATAGCAAAAATAGCCGTTTCAGCCGTTCTCGAGTTATAGCGAGACTAACGAACAGCAATTCATTTTTATATATAAGACTAGCTGACCCGTGCCCACTTCGTTGAGCATAGAAACCGTTTAAACCTTCCCGGGACTTCCGCAAATATTTCAATACCAAAAATAGCCGATTCAGCCGTTCTCGAGTTTTAGCGAGACTAACGAACAGCAATTAATTTTTATATATAAGAAGATTAAGATAACAACAGCAGCTGTTGTAACAAAAGATAAATAACACCTAGTTTTGTTTTTGTGTCTCATAAATCTTTTTTTGCATGTTATTAATCAGGTAATTAAAAAGTTTGTAATGACCGTCCGGAGAAATGTTTTAGTACAATTGACCCGTACTGTTGGTTTGTTTTAACCCCCGACGCAAAAACGACGGGGTGTTATAAGTTTGACGTGTCTGTGTAAATGTGTATGTGTCTGTGTATGTGTATTTAAGTAATTTTAAAATGAAAGGCGACAATCACAGTAGGAACACTAGAAATAAGCACAAGCTAGATATACCGTTGATCAGACTGAGTAAAGTTAGTAAATCATTTAAAGGTCAATGTATACGCCTTAACAATATAATCCCAAATAACGTTCAGAGCCTCCCTATCAATAAATTTAAAAATGTAGTTAAAGAACGTCTGTGTTCCAAAGCTTATTATAAGGTTAATGATTTTACTGACGATTGCACACCTTGGGAATAAGATGGCCACATGGCTCAATGTACTTTATGTACTCTGTCTTTTGTTGTAATATATAGATTAATTTTTACATTGTTAACATATTCTGTATACACTTTTTAAAAAAGAACAATTTTCCATCTTTTTGCTAAAAGATGGCCCCGTCCGAGTTTCTTACGCCGGTTCTTCTCTGCTAAGGTTGAACCGGTGGTAGCCTTTTTGTTGACATTGCGAAAATAGCTTATTAAGTTTTATTTGGAAAGAAAATATTTTGAATTTTGTCTGTCTGTGGCATCGTAGCTCCCAAACGGATGATCCGATTTTAATGCGGTTTTTGCTTGAAAGGTATATCAGTCGAGAGTGTTGTTAGCTATGTTTGGTGGAAATCGGTTCAGGTCTTCAAGGTCATCAGGTCGTTTGTTAGGTGTGATAGGACTGTTACACGCTAAGTCGGGGGGTTTTTTTATTATATTACGGACAATTTTACGAAAAAGTATTCGTAACGTTATCAACACATACAAATTACATATTATACCTATATATTGTACGATTTTAATTTCAATAAAAATATATTTTCATTTCAGTACTTTTTCATACATGCACGTTTCAGCTACCATTTTGCTGGACGACTATAATAAAAAAAAAGAAAGCTTCGAAAATGGGATCAAAACTTATAGTTCCAAAGGTCCCAAAATACACACACTTTGAATGTTATATTACAAAATATGTAAAGTTCATACGCCAGCAAAAGTTCAAAGTATTATTTTATAGTTTCATACAGTAAAACTATTAAATATCTAAGGTATGCATGTGCTTTAAAATAAAATAGCTCTCCTCACCGATTTCGGTGTAGGTAGCCGATTTTTTTGAAACCAGGCCAGCTATGCATGAGTTATTTTATAGTGCCCAAGTGTGTGCGCAATTCACAAAGACACACTCTCTTCCTCTTAATCTCATAACCCAGTGGGACGGTAAACCGACACGACTGGCGAGAGAACAGGCGCAGGACCAACTTTTTACATGCCCATCCGACGCATGGATCATCTTTCTTGTCAGACAATCAGGTGATCAGCCTGCATTGTCCTAACTTGAAAGCAAAATTTTTTCTTGTTCCGCGGGAATCGAACCCACGACCCGGCTCGAGAGCGAAGTTCAGAACCACTAGACCACGGACGCGACTCTTTTTTCAGTTTCAATGATCTCTAGCTTACAGTGAAACTATGAAATATGTAAGGTATGCCTATTGTCTGTGCTTCAAAATATGAAGAAGGCCACGTGAATCCAGGACGCCCTCAGGTCTAGAAGACAACGAACACGTAGGTAAAAAGAAAATATTAAATATACATACAGTATTCTAAGCACCGAGTTTTACTCGACTATAAAGGCAAAAAAGGAGTTATCATTTTGCTAGTCTATGTTTGTTCCACCGTAGCGCCTAAATTATAATTATTATTGATCGAATTTAAATGAATGGCGGTTTAAATAGATTTGTAATTACCCCTTTTTTTTTTTTTTTTTTTTTCGCCGAGAAAATGCTTTTGAGCATCCCACAGGGGATGGGGATCTATCTGTGGATATGTGAGTCTCTGCTGCTCCCTAAGAAGCAGCCCCTACTCACTAAAAACTCGGCGGTACTCTTTGTACCAGCCTAGGCCTTAGGCTATAATAATACAATTGTGGTTATCGCTATTCGATTATTGTATAAACAATAATAATAGCTCAGCGATTTCGGTGTCGGTAGCCGATTTCATTGAAACCAGGCCAGATACGAAGGAGTAATTTTATAGTGCCCAAGTGTGTGCGCAATACACAGAAGCACTGTCTCTTCCTTTTACTCTTATAACCTGTATATTATAAGAACAGGCGCAGGACCGGCGTTTTCTCTATATTGTATAAATGTAGAGACCACGGAAAATAACATAGGCTACTTTCTATGAGGGATGAAAAGGATATGAAATTTCGGATATGGATATTAAATAATTTCGGATTACCCGTTTGTTTCGGATAATTTCGGTTACGGATATTAAATTTTGTTTTCCTTTTTACAGTAGCAAAATTTACATTTCGGTAACGGTTACGGATATTTTTTTATATCGGATATCCGATAGTTCCGGTTACGGTTACGGAGCTCCCGAACAGCCCTGCTTTCTGCGGCACAATGTACAATTCCAGCGGGATTCATCTAGCTTTTAATATTAGGGCGAGGCCCCATTAGTGCGTTGCGCTCCGTTGCATTGTCACCGCTCGTTCGCGTGGTTTTGAGTGACTTAAGTAAGCCGTTTATGTAGCGCACGCAATGAAAGTCCCCAAATGTAATTAATTTTCCCCGTTTTTGCAACATTTCTCACTGACGCTCCACTACTATTGGTCGCAGCGTAATGTTATATAGCCTTAAGCCTTCCTCTATGGACTATCCAACAAAAAAAGAATTTTTCAGATCGGACCAGTAGTTCCTGAGATTAGCGCGTTTAAACAAACAAACAAACTCTTCCGCTTTATAATATTAGTATAGATGAAATGGCCCACGGGAAATGACGCTGCGATAACGCTGCGATATCGCTGCGACAACGCAACGCACTAGGTCTCGCTCTAACGCATCACGACGCGAGTTTATTTGACTATCAAACTACAACCCCAAAACATATCTGGTACGCTTCAAGAATTCATAAAAATTACATGTTATTACGCAAAAACATAATTCGGGGACCGAATGTGTTCGGTATTCGTCGCACGTTCGTTGTTTAATGAAAAACTGAACTCAGTGACCACATGGCTGGGATAATATACAAATTCGGTTAAGGCCTTATTGTGTTATGTTAATGATCAAGAACAATCGAGAAAAATAACACGAAAAGGTAACGATATGTAATAGTCCTAGACATGATATTGACGTTTGGGGCATTTCACGTCAAGCGGACTGGAAAAATAAAGTCAGATCTTGGATATTGTTAATAATTGGCTCAATAACACTTCCATAGGACCTGAATAAATGTAAATACTTTTTTTATGCCTAGTTACGCGTCCTCGTAACTAGGCATAAAAAAAGAATCAAGTTTAGAAGATTTGTACACGCGCTAATAATCGCACTCCGACGCACTAACAATAATCTGTACTAGGTACACCCACATACTTTAGTGCGTGTATCTTCTAAACTATTCGAGCAACCAGTCTCATCTTTTTAAAGTTTAATATGTATTAACTTCCGGTTTACTGTGCGATTTTTTTTTCTAATTACATTTTATTTTCTAGAAAATAAATTAAAATACAAATACTATTTACTTATTTATTATTCCATCTGACTTTATTTTTCTCTTGTCCACTTCACGTGAAATGCCCCGTTTAGCAATATAAGCAATACACTGCACGGCGCCTCGCTTGGCTCCTCTTGACGGCCGTTTTATTTCACACACGATGAATGAATACCTATGAAATGTTCGTAACGGTAGCAAAGCGGCCAAGTATGTATCTCGTTTTGACTGAAATGTAGAGTATGTGAAGTTAGTCCTGGTAAAGTAAGGGCGCATAGACCAAGAATCTCTACATGACATCTGATATCTTTTTTAATGGGTAAGCTATGTAGTCTGTTGTCTATGGTGTAAGCTATGTTGACGCCTCCGTGGTCTAGTGGTTCAGAGCTTCGCTCTCGACCCGGAGGTCGTGGGTTCGATTCCCGCGTTAGAAAAAATGTTGTTTTCAAGTTTGATTAGGACAATGCAGGCTGATCACCTGACTGTCCGACAAGAAAGATAATCCATGCGTCGGATGGGCTAGTAAAAAGTCGGACCTGCGACTATACTCTCGCCAGTCGTGACGGTTTACCGTCCCACAGGGTTATGAGAGTAAAAGGAAGAGAGAGTGCTTTTGTGTATTGCGCACACACTTGGGCACTATAAAATAACTCCTGCGTTGCTGGCCTGGTTTCAATGAAATCGGCTACCGACACCGAAATCGGTGAGGGGAACTATTATATGTAGACTCGTCTTGGCAACATTTTTACATGGAAATGTATTTGGTGGGATCCTTATCGCTCTGTTCTATGGTCTTGTACGGTGTTCTACGGTGTTCTACTGTGTTCTACAGTGTTCTACGGAGTTCCACGATCTACAACCTACTAATAAACGAGCATTATCCTACACAACCTCGCGAGACGCAATAACTTTACTTGATGAAAATGTTATTATATCACAAGTTTTATAACAACCTTCTAGAGACATAAAGGTAGTTAGCTATTTCTATTCACATTAAAATTAAAAGTATGTTCTAAATCTAAAGTTGTTATATGTTCCAAAACTAGAATACCGAATTTCTAAAGAAATGTCTTTGTAATCATTAAGAACAAACACCAAATGAGGTATATCAATATACCTATATTCGTAATGTCCCGGGTTAAAATAAAATATGTTCTAAATCTAAAGTTGTTTTATGCTCGAAAACTAGAATACTAAACATACTAAAAATGTTTTTTGAAATCATTAAGAACACCATACGAGGTATTCGATAGATTCGTAATGTTCCGGGCTTATAAAGTCAGTTTATAGAAAAATATGTTCTAAATCTAAAATTGTTTTATGTTCAAAAACTAGAATATCGAAGTACTAAAAATGTTTTTTTGAAATCATTAATCACCAAATGAGGTATATCAATAGATATGTAATGTCCCGGGTATGTAAAGTCTATTTAGTTATCATAACACATACAAACAAGAGAAAAACATGTTCTAAATTTAAAGTTGTTTTATGTCCCAAAAACCGATGTTCTAAAGAAACAATATTCTTATAAATCGTTAGCAACACGTCCCCCGTATGCAGTAGGCGACAATTACTTCACAAAGCTGAAGAGCTCCTGTGAAGCTGTACAGCCGTGAGAGGTACAGCGCACAGGCGGAAACCAATTAGATGCCTTTGTACCCAAATATTTATACAACTCTGAACCGTTTCAGATGAAAATAATGACCGATTTCCGTGTTAGCTGGGTTCCGTACAGAAGTCAAAGGTTGGAATGGATATAAGGATGCGTATCCACCAGAGCCGTGCTGTGCTGTGTAGCGAGGAATGTGTTTTTAGGTACCAATAGAATCGCTTCATTTATCACGCATCGGTCAGCGCGGCTCTTGACAAGCGACTCTATTGGTTCTTGAAAACACATTCCTCGCAACAAAGCACAGCTCTGGTGGAAACGCAGCCTTATGTGCGCAGCGTAGGTACAGTACAACAGTGATATACGTGCTTAGTTTTTTTTATTTCCAAACCGGTTAGTTACTAACACTTTCAGAATTGTCCTACATGATGACCTACCACCGATGCACTACATACAGGGCCCTGGGACCTTATTCTCATGACTCGAACTTCGTTTTTACTATCGGTCTGTCCCGCTCATTCAAATGAGATTTAGTCGTAGGGGAGCCCATAATGCAAAAAGGTTTTGGTGATAAGATGTTAGGAAGAAAAAAACATATGATAGTTTTTTTTTATTTTATTAGTGGAATGAGCGGAAACATCCCTATTTAAACTTTGAAATAACAAAATTGTGATGAAATAGTAGTAGAATATTTTAATATAGTTTATTTATCGTTAGAATCGACAAGACTGACAAGAGTATTACGCTGACTCCAATATAAAATATTTGAGAAACTCAATTATTTAAAAATATTGAGTTACTTTTTAAATTTTTCATAAGTCCTTATGAGCTTACCTGACTTTTAAATCATCAGTGCTTTCGGTTGTAGCTTCTTTGATACCTACTTAACATCTCCAAGCTGAATCTGACGCATCGAATTAAATTTTTGATACTTTTTAAAAGTTTTTTTTAATCCCGCCAATTAAATTAAAAAAAATCATGCGTAGATTACCAGAAGCATGGTGGACACATATACTACCTTAATCTGACGCGCTGGAGTTACTACAAAAATCCCCTCTTCGGCTCCCATACTATAGCGAGCGTGCGAGCGGGATAGACTAATATTCGAAACTAAGTTCGAGTCATGAGAATTAGGTCCCTGATTCAAAACAACATCGCTATTTATCGCTTACGAAGTTCGAAAACAAAATGTATGAAAATGTAAAGTACTATGTACTCTCAAATGTTCCTGGGCCCTGATTCAAGACGCCATCGCTTTTATCGCTTACGAAGTTCGAAAACAAAATGTATGAAAATGTAAAGTACTATGTACTCTCAAATGTTCCTGGGCCCTGATTCAAGACGCCATCGCTTTTATCGCTTACGAAGTTCGAAAACAAAATGTATGAAAATGTAAAGTACTATGTACTCCTAAATGTTCCTGGGCCCTGATTCAAGACGCCATCGCTTTTATCGCTTACGAAGTTCGAAAACAAAATGTATGAAAATGTAAAGTACTATGTACTCCTAAATGTTCCTGGGCCCTGATTCAAGACGCCATCGCTTTTATCGCTTACGAAGTTCGAAAACAAAATGTATGAAAATGTAAAGTACTATGTACTCCTAAATGTTCCTGGGCCCTGATTCAAGACGCCATCGCTTTTATCGCTTACGAAGTTCGAAAACAAAATGTATGAAAATGTAAAGTACTATGTACTCCTAAATGTTCCTGGGCCCTGATTCAAGACGCCATCGCTTTTATCGCTTACGAAGTTCGAAAACAAAATGTATGAAAATGTAAAGTACTATGTACTCCTAAATGTTCCTGGGCCCTGATTCAAGACGCCATCGCTTTTATCGCTTACGAAGTTCGAAAACAAAATGTATGAAAATGTAAAGTACTATGTACTCCTAAATGTTCCTGGGCCCTGATTCAAGACGCCATCGCTTTTATCGCTTACGAAGTTCGAAAACAAAATGTATGAAAATGTAAAGTACTATGTACTCCTAAATGTTCCTGGGCCCTGATTCAAGACGCCATCGCTTTTATCGCTTACGAAGTTCGAAAACAAAATGTATGAAAATGTAAAGTACTATGTACTCTCAAATGTTCCTGGGCCCTGATTCAAGACGCCATCGCTTTTATCGCTTACGAAGTTCGAAAACAAAATGTATGAAAATGTAAAGTACTATGTACTCCTAAATGTTCCTGGGCCCTGATTCAAGACGCCATCGCTTTTATCGCTTACGAAGTTCGAAAACAAAATGTATGAAAATGTAAAGTACTATGTACTCCTAAATGTTCCTGGGCCCTGATTCAAGACGCCATCGCTTTTATCGCTTACGAAGTTCGAAAACAAAATGTATGAAAATGTAAAGTACTATGTACTCCTAAATGTTCCTGGGCCCTGATTCAAGACGCCATCGCTTTTATCGCTTACGAAGTTCGAAAACAAAATGTATGAAAATGTAAAGTACTATGTACTCCTAAATGTTCCTGGGCCCTGATTCAAGACGCCATCGCTTTTATCGCTTACGAAGTTCGAAAACAAAATGTATGAAAATGTAAAGTACTATGTACTCCTAAATGTTCCTGGGCCCTGATTCAAGACGCCATCGCTTTTATCGCTTACGAAGTTCGAAAACAAAATGTATGAAAATGTAAAGTACTATGTACTCCTAAATGTTCCTGGGCCCTGATTCAAGACGCCATCGCTATTTATCGCTTACGAAGTTCGAAACGAAATCAGTCAAACCCTATAGGTTTGACTGATTTCGCTAAGTGACATTAGAATTCGCTTGTCGTTAGCGAACTATAGGTATCAAATCTTATACATTTTTGTGTAGGCAGTGGTAATAGGCATCTTGAATCCGGGGCCAGGTTACATTATTTAATCGTCACGTATTCTACTAATTACGGAACAGAATTACTAATACTTACGCGAGGCTCGGGTTGTAGTGACAATAATTAGTAACGTCACACCGTCACATCGTCACGCGTCACACTAACGATCTGTCGTAACGCGGAGCACCTGATGCCAGGCCCTTACACTATTTATAATTATACAATATATCTATGGGTCTCCATGGTCTAGTGGTTCAGAGCTCGGCTGTGACGCGGTCGTGAGTTCTATTCCCGCGTTGGAACAACAAAAAAGTTGTTTTCAAGTTTGATTAGGATAATGCAGGGTGGTCATTTGATTGGCTGACAAAAAAAAAAACGTCGGATGGGCATGTAAATGTCGGTCCTTGATCTCTCGACAGTCGTGTCGGGTTACGAGAGTCAAGAAAGAAGTGCTGCTATGAATTGCACACAGACTTAGGTACTATAAAATAAGTAGCTGGTTTGATTTCAATGAAACCGCCCACCGTCACTGGAATCGGTGTGGGAGTATGTTAAAACATACATTAATGTTAGCAGGTGTCGGTAAACTTGGCAATAAATCAGAAGATCTTATTTGCCAAAGTGTCTCATTCTCTGATAACTCATAACTCAGTGGTTACTGATAACTAATATATAGACGCATTCATACCACTCAATCTGCCCCCGTGCGAAGTTTTCGAAGAACTTGTGATGACTGATATACATAGTAGGGGAGCCGAAGAGGGGATTTTTTTAGTCACTCGAGCGCGTCAGATTGGGATTTGTCATATATGCCTCTGGCATGATTTTTGAAATTTTATTGGTGGGGTTAAAAAAAGTATAAAAAAATTGATTCGAAGCGCCAGATGTTAAGTAGGTGTCAATGAAGCTCCTGCAGAAGGCACTGACGATTTGAAAGTCGGGTAAGCTTACACATACATATACGTAATAGTTAAAAAGTAAATCACTTTATTTAAATAATAGAGTTTCTCAAATATTTTATATTCGACTCAGCGTTAATCATTGTCAATCTTGTCGAATTTAAATATAAATAACCTATATTACAATACTATTTCATTTCTTTTTTTTCCGCTCACTCCACCACCAAATTTTTTGACGAACGACCAAATTGACGACCTCCGTAGCGCAGTGGTTGCCTTGGTGTTCGAGCGGGAGGTCGCGGGTTCGAATCCCGCCGAAGGAACAAAAGTTTTCAATGTTCCTGGGTCATGGATGTGTATTAAATTTGTGTATAATATAATAAAAATCCTAAATATGTGTATAGTATAAAAGTATTAAATATATTTCCGTTGTCTGGTACCTGTAACACAAGTTCTACGGATACTTAGCACAGGGCCAGATTGACGAGGAGTGGAGCGTCCATAGATATAGATATAAATTAAAAAAACTATCATCCATTTTTCCCCCTATCATCTAGTCACTAAAACCTACTAGGTCTCCATAACGCTCGAGTAACACGTTTAGCATTCTGGGCTCCCCTACCATAACGAAAATATATATTTATTACTTTAATAGTGTTAATACTTCTGTTAAAAAAATACACATACTGAAAACTTTTTTGCTCAGCGAGATTCAAACCCGCAACCTCGAGCACCGAGCCACAGAGGTCGAGAAATACGTAAACGAGAAAGGGTTCCGTTGTTACGCTTTGTACGGAACTCTAGTGACGTCCACTGCGCGCCAGTGGAAGTTGAGCTTAACACTATTAACCAAAGCTTTTAAAAGATAAAAATTCAGACACCTCACCTTTTCTGTGAGTTTTCGGTAAAATCCGACACAAAATAAACTGCAAACGCGACATATTGCATTACTCTACATTGTAGGTCCGTTATCGACAAACTTAGTATTCTAAAGGTCAGGGGCCTTACTCCGCAAACTGATTCGATTTTGATTCAGATTTGATCGTGCCGCTTACTCTCGAATAAGTATGTTGACGTTTGTTTATTTTGATTCTCAGTCGATTAATATCAGTCGAATAATAATATCTATGGACGCTTCACACCACGTCAATCTGGCCCCGTGCTAAGTATCCGAAGAACTTCTGTTACATGTACCAGACAACGGAAATATATTCAATACTTTTTAAGTTTTCAAGTTTTTAGTTCTTTAGTTCTTGAGGAATAAAAATAAAAAATTGAATTCGTGTTTATGCTAACAAAAATTTGATATTATTATTAGTATGGTATTTTATGGTCTTATGGCATGGTATTTTAACAAGCCGTTCACACTAACATGCGTTGGTGAAATCGGGATTTGGGGCGTGTTAATTTTAAAGTTAATGCCAACGTTTTCGATTTCACCAACGCACGTTAGTGTGAACGGCTTGTTACAATACCATACCTTCTCATTCATTGATAGGAATTACGAGAGGAACAACATGATGTTTAACGAATGATTAACTTTAACATTGCTTGGTGAAACACGCCCTTAAAGTATTAGTACCTATAAAGCGACAATTCGTTTAGAATGTGTGCAAAAAAGCTTTTGTTAAAGCTTTACGTACACAAATTACATTTAATATTCTATCAATTCGAGTCACTTGAAATTAATTGTAGTCGTTTTAGAATCAACCAAAAGTTTTATATATTATAGGCTGCCCACACACGGTCATCTTCTGAATTTTCCACCGTTTTTTATTGTTCCACCGTAATTATTATGGTGGAACAATAAAAACCCGTGAGTTATTATAGCTCCCCTCTCCGATTTCGGTGTCGGTAGCCGATTTCATTGAAACCAGGTCAGCTATGCAGGAGTTATTATATAGTGCCCAAGTATGTGCGCAATACACAAATACACTTTCTTCTCCTTTTACTAACCCAGTGGGACGGTAAACCGACACGACTGGCGAAAGAACAAAATTAAAAAATCTCCATAAAAGCCACAAAGCAGAGTTTCAATCCTGGTCAGATCTTAGGTCAACGACCAATGCGTTCGTGTGTATAGACTAGGAGCCAGCGAGCCCCAGCATAGAAAGATTCACATCTTGTGGTCATTTTGGGCCTTTGATTTTTTTATTATAATTATTAATTTATATGAGGTGCCAAAACAAAAAATGCACTACGCGTCATTCTCTTCACATTATATTCCGCTTAATGTATACATTAAGATTTAAAATCTATGTATGAGAATTGAAGACATGAATGGATGAAGGTGATATGTTGCAAAAAAAATACCAAGAAAATTGGGTTTAAACTGTCACTTAAAAATTTTAGGTTATGTGTTGACGTATTTAGTACACTGATTCTAGAGATGGTTCTTTATTTGAATATACTTAATACGTTCCGACATAATATTCTAAAATGTTTAAGAGCGCGCAATCAAATTTCATCAACTCGAAATCGCCGCGAGAGCCAATATCGACTCACACAGACGCAAAATAACACGCATGTGTGTCAATAATTATAATTTAAAAAAAATTGTTTAGTGGGATAAACATCGGATTTTAATTCAATAAAAAATTGTGTGAACTTACCAACAGTATGATTATTAATTATAAAAATAATATCATCGAAGAAATTTAGTTTTACCAGTAGAAATACAGCACTGAAAAACGTAAATTATGACATTTTTAAAAGATTTTTTATCCATTTAACAATAATTATATATTTTTTTCAACTTTTCATTTAAGGACTATAAAGTGTCTTTTATGAAAATAGAAATTAAACTATATTAACACGACTTAATTGTTATTTGCTTTATCAAAGTGAAAAATCGGCATTTTTGCGATTCGGCGTTCCGAAATCTTTAAAATTACTCAAATGTACTACTTAAAACTTTGATTTTATCATGGTATTCCAAAAATAAAGAGTTTATCTTTTTAAAATATTTATAATTGTTTTATTTAATTTTGTTATTTTATGCGTGTCAGGGGCAGTCAAAAACACCTAAAAACTGAAACTTCGTCGTAAATTGAATGCACGCTCTTAAGAGGAAACACCACGAAATTTTTTCCATACAAAAATAGGGGTCTAGGGGATTTCTATTTCCTCCCTGGATAACACCTCTAGAGTAACAATTTTTTCCTGAATATTTATGGTTATTGTTTGTACGTCCCTATTTTTTCCTTTTTTTAATAAATTAATTATTTAAAGAGATATGGACGTTTAAAAACCTAAAAAAAATGGTCAGACTCTCCGCTATGTTTAAATATCTAGGAAACAGATTTGACTACAATAAACAACAAAAGCAAAAAATAGGAACCTGGCTCAATTCTTTTTTTAGCTAATACAGAAAAAAATATTTAAATCGGTTAAGTTTTGGAGGAGGAAACAGGAATCCCCTAAACGTCGATTTCTGGTACTCTTAATAGGTAATTTCAGTCCAAGTTGCAGTTGTCTCTATCGCGCTAGTACTGGCTAGCTAAGGCACTGCGAGACAGGAATAGATTTTATAAATACCTATTTTGTATTTCTCTCAACCGTGGTGTTTCCTCATAAGTGACAGTTTGAACTAAATTTTCTCGAAATCGGAATTTTGCGTCCACTTTCATCCATTCATGTCTTAAATCAAGAACGGACATGTCCGGACCTACCTTGTACACTTTTAGGAAGCACCCACTATTATACACGGTTTCGTGTGGTTTCGTCACCACCACGTCACATACGCGGTATTAAACGCCCAATGTTTTATGTCTGAACAAACAAACGTTTGGTGACGTATACTCGCGTGCACAAGTGGTATTAATACAAACATTATTTTATAATGTTTCTAATTTAATTTGCATTAATTTAAAAAGAAGTCACTATAACTTTGGGATAAGATTATACAACGTTTTCTAATTCTAGACATGCATTTGATTTTTTGTTATTCTTGCGACTAAAAAATAAAAAATGGTAAAATGTAAAAAAACTCTTAGCTGATTGACTTATAGAATGTCCTTTCTGTCGATGTGAAATTGAAAAAGTGTAGTGTTCCCGTGGGATACTGTAGTTACAGGCGGAACCACGGGCAATGGATTTGAAGTATAAAAACCGATTACTATTGTTTTTCTGTGTAACTTTTGCATTTATTTAGTATGTATTGACACCAGATTTATTAAAATCGGACCAGTAGGTACAGTCCTGTAGGTGCTATGCCGGCACAAATATACATACATACTGGCAGAATACCTTTCTTTTCAGCTTAGTTGTAGTCGGGTACAAATGGAGGCAAAAAATATTCACAGGCAACAACTAGACATTAATGTTTATTAATGCCTCCAACGTCGATGTCGGTGACGGTAGCCGGTTTCATTTAAATGCAGGAGTTATTTTATAGTGCCCAAGTGTGTGCGCAATACATAGAAGCATTCTCTCTTCCTTCACTACTGTAGCCCAGTGGGACGAATAACTGTCACGACTAGTAGGAGAACAGGCGCAGGACCGACTTCTTACATGTCCATCCGACGCATGGATCATCTTTTTTGTCGGATAATCAGGTGATCCGACAAAAAAGTACAAGGTACCTAAAAGTGTACAAGGTGTTATCCAGGGAGGAAATAGAAATCCCCTAGACCCCTATTTTTGTATGGAAAAAATTTCGTGGTGTTTCCTCTTAATGGAGGTGCATTCTTCTCACTGAAAACTGCGCTAGCCAACCCGCCTGCCGGCGCGTACAGGAAACTGCCATAGACCAAGAATTACTGCCGTATAATTTATCTATAGAAACTACCCTTCATGAAATACTTTTGGAGAGGCACTTTCTTTGGTTGACGTCACAGCTAATATGATGATGATAACGTTGATGATGAACGGGCCAAAAGAAGTAGAACTTCAAAAATTTGACAAATCTTCATGGCTTTAAGACTGGGGCTGTCAATATTGTCCGGAATCTCTCAATACGATAAAATCTGAGTGCTTTACTTTCCGACATTTTTTAGGTGAAAAATAGTAAAAATTTCCATTTGCAACGCACACGTCATACAAAAAGTCGGTAATCTGAAGGAAAAATCTGCCAGATTATCGTCCGTGGGTGGCCACCTTAAAATAGAACCTTCTGCTAATACAATAGAGGAAGTCGAGAAAATCAACTGATTGACACTGAAACTGACGCTCGTGTGTTCGATCTTCAACTATATTGTATTAGCGCAGAGTTCTATTTTAAGTGTTCTTAATTTTTCGGACTTTTCGATTCCGGATCATTTTATAGTTACAGCCCAAAACTTATACTTAAGTATCAATTAGTACTTATGGGTATTATAACGAAACGTTTTTTTTATCTGTCAAATAGGTTCTCAAGTGAGGTTGGGTTTGAGACTTCTTTGTTGATACGGGCCCCAATACCCATAAGTACTAATTGATACTTAAGTATAAGTTTGGGGCTGTAACTTTATGATCCGGAATCGAAAAGTCCGGAAAATTAAGAACACTTAAAATAGAACTCTGCGCTAATACAATATAGTTGAAGATCGAACACACGAGCGTCAGTTCCAGTGTCAATCAGTTAATCTTCTTTATTAATACGGGCCTAGGACTTGTTACTATTTTTATATTTTAGTAGCTGGCCTATCTCGACTTCGTTGAGTGTATAAATAGTTTTCCTTGAGATCAAATTCAATTACATCTACCATGCAACGGGGAACCTGAAACTCGCAACCCGCAACGCGCAAGTCGGTACTTGCAACGCGGAGCCCGCAACGCGGAACCTTCGTTGGCTCATGAACAACAACTTTGCTCAAGATGATCACTAGATCAACTTTACAGTTTACGATTCTATAAAGGACATACAAAGAAACTGTGGGATTACGAGTGTAAGCCCCAAAGGGAGATCTCCGAGCTCACGAGATGGTATGCTCGGTCAGGCTGAAGCCCACTGTACTAGTTTTCAGATGTCGTATAATATATAGCGCCGGACTTGGAAAACTTCGATAGCGCGATGCAGGATTTTGACGCTAGTAGTACCGCTACAAAACATTAGATTTTTATATAATATTAGCTGACCCTTGCCCACTGTTTAAATCTTTCCTGGACTCCCACGAATATTTCAAGACTAAAAATAGCCGAATCGGTTTAGCCGTTTTCGGGTATTAGCGAGACTAACGAACAGCAATTATTTTTTATATAAATAGATGTATTTTGATATTCGATAAATAGAAACAGAGTTTTAACAGCATGTTTTATTAATTTGATAATTATTCATTGATATAGGTACTCGTAGTCAGTATACGTCTTTAGCTGTGTTCATTAAATATAAGCCAAGAACAACAAAATAACAAGAAGAGCGCGTATAAATAATAAAATACGTAATATCATGTCTGCATACACCGCGTATACGTGACTGAGTTTCGTTTGAGAATAAATGGTATTATAAAGGCCGGTTTCTGAAAGCCTGGTCGAATTGTCGATCTCTAACTCTAACGCCTTTTTTTTTATCGCAGAGAAATGCTTTTAAGCATTCCGTGGGGGATTGGGGATTCCCTCAATGGATATGTAGGACTCGCTGCGTCCGAAAGATGGTAAATGGACGCAGCCCTACCCACTAAAACTCGGCGGTACTCCGACTCCACCGCCGTTGACGAAGCCACAGGGACAACAATACTTCCGCGACTCCGTCGACTAACTCTAACGCCTAATAATCAATCTTTATCCATATTAGCAATCTGTGATTTTACCAATTTGAGTTCGAAAATGACAGTTAGTGCATGTTATTATGCTTCAGATCGTTTCTTCACAGATTTTCAATCTCAAAGTGCAATCCCCGTAATTTATCGGATTGGAGTATGAGATTGAAAATCTGTCAAGAAACGATCTAAAGATGGAAGTATTTTGACAGAGTGCATATTAATGCACTAACTGTAATTTTCGATCCCAATCTTAAGGCCGTGTTTCACCAATGTTAAAGTTAACGCCATGTTAAAATACAATTCCATCTCATTTATTGACAGGAAATACGAGAGATGACATGATATTTAACATGGCGTTAACTTTAACATTGCTTGGTGAAACACGTCCTTAATCTGCTATCCGCCCTCCCAATCAAGATTGATTATTAATTTTGGGCGTAAGAATGTTTTGCGTATCTCGACAGCTGAATCCGAGGTGAGTTTCAAATTTCGAAGTTTGACACTCACCGCGGATTCAGCTGTCGATATACGAAATAATTTTTTAGAGAATAGCAGTACTGCTAACATTTGAATTAACAAGCCATTCTGAACGCTCATTGCTGAACATCACTCGCAACAACTTCGCTCACTGTTCACCAATAAGCCATTCTGGCTTGCTAACTCAAATGTTAGCTAGACGGTTGGATCAGCCTTTCAAAAACCGGACGATAGTTATACTTTCCCTTTTAGATTAATAACTGCTAATGTGTGATTATTTTCATTTCAGAGCCCACGAATGCAAATGCTTTTAAGTTCTATTTTGATAAGAAGTGTGGTCATAATACATCGTTAATTCAAAAATGTTTAAAGGCCGTCACAGCCGTAGCTATAATATATATTTTTTTTTATTGACGACCTCCGTAGCGCAGTTGGTTGAGCGCGTTGGTACTCGAACGAAAGGTCGCGGGTTCGAATCCCGCCGAGGGAACAAAAAGTTTTCAATGTTCCTGGGTCATGGATGTGTATTAAATTTGTGTATAATATAATAAAAATCTTAAATATGTGTATAGTATAAAAGTATTAAATATATTTCCGTTGTCTGGTACCTGTAACACAAGTTCTTCGGATACTTAGCACAGGGCCAGATTGACGTGGTGTGAAGCGTCCATAGATATTATTATTATATTATTATTATATTAACTAGCTGTACCCGCGACTTCGTTCGCGTGATTTTTGAGTAACTTAAACCGTTTGTGCAGCGCACGCAACGAAATTAAATGCGTAATGTTAAATAGCCTAAATCCAACCTTTATAAATGGACTATCCATCAAAAAAAGATTTCGTCAAATCGGACCAGTAGTTCCTTTGATTAGCGCGTTGAAGCAAACAAATAAACAAACAAACAAACTCTTTCATTTTATAATATTAGTAAAGATAATACTCTGAAAATTTTATGAAAATTATGATTTTTCCCGCTTTATATTAGTATTGATAAAAATTGTTACAAAGTATTCTAATAATTTTAGAATTTCTTTTTTAATCAAGCATTGAGTCGTCTCGCGTTTTTGGCTCAATAAATAACACTTTCGTGCTTGATATTACATGATAACAGTGTTGGTTTACGATAGCACTACATTAGTCTATCCATCACGCCGGATTACTCCGGTTTGGGTCTGCTGCTGATGATGATGAGGGCTTATCTTAATGGCTTTTTAATCAGGTGATGGTTTTGAAGTGGTAATATGACGCTGACGTATTGGGGTATTGGCGAAAATTAGGATATAAAGTTTATTATTCTACAAAATATCCATAATAATCATTAATGAAATTATAAAGTTTTGCGAGTATAGATGTTAGTTGCGCAGAAACTATTGGATGAACGAATAGTTGTTTTTGACTCTTTCATTAAAAATACCTAAAATTTTGTTTAAATTGTCATGGTAGTAGCACAAAGTAGTTATATAACAGAGACTGGAACTAGTACTAGAAAATGGTATCACCCTAATACTGGAAATGCGACTGGCAAAGGGTGAAGTCCAGGCACATTCCGGAAACCGCCGCGCCGCTATTGGAAAATACTTAATACTAATTTCGTTTCGTAGATCTTCTTCTTAATTAAGGAGTTGAATTTAGCTTAATGTGATGTTTCAAAAATATGCTTATCTTTATTTTAATGTCAATATTTGTACTTAATTCGGCATATTTACATTTTATAATTTACAAACGTTAATAGTAGTGTAGTATATTGGATTTTTTTAAAACATAGATTGTATGGAATGGTAGGCCATGATAGCAGTTAGGCTCAGGATTGACACAATATGTTAGGCTACATTTATCAAATACTGCGGACCGAGCAACAAGCGAAAGTAAGTATACTCTTATTTTGAACAGAAATATCTAAGTATCTTATGCCCGTATTAATAAAGAAGTCTCAAACCCAACCTCACTTAAGATCCTACTAGGCAGATAAAAGTTACGTTTCGTTTCACTTTTAAAAATTAATCGAAAAACCTTTTTAAGAAAGCTTTTATTTAAATGCCATAAAAAGAAGGAAATATTTTTTTACTTACAAATTTTAACTGTCTACTTATAGCCTATTACTACACAATTGTCGCGAGATTTAGGCTTGTGTAAATTAAGTAGTTCATAGGTACCTATTTCATTGACCAACTTATTCCGATAAGTTTATTTTTTATTTCAGTTTAATTAGTAAATACTTACAGATATCATAAAGATTACCATAAAGATTTAAAAAATGTAAATTATACTTGTTTAAATGTTTTCCTGTAATCGATAATAGATATGAATATTGCGGTATAAAAAAAAGAAATTAAAGTACTATGTAACATCAATAAAGTTGTTCGCTTTTAAAAGTGAAACGAAACGTTGTTTTATCTGTCAAATAGGTTCTCAAGTGAGGTTGGGCTTGAGACTTCTTTATTAATACGGGCCTAAATGTAGCTTTTAAGACGTCAAAGTTTTCATCGATAGTTAACCCGAAAGCCCGTTCAACGCGTGGGGTTTAACCGTACTAGTTAGTGAAGAGGAAAAGTATTTGAAACAGATTTAAGAAAGTTCAACTAGGAGTTAGTGTATATCCAGTTATCTAGGTTTACTAGGTTGTAGGGTGGAGCGATCATCATCACCGTTATGTGCTTAGTTTCAAAACTGGAGAACGTATTTACAACTTCTATAAAAAAACCATAACCCAACTACATAGCTTTAATAGCCTATATTTTATCCAGGCTATTATTACGAATATTTTCCGAGTTTCTTACGCCGGTTCTACTATCTCGCCGATTTCGGTGTCGGTAGCCGATTTAATTGAAACCAGGCCAGCGACGCAGGAGTTATTTTATAGTGCCCAAGTGTGTGCACAATACACAAAGGCACTCTCTTCATTTTACTACCTCTTGTTAACTGTCTCATGGCAAGTAGTGACAAAAACTCGCACTAAGCTCACTATTGTATATATACATATTGTATATATAATATACCTATTTATTTAAGCAATAGCTTAATCCTAATTCTATAGTGTAGTAATCAATAGTAAATAAGTGACATAATTATATGTATCTAATCCTATCTAATTTATTTAATTTTTAGTTATTTAAAAAAAAATGTTTATACCTCTGTGTAAAATAATGCTGTGCATATCTGTAACTGACGTAAGCACAACACTTAGTCATAATATAATGTACCTAAATAAATATTGTCCTTAGGTTTATTACAATGGTATTGCTAGATTGACACCTCATAAACTTAAAGTAAGTTGCCATTAAATGCATCATTAAAGTACAGCGGGAGGCTTCTGTGGAGGAAATCAGGTTCTAACTGCAGTTTTATGGGTAATGCAACAGGTGATGTAGTACCTTTTATAGTGGCGCCAGACTAATTATAGTTTTACCTGACTAAGCAAAAAGGAGGGTTATGATTTTAACCAGCAGGCTCACTCCCGACACAATCGAGAATCGAATCAGTTCGATCTCAATAGTTTTTAGTATTTTGTTTTGAGCGATAGAATCTGAATCAAAATCGAATTAGTTAAGGCCTAAACTAGTGAAAATAAATAGACAAATTAGGAGTCATTGGAAGCTCCTTAATCGTCCGCTAGTTATAGGCATTATGTCACGTTAAAATGGCAACAGCGCCCTCTAGTGGACATAAAGTAAAAAAGAATAGGTGACCAACCTGCTTCGAACCGGAAACCGGAATTCGGCTATTTTTAGTTTTGAAATATTCCAGGGAAGGTTTAAACGGTTTCTATGCTCAACGAAGTGGAGACGGGTCAGCTAGTAAGTAATAACTTTAAATAACAAAAACAAATCTTCCTATTGTCAAAACAATTTTCACGCATAGCAGGCAAACCTTCGTGATTAAAATAAGTTAGACATCGGTCAAGGTTGTACATTTGTTATGTTCTAAATCACATCAGCATAATGCTATTTCGTGTCATGTTTTGTAAACACTAGTATGAGTGTTAAAAATAATATGAAAATCACTTTTAAAGGTGTGGCATTAGTATGTTTCGAGTTATTTTTAAGTAAAACTTCGAACGCCTGATTGGGGAGTAGTGAATGCGTCACGAGAGCGTTACAAAAAGTGTGATCTGGCGAGGTGAACGGAAGTTGAGAGATACAAGATTTTGAAGGAGAGGATATCGTTTCTTATATTACTGTAGGAGTGAGGGAGAGGGGTTTACATTGTTTTCCTCTTTTTCTCTTTCTTTCGCAGCGAGTTAGTTACGTTTCGTTATCTAAGGCCCTTACTAACATACTTAAGTACCTAGGTGTTCATTTTTAAAAGCGAAACGAAACGTTTTTTTATTTGTCAAATAGGTTCTCAAGTGAGGTTGACTTTGAGATTCTTTTATTTATGCGGGCCTAAGACACAGTGCAATCCTATTCAGTATTTTCATACGTACAGATGGAGCTAGAGAAGTTTTATCGTAAGCTTTTTGTGAAGGACCGGATATGAAAGTTCATTGTTGTACCTTAAGTCCCTTATCTGTCAGTCGCATCCGAAATTCCGAATACCTATTGAAAATAAATCTGTTCTCATAATAAAGTTGTAAATAACAAAACCGGCCAATAGTGTGCCAGGACGCGAATAGATTAGGGATTTGTACTCATTCTGCTATGATTTTATTTCTTATAAAATTTACACGTTTACTTATTAATTCGAACATCTTTTTTTTAACATTAATTAAAATGTTGTATATTTAGGGCGTATTTCACCAAGCGATGTTAAAGTTAATCCTTCATTAAATATCATATTGTGATCCCTATCGTATTTTCTGTGAATGAATGAGAAAAACATTAACATGCCGTTAACACTAACAAGCGTTAGTGAAATCGGGACTTAGGCATCTAAAAATAACTCCTGAAATAAAGTTCATGACAGAATCCCAAAATCTAATCCTTTAGGGCGTGTTTCACCAAGCAATGTTAAAGTTAACGCCATGTTAAATATCATGTTATCCCTCTCGTATTTCCTGTCAATGAATGAGATGGCATGGTATTTTAACATGACATTAACTTTAACTTTGTTTGGTGAAACACGCCCTTAAAATCCATCGCATAACAGTGTCCCTATTCTTAAATAAAATTGACATTCGACAATTTTGTTTAAGAATATGGCCACACATTTGAATTTGACAGTTCTTCACGACACTAGCGCCAAATTGGTTCGAAATTGAGTGTCGATGAAATGGAACTATTACAGTCCAACATCGGTGTTGTATTCTAGAGTAGTACATTGACAGCATTTGAATTAGTTTCGGGAGTCAGCCACCGTAACAGGGCCGTGATTGAACATGCCATATATACGAAGTTCGAAAACAAAATAGGCCATTGCTATTTTCAATTTCAAAAAGAAAACAAAATAGGATTTGACATGAACTTCGCTAAAGGACGAGCAAATTCGTATGTCATTTAGTGAAGCTTATGTCAAATTATTCTAGAACTTCGTAGGCGATAAATAGCGATGCCCCGGGCCTTTAGTCAAGAGGCCATTGCTATTGTCACTTTCGAAGTCGCGAAAACAAAATGGGATTTGACATAAAATTCGCTAAACGACGAGCGAATTCGTATGTCGTTTAGCGAAGCTTATGTCAAATTATTATAGAACTTCGTAGGCGGTAAATAGCGATGCCCCGGGCCTTTAGTCAAGAGGCCATTGCTATTATCATTTTCGAAGTTCGAAATAAATGGGATTTGACATAAAATCTTTGCTAAGTGGTACACGAATACGCATGTCTTAAATTCCATACATTTTTGTTTTCCTAAGTGAGAATCATTATTTGGGCTAAAACGAACACAAGTATTTCATGGGGAGTTGCCTATACTCTTCACGCTTGGCAGACTGGTTGGAAAGCGCAGTGTTAAAATTTTTAAATTAAAGAACAATATCCGCGGAACCACTGCTGTCCATTTCCGGATTTATTTACGATGCCTTTTACGACACCCATAAGGAAGAAGAATGATCAGGAGCTGCTTTCTCCGTGATCCCACGGAGAGTTATAATAGCGAAGTCCTTTAACCCAGACTTGATGGTAGGGTATCACGGAAGACCAGGGACGGCGGCGACTGTCGCTGTCATATCCTGAGTGATATCCTTTTCTATTTTTGGGAATTGCACTGCCAAATTAATATTTTATTTAGTTTTTTGTTATTTGGCAGTGTCAAAATGGCGTATTTTATTCTGTGAAAGAATTTCATTTTAAGTTTAAACATATAAATTATTGTTTAATTGTTATAAAATGTTTTGGATAATGAAGTATAATCCTTTAATATACCTGTGAAAGTGTTGATAAGTGTGCACAATAAGTGAATATGTGAAAATTTCGATGTTTTCGTTTTGTTTACCTTTAGGTTAAATTTTTTCAGGGACGAACTATAAAATGGAAGTAATTTATTTATTATTATTATTACATATTAGTCCACAGTTACCGGAAAAGATAGACACGAAAAAGACCCAATAGGGATATCCGATGGGCGACATTCCTGTAATTGTGCCCTCGAGAGGTTCAACGTACAAAGGGACAGTTAACGAGAATAGTAACTGAAGGGCCTCGCGCGTTGCAAATGCACTGTGCCTTTTTCATTTTTAATACCTGCTACATCAAAAAATTTAAAACGTCGGATTTTCCATTCGATTGCCAATATTCTGTGTTAACCCAATGTCGTTTTAATTTAAACAAATAAGTCGATAAGATATTTATGTAATAAATTTAACGTATAGTACGTCCGAGATAAATTCAACCCTAACGTGTAGTACGTAAACGAACAAAGTCGTCTATGACAAAAACTATATAGATTAGTCAGTGATACCAATTGGCCAATATTAATGCAATGTTTATTGTTGGCTTCATGAATCCATAGACTATAGACTATATTCTACAGTGGGCCGTGTCAAAATGGCGTATTTTTATAGTGAAGGGTTTTCATTTGATGTTGTACTTAGATTTAAGTAAAACAATGTTATCACGTAAGTGGCATCTCGCCTTTGTTGATAATAAATATATTTAAACCTAAACCTTAATTGTTATAAAATGTATTGGATAATGAAGTATGATCCTTTAATTTACCTGTGAAAGTGTTGTTAAGTATGCACATTAAGTGAATAAGTGTAAATTTCGTTTTTTTCGGTTTGTTTACCTTTAGGTTAAATTTATCAGAGACGAACGATAGCTGTTTGTGTTTGTAACATCGTAACTGATGAACCGATTTTAATATAGTTTTTTGTGTTTGAAAGCTGATGTGATTAAGTGTAGTCTTAGCTATGCTAACTATAGTTAGTTACTAAAGTTTGTCGGCGTTGTTTCAATGCCATACAAATTCTAGTTAACTTCCTCACGGGGGGGCAGTGACAAATCTGGCACTAAGCATACTGTTCGCACATTAAATACAAATACAGGCTGTTATATTAATGAGTGATAAAAGTATTATCTTTAGGACCCATGGTCCTGTATATAGAATTTACTGTGAAAGTACCAGCGCTAAAAGAGGTAGTTATTTTGTATTTATTATATGGGCAAATTTATGAAAGTCAAAAGGAAGTCTTCAGCGCTGGTACTTTCACAGTACATAGGAGGCACGTATACACACTTAAAAGTATATCACTCATTAATTTTACAGCCTGTATAAATAGTTCTTTTTTTACAATTACATCGCATTGATTCGGAATATACATTGAAAAGTGTAAAAGTTGAATTTGCGAAGTGTTATACAAGTAAACCGCCGATCAGTTTTCAATTACAATTGCATACATAGTTTGTGACCGGGATTAATGTATAGTCAGATCAGATCAAGTTTACCACTATTGAACCTGAAGGTCGAAATTTGAATGAAAACACATATTTATAATTTATATGTAAACTGCTGACCACTTCGTTGAGCATACAAACAGTTTGAAATGAAATTCAACTACATCGCGGAACCAGTATATTTTCCATATTTTCTCCCCGCTTAAAGTTAAACCTTCCCTGAAAACTAGCTGTGCCCGCGACTTCGTTCGCGTGGTTTTTGTGTGACTTAATCCGTTTATGCAGCGCACGAAAGTCCCCAAATGTGAATAATTTTCCCCGTTTTTGCAACATTTCTCACTGAGGCTTCGCTCCTATTGCACGTAATGTTATATAGCCTAAAGCCTTCTTCTATAAATGGACTATCCAACAAAAAAATATTTTTTCAAATCGGACCAGTAGTTCCTGATATTAGCGCGTTTAAACAAACAAACAAACAAACTCTTCCGCTTTATAATATTAGTATATATAAGTAGCTACTGTAGAAAGGTACTGTTGCGCGATCGTTCTTTTATCATCCACCACTTCCTGTCCGTCATCTAAAGTAATCCATAACCGTTTTGCTCACAAAGCCCGGGGGGATCGTTTTTAATCTGCATTCATTGCCCGGGGACCAAGTTAACGAGGTGTGTCGATATGTTATCAATGCCGTATCGCCGTATTCCGCCGGCGAACATTATTCAACGTCACACATGTATGACGTTAGCAGAGATAAAATATGGTTTAATTTGCTCACATCGCGTCCTATTGGATTCCGTAGTTCAAATATAGTCAAAGTCATTTTTATTCAGAACTAGATGATACGAGCCCACTTCGTTAAGCATACAAACCGTTTAAACCTTCCCGGGACTTTCACGAATATTTCAAGATTAAAAATAAGCGTATCGGTCCAGCCGTTCTCGAGTTTTAGCGAGACTAACGAACAGAAATTCTTTTTTATATGTAAGAAAGAAGAAAATGATTTTACAAAAATGTTTTGTGAACGTCATTACTATCATATGATGCCTACCACCGGTTCAGGAACTAGCCCAACGAGAAAAACCGGCGTAAGAAAGTAGCATGGAGCCACCAAAAATATGGAATATTTCTCTTTTAAAAAATCTACTAATTTATTTTAAATATAAATAATGTTTAATAATTTGAATATGATCACTATAAGATGTTGTTAGACCAACTGAATAACCCCGACTTGGCATAACATGGATCTGACAACTTTTAACGGTAGAAGAACTATGTAGCTTGGCATTTTTTGCAAGTTATATTTTTGATGGGATCTCAGTTCTTTTTGTAGAAGCCATTAAACTAATGTTTGTGTGTAACTTCGTTGTCATAAACATTTAAATATGGAATTTAAACAGTTACAAAACTATTTACACAGTTATCGTATTTAACTAGACAGAAATTCCAAAATGTTTAAGTTTTTCAAACGAAGCACTTTAAAATGACTGTCAGTTTCTCTTCACTTTTTTATTAGGTCTCAGTTTATTAAAAGTTAAAACGATATTTATATTATGTACAAATTCTACGAAGTGACGATTAGTACGGTAACCGGATAAATTATATTTATTCGTACATTTATTAAGAATATAGTATGTCATTTTTTTAATTAAGAATAACTCCGGAATAAAAGTATTCGTCCGACTACTGTACGAATAATAATAAATTAGTTGTCCAGTACCCATATCAATTATTATATATGTTCGTACGGTAACCGTACTAATCGTCACTTCGTAGAATTTCTACATAATATAGACGCAGCCGATATTCTAAGTTGTTCTTGCTCAAGTTTACGCAGACAAAGTAGCTGAACGCCTAGTGTAGAATATTAGGATACTTAAAACAAAAACCCGCGAAATCTTCTTAAGTGTTTACTGGAAGTTTTCCCTTTAGCGCCGAAACAAGTTAATGCCCCGTGTTTGTTCGTGCAAATTATTTATAGGCCGCACACTCCGGTACAGGCGGAGTCATATTATATTGCTTATTTTTTTTCATTTCATTTTTTTTCATTGTCGCTTACGTTGTCTTGCTCTCGACACGAGGTCATGGATTCGAATCCCGCGTTGGAACAACACAAATGTTGTTTTCAAGTTTGATTAGGACAATGCAGGCTGATCTCCTGATTGTGTGACAAGAAAGATAATCAATGCGATGGATGGGATCCATGTGATGTAGAAAGTCGGTCCTGTGCCTGATCTCCCGCCAATTTATTTATTTATTAGTAGCCTAAACTGTCCCACTGCTGGGCAAGGGCCTTCCTCAGTGTCCTCCAGGTATATCTTTCCTGCGCCACCGCTGGCCAGCCTGGGTTGTATGCGTCCAGCTCGTCGCGCCATCTTCTTCTGGGCCGGCCATATTTATTTCCATAAAGATACATAAAATTTTGTTACTCAACAATCCGTAAATTAGTTGATTTGAGGATTGATTTGCCTTTCAGGAACCGGGGGAAAGATTGCCAAAAAGTGTTCCCTTCGGTTTCACCGTAGCCGGTGAAAATACAAATTTTTATCTCAATTATCAACACAATCTATACTAATATTATTAAGCGGAAGAGTTTGTTTGTTTAAACGCGCTAATATCAGGAACTACTAGTCCAATTGGAAAAAATCTTTTCTTGTTGGATAGTCTGTTTATAGGAAGGCTTTTATAGCCTATATAACATTACGCTGCGACTAATAGGAGCGAAGCGTCAGTGAGAGATGTTGCAAAACGGGGACAATTATTCACATTTGTGGACTTTCGTTGCGTGCGCTGCATAAACGGTTTAAGTTACTCAAAAAATATGTACGAAAGAATAATTCATTTTTGATAATCATAATAACAAAAACCAGCGTGAACAATCAAAAGATAATCTTAGAGTTTAAACTTCTTTGTTAAACCACACCAGCTCTCACAACACAGGATATCCTAGTGTGAGAGCTATAGTTAATATAGCTTCTGAGTAAACCACAGAGCAAAAAAGAAACATTACAATAATACTACACAACTTGTAAACACAATTTTTCTAGTTTTGCTGCAATAAAGATTTTTCATTTTTTTTCATTTTTTTTTCATAATCGCGATAGTGTTTCCGACAACCGCGCAGACGAAATCGCGGGCACAGCTAGTTTATTATAATTATTATTATAAATTCGTTTACAATCCGTCTCCAGCCGACTGTACCCAACTACACGGTAATATATTCGTGGGCGTGTGAAGCGTTTTTCCTGAACTTGTGACGTTGAAATATGGCCCATCTTAATTCGCAAACTTTTGTGTTCTTAGGCCTTTGGCGGACGGCCAAGACGGCGCGTCTAGACGCACCGGACACCCTGGCGTCGGTATTTGTAACGACCAGGGTCACCCATCACATTTCTTATACTTATATAATCATGGAACTAAAAATACATGTGACTCAGGCCGTTAATTGCATAGGCCTTGTAGATTCATGTTATTTCGAAGATTTGTTATATAAATGACCTCTGTGGTCTAGTGGTTCAAGGCTTCGCTCTCGACCCGGAGGTCGTGGGTTCTATTACGTCAATGAAACGCCAAGATCCCAAGCAGACTGATTTATTAACTGAATATTACAAGTACCCACTTTATACATAACACCTCCCTTCTTATTATTAAGTACACGTCTTGTACATAACATTACTACAAACACATATCATTGTAAAAACAACAGAAGTTATTCAACATAAAGATAACAAACTTATAACTATTTAACACACCATATAATGACGCCCTCATTAGGCAGGTTCATAGTATTTAAGACCATAGGGTCATTAAATACTACAACAAGATTAACAAGATTTTAACAAGTTCCTATTTAAAGGTAAACAATTCCTCTTTAAAAACTGACTGTTATTGTTAGGTATACACTTTATATCATCATACCTAAACGTAATATTTTTAACGCTTTAATTTATAGTTTATTAAAAATATGCTGATTAAGTAAGTAGTAAATACAATTTTTTCTTGTTTTAAAGACTAATAATATTTTATCACATTAGTAGGAAGGTATTAGCACAGTAATATATACTTGAAACAGTCACGTCGCAGATTATACCTATAACTTAAGTTTTATTTTTATTTATTTTTTGTAAACATTGCAAAGCCGCCTTCCGTCGGGCGCGACCTTCAGGTTCTCCAGGAGCAACCTCATCTGTGTCGTCTTTCGACAAGTTCTGCAGCGCGCGCTCGCCGGACAGCGCCTCCTCATACTCATCTCCACTATCCTCCCCCTCGACGGTTTCCCGCGACCTATCGGGCGTTTCTATTTTGCTTAGAGAAAATCGCGACGCACTATGTCTTTTATCGAGCATTAATTGGTCAACGTGTCTCTTATGCACCTGGCCGTTGTCCGTTTTAACAGAGTAGGACACGGGACTCTCGCGATTGACTACGACGCCTTCGGCCCACTTCCGGTTGCGCCTGGAGTAGTCCCTAAAGAAAACGGCGTCCCCGGGTGCGACCTCCCTCGGACGGGCGTCGCGACGCTGCTCGCAGACGAGTTGCCGGTCGCGGACCAGCTCGTCGGTGTCGGGACGCAGCAGGTCGAGGCGTCCGCGCAGCCGCCGCCCCAGCAGGGCCACGGACGGCTCGCGGCCGGTCGTGCTGTGTTCCGTGTTTCTATACGCAAATAAGAATCTACTCAAAGCGGTGTCCTCATCTACGTTATCGACGACGGCCTTTTTTAAAGCTCTTTTAACCGAGCGCACGGCATTCTCGGCGGCGCCGTTGCTAGCGGGGTGGTACGGAGCGGTGAGCGTATGTTTAATTCCGTTTCTTTTTAAATATATCGCTAACTCTGCGGAAGTAAAGGGGGGTCCGTTGTCGCTTATAATCCTCTTCGGGAGCCCAAAACGAGCGAATATGTTTCTAAAACAAGATATAAGCGTCGCCGCGCCCGTGCTTTTAACTCTTTGGGCTTCGATCCATTTAGAATGTGCATCGATAACGATAAGATAATAGTTGCTATTAAATGGCCCTAAATAATCGACGTTGAGGCGCGACCACGGCTCGGCCGGCCAGGGCCACGAGTGCAGCGGCGCGGGCGGGGGCGCGGGGCGGACCGCGCGGCACGCGGCGCACTCCCGCACCGCGCGCTCGATGTCCTCCTCCAACGTAGCCCACCAAACGTAATTACGAGCTATTTGTTTCATCTTAACGATACCGGGATGTCCCTCGTGAATTTCTTTTAGAACAGAATTTTGTAAAACTATAGGTATTATTATTTTATAACCCCATACTAGACAACCCTGATCTATGCTTATATTTTCCTTCCGAACCGCGTACGGTTTAAATTTTTTATCGACGGACGAGGGCCATCCGTACATGACGTATCCGTAAATTCTACTTAAAATTTCGTCTTTCGCCGTCTCCGTTTTAATATCTTTAAAACTGAGCGGGAAATCTTCAACAACAAAATTTAAATAACTCGCTGCCTCGTCGTCCCTTTTATTCTGACCGCTAGACGAACTTAAAGGGAGACGTGACAACGCGTCTGCTTGACAGTTATCAGCTGATCTTACGAATTCTATTGAAAAGTTGTAAGCGGCGAGTATTACTGCGTAACGTTGAAGCCTACTAGCGGCCGTCGTCGGAATGCCCTTTTTCTTTCCAAAAATATAGCTAAGCGGCTTATGGTCACTACGTAGTATAAAATGTCTACCATATACATACTGATGGTGTTTAGTAACACCGAATACAATGGCCAGGGCTTCCTTATCTAATTGGGAGTAATTGCGCTCGGCGGCGTTGAGCGTCCGTGACGCGCAGCTGATCGGTCGCTCGCGGCCGTCCGCGCCGCGCTGCGCCAGCACCGCTCCCAGTCCATACGCGCTGCTATCCACGGATAGGATGAGCGGCAACGCCGGGTCATAATGAGCTAGTACGGGAGCACTACTCAACATTTTTTTAATTCTATTAAAAGCCGTCTCACAATCATGCGTCCACACCCACTCGGCGTCTTTCTTGAGCAAGTCATACAACGGTTTCAAAATATCACTAACATTCGAACAAAATTTAGCATAAAAATTAACAAGACCCATAAAACTTTTCAACTGCGTGACGCTAGTGGGCCGGGGAGCCTCGACGATGGCTTTAATCTTTTTAAAGTCAGTATGAAGACCGTGCTTATCTATGTTGTATCCTAAGTACGTTACACTATCCTTAAAGAATTGACATTTATCAAAATTAATACGAAGTCCGTTCTGTCGAAGTCTCTGTAAAACCGCCTTTAAATTTTTAAGATGAGTATCCCGGTCTTTACCCGTGACGCATATGTCATCCGCGAAAACGGCCGTCGACGGCAATCCACTCAATGTCTCTTCCATGATTTTTTGAAAATTTTCGGGAATACATTTTATGCCGAAAGGCACCCGACGATACACGAACGTTCCAACGTGCGTAGTAATTGCCGTCATGGCCCGAGATTCATCATCGAGGAGACATTGCTGAAAAGCGTTAGACAAATCGAGCTTAGTATACTGCTCACCCCCACCTAACGTAGCAAATATTTCTTCAATTCTCGGAAGTGGATAGTGGAAATCTTTGAGTATTGGGTTGATAGTAATTTTGTAATCCCCACAAATACGAATGTCGCCATTAGATTTAACAACAGGTACAATAGGAGTCCCATAGTCCGAGCGTTCTACCTTATAGATAACGCCCTCGCGCTGCAGCCGGTCGAGCTCGCCCTCGACGCGCGCGCGCAGCGCCAACGGCAGGGGGCGTGCCTTTATAAAAACCGGTTTGCTATCATTTAAATACAAACGAATGCGCGATTTAAACGTACCTAATCCCTTCGCAAAAACTTCAGGATATTCTTGTTTCAATTTAAGATCTATAGAACCGCTGTCGGTAGTATTAATGTTGTGACATTCTACAATACTTAATTTTAATTTTTTAATCCAAGTACGACCCATTAAAGGTGGGCCACCGTTCGCCACTACATACAACTGAAGCGTAGCTGAGTTTTGTCCGCAACATACATCAACATTAATATAACCCAGCGTTTCGATAGTATCTCCAGTATAAGATTTTAAGATTAATACATTTTTGTGTAATTCTAAATTATAAAAATGTTTATCATAGAATTTTTTCGATATTGCAGATATTTTGCTTCCCGTATCAATTTCAAATTTATATTTAAAATTATTAATCGATAGCTTAATATAGTAAGGGCCATCGCCCTCACCCCCGGACACTAAATTGTAAAAATAGTTTTCTTCCTCCTCGGCATCACTATCATTATTAATAAAGTACTGACCTTTCGAAGTCGCCGTACTATAGGCTCTGTCATTATCACTCCTGTTTAAGCACATCACCTTTAAATGACCTTTTACCTTGCACAAATCACAAGTAAAGTTTTTATATCGACACTTATTCGGCGCATGAGAAGCCTTCCCACAGCGCGCACACGGTGCCCGCGCGCCGCTCGGCCCCGCGCGCCAGCCGCTCGGCCCCGCGCGCCAGCCGCTCGGCCCCGCGCCCGCACCGCCGCCGCCGAAGCCGTCGCGCTCGCCGCCCGTGCCGCTGCGACCGGCCGCTCGTGCGCGCACGTAGCTGCCACCGCCGCTGCCACTGCCGCCACCGCCACCGCTGACGCGATGCAGCGCGTCGGATCCTGCGCCGGCCGAAGAGCTCGCCGTACTAGCGTGCCTCTCCGCCGCCTCGAGCGCGCTCGCTAACTCCACAGCCCTTTTGTAGTCGATGTTCCTTTCGGCGAACAATCTCGAACGCATTTCTTCGCTGTACAATCCGGAAACGAACTGGTCTCGAAGATTTTCTTCGAGCTTTGCCCCAAAATTACAGGTTTTAGCCAAATGCTTTAACCCTTGAAGATAAATACGAATGCTTTCTCCCTGTTGTTGAGTTCTTTGTCTAAAAATATGTCTCTCGGCTATCTCGGACTTTTCAGGCTCCAAATGAACTTTTAGCAGGTTAACGAGTTCATCGAATGTTTTATTTTCCGGGTGAGCGGGGGAACACAAATCACACAGCAAATTATAACACTCACTACCTACTAAAGTTAGCAACGTGGCCACTCTGAGAGTGTCGTCGATGCTATTCAACGTTATAAATTGTTTTACGCGACGCACATAACTGTCCCAGTTTTGGGATTCCACCGAAAACGGTTCGATTTTACCGATAGGCATTGTTATAGCGAAAAACACTCGTAACAATTAATAAATATAACCGACTGCGCCAATATTACGTCAATGAAACGCCAAGATCCCAAGCAGACTGATTTATTAACTGAATATTACAAGTACCCACTTTATACATAACAGGTTCGATTCCGGTGTTGGAGCATTAAAAATGTTGTTCCAAGTTTGGTTAGGTCAATGCAGGCTTATCACCTGATTGTCTGATAAGAAAGATAATCCATGCGTCGGATGGGCATGTAAAAAATCGGTCCAGCGCCTGTTATTTCGCCAGTCGTGTCGGTTTACCGTCCCACTGGGTTATGAGAGGAAAAGGAAGAGAAAGTGTCTTTGTGTATTGCGCACACACTTGGGCACTATAAAAACGACTCCTGCGTAGCTGGCCTGGTTTCAATGAAATCGGCTACCATCACTGAAATCGGTGAATATAGTCTGAAGTGAATGACGCGTAGAGCATTTTCTGTTTTGGCACCTCATATAAATTACTTACCATAACGCGACAAATCACGATTAAAGATCTCCATAAAAGTCACAAAACTGATGAGTTTAAATCCTGGACAGATCTAAGGTCAACGAACATTGTTCATGTGTATAGACTAGGAGCCCGCGAGACCCAGGAGAGCAAGATTAACTCCATGTGGTCATTTTAGATCTTTGATTTTTTTTTTGAGTTAGGTACATTAAGTAATTTTTGAATTACATTAAATAATCATGAATAATCCTGTATCTGTGTGCTAAGTCAAGAAGTAAACAATGATAACTAATAAGAGCCTAGACTCAAGACAAGAAGTTTTTACTCCTGAGAAGTCTCTTAAGAAAAAGAGATATTATGTCCTATTAAAAAGGATTATTGGAGATTGAATTTTTGTCACAACTTTAAGACGAAGTAAAGTATAATTTGTAAGGCATCTTATTCTAACTCATTATTAGTTACAGTCCGACAAGACAGACCCATGCGTCCAATAGGCTAATTCTCAGGCCTCGAACTTAGTTCCGAATATTAGTATATCCCGCTCGCACGCGCGCTAAATGTCATTTGCATGAGCGGGACAGACCGATAGTAAAAACTAAGTTCCAGGAGCACGATTCTCGGGCAGTGGAAAAAAGTTCGAATATTAGTATATCCCGCTCGCACGCGCGCTAAATCTCATTTGCATGAGCGAGACAGACCGATAGTAAAAACTAAGTTCAAGGCCTGAGAATTAGGGCCCAGGCCTGAGAATTAGGGCCCAGGCCTGAGAATTAGGGCCCAGGGCATGATTCAAGACGCCATCGCCATTTATCGCTTACGAAGTTCAAAAATAAAATGGCATTTGACATAAGCTTGCTAGGTTTCAAAAGAATTCGCTTGTCATTTAACCAATCTTATGTGAAATCCCATAAATTTTTTATTTCGAATTTAGTGAGTGATTATAGCATCATCAGCATCTTGAAGAAGGGCCCGAGAATCGAATCAGTTCGTTATCAACGGTTTTTTGTATTTTATTTGGTGGATCGTAACTTTTTGTACTTCCGACTGTGTCAATAACTGAGAATCAAAATAAACAATCGTCAATTTATTCCAGAGTACGCTGCACGATCGAATCTGAATGAAAATCGAATCAGTTTGGAGAGTAAGGCCCCTGGGCCCTAATTCTCAAGCTTCGAACTTAGTTTTTACTATCGGTCTTTCCCGCTCATGCCAATGAGATTTACCGCGCGTGCGAGCGGGATATACTAATATTCGGAACTATGTTCGAGGCCTGAGAATCGCCGCCCTGATCTCGCGCCAGTCGTGTTGGTCCATCCCATCCATGCGGCAGGATTACGAAAATAAAAGAGACTGCTATTGTGTATTGCACACACTTGAGTGTTACTCTACATTTATCGCCTCTGTGGTCGACTGATTCAGAGTTACCAGTAGTACATATACTGTGTGTAAAAAATACAGTCACTATAACTTTAAGATACGATTATTCTACCTTTCCTGATTCCTGAAAAAAAAATTTTTTAGGTATTTCCATTTTTTTACCATTATTGTAATGTTTTTGACGCAAAAATAACGAAAAAGCAGAAAATACATTTCTAGAATGAGAAAAGGTAGTATAATCATATCGAAAAGTTATAGTGACTGTTCTTTTTACATCCGTTATAGTTTTAAAAAGGGAACGAACCTACGTCCTTCGAAGTTGAGAACCAAACCACTGGATCACACATCAAAGGTTTTGTTTATATTATTGTTTACAGGATAAAAACATTCCACAGGTGCTAAATTAATAAAGAAATAAAGCACATTTAATTTTTTTTACAATTTGGTTCAGTATAGCAATATTCATTTGAGCATACAAACCGTTTAAACCTTCTCTGGATTTCCACGAATATTTCAAGAATAAACATAGCCGAGTCGGTTAAGCCGTTCTCGAGTTTTAGCGAGACTAACGAACAGCGATTTATTTTTATATATAAGATAATATTATATTACTTTTTTGGTTTAGCTTGGTCTTGGAGTAGTTTTACATCTTGAACACTTGATATTCAAGGAGCATGATCAGTATTCGATTTACAAAAATATATAAGTATAGCGTGGCATGTGTGATGCTATATAATAATAATATCTATGGACGCTTCACACCACGTCAATCTCGCCCTGTGCTAAGTATCCGAAGAACTTGTGTTACAGATACCAGACAACGGAAATATATTTAATACTTTTATACTATACACATATTTAAGATTTTTATTATATTACACACAAATTTAATACACATCCATGACCCAGGAACATTAAAAACTTTTTGTTCTCTCGGCGGGATTCGAACCCGCGACCAACGCGCTCAACCACTGCGCTACGGAGGTCGACACGGTTGATGTTAAATTCTTTAAATTTTAACCAGATTATCTTAGATTATTAATTGGTCTCAGCGCCTTCGACTAGATAGAGCGCTGTCAAGAAATGACAGATTTCTGAATGCGGCAACTTCTTTTTGTAGTGTGTGTAAAACAATGCGCAAAGATTGTAGTGTGCATCTATAATTGTGTTGCCAGCTACTTGACTAGTGCCCGATCAATAGGGAAAATATTTCGTCGCTTTGGTGTGGTAATTTATCAATATTAATAAATAAAAAAAATCTTTAACATGAAATCATAATCATTTTTATGAAGGTTCTTCTTCATATTCTTAAATTATTATTAGGCATAATTTTCAAAAAGAGTTTTAATTATAGTATCTAGGGGCACGGCAGTGTCCCCGCCAAGTCGAGCGCGAAGCAAACACTGCCGTACCATCCTTTTCAGGCACCATTTTGTCGCATTTTCAAGCCCCTATTTGAGAACCTCCGGATAAGACCAGAACGCAGAAATTTTGGTCATCCAATAAGCTATAAAATCTGTCAATAATTAGAAATCTATCTGCCAACGGCCAAGTCACACAACATTAACTATAATTATATACAGTGGACCCCCGGTAGTCCGACAAACATTTTGCAGGGCAGTGTCGTACTATCGAATTCGTCGGATTATTGAGTACTGCCTAAGACCCTCTATAGTCCGGATTTTTTCCAAAACAGTACCTTGTAATCCGACAAATTACAGATCCAATGATAAGATTCTTTATACATACATATTATATATACATATGTATATGTACTCTGAAGTACAAATCATCAAATCATACTTCATTATGTACATATGTAATTTAGTTAATTAAACAACAATAGAGAGCTTACGTTTTATTATAAGATTAACGTCATTAATGCTATAGAACTTACAAAAAATATGCAATAACTTTACGTAAAGAAATAATTGTGTACAAACAAATGTACATAATAATATGTAAATAATCAAAAACTATGAATCAATTATGTAATTTAAGAAGCATGCAAATATTCATTTTTTTTTTGTTTAACATTGTTGAAACGCGAGATTAAAGCTTTGTCCCTCAGTCTTCTCAAAAGTAGAAGTTCGTTGTAGGATGCACCATTTTCTTCAGCCCATTGCAAACCCAGCTCAAAGGCATTAATTGCATCTTTTGCATTCACTTCCGCTATCAGAATCAAAACAATACCCTATGCGTCGAGCACAATAGTGATGGTGCGTACAAGTTGTAACTTGTTCAATCATGCTTAGCGAATACGTATTCAATAATAAATAATAAACCATGTCGGATTACAGGGGGTGCCGGATAAGACAGCGGCCAGATTACCGGCGCGGGGGTCCACTGTATATATACTATATATATATATATATATATATACTATAATAATATATATATTATATATAGAACCCTTGCACTAAAAACTATCCTATAGGCAGTTTCCAGTGCTCAGTTAAACAAACTAATAGGAAGACATATGCCTCTGAAGCTAACACAGAAGTGTCATTTACACCAGTGCCCATGTCAATATACGAGTTTGATTTTGGTCCCACATACTTTTCTGGCGTATGGCCATTTCATCTGAAATTAGCGCGCAAACAACATTACATTTATCACATTAAGAAGGAGCGTTTACTTTACTAAAACTATTAATAAAGTAAACGCTTCTTCAGTAAATCCTGGAGCGCCATCGATGATGACAAATTTACTCCTCACGTAATTATATGCCGATGGGGAATAGAAGTTTAAAGTCAAACAGATTTTTTTAAGTTCATTATAATATTTCGGTTTAATTTTCTTTTCGTTTTTATGCTTTTTGTATATATTATGAAAGAAATCCGCTGTGACAACATTTTTACTAAGAATGTTATATATATCAAGGAAACGTTCATAATTCAAAATTTTAATAAGGCCTTAAAAGTCTTGTCCTATCTACTAGTCAAATAAACCCCCCCCTCCTCTTTCCCTCCGCGAATACTTCAGTTTTTGAGATATAAATTTCGAAGTTTTATTTGCCACGCAAAATGCGCTTGAAAAGTGTGTTGTTTATTCTAGTTCAATCACCTATTTTCCTTAACTAGAGTGAATCGGGCAGAAGTCGATACTAACGAAATATACTTCCGAGTATACCAACATAATATAGGTATACTCGGAAGCAGAGGAATAACGCACAAATTAGACATTAGCTGATAATATCCTCCATCCGAGATGGCGAGTTGCGTTTCGTTTCACGTTTTCACATAATTACATTTGAAAAACTGTACTAAAGCATAAAGTTCACGTTCCGTTTCGCATCATTGAAATAATATTTAATTTTTTTTTATTTTTTTTTAATATTTAGATTTACAATATGTTTCTTGGCGTTACTATGACATGACATGACGTGGTAAACACGGGTAATCTGATACTAAATATGGTTAAAAATTTTTGAATACAAGGCAACATTGAACACAAAGCGGTACTCCGATCGGAGATTTTAGGATTATATTATTTGACTGTGTTTTAGAAGATTTATACAATACTTACTAATGGTATGTGATGCCAGTATTTTTCTTGTTTCATGTAGTATTATTTTTACATAGTTTGACTATGCAAATCGGCATTTTGCTTCGCTCTCACACAAATCTTTGACAAATTATCGAGACGTCTACTTCACTTTACGCTTGTAGCGCGACTGGCGCGGGTACGTTGAATTCGGCGTATTATTTGTTGCCGCATTTTTCAATACGCTGGACGGTATCTAGTCAAAGCGACCAATTATTAATCTATGCAGATTATATTATAAAATAATTATCGTGCATTTATGAATTCACGTTTTTTTTCATTCGCGTCATCATTCACCTTCAAAGCGTAGAGACAGTTGTCACAGTTGTCAGAAATTATTCTTAATATTAATTACCTACAGTCGGGTCATTTTAATAGGTAACATTTGACGTCTGTCAAATTTATCTCCATAGTGAGGTAACCTGCTTAAAAACATCGAATAGAGCGAATTACAAATCCGACTCGGAATTGTTACACGTCATGCGAATTTTGAAAATCATCCGGCTAATGTCATATTATAATAATATGATACCTGTCCTATAGCATTATTTGTATATGTAATATTTCCTAGTTCTATTTTTTTTATTAGGGCCGATATTTCAATCGTCAGATAACTTTTATCTAAGGAATAAAGTGACTTTGGCAGATTTTGTATGGAACAAAGGTCAAAGTCACATGTTTATTCAACAGATAAAAGTTATCTGACGATTGAAAAATCGGCCCTTAGAAACATAAACTTATATTTTACAGCAAGAAAAAAAAAAGACAGAACAGACAGACAAACAGATAGCACACAATAAACGCAGTCACTTCGCACAAAGACAAATGACGACAAAAGACATAGTGGCGTCATAACATGACGTTTTAGATTATTTTTTTATTATGACCATGGATATAATTCCTTCAATCTGATTTTTAAATTAACAGTTATAATATATTCTTATTACAACTTACAAGTTACGTAATTTTTTTTTGTATTTTTATAGTAAGTTAAATGATTAATCGATTTTTTTGAGTAAGTCCCTAGTGTTTAATAAGAAAAAGTGTTAACTGACGTAACATTATAACGACGTTTATTTCATTAAATCATAATTTGTATATTATATTTAAGATCGTTTATCAGTTAAGGAAATCGTAAAAAAACTCATATTGGTTATGTTGACAATAAATATCTAATAATTATTAAATAAAGTTTAGTAAATCCTGCAGTTTTAACAAAAAGAAAATATTTATTTTATTATGTCGTCGTTACAACGTTACGTCGCTGATTTTTAATAAACTGTCAAATGTTACCTATTAAAATGACCCGACTATAAGTACTACACTGACACTGGCTATTCCTTAAGGGAGGCCATTTTGAAGAAGAAGAAGAAGAAGACTATAAGTATAGAATAGTAAAAAACGGGTGTAAATATAACAGTCACTATAAATTTGGGATATGATTATACTCATTCTTGAAATGTATTTTTTTTGCTTTGTCGTTATTCTTGCGACAAAAAAATAAGAAAAGGTAAAAAGTTAAAAAAATGGTTTTAGTTTTTGACAAAAAAAATATATAAAAAATACATTTCCAAAATGATGAAATGTAGTATATAATCGTATCTCAAAGTTAAAGTGACTGTTTTACATCCGGTATCATGTAAGAGCATCATCTCAAATCTCATTTGGCATCTTTAAGTCGTGTTTCACCAAGCAATGTTAAAGATAACGCCATGTTAAAATACTATGCCTTCTCATTCACTGACAGGAAATACGAGAGGGATAACATAATATTTAACGAAGGATTAACTTTAACATTGCTTAGTAAAACACGCCCTAAATCAGTTCTTTTTACCCTTCACACATTTCCAAAAAGATTTCGGATCATCCCTACTTTTTTACCCTATACTTATATTTCTTCACTACTTCTCATGTCATTCAAAAGGCTAAGCTGATTGACGGATTCAACGCACAACCCCTAAGTCTAGAAACTCTAAATTGTCATTTATCTCCTATGTCGTAGGCATCTACTAAATATTTTTCTAACCCTTCCTTGCCCGATCCAACCCTCAAGCGAAATATATTTAACGCGGATGAATAAAGCTGAAAAGTTTGTTCACTTGAACGCCCTAACCTCAGAACTTGGGGATGATTAGCTAACTTCGGTGGATTTCCCGTTTCTAGAAATCAACTGTTATTGTGACGTTAGATCTTTTAAAAGTAGAAACGTCAAAATTGTGACATTTCAACTTTCTAAATCGTGTTTTTAAAAAGTTTTAACGTCAAAATGACAGATGATGATATTATGATGAAGTTAGGTAATCTGGGGCCTGATTACGCAACTCCGTGGGCATCAATTCTCCGTGGATATCTACTTCTTCTTCTTACGTGTCTGGCTGTCATAAAACCGGACAAGTGAACTGAAATATGAACTATTGTTGTAGTCACAGATTAGAATAGTACTAATGTGGTTGTAGTTCAATATGCGTCTCGTAATGGTAACTTAATTCTATGCTATTAACCAATTACGATACATAATAAATACATATTAACAGCATTTTAGCACTATATACTATGTACTTTTAAATACAGATACCAGAATATAAATAGCTATTTACAATAAATAATATACAATAAATAAGTTGTAAAGGACATATGAGATTTTGGATGTGACATGATTGGAAATTTTTACAATAATTTACAAACAATAGGTATTTATCATTATTAACTTACTGTTTTGTGTAGTTTCCCTAAAAAGTGTGAGTAAATTGTAACTTATAAATGATTGCCAGTAATTGCCAGTAAATAAGAACCCAAAACTCGCAATGCGGAACTTTCAAAGCGGAACCCGAAATGCGGACACTGCAAACGCGAAAATCTTCTCATATTAATCTTCGTCTTCTTAAAACACGATTTAAAAAGTTAAAATATCAAAAAAAAACCGGACACTTATGTCTAAAAATTGATGTCCATTTTACCACTCAAAGAAGGGACGAAATGCTTGTAAACAGTGCATTTTGACATATGAACACAGCTTTGAACTGTCAAACGAAAGCGGCAGATAAACGAGCTGCCGGCTTGGATCTCGCTTGGATGTTTCATGACTACTTTCTTCTTCTTCTCGGTTGAATTCCAACCACAGACTATTTTTTTTTTACTGATTAAAGTAGTCTATTAAGTTTTTTAAAATTATTTATTCATCTAAAATTACACTTAAATATAATACACTATTATCTCGCCAAACACATGTTTAACGGCAAGTGTTTTGACAGCGGATTGTGTGTGGGGTATTCGAGTAATACTTTTAAATAAATTACTCTAATCTATGGCTTTGGTGAATTTAATTTCCCTAGCTGGGTAAAATTAGCCCCACTTATAACGATTTTTTATTTTATTAGCCATAGCAAGTTGACTGGCAAGACAAGCACATGGTGAATGCAGCCGTAAGGTGATGGTTCGTTTATTGATAGAAAACTAATGACTAGGCAGTATGGTCTATGACCTTAGCCTGTGCATCATGAAGACCTTTTAAAAAAATTTGGATAATTAATAATTATCTAGGAATTTAATAGTTTAAACTACTAAAACTATTTGGATTTACAAAAATATTAATCCAAATAGTTTAAGCTGATTATAATACAGTATTTATAGCCTTAGATTATTAATTGGTCTCAGCGCCTTCGACTAGATAGAGCGATGTCAATAAATGACAGATTCCTGAATGCGGCAACTTCTTATTGTAGTGTGTGTAAAACAATGCGCAAAGATTGTAGTGTGCATCTATAATTGTGTTGCCAGCTACTTGACTAGTGCCCGATCAATAGGGAAAATATTTCGTCGCTGTGGTGTGGTAATTTATCAATATTAATAAATAAAAAAAAACTTTAACATGAAATCATAATCATTTTTATGAAGGTTCTTCTTCTTAATCTTAAATAATTATTAGGCATAATTTTCAAAAAGAGTTTTTATTTTAGTATCTGGGAGCACGGCAGTTTCCCCGCCAAGTCGAGCGCGAAGCAAACATTGCCGTACCATCCTTTTCAGGCACTATTTTGTCGCATTCTCAAGCCCCTATTTGAGAACCTCCGGATAAGACCAGAACGCAGAAATTTTGGTCATCCAATAAGCTATAAAATCTGTCAATAATTAGAAATCCATCTGTCAACGGCCAAGTCACACAACATTAACTATAATTATATATATATATATATATATATACTATAATTATATATATATATCGACGCTTGAAAGGCAAAAGTGCCTAAGCGACACTATGGGCCAAATTGAGTTTTATATATCGTTGTAATCAGAAAAAAAATCTGCGTCGATTGGTCTGGTTCTCATAGCGCTGCGATGAATTTGGTTGTCGCTTAGGAAGTGCGTGAATTCGTACTATTTAAAGAATTTTGGCTACTAAGCGACAAAAAATTACCCCTTTTATTTTAGACAGTTGTTTAGGCATGTTGACAATTTTTTTTTGTGGATAGTCATTTGTTCCTGAATGAAATTTATTTTAATCATTACCTTGGATAAATTTTCCTGAATGAAAATCATTATCACGAAGGAATAAGATATTTTTACCTGAATTAGTCTTTTCAATCGAAGTCGCATCGACGTTTTTACCTGACATAAGAAAGGTCCAAGTGTTTTGTTATGCATTTGTTCCTGAAATCGTTTGTTACTACATTTGCACTTAGATGATATTGCCTTTTACACAATCGGCATAAAATTGTTATTAGATAATTTTACATTACACTGAAATATTGACTTGGTGTCGCTTAGGCAATTTTACCTGACAAATATTTTGAAACTGAATGTCGGTTAGATATTTTTATTGGTGTGAATATTGTATGGGGAATGTCGTTTAGATAACTTTATGTGAATTGAAACAGGAGTAAGTATGGCGCTTAGGAAGCGTAATATAGTGACAGTTGTCGGTTAGGAACGACGCACTGAGTGAACGGAACGAATCCGAAAACATTATTCAGCCGCGGCGTGTCGCTTAGACCGGTCGTTTCGCTGCGCGTTCGCCGATTTACGTCCATTTTGGCGCTTAGTAAATGGGAAAAATGTAAGTAAACATCACATTCCTTAGATTATTAAGTAAGTAAACTATGTAAATACTTCCGGATTTAAATATTTTTCATGTTCCTTAAATCAAATTATACGAAGCCATCTACATTATTTTTCGTTGTTTTTACAGATCTACGTAACAAGATGAATCCGAGGCAAGAAGAAATATGACGACCTACATAAACTATGTGTAGAGTTAATAATTCCAGCTTTTTTCCATAATGAGTATTTAAACATTCCACGCGATGCAAATGCCAAAGACGTATTACCCGATTAAGATATAGAGGACCCTGATTTTAATTGATATTACTGAATTTTGTATTCCTTTTTTGTGTTGAGTGCGTACGAGTACTAGTAGGTATTTAATTTGAGATTCTTAAAGAATAGTTGTGTGTTTTAATTTCGTTCAAGTTTTGTTCCTACCCCGACCTGAAAAAGGGAACCAATATTTGTTAGGCTTATTATTTTTTGCGTGCCATTTTTTAATTAAAAACTCACAATAAATGCTCAATTTATACCAATCATAGTTTTCATCATTTATGTCCCATACAAAATGTCGGTTAGTCTTGCAAATAATCCTTTATAATTATTACTTGGATAATTTTTCTTGAGTATTTTCACTAAAATGAAATCATTTAGCCAATTGTTCCTGTTTGCAAAATAAGTATTATTACAACTTATTCATTTTAACCTGTTCGTATAGACAGTCGCGGAAGTATTTATAGGAATCTACCTGTTTGTAATAAAATTGAGAAAGCTCTGGCGGTTAGATAGTTTTACCTGAAAATTTTTTTTGGTGTAATTTTTACCTAAGCGACAAAACAGCACGAATTAAAAGTGTTAGGTCAATCATTTATATGTCAGATTATAGCCTATTTGATTACGATTCCAATGGTCTAACAATTATTTCTGTATGATAAGAATTGACAATTTTATAAGCATTTTTCTCAAAAAAAAAACTTTAAACAGTACTCCTGAACATTTTGATAAATGTCGCTTAGGCAGTTTTGCCTTTCAAGCGTCGATATATATATTGAACCCTGTTAGGCCATGCACTAAAAAGTATCCTATAGGCAGTTTCCAGTGCTCAGTTAAACAAACTAATAGGAGGACATATGCCTCTGAAGCTAACACAGAAGTGTCATTTACACCAGTGCCCATGTCAATATACGAGTTTGATTTTGGTCCCACATACTTTTCTGGCGTATGGCCATTTCATCTGAAATTAGCGCGCAAACAACATTACATTTATCACATTAAGAAGGAGCGTTTACTTTACTAAAACTATTAATAAAGTAAACGCTTCTTCAGTAAATCCTGGAGCGCCATCGATGATGACAAATTTACTCCTTGCGTAATTATATGCCGATGGGGAATAGAAGTTTAAAGTCAAACAGATTTTTTTAAGTTCATTATAATATTTCGGTATAATTTTCTTTTCGTTTTTATGCTTTTTGTATATATTATGAAACAAATCCGCTGTGACAACATTTTTACTAAGAATTTTATATATATCAAGGAAACGTTCATGATTCAAAATTTTAATAAGGCCTTAAAAGGCATCTCCTATCTACTAGTCAAATATAGCCAGTCAAATATTGAGATATAAATTTCGAAGTTTTATTTGCCACGCAAAATGCGCTGGAAAAGTGTGTTGTTTATTCTAGTTCAATCACCTATTTTCCTTAACTAGAGTGAATCGGGCAGAAGTCGATACGAACGAAATATACTTCCGAGTATACCAACATAATATAGGTATTATATTATATATTATGTTATATTATACTCGGAAGCAGAGGAATAACGCACAAATTAGACATTAGCTGATAATATCCTCCATCCGAGATGGCGAGTTGCGTTTCGTTTCACCTTTTCACATAATTAAATTTGAAAACTGTACTAAAGCATAAAGTTTACGTTCCGTTTCGCATCATTGAAATAATATTTGAACATTTTTGATTTGCCTGTCAAGTCGTAAACAATATGTTTCATGACATGACGTGGCAAACACGGGTAATCTGATACTAAATATGGTTAAAAATTTTTGAATACAAGGCAACATTGAACACAAAGCGGTACTCCGATCGGAGATTTTAGGATTATATTATTTGACTGTGTTTTAGAAGATTTATACAATACTTACTAATGGTATGTGATGCCAGTATTTTTCTTGTTTCATGTAGTATTATTTTTACATAGTTTGACTATGCAAATCGGCATTTTGCTTCGCTCTCACACAAATCTTTGACAAATTATCGAGACGTCTACTTCACTTTACGCTTGTAGCGCGACTGGCGCGGGTACGCCGAATTCGGCGTATTATTTGTTGCCGCATTTTTCAATACGCTGGACGGTATCTAGTCAAAGCGACCAATTATTAATCTATGATTTATAGCATTTCATAATTTTTATTTTTTATTTGTAAACAATATTGTTACCATGACAACTATTAGACGTTATAGACGTTAAAGACTGGCCAAGATCGAGCCGAGGCGTTCCAAATCGATAAAAAAATAAAAAAAAAACGGTATACAGCCAAATGTGATTTGATTTGAAATCCAGAAAAGCCAACAACACGTATAAGAAAACTTACAAAAACTTCGACAGTTACAACAAAAGTAGGAATACGTGTATTACGTATTCCTACTTTTGTTGTAACTATCAACAAAACAAACATGAACCTTTGAATTATACTCTCCGCCATGGTAATGTTATCGAATGTGAATGAAATAAGCGCTATTACGCTTTTCATGTAATGAGCGGTTTTTATTTTGACAGTTCTACTAGTTTAAGAAAAATGCTGATAGATGGCATTAAACCTAAGTAATATGTCAAATCCTGTGTAAAATGTCAATTTCCGCTTTGTTTTTTGTTTGTTTATCTTACAACTTTCTTTCTTTCACTTGCAATAGTTTATTATTAATTGTGCCCTGAGAACTAAACTAAACATGGCTAGTCCATGCGTAGTACAATTTTGTAAAAATATAGGTAACCACCGCTTTCCCCAAGATGAAACTCGGAGATCAAGATGGATTAAGATTACGCCAGCCTGCAGATTTCATCTCTCCGTCATCACATTTGGCAAGAGGCCCAAGATGGAAAATACATATTTATCTTAGCTTGCAATAAGAAATAATAATAAAGTTTATTGACATTAGACTTAAATTAGTAACATTTTTTTAATTTCTTAACCTAAATATATGTACATATCTTTATGTTTGTTACCTATCTTGGGTATCATAACTTAATGGAAACATAATACAGTAGGTACCTATCTTAGGAGTTTATACCTAAAAACCAAACTTTTGTTTGCAGCTCATCGCCTAAAAATACTTAAAAGAAAAGCTGTTCCTTCTATATTCCCATGGAATGAAGCTTGTCAGCAAGCTAACCAGCTCCAGCAGCAGTCAGAGCCAATGTTTAATCCAACTGCAGTTCAGGCTACATATTCTCAATATACCTATATATACCAACCACTTAAGAGTCGAAAATACTCGGCAGCAGGCTGAAATTTGGCATGTATCTTTCATAGAATGTAAGTATAGGGGAGTACTAAACAAGAACTTCCCGAAATCCCTACGGAAACGGGAGAAAAGTGTAATTAATTATTTGTTTGAAAAATCAAAGATATTGAAGCCAGCTAGCTATAATGTATGTAGGTTTCCTCGGAAGTGTAGGAGATCACTAAGAAAGGAATTTGAAAGGATTATTTTTGTGTATGAAACAGCATACCTACAGCGACTTAACCACTTTATGAATAATTTCTCTACCAGAAAATGGATAATAGCTTTATTCAGGCAACCCTATTAACCACCCAACAAAGATCAAAGATTTTTTTGACATATTACATTATGCAAGCGCCATCTTACGGTAGTCTCTGTACCTAAAAGTGACACTTCGAAAACCCCTCATTGTTATTATCATTCGTCGACATCCTTTTACGTTACTTTACCTTGCTGTCAAATGTTTCCGGTTGGCCTACATTATGAGGAATAACTGTAGTAGGTACTCTAGATGCGAGTTCCGCATACCAGTTTTCGCGTTGCGGGTTCCACGTTTAGAGTTCTACGTTGTAGGCTTCACGTTGCGGGTTCGGGTTTTGTTTTTCTTTAAACTGAATTTCATCACAAACTGTCGTATGCTCAACGAAATGGGCACATGTCAGCTAGTCTTACGTTTTCGTAAAATGCTATGAAGCAATTCAATCATGAAATATAAAAGATCCAAACAACGAAAAGGATCAATTACCTACATATTATTATAGTTGTAGCGGTGTGCCCTATTATGTGGTCGTTAAATAAAAGTTACACTTCAGACTTCATAATATATTATCACGTATACATATTATCTACGTAGGTACACATAGGTAATTACATAGGTGCCGACAGGGCAACATACCCTTACGGATACTAAATTATGAACTGAACAATAAAAATATTAGTCTTAAAGACTAAGCGGGGCATCTCATTACGGGCTACATCACACATGCATTATGCGTATGTGCATATCTGCTCACGCGGCACGTAACATGTTACATAGTGAATACTTACTTATTTTCTGAGTTATCAAAATAGGTTTTGGACTTTCCATAGGTCCATTTTTTGCAAGGAAATAACATTATATAACATTAAATAACATTAAATAACAATAATATGCCAAATTAATGTCAATTATGCATTTCGTTCGTTCTTTGAGTGGCAAAGTGGGAATCAATTTTTTGACATAGCTGTCCGGTTTTTTTAATGATTATATGTTATTAAAACGTATTTTAAAAAGATTTAGCATCACAATGACGGTTGATAATGACGTATGACGAAGAAGAAGAAGTAGATATCCACGGAGAATTGATGCCCACGGAGTTGCGTAATCAGGCCCCTGGTCCGATTTAAAAATTATTTCAGTGTATAGTCCATTTATTGAGGGGGATTATTTTCTTATTATAAAAATGAATTGCTGTTCGTTAGTCTCGCTGTCAAAACTGGAGAACGGCTGAACCGATTCGGCTATTTTTAGTCTTGAAATATTCGTTGAAGGCCTACCACCCCATACAATATATCTTTAATACAAAAAAAGCTATAGATGTCACTACTATTAACGTTTGTAAATGATAAAATGTAAATATTATGCCGAATTAAGTACAAATATTGACATTAAAATAAAGACAAGCATATTTTTTAAGCATAACATCACAGTAAGCTATATTCAACTCCTTAATTAAGAAGAAGATACGAAACGAAATCAGTAATTAGTATTTTCCAATAGTCGGCGCTAGATGGCAGTTTCCGGAATATGCCTGGACTTCACCCTTTGCCAGTCGCATTGCCATTATTAGGGTGATACCATTTTCTAGTACTTGGTCGTGTCTCTGTTATACAGTGTGACTGGTGAGACATGAGCAATACTTGAGGACGTGATATTTGGCCATTATATGAAAAAAATAATATCAGTTAATCACTGAGTAAATGTCTCTTTAACTTGAATAATTCTTTACCCAACGCATGGACGCGCCCGTACTACCTACGTTAATGACGCACGCCGCCGCCGGGGTGCCGCGCCGGCTACATAGGTATGCAACTACTTGCCTAACCGCGTAATTTTCATAGAATACATGATTTATTTCTTTAAAAGAAAATTTGGTAAAAAATGAAGTACCTAATTTTATTACATATTTATAATGGGAATCGAGCACCGAGTACTCTCCGTAAGTATTGCACATGTCTCACTAGTCAGCCTGTATATCTACTTTGTGGCCTAGTCCCGGGCACAGCTACTGATGAATATGATAGTCGATGTTGGCATCCCTGATTAGGTTACTCGTCGGGACGTCTGTCAGACAGGGAGACGCCAGGCGCTCGAACATAAATCAATTGTAGTAAACATTCACCGAATTATTTTATTGTTATTTCATGTCTACACTATAAATTTGTTATTCGTGTCCCATTTAATGAAGCTGTTTTATGCCTAGGTCTAAAAAAACTCTTTGTTAAAATATTTGTCAACGTGTAACAGAAATTAGTGATAAATTTACCGGCGTAATTCTTGTGTTATGTATACAAATAGCACTTTAGGAGGAAACTGCATTCGAAATATTGCAAAAAGATATTTGAATTTTATCGTGTATGTCAAGTTACATGTAGTGTAATTTCATTTCAATCGTAAATTAAAAAGAAACTACGTTTCAAAACCCGACTTCAACAACTAATAGCCATTTTAACGTGACTGTTTTTTGTTTTTCGTCGTCTTCGTCGTTTCAGCCTTTTACTGTCCACTGCTGGATATAGAACTCTCCAATATATTTCCAGTGCGACCGGTCCATTGCCACCTGCATCCAACGTGACCCGGCAGTTTTCATCAGGTCGTCGGTCCATCTGGTAGGTGGCCGTCCCACACTGCGCTTGCCAGTACGTGGCCTCCACTCTAGGATCTTTTTGCCCCATCGACCGTCCAATCTTCGTGCTATGTGGCCGGCCCATTGCTACTTCAGCTGACTGATCCTACGGGCAATGTCAGCAACCTTAGTTCTTCTACGGATTTTTGTTTTTAACATTACTCATTTAAGTAAAATGACCCGAGTGACGGGCCTAGTTAGATCTGCATTAATTTCTCACCCGGCTTCTAGGTACTATTATCCAGACCTCATTAATTTTTTACTACCATTTTTGTCTCTCTTCTTGTTTTTTTTTGTTATTGTTAAATCATGTCTCTCTGTCCTCTCTACAGTTTTATTATAAGTATAATTAATAATATAGAAATATAGATATGGAAGATATAGTTATAGTAAATTATAACTTTACACCTCAAATAATATTTAAAGTGAAACAAAATTGAATCGAAACCCACCACTTATTGTAATAAACTTTTAAGATCTGACTTTGTAAAGTTACAATTACAGTGGTGTTCAACCCTAATTGATACTTAAACTTTCGGTTACAATTAATCCGCTTGTTATATTATTTAATGGTTTTCGGTTATCCTTCCACAGAAACATAACATGTAATCGAAATTAAAAATACAATAAGATTGTGTAATGTTGCTTTTTTAATATTTTATAAAACGCGTAAGAGATACTTACGTGATAAAGAAAACCAATAGGCGTAATTTTTGAGTTGCTATATACGAAAAACGCCTCAGTGGTCTAATGGATTAGATCCTAGCTCTCAACTCGGAGGTCGTGGGTTCGCAACAAAAAATGTTGTTTTCATGTTTTGTTGGCACAATGCAAGCTGATCACCTGATGGTCTGACAAGAAAGATGATACATGCGTCGGATGGCTACGTAAAATGTCGGTCTTGCGCCTGATCTCGCGCCAGTTATCCGTCGCCCGTCCACTACAAGAGTGAAGGATGAGAGAGTGGTTCTGTGTATTGCACACACACTTTGGCACTGTAAAAATTATTTATATAATATAAAGGAATCTGTGAGAATAATTTTCACCAATTTTTAAAAGTCAGATTAATTTGAAATTGTGCAGACGTATCAAGGACTAATGACAATGCAATTAAGCGAGTTTTAGTTTTTTTTAGAAAGAAAGAAGGAAAGAAGAAAGAAAAGAAGTTTATTTTTTAAACTTTTATTTATTAGTTAATGGAATGAGGCGTTACTTTGGGGAAATCTAAAGCATAAAATTAAATATATTATATCTAGTAATATCCCGCGAAAAAATTATAACGGCAACCTGCAAGCAAATGAGTGAGTGTACGCATAGGCATGCGATTAAAGCACCTCCCTCCCACGCTGCTTATGCGTACACTCGCAAGCAAAAACGTGAAAACTGCTTAGACTCACTCATTTGCTTGCAGGTAATGTATATAATTTTTGCTCGCGGGATATATTTATATGTAATATATTTAAATTTTATTATTTATTAGTAAGAAACTTCATCAACATAATATCTAGATATCGTGTCAGAACAATAAATCCGACGAATAACAGCTCACTTGAAAAGCTATTTCAATCCGCTCGCAAGAAAAGTGAGCGTATCATTTAGTTTGATAGGAAGAGTTGGTTATTAAACAAATGTAGCTCTATTTTCATATAGGTACATTATTACGATTAGGAGAGATTTGAACCCAGTTTTTGTATGGGACACGTTATTTAGTGTACTCGTATTGTTAATCGAAAGCACAAAGTAGATATATAACAGAGACGAGACACGACCTAGTATTAGAAAATGGTATCACCCTAATACTGGCAATTCGACTGGCTATTTTTGTTTTCTTCGATTTTAAGGCACATTACGGAAACCGCTACCTTGCGCCACTATTGGAAAATACTAATTGTTAATTTCGTTTCGTATCTTTTTCTTAATTAAGGAGTTGAATTTAGCTTAATGTGATGTTATGCTTAAAAAATATGCTTATTTTAATTTTAATGTCAATATTTGTACTTAATTCAGCATATTTACATTTTATAATTTACAAACGTTAATAGTAGTGACATCTATTGCAATTTTTGTATTAAAGATAGATTGTATTAGTTGGTAGGCCATATCGAAAGTAAGAGAGTATTATTAATAATTGTGTCGACACTCACCGACACCTGTATTTAGTTAAGATTTGGGCTCCATTCTTCGTGAATGTGTGAAATTTAATATAAGACTCAGGCATCACGTAAGCGTCTGTCTACACGTGGTACGGGGCGTGGGCTCTACGTGACGTTCACGTTTGCCTATATCATACCTTAGAAATTATTAAAAAGAATAAAGCGCCAGCAATGTTCTGTGAGCCTAGTGCCAATTCGCCAATTGACATATCTAATAATAATAGCTCCCCTCACCGATTTCGATGTCGGTAGCCGATTTCATTGAAACCAGGCCAGCTACGCAGGAGTTATAGAGCATACCATCTCTAGAGGTCGGAGATCTCCCTTTGGGGCTTCCACATGTACTGACATGAATGCATGAAGGTAATATGCAGCAAAATTCAGATTTCGAGAAAATTTTGTTCAAACTGTCACTTAAACATTTTAAAATACCTCGTAATGTATTAAGTACATTAATCTAAAGATCTCTAGAATCATTAATATGTTACTTGTTAATACGTTCAATAGTTAATACGTTACTACATATCCTAAATTTTTTAAGTAAACAGTTTAAACTCAATTTTATGGGTAACAATTTTTTGCGACATATCATCACCTTATCCATTCATGTCTTCAATAATTATTGTTTGCGAATATAAATCCATAGACTATGGACCATATTCTACAGTGACACGTTATATAGAGCATTGTTGATCAACAAAGGATACATTTTATGTTAAAAAATTTGTGTTCCCGTGGGATATTGTACTTACACGGAGCCACTGATAAAAGTAGTAATTGTATCTATGCATGGTACTAAGTATTTTGCTGTCGTTACACAATTGTTCTTATATTATTATGTAAGTGTAATAATAATATCAGACGATAAATGAATAAAAAACCGTGGTCAAAGCCGATATTTATTGATTTTCATATTTTTTCCACTAAAAGTACCCAGAAAACGCAGACAAATTCACGGCTAAAGGTTATTCTACGAGGGTTAAATTAGTCCGCAAATGACGTTGAGCTGAACTCGTTAAGTGCCGCGAGATGACTGGACATCTCATTTTATGCTTTAGGGTCCTGTACTCAATGGGTGAAAACCCTTTCTTTAGCACTGTTTAGGATCGTTTTGAACTGTTCCACACGCACAGCTGTTAATGTCAGCGTTATGAATGATCTGAACGTTCAGAGCGCTTAAAGGAACACACTGTTAATAGGCCCATTTGCACTAAACTCTATAAGTTAAATGAAACTTAACAAGTATTTTTTCGGAAATTCAACAAAAAAGGCTACCACTGGTTCAACTCTAACCGGCCGAGAAGAACCGGCGTAAGAAACTCGGACGTTTAGTTTTGTAACCGGTCACATGAAACCCTTCGTGTGAAAGTGCAACTCGATCTTGACCGTTTTCAAAGGATTAGAAGTTAACAGTTATAGAATGAACACAACCTAAGTTTGCTAATGATCCATAGTTAGCTTATAATGCCACCGGGTTAATTTTTTTAACCCAGCCTGGCACAAGTGGGCCTAAATAGCCGATGACATGAGGCAGAGCATTTATTATACAGGTTATATTACTTACTACTTCATAGAAATATCCCAAAGTTATAGTGACTGTTCTTTATACACTCTGTAATAATTTGTAAGATTTTGTTTAATTTGCACATTGGTGTGTAATAATTTTATTCCTCGCACTGACCACACTGAGAAACAAAAGAATAAGTTTTGAGTAAAACACTTAGGCCCGTATAAATAAAACAATCTCAAACCCAACCTCACCTTGAGAGCCTATTTGACAGATAAAACAACGTTTCATACACTTTTAAAAGTGAACAACTTTATTAATGTTACATAGTACTTTAATTTATTTTCTTTTTATACCGTTATGTTCATATTACAGATTACAGGAAACAATAAAATAAGTATAATGTATATTTTTATAATCTTTATTTTTACGTTTTAAGAAAGAAAATAATTAAATTAATAATAATAATAATAATATAATAATATCTATGGACGCTTCACACCACGTCAATTTGGCCCTGTGCTAAGTATCCGAAGAACTTGTGTTACAGGTAACAGACAACGGAAATATATTTAATATTTATATATTATACACATACTCGTATTTAAGATTTTTATTATATTATACACAAATTTAATACACATCCATGACCCAGGAACATTTTGAAAAACTTTTTGTTCCCTCGGCGGGATTCGAACCCGCGACCTTTCGTTCGAGCACCAACGTGCTCAACCACTGCGCTACGGAGGTCGTCAAAGTGTGTAACATTTAAGTAAAATTCTTCATTTTTAAAAGTGAAACGAAACGTTGTTTTATCTGTCAAATAGGCTATCAAGTAGAGGTTGGGTTTGAGATTGTTTTATGTAGACGGGCCTTAGTTTCCAGCTCATGATAAATAATAAAAAAATCATGAATAATTATAAAAACGAATAGGTGGGGAATGGTGGTTTCCTACGGGGAAGAAAATGGCGGTTTGGGGCCAGAGCCTCAGTGGTACGAGACAGTTGTGTTAGCCCAAACCTTAACGCTGCGGGCCCGTTAGGACTAGCTTACTCTCATCTACATCTACACTAATATTACAAAGAGAAAAGATTTGTATTTTTGTATGTAACGAATTAACTCAAAAAGTACTGTACCGATTTTAATAATTCTTTTTTCATTAGAAAGCTACATTATCACTGAGTAACATAGGCTATATAAAAATCAATTGCTGTTCTTCAGTCTCGCTAAAATTTGAGATCAGCTGAACTGATTCGGCTATTTTTGGTCTTGAAATATTCGTGGAAGTCCCGGGAAGGTTTACACGGTTTCCATGCTCAACGAAGTGGGCACGGGTCAGCTAGTCTATTTATAAAAACAGCCAAAAGTGGCCGATTTAGCAATTTTCTTATGCGAGTAAATACACTATAGGATTTAGATCTATAATTAAATGCCAATAAATTAGTTTAACTATTTACCTTGTGTTTTAACAGATTACTTTTTTGAATAAGATCTTTGTGTCGTTGTAAAAAAAAATGGCGCTAGTAGCGGTCCTGCAGCGCCTTAAGTATTGTTTGTGTTTTTAAATAAGTATTGAATGTTTGGTTGACATTATTACTGGTTAGATAAAAAGTAATTTTGGAATAAACAAAGTGTTCTACTGATACTGGTTGTTTTTCTGAGAGGGTCTACAAATATAATACCTAATTGAAACTTTGCGGTGTACCTGTAATCGCTTGTGTTACTGTTTTGTTTACCTGTAGCACTTGTAGGGAAACTATTCGTGAACGGTTTAACTTTTACTGTTATAGTTATAGTTTTCAAGAATTTTTAGTGTTATTGCGTGTTGCTTTGGTATTGTCAGTAAAACTTTAAATGGGTATGCATTTAATAAATTAAGTAAACTCCGAATTGTCAGTTAGTGGACTGATAAGAATTTTAGCCAAGAACAATAATATACAAGGAAAAACGAAATCAATATCGGTTCATACTTCTATCAACAATACACTTTAAAACGTGTCCCATACAAAAACAAGGCTCGAATCTGTCCGCGAGGTTTATACCAATAGATCTACAATTTTGTATAATAACGAACTGAGACAAAAGTATTAATAATAATAATAGACAATTATTTATAACACATTTGGACATTACACCACGTTACATTTAAAAACAAGTAAAAAGGAGATAAACACACGCATTTTAAACAAAAGAACATTAATTAAACAGACAGGCATGCAAAATAAAGAAATAAATAAAAAAAAAACAATACAGAAATATAATATATTTTTTAAATCTTTATTTAAACACACATTGCGACATGGCACGTGTTGTCGTCGGTAGCGTTCCGAGCGAACTAAATGAAAAATCATTTTTAATGTGAGCTGATATTCACTGGGACGGGTTTACTGTGCTGGCGCGATAGTGTATTGTCGAACCCCTTGTTTTTGTCGAGAGTTTAAAACATTTTACTTTCAAAAGATTTGACAATATTGCCTTGTGATCCAGAAAGCTTTCTATTGAAACTCAGGTAAAGTGCCTTAAAAAAGGAGCCTTTTATTTGAACAGAATCAACACTCAATATTTAAATATTAATGCAAGGAGCAAACACTGAAAACAAACAGAATTTGAAAATATAACAAAGAAAGTTTAATAATAATAATAATAATATCTATGGACGCTTCACACCACGTCAATCTGGCCCTGTGCTAAGTATCCGAAGAACTTGTGTTACAGGTACCAGACAACGGAAATATATTTAATACTTTTATATTAAATACACATATTTAAGATTTTTATTATATTATACACAAATTTAATACACATCCATGACCCAGGAACATTTTGAAAAACTTTTTGTTCCCTCGGCGGAATTCGAACCCGCGACCTTTCGTTCGAGCACCAACGCGCTCAACCACTGCGCTACGGAGGTCGTATCTATTAATCGAATGAATTTTACATAATGAGAGGGATTGGGACAGATAAAGATCTCTAAATCTAGCTCTGTGAGGTGCCGAAGGGCTATACTTCACAGGTATACCGTGACGGCGCAACCGCCGCTACCGACAAAATGTATATTCGCAGTCATCTGGTTAAATCTGCTATTTGATTGAATGACTAGCGCGTTCATTGAATTATATATGATAATTCAAATGGTACATTACATATTTATTGTAAAAAAATGTAATGTAACATTTGAACTAAAATATTATGTATTGAAAAAGATTAGTCCTGGATACATTGAATTTGTAAAATTTTTGAAGTAATTATGAAATATGTAATAAACAGTAATTTATAATTTAGCATGCACAATTTTTTAACAATATTTCCACGCCCAAGAGGCAGAAATTTTGAGCACTACTAAATAATTGTAAGACCTAATTGTACAAATTTCTTGGAAATAAATGAATTCTAATTCTATATTTTTACCGACAAATTCAATGAATGACTAGCTCCCGGTTTCCCGAACGCTATTCAAATGAATGATCAAACATGGCATTCAAATCAACAACCCATAATGAACGCTGATTGGTAGAACATTATCAGACAGAAAGGAACGGACATATATTTTATAATTACATCACGCTCGCTCGCTGATTCAAATCGTATGTCAACTAATCGGTGTCTTTGGTGAATTAACCTTATCTGTGGAATTTTAACAAATCTTGCTAGTGCGAGCGTGATGTAATTATAAAATAACTGTCCGTTCCTTTCTGTCTTATAATATTCCACCTTGCTAGCTTTTAGTGTATGTAGTTGAAATGATTATGATGACGATTGACGATCATTAGATAACGTTACTTTTACGGAGCTCTGAAAATGAAACATATTTTTAGAGCTGCGTAAAAGTAACGTGCTTGGCCAACTGAAAGTCTGAAAACGTGTTCTGATGCCGATTTCAGTGTTCCGAGGGCGATATAATTTCGTAACGTTATAGCAGAGCGCAGAGTTGAAATGGTGTAATTATGTTTTTAGTTGTTAATCACATCGAATTAGGTTAAGCAGCTATTTCGTTATGAGACCCTGGTATTTCTGGTGGCTAGGGTAAAACAGTCAAGTAATTTTGCGAGGTTGTTCTGTTTCATAGAAAATACCATTATGCAAATGAAAATATTAGTTATCTAAGAAGAGTGCAGCAATAATAATTATTATTATTAAAAACTTTCAATAATATGAGATTATTCTTTGATATATTTTTTTTAAACCCCCACGCAAAAACGACGGGGTGTTATATAAGTTTGAAGTGTCTGTGTACGTGTCTGTCTGTGGCATCATAGCTCCCAAACGTATGACCCAATTTTAATGCGCTTTTTTGTTTGAAAAGTATATCAGTCGAGAGTGTTCTATATATGTTTGGTGGAAATCGGTTCAGGTTTTCAAGGTCATCAGATCGTTTGTTAGGTGTGATAGGAATGTTACGCTAAGTCAGGGTTTTTTTTTAAATATTAACGTGTTAAAACCATAATGTTTTGTTGTTTTGGGTACAGTATTTAGACCGTTTGTTTAATAATAAAACTACTTTTTGCCGTTTCTCACATAGTCGGCTGATTCACGACACAACCGTGTCTGTGTGTAGTGTGAGGTCAATGTCCTAAGCAACAATAATAGCTTTTATTTGACTTGCCTTGTTAGTATGTTAGTGTCGGACAAATCTACATCTTTTTCTTTCAATCAAGATGGAGACGAAAGGTGTCCATACGAATTCCCGGCATGGGTCACACGATGGCGTCGGAAGGTGGCCATAGGAACTCCTAAACTAAACAACATAAAACAGTTGAGTTTGGACTCGTTTGAATAGTATTGACAAGCACTCAGAGCATTTAAACAAAAAACTTGTTTTTAAAACTATTTTTAAATTTATATTTTATTATTTCGACTTAAAACGTTTTATATCTTTACACAAGTAAAATAAATCGTGAGCCCAATTTCTTCGGTGATTTTTATCACAAAACGTAACAATATTCTATGAAGCAACTAAACGAAAAAATATATATAGCCTATGTTACTACGCGGAACCATTACAAATCGACTGACACTTCATTTATCAAAATCGGACTAGCAGTTTAGCCGCTGCGAGAGAACAAATAAACATACTTACATAGACTCCCAAATTCATTACCCTTCCTTTTGGCTTAGCCGAAGTCGGGTATAGAGGTATAAATTCAGGATTATACAGAGTCAATAGAACATAATAGCATCAGACATGATGCTGCCGAAACCTAGCTCCGGCTGAGCAACAATAAATACTGGGAGCGGGTTAAGTAAACTTGAGGTGTGGTATCAGTGAATGCCTTTTTACTGAAGATGAAAAGGTTTACGTCGAATTTCGAACATATATTAGGTCTCATACGAACACAGATACGGCTTTTTCATCTCATTCACGTGCAGCCTTTCAGAATCCGGGGGTTAAAATAACAAAGATTTTACTTGTGTATCGTACAATTTCCAGTTTCTCGAGAATCTCGAGCCAGAAATAATACAAGGTTAGTTTTGGTAAGTTATCGATACATTGTGTAGATTATTTCAGTTACTCAACAGAAAAAATATTTTGCTTGTCCAACGTACATATGCGGCAATGGGTGTAACGAAAATGGTAAAAGGTTCAAGGAAAATCGTAGTAATTAAATTCTCCAAGCTACGATACATCAAGTTGCATGCAGTTGAATATATCAATACATAGAATATGTTCATAATTGAAGACATGAGTGGGTGAAGGTTATATAATATGTCGCAAAAAATTTCTACGTGACAGTTTGACCTCAATTTTCTCGAAATCAGTATTTTGCGTATATCACCTTCATCCCACTCATGTCTTCAATTCTCAAGCTGATTTTTATGTGTTTCTGAATGTCTTTATTATTACAAATAATCGCTCGCGCTTGTGAAATCGCTGTCACTCGGACGTTTTAAACAAAGATGTACCGCTTAAGACATTTGGTGCGGAGCGGTCGGTAAACAACTTACGGGAGTTTTATTTATGACTATTGTTACCCTCCCGTTACCCTCCCGTTACCCAGCGCTAACCCCACTACCCCATCTTAACTAAACCACGGAAATACGTTTTCCACGTCTTCCTAACCCTAAAATGCACTAGAGTTGTTTTAAGTTTTTAAGACATTTTAGTGTTCATTAATATTTATGAATTAAAACTATAATATAACTATTATAATAAATAGAGACATGAATGGATGGAAGTCAAGATGGAAGAAATAACTTTATAATCACATGAATAATTTCTTGCATACGTCCGCGCAGTATCGGCCGCCCGTCTATGAGTTGATGTTTTGGTTAGAAGTCTCTATAAATTACGGAAAATCCTAACATATTGATTGTGTAGAAATTTGATGCCCATATAAAAATTCTATACCGTATAGCTGCGAATGACAGGTTTTTATCGTATTTTTTTACGTAGTTTAGCAATAACTAGAAATTATTCTAAATAAACAAACATTCAGCAAACTTTTTTTTTTTAATATTTTTTCTCTCATGTTCGTCATAAAACAATAGGCAGAATAATAACCTAGATGAAGCCACTAAGAGCTGGTACACATTAGGCGCTTATTGCCGCGCGCTTTGCTCATGCGCGTTTTTGAAAACTGGAGCTATATTCCTATATCGATATTATCATACTCTTTGACGACCTCCGTAGCGCAGTGGTTGTGCGCGTTGGTGCTCGAGCGAGAGGTCGCGGGTTTGAATCCCGTCGAGGGAACAAAAAAAATTTCAATGTTCCTGTGTCATGGATGTTTATTAAATTTGTGTATAATATGATAAAAATCTTAAATATGTGTATAGTATAAAAGTATTAAATATATTTCCGTTGTCTGGTACCTGTAATACAAGTTCTTCGGATACTTAGACGGGGCCAGATTGACGTGGTGTGAAGCGTCCACAGACATTATTATTATTATACTCGTAAAATGTCGTGGTTCAATATTATTATAAAGAAAAATAGGGACGTATAAATACATAGATATCCAGGGATAGCGCCTCCGTGGTCTAGAGGTTCAGAGCTTCGCGCTCGACCCGGAGGCTACGGGTTCGATTCTCGCGTTGGAACAAGAAAAAATGTTGTTTTCAAGTTTGGTTAGGACAATGCAGCCTGATCACCTGATTGTCTGACAAGAAGAGAGTGTCTTTGTGTATTGCGCACACACTTGGGCACTATAAAATAACTCCTGCTTAGCTGGCCTGGTTTCAATGAAATCGGCTACCGACACCGAAATCCGTGAGGGGAGCTATTAACTATCCAAGGAGGAAACAGGGTGGCGTAGACCCCATGTTTTCATATGGAAAAACGGCTGTTGATTTTGTTTATGTCATCCTTAGTTTTCTCTTTTGATATTATATAGTTACCTACTAGCACAAAGTAGATATATAACAGAGACACGACCTAGTACTAGAAAATGGTATCACCCTACATACTCATACTGGCAATGCGACTGGCAAAGGGTGAAGTCCAGGCACATTCCGGAAACCGCCATCTAGCGCCACTATTGGAAAATACTAATTACTAATTTAGTTTCGTATTTTCTTCTTAATTAAGGAGTTGAATATAGCTCACTGTGATGTTATGCTTAAAAATATGCTTATCTTTATTTTAATGTCAATATTTGTACTTAAAAAACTAAAATGTCTATTTATTAATATAATTATAAATGTAATCATGTATACCTATGTTTTTTCATAAGTTTTATACAAATGTTAAGGTTAAGAAAACTATTGTATTTTTAAGGAATAAATGAGGCTCATTATTATTATTATTATTTGTACTTAATTCGGGAATCTATTGCATTTTTTTTTGTATTAAACATAGATTGTATGGGATGGTAGGCCATGTTACTAGTATGTCAATAAAATTCCAATTGTCATTATTTACCTACAATATCGACGTCCGCTTAACCCCGTGATCAGACAAACAGGTAACCCTTGTAATCCTTAGACGTGGCCTCATTTACCCCTGTTTAAGTCAGCCCAAACAAATTAGGGTTCTTAAGTCGCTAGATTTTACCTGGATATTTCTAAATGTTCTGTGTCTAATGACTGTTGGGAGCTCTGTTCTGCATCAACAATTTTGAAGATATTTGAAGTATTATTGACAGTGTTGCCAACTTTAAAAATATTATCGAAAATTCTCATTTAATGCAGCCCACACGAAGGATGTTATGGAGCTCTGCGAAACTATCGGATATCCGATATAAAATATTATCCGAACCGTAACCGAATCCGAAATGAAAGTTTTGCTACGTTAAAAAGGAAACCAAATTTAATATCCGTAGCCGATATAATCCGAAACAAACGGATAATCCGAAATAATTGATATCCATATCCGAAATTTCATATTCATTTCATCCCTGGCCCACACATACATAACGACATCAACGTCTTCTTAATTAATAATACAATAATAATATCTATTATTATCTATGGACGCTTCAAACCACGTCAATCTGGCCCTGTGCTAAGATCCGAAGAACTTGTGTTACAGGTACCGGATAGCGGAAATATATTTAATACTGTTATACTATACATATATATTTGTCGGAGTTGAAACGTAAGGCTTGCAAAGAAAAAAAAAAAAGAAAGCCTAGCAAGTTTAGTCATATTTCCCAAGAGGCCTGTTGCCGCTTACAAAAGAGGAAGGAGAAGACGTGTGTCACCGATGACAGGGAGGACTGTTCAGGGTCGCGCGCGATGGATGGCGGGGCTTGAGAAAAATGGAGTTGACTAAATTCGCTTACGTTCAATGTCTGCTTTGCATTAAGTACTTGTAGCAATAGGTTTGATTGTTCATAATATAAACACGTTCAGCTTGGTGTTATTATTTCGATCCTATAAAGTGACGCCCACAAAATACCGCACTCCGTTATCAGAAATTGGGATATACCTGCAAAATCAAGATAGATGGTTACAGGGTACCTACAAATTGTTGGATTGGATATTATGGCCTTGCGGATATTCAGATCACGTTGAGACGGAACAGATTATATTACGGAGCCTCCACTACCAAAGGCAGCATGGTATATAATGCATAGCAGAAAGACGATTGATGGGATGACAGCGCTGCTGACGATGGTAACGTGCTGACAATGGGAATGTGACGATTTACAATGAGAATGTGACGATTGACAATGGGAACGTGACGATTTACAATAGAACCACGATAATATGACAAGATTGACGTGGCTAGTCAACGACAGGTCTTGGTTATAAGCTTGATGGCTTTGGTAACAGGTGGTAGCAATCTTTTTATTCCTCGTTATAATTTGGAAGCCTTCAAAGTAAATACAATTTCAAAGTTTCCATGAAATTGCTTGCCCAAAAATCTAAATAAACTTTAAAGTTTAGTGTTCGTTTGTATTGCTGTTTTGTTTTATTTGTAGATGGACAATACATTGGGATAATGCTGGACTGGACGATGCATAGCCTTGCATAGCTTGCATGCTTGCCCGATGCATAGAATGAGCTTTGCTGGGTAACCAACCAACGCAGATGAGCATTGTGTATCTTATGGACTATTCTACTTGCTTCGCAAAGATGTAAACTGGTAGTATGAGTATCATTACTTATTTCATTGTAAAGTTCAGAATTAGTCTGGTTTTATAATCACAGTATTAGTAACAGAAAAGAGATTCAAAGTAAAATATCTTACAGTATCTTCTTAAATTATGTGAGTTTTAAAACTTGTTATTATACTAGCTATATTCTTATTAATAGAGTGAAATCAACACAGTTAATAAAGAAGAAATCAAAGTTTGATTTTAATGATAATAATTATTATTACACAACAAGTAAAGGTCTTATGCAGGTGAGCACAGGTTGTAAACAAACAGGCTTATACAATAACATTGACATGTTCTTTGTAAATATTGTTTACATGATAGTAAGTAGGTAGACAAGTTTGTAGGAGCGAGAAAGACGATTCAAAAAGAATTAAAAATTTATTTAAAGTTACAACTTATTAAAGTTTAAAACTTAATTAGGATTAACAGGCAGAGCTTTTACAAGTTATCTTCTGTCGGGACACAACCAAGCAGAAATTCATGCCACGATCGAATGTCCCCATCGGGAGCCTTTACAATAGTTGAAACAAAATACAACAAGACATGTGTGTTAAATAAACAAAGCTTTGGTCATAATTAATCTTGGGATGCAATTAATGTGTTATCCCTTAGTTTTTTTATGTGAAGTCCGTTTTAAAGTCAAGTGCTGAGGGCTTGACAAATCTCTAGTTACAACAAATCTTAAGAGTAGTCAATAAATCAATAAATTGATCATAGGGTTAACATAAGTAGGTAGTGTGAAACTACATACTTAAATGTAATTTTCATTGGTGAGTTTAAAACAAAGAAAAAAAAAAGAGTATCTTTAAATAATGTCTTGTACATTGTTATTTATTCCTAAGCTGGCCATAAAAATATCTGTTAAAGTAAATTTGGAATACATATTACCTACAGATTTAACAGACTTTTACTTTTTAGAACATTATGCGATATGGAATAGTTTAAAATTCGTCCAACAGGATAATATTGTTTGTGATATGAGTTTTATGGAATTAACACATTTTAATTTCATGTTTCAGAAGTTACTGTATGTAAGCTGGAACTAATGGTGAACAAGGCATCACACACTCAACGGTCCAAGAGTCTCAGAGGCCGTGGCAGTCCACTGATGCGGTGGAAGATTAGAAAGTTCATTGAGTGACTTCAGTTAGCTTCGACCAACTTGGTGATTTTGTAAAAGGTTGTAAACGCACTAGCGAGTCTTCAGGTATTATGAATGACGAATGAATCGCCTCCGTGGTCTAGTGGTTCAGAGCTTAGCTCTCGACCCGGATTCGTGGGTTCGATTCCCACGTTGAAACAAAAAAGGTTGTTTTTAGGATTGGTTAGGACAATGCAGACTGATCACCTGACTGTCTGACAAGAAAGATGATCCATGCGTCAGATGGCAATGTAAAAGGTCGGTCCTGTGCCTATTCTCTAGCCAGACGTGTCGACTTACCGTTCCGCTGGGTTGTGAGAGTGAAGGGAAGAGAGTCCTTCTGTGTATTGCGCACACACTTGGGCACTATAGAATAACTCCTGCGTAGCTGGCCTGGTTTCAATGAAATTGGCTACCGACAACTTACCGTTCCGCTGGGTTATGAAAGTAAAAGGAAGAGAGAGTGCTTCTGTGTATTGCTCACACACTTGGACACTATAAAATAACTCTTGCGTAGCTGGCCTGGTTTGAATGAAATTTACTACCGACACCGAAATCGGTGAAGGGAGCTATTATTATTATTATGAATTATTTTGGGGTCCAGTGGTTTAGAACCTAGTACTCGAATTTGTGGGTTCGATTCCCGCGACAGTACAACTAAAAATGTTTATTTTTGTCAAGTTTAGTGAGGACAGTGCAATCTGATCACTTGTTATTGTGTGACACTAAAGTAATAGCTTATTTTCATTCAATCAGTTAGATCATTGAAAGGAAATTAAATTAATTTCACTGCATAGTGAAATCTAACATTTTAATCTCATTGTTGTTGCTGATATTTAAACCGCGATAGTTTTGTTCTTGAGATACAGCCTGATTAAAGACAGACAGGCACAGCGAAGTCTTAGTAAATAAATCCCTAAAAGAACTTAATTTTAGATAGTCTGAACATTTTTTTGTGCTGTTTCATTTTGTGTACAGTGGATCGAGCTTCGAGCAACGCTAGCGACGCGACACGACGCGACGGAGCGCGGCGAGCGATGCAGCGCAGCGCGGTGGCGCGGCGGCTAGACGACTGTCGTCTGTACTTCGTTGAAGTATCACATTCGAAACCAAAATTATTTGGTGAGCGTAATTGTTTATCTACTGACTGTAGTGTGATACTGGCGGAGTCGGGGTCTTCACAGACCATACGCTGTGCATGTGCACACGGGTAGCCAGCCGCGGTTAACACAAATGTGTTAAGCGGTTGACGTATGTCGGCGATGGAGCCGTGTCATAGAAGTCAAATTCTGATGACAGTATTTGGCCTACCAAGCATCATTTCGCAGCAGCAACCATTAAAAGTCGGTACCTCTTGGGGCAACTCAAGTAGGACGTGGAGCGCAGCGGGCGTGTGATGCTGGAAGGTTGGGGTCTACACAGACCACATGATGTGTATTCAATGAGTGATGCACACGTGTTAGCCGTGGGGAGAACACGTCGTGTTACGCGGCTAACGTATTTCGACTAAAGAGCCCTGGTCATATAGGCATTACCTGAGACTTTGCGTAGTTTATTGTTGTGCATTAAAGAAGTTAAAGTATCTGTTGAGATTACTATTAGAGATTAAACTAGCAAATTGGCCTAAAATTGTAGAGTCAGGTTAGGCCGAGCAAAAGGCTTGTGATATGGCAGCTGGTTTTTTTTCTTTTACAGGAGCAACACACGAGGACGTGTGACTAGTCAGAATGGCCGTGTCGGAGTTGAAACGTAAGGCTTGCAAAGAAAAAAAAAAAAGAAAGCCTAGCAAGTTTAGTCATATTTCCCAAGAGGCCTGTTGCCGCTTACAAAAGAGGAAGGAGAAGACGTGTGTCACCGATGACAGGGAGGACTGTTCAGGGTCGCGCGCGATGGATGGCGGGGCTTGAGAAAAATGGAGTTGACTAAATTCGCTTACGTTCAATGTCTGCTTTGCATTAAGTACTTGTAGCAATAGGTTTGATTGTTCATAATATAAACACGTTCAGCTTGGTGTTATTATTTCGATCCTATAAAGTGACGCCCACAAAATACCGCACTCCGTTATATTTAAGATTTTTATTATGTTATACACAAATTTGATACACATGACCTAGGAACATTTTTTTTCTTTTTTTTATATATTTGTGTCAAAGGTGTTTTTCGTCGAAATCCTCTTATAGTTTGTTTGGATGAAATGGTAATTAAATTGCACGTCTCTTACAAAAAAAAGATCATTACATGTTGCATAAGTACTAATAAAGAAACACACAAAATCTAATTTGTATCTAAACACGTATATAACCTACGCAATAATTCTAATTAGATTTCAAAACACACTATTAATTAAATAATTGATAACTTAATTATTGTTATTATAGGTAATTATAACGATAATTAAGTTATTAATTATTTGATTGAAAGGATTTCGTTTAGGGGCTTTGCTAATTTCAGTTTCTAATTTAAATAACGTAGGTATGCTTCGCCTCCTGTCGACGTAGTTGCTGTTGTATATTTCTTGTAGCTTTGCGGGCGGCGGTTCTGGGGGCCTATCACAAGCTCTTAATTCCAGCCAGTATACGCCATACAACATGGCTGCCTAGAATTTTCGTATTACGATCACGCAGCAGCCAGCCAGCGATCACGTGACACTTGACTTGCTTCCGAATGTCAGACAACCAAACTAGGGTAGATCCATTCAGAATAACATGGCGTTGTAATATGAAATCGAACAAGGCAGTTCAAGGCCGTATTATTGAATTGTCTGGAACCAGGCTGGTATTATTCGGAAGTACGCGGCACGATCGAATCTAAATCAAAATCCCCTGATTCTTTGCACTTTGATGATAAAAACAATGATCTTAGTTTTGGAATTAAAGATTCAACCCTACAGAGGGCGGGCCCTTAAGATTTATGCTCCATAGCAACTCAGAATACGAAGAACAATTTATAGCCACAAAATTTACAGATTTAATTAAATTTCACTCATTTAAAACAATTCATTACGAGATAGCCACCTGCAGATCTACAACTTTACATATTAATCATTTATTATGATTGAATATTGTATAATAAAATATAAGGCTTTGTAGGGTTCAAATATATTGTCGCGGAAGTTTTGTTGTCCCTGTGGCTTCGTCAACGGCGGTGGAGTCGGAGTACCGCCGAGTTTTAGTGGGTAGGGCTGCGTCCATTTACCATCTTTCGGACGCAGCGAGTCCTACATATCCGTGGAGGGAATCCCCAATCCCCCACGGAATGCTTAAAAGCATTTCTCAGCGATAAAAAAAAAAAAAAAAAAGGGTTCAAATATATTAGTTGTTAAATTTAGTATTCAGGAATCTGTCACTCAGTATTAATACTTAGGCTACTTTTTATCCCGAAAAGTGCAATGTTCCCATGGGATACACGCGGGGAGAAGCTAAAAATAATAATAATATCTATGGATGATTATTATTATTTTTAGCTTCTCCCCGCGTGTATCCCATATCCTACCACGTCAATCTGGCCCCGTGCTAAGTATCAGAAGAAATTATGTTACGGGGACCGACAACGGAAACATAGGTATATTTTAATCCTTTTATACAATACACATAATATTTAAGATTTTTATTATATTTTTAATACACGTCTCTTAATGACACCATGGATGTTGTTTTCGCCAGTATGGAACAGGATGGAACACAGAATACCTTTTGTTCCATCGGCGGGATTCGAACCCGTAATCTCGGGCTCGAGCACCAATGTACTCAACCACTGCGCTACGGAGGTAGTCAAAACCTAGTTCGTAATAATTGTATTTGGTGGAGTCACACATTTAGTAGCGTCAAGTTTTTTATCTATAGCATAATATATCATCATCTTATTGTTACAGTAATAAGGTACAAATTTGTATGAAAGAAAAATGGTTACAAACGTAGACGCGAGTGACAAACGAAGACGTCGACGATCGCCACCTTATTTCCATAATACTATTTTGTACCTGTTAAAACCTCTTTTACTATTTTTATAAAGATTTTATATTTAATTTTATACGTCAAGTTAATGTCAAAATTGAAGGTAACCATTTATTAATTATTATGAACTTAGTTGTTCATGGCGGCCGGTATGTTAAAACCTCTTTTTATATTTTATATTTTTAATTAAAATGATGTCTTATGTCATAATTGAAGGTAATCTTCTTGTATTATTTCGGCTGTGGCGATGTATAGAGTTTAAGTTTTATTTTTTGGAGACAGTAATCTACTAGTAAAATGTAGTTTTTATTAGTAGAGAGTTGTTCAGTACCTTAATGTTGTTACAATAGGAATGCAATAAGTGAAAAACTTGACTTTTCGCCAATGCGAGCTGCAGGCCCACCCCCGATAAAATCGAGAATTAAATCAGTTCGATCTCAACGGCTTTTGGTATTTTATTTGGTGGATTACTTGGAAACTAACTAGAATAAATAAAATCGTTAGATCGTAACTTTTTACTCCCGACCATATCGATCGACTGACAATCAAAATAAATAAAAGTCAATTTATTCGGGAGTACGCGATCGAATCTGATTCAAAATCGAATCAGTTTGGAGAGTAAGGCCCCTGAGTTGATCTACATGACTTAATCTACAGTAGTGTGCAAAGGTCCGAACTTTCTACAGCTCACTACAGCAGAAAAGGTCACATGTGAGACGAATTCGCGAAGAGTTCCGTATACAAAACGCAAAAAATTATGAATGATGTATCGGAGCCTCCCTTTTTTATTTATTGTAATTGTTGATATAGCGGCAACAGAAATACCTACATAAAGAAAATAAAAGGTTCTTGGGATACAGACTTGTGACAGATAGACAGCGAAATCATAGTAATAGGGATTTTACTATTACCGTAGTGATAAAGGATTATAACACTAATTAACGTGGTCGTATATTAGAGTAAGATAATGTACAGTGTTTTAACTAGCTAAAAAAAGTAGGCCTTTGCATTTGTTATCGACAATTTATACAGTACAGCCTATTACAAGCTCTTAATTCCAGTCAGTTTACGCCATACAACATGGCTGCCTGGAATTTCCGTATTACGATCACATAATAAGTGCATGACAGCTAGTTAGCGGACACTTGACTTGCTTCCGAATGTCACTCTCAGACAACCAAACTAGGGTGGATCCATTCAGTATAACATGTCGCTGTAATCTGAAAAAGAACAAGGCAGTTTAAGACCCTATTATTGAATTGCCTAGAACCAGGCTGGTATTATAAAATATCATAATAGTGCTCTTTAAATACTGTTGCTGGGGACAGGCGGTTTTAATGTTACATGGTTGCCAGCACATACGGCATTCTCACACAGTCGGTCTAGTCCAGAGGAATGACTGGTCAATACAGCAGGGGTCAATAATGTGCGGGTTCTTCACGATTTCACTTTCTTGAGACTTGAACTCGAGATCCGAAAAAGTCTCATTGGTACATGATACAACCTAAAAATCGAACCTGCACTCATTCGAATCTATCTACGTTTTACCCACTAGGCAACGGACCCTCGACTTGCAGTTTAAAGTGACGGATAATCTGTTACTTAAAAAGAGATGACTATTCATACATTACGTATTTAGTAATAATTTACTATAATTTATTGAATGTACTGTAGGTTCTTCGTGGAGTCGCGGTCGTATTATATTTCCCGTGGTTCCGTGGGCGGCGGTTCTGTTGGAGTACCGCCGAGTTGTAGTGGGTATGGCTGCGTCCACTTACCATCTTACCGGACGCAGCGAGCCCCACATACGCGTGGTAGGAATCCCCGTCCTCCACGGGTTGTGGTAAGAAGAAAGTTTCAACCCCAGTAAGGTCGACCAGTGCGTTCGTGTGTATAGACTAGGAGCCCACGAGCCCCAGCATAGTAATATTCACTCCTTGTGGTCATTTAAAACCTTTGTATTTGATATTAAATTTTTTAATTTTTAATTTAATAATTTTTGTATTTTTTTATCGCGTTATGGTTAGTAATAATAACCAAAACAAATAAATCACACTAAATTCGGCTTGATATATGAACCATTAATAGTTTTTTACAATAATTATTTGTTACCGGCCGGGTTTGACTTAGTCATCATAAGGTATCTAATAAAAAAAATGATATACCATTTGGGTGCGATACCCTAAAATATAGTAACAATAATATTCTAAGTAATTGTTTTTATTCGCTCCGTCGAATACATATTCTCACATGGCGTGTTCGGTTCACTCGAACGGAATGTTTTGTTTAGATTTCACTAAAATGTCGCAGTAAGCAACAGGTCGGAATTAATTTGAAAGCTACAACGGCCGAATTCTCAAACGTAGTCGTACCCCGGATGCTCGAACGCTGTTCAAATGGCAACTAAAGGTACGATTCCACCAAAATAGTGTTCAGAACATTTGTTAGCCAACATTTTTTTCAGAATTCCAGCTGTGCCAATTTGTATGTGTTCCAATTGTTGCGTTAGCGAGTCCACCGGAACAAACATCTGCTACGCACAATGTTCGCAACAGTTCAGAACACCGGTGGAATCGCACCTTAACAAAATCGACAACCCGTATTGAACCCTGATTGGTGGAATATTATCAGACAGAAAGGAACGGACAGACATTTTATAATACGCTTGCACTTGCAAGATTGGTTAAAATGCTTCAGATAAGGATAATTCACCAAAGACACCGATTAGTTGATATACGATTTAAATAAACCTTATCTGAGGAATCTTTACTAGCCTTGCAAGAGCCCGGTGTAATCCCAACAAAAGAAGAGAAGAGATTTGCTATTATTCATCGTCATCGCTTACGTTACCAAACGGCACTACTGATAATCACCTCAGATATAAGCTTTCTACCAGGATAGCCTATTTCTTGACTTCCGTGTCATCATTTCTTAAGCCGCAAAACAGCAGCTTAGCCGGATAACAGAAACGTACACTAATAGTGTGATGATATATAATGCAAAAACCACCGAGCCCGGCAAAAATACACAAGCTTTGCGGCGCTTCATACTGCACTGCGTTTGTACCGGCTGAAACGCAGCAGGAAAAAGCTGAATATTATTGTCAATATGAAAAAATTGTAAACACAATTTTTCTGATTTTGCTGAAATAAAGATTTTTCATTTTTAATTTTCATTCTGCCGTGGTAATTAATAAAGCAGTAAGACAGAAAAGGCGGTTTTGAGAAAATGGCACTTAGAGATTTTTCATTAAATCCCACTTTCTCAAAAACTACTTTTTCTTACTATTTAATAGACCAGCAGCCCAATTACGTAACTCCGGTCGCTTTCCCGTCTCTCGAGATCAGCTGTCATTGCGACGTTTAAACTTTTTAAAACACGATTTAAAAAATGAATATGTCATAATTTTGACGTTTTAACTTTTTAAATCGTGTTTTAAAAAGATGTAACGTCACAATGGCAGTTGATCTCGAGAGACGGGAAAGCGACCGGAGTTACGTAATCAGGGCCCTGGGCCCTAATTCTCAGTCCTCGAATTTAGTTTTTACTATCGGTCTGTCCCGCTCATGCATATGAGATTTACCGCGCGTGCGAGCGGGATATACTAATATTCGGAACTAAGTTCGAGGACTGAGAATCGCCGCCCAGTAAGTCAGAAAAGGGGTTTCGAGAAAATAGGACTGAAAGTGCTATTTTCTCGAAAATTACCTTGTCTGACTTACTGCTCTATTAATTATCAGGGCAGCATTATATTTAGACTAGATTTAGTTCGACTAATTGCCGCTGTATTCTTTGATAAAACGTACTCTACTTTTAATAAAAACAAAATATTATTATTTAGGAAATACAGTAATTATAGAGCTCAAATTTTATAGTGTATAAACTAAACGTACTAGGCACATACTTATCTGTGTTAAGTGGTCTGTCCCTAGTTTTAAGAGCAGAATAAATAGCTAATTGATTTAACTATTTAAGAAAAAAAACACTCTTATATTTAATACAATTACCGCAGTTCATGGTCCGTGTGAGGCGCCATTAAACTTCACACAAATTAATCCTGTACAAGCCCCGTTCACCCGAGCGGAGATCAAAATGCTAAATAATTAAATAATATTTGATACATGTTTTTTTTTAATTCATTATTTTTTCATTAACACGTCGCTTCGTTACTTTTTAAATTTTTCATTTCTTATTTCTATATAATAAATCCAAATACCTACATTATAAAACTAAAAAAAAAAGTTAAAATAAAATTACTTATAAACAGGGATCACTGTATTTTACAGCAGAGCCTAAAGTTCTACTAATTAGTAACTAGTATATATAGGCTCGTATATAAATAAGTAGAAACTAAATAGTCTTAAAGGTAAGGTTATAAAATCACCAAATTATAGTTAATAGAATATATTATTATTTGCCTAAAACACAAATAAGTGGTATTGGAACGGCACGGCATAAGTGATCGAATTTAATGATATAATAAGTTGCCATAGACGTACCATAATATCAGACGTCATAACTCACATCGTAAGTAAAAAAAAATTCAAATAAAATAGATATTTATTTTACCAAAATAAATACACAAGTATAATATAATGTAAGCCCTGATTACTGATAAAAATATTAGTTGTATTTCAGAAACCAGTACATTTGCACCAGTGGTTTTTTATTTTTTATCAACCAACCACCCACCATCCACCAAATTTAACTACCATCAACATTTTTGCCATTTATCCATAACCAGTACGAGAATATAGCAATAATATTGCAACAAAATTACCGTAAAGTTTTTTATATCAAATCTGGCTTGATTTGATTTAGAGTGTGAGTTTTAATCATGGTAAAAAAGTTTAGATCATTAGTCAATCATATCAGCCAATAAATATTGTAATTTATAGTCAAATTTATTCTGCACCGTATGAGGATTTAATGTTAGTTTAAGACCTTTCAAATGTATTAAAAGCATACTTATTATTTTAGTGGCCATATAAAATCTTAAGACATAATATTATGTACAAATGAAATTTCAGTTCATACATCGACTGATTAAATGAATGCCAAATATTTTATGTTCCTTCCTTAATGTAATCTACCTATGGGTTCCCCTTTAAAATATAACGTTGGCGAAGCGACGTCCAACATGTGGTACGTCAATGTCAGTAACTTTATACATTCAATTTACCAGGAAGCAAAGTAATTAGGTATTGCTTGTTTGATACGTATAACGGAGGGATCTTTTATACAAGAAAACATTAATTTTAAAAAGTAAAAACTCACCTGCGTTTCTGTGTAATTTTCAAATAAAAAAAAACAAACATTTTAATTTGGCGCCAAAAATCCGCCATTTTGAATTATACAATTTTTCACAGAAACAGGAATTAGATTCCCGACAGTAGCAGTCTAAACATGATACTTTAGCTTGAGAGGTCTAAGCTAAAATTCATCCAGCTGTTTAAGCTGCAGAGCTGCTAAACTATAAGTAATTACACATAGTCAAAGTCAAAGTCAAATAACTCATACATACCTCCTTCTGACGAAATCGGGTAAAAATGCTTTCCATGCACCTAACGTGCAAAAACATTTAGCACAATTATACATATTATACGAAGTTTGTATTTCGAATCGTCCGCAAAATTGTGAGACTAGAAAGATATAATTAAAAATAAATTAACATTTTAATTTGTTTGTTTTCACTCTGGAAAATTTTGGGAGACTGAAAGCATGATAAAGGTTGTTAATTCTAACTATTTTCTACTTTATATTTTATTTCTCAATAGTAAATTAATATATCGTGTAAAATACTGAAAGAGTAGCTTTTGTTTACGCATTCCGCCAATCAATGCATTTGAGTATGTCAGAGTTGCCAACCAATCGATCCATTAAATATTTTTCTATTAAAAAAAACACAATGGCTACCAGCTAGTTGATTCATTCAAACCACAAGTCCACGTGTGAAATCGCCAAATATTAGACTGAGATTACATAAGTTTTTTTCGCAATAATTTAAATTCGTTTTTCCTCACAATCGGTTTACAAATGTTAGCAATTTATCTACACTATCTGTACATATAATAAATCTGTAGAGGGGTCATGTCTGTACATTAAGAATATTTAAGTGAAAATTAAAAAAAGGGGGTCTATAAAAGCCACAGAACCTAAAAATAACATTTTTGAAAAAAATGTCTGTCTGTCTGTCTGTCTGTCTGTCTGTCTGTCTGTCTGTCTGTCTGTCTGTCTGTCTGTCTGTCTGTCTGTCTGTCTGTCCATATGGGAATGTTTGTCGTCGCATCACGCTAAAACCACTGTATGGAATGAAATGAAATTTGGCAGGCAGGTAGCTTACGACCTGAAGAGCATTATAGGAAATTATTATCCTGAAAAACGAAAGGGTTCCTGTGGGATCTTCAAAAAATTGTAGCTAACTATTTGACGGTATTTCAGCCAAACTACTTAACGTATTTAAATGAAATTTGGCAAGCAGGTAGCTTATGACCTGAAAAGCATTATTGAAAATTATTGTCCCGAAAAACGAATGGGTTCCCGTGGGATCTTCAAAAAATTGTAGCCACCTATTTGACGGTATTTCAGACAAACTACTTAACGTATTTTAATTAAATTTGGCAGGCAGGTAGCTAATGACCTGAAGAGCATTATTGAAAATTATTATCCCGAAAAACGAAAGGGTTCCCGTGGGATCTTCAAAAAATTGTAGCTAACTATTTGACGGTATTTCAGCCAAACTACTTAACGTATTTAAATGAAATTTGGCAAGCAGGTAGCTTATGACCTGAAAAGCATTATTGAAAATTATTGTCCGGAAAAACGAAAGGGTTCCCGTGGGATCTTAAAAAAATTGTAGCTACCTATTTGACGGTATTTCAGACAAACTACTCAACGTATTTTAATTAAGTTTGGCAGGCAGGTAGTTAATGACCTGAAGAGCATTATTGAAAATTGTTATCCCGAAAAACGAAAGGGTTCCCGTGGGATCTTCAAAAAATTGTAGCTACCTATTTGACGGTATTTCAGCCAAACTGCTCAACGTATTTAAATGAAATTTGGCAGGCAGGTAGCTTATGATCTGAAGAGCATAACTGGAAATTATTATCCCAAAAAACGAAAGGGTTCCCGCGGGATCTTCAAAAAGTTAGCTACCTATTTGACGGTATTTCAGCCAAACTACTCAACGTATTTTAATTAAATTTGGCAGGCAGGTAGTTAATGACCTGAAGAGCATTATTGAAAATTGTTATCCCGAAAAACGAAAGGGTTCCCGTGGGATCTTCAAAAAATTGTAGCTACCTATTTGACGGTATTTCAGCCAAACTGCTCAACGTATTTAAATGAAATTTGGCAGGCAGGTAGCTTATGATCTGAAGAGCATTACTGGAAATTATTATCCCAAAAACCGAAAGGGTTCCCGCGGGATCTTTAAAAAATTGTAGCTACCTATTTGACGGTATTTCAGACAAACTACTCAACGTATTTTAATGAAATTTGGCAGGCAAGTAGCTTATAATCTGAAGAGCATTACTGGAAATTATTATCCCAAAAAACGAAAGGGTTTCCGCGGGATCTTCAAAAAGTTGTAGCTACCTATTTGACGGTATTTTAGCCAAACTACTCAATGTATTTAAATGAAACTTGGCATAAAGGTAGATTGTAACACGAAATAACCAACACAATATTTTTAACCGACTTCCAAAAAAGGAGGAGGTTTCTCAATTCGTAAATATATGTTTTTTTTTTATGTTTCTTCGCGGGTATCTTCATCGTTTATGAAACGATTTTAATTATTTTCTTTGTATTGTGTAGGGTATAATTTAAATTTGGTCCCATTGTCACCAAAATGGTGACCTGATGATGGGATCCGTGGGGAATCGAGGGAAATCCTCAAAATTTATATGGAATAATATATTGATTTTGATTTTTTCTGAAGTAGTCTAAGCATATGTTACCAAACAGTAAGGTTTTGCACCATATCCTTGATCTAAAAGTACTGAACAGAACTTCTGAGTCCTTAGAGATACAGGTTTGAAGATTTCAGCGTTGTTTAAAGGAATGCAAGCATATGCGTCGTAAGCATATACTACGTCAATTACATTCGAACTTGGTCTCATAGTTATCAAAGTGGAGACCTGATGATGGCGTCGTGAGAAATCGAGGGAACATCTCGAAATTTATAAGGACACTCATAGTAATTTTGTATTTGTTTCGAGTAACATAAGCATATCCGACTAAAAACATAATTTTGAATCAATTATTATATCAATGTAATACCACTACTATTTAGTCTTAGAAGATATACGTTTGGAAATTTCGACATCGCTTATACTGCAAGCATATTATTATGTCATTTACAATATATATATTATCAATTACAGTAGTCATCACTTCACCACCCCTGTCTTCACCAGATAGTAGGTATCCATATATACCATCATAACAATATGATGAAATAGGCAAGTTTTAAAAAAGGAGAAAAAATAGTTTTAAGTCAAATAAAAGAATGTAAACCGACTAAAAATAATAAAAGAGTTCTATTATACAACTCATAATATCGAGTTTGGCTGGTACCGACATTAACATTCTGAAAATTTGTATCTCATTTTATAGTCAATCTACTTGATCTATATATAAACTTTTCTTCTTATATGAACTATACATATAGGTATATTAAAAAATTTCGCGCTGCTCTGGCTCACGCCAGAGCAGATATGAACTATATATATATAGGTATATTAGAAAATTTTGTGCTGCTCTGGCTTACGTCAGAGCAGCGATGAACTATATATATAGGTATATTAAAAAATTTCGCAGATGCTCTGGCTCACGCCAGAGCAGCGATGAACTATATAAATAAGTATATTAGAAAATTTTGGGCTGCTCTGGCTTACGTCAGAGCAGCGATGAACTATATAAATAGGTATATTAAAAAATTTCGCGGATGCTCTAGCTCACGCCAGAGCAGCGATGAACTATATATTATATAGGTATATTAGAAAATTTTGCGCTGCTCTGGCTTACGTCAGAGCAGCGATGAACTATATATATAGGTATATTAAAAAAATTCGCTGGCTCACGCCAGAGCAGCGATGAACTATATATATAGGTATTTAAAAAAAATTCGCTGGCTCACGCCAGAGCAGCGATGAACTATTTATATAGGTATATTAAAAAAATTCGCTGGCTCACGCCAGAGCAGCGATGGACTATATATATAGGTATATTAAAAAAATTCGCTGGCTCACGCCAGAGCAGCGATGGACTATATATATAGGTATATTAAAAAAATTCGCTGGCTCACGCCAGAGCAGCCATGAACTATTTATATAGGTATATTAAAAAATTAACGATGAACTATATATATAGGTATATTAAAAAAAAAAATTGAAATTTTTAGAAAAGTTATGTCAATAAGTAACATTTATGTTTTTCATGATATTTTTATTTATTAGTTTTCATGCTAGGTACGACTTGGGTTTTTTCTTTCTTTTGGACTTTTGTTATTTTGTCGTCTAAAGGAAGTTAGTACTTTAACCGTAAAGTCCCAAAGTACGACAGTTCATAAACTAAAAATGTATTTAAACTGCTGCCCTAAATCACTTTTCCACGCGGACGAAGTCGCGGGCACAGCTAGTTATAATAATATTACTATTATAAAGAGTAAAGATTTGTACTTTTGTAATGAACTTGAAACGATTTCAAAAATTCCTTTACTATTACAAAGCTACATTCACCGTGAGTAACATGGGATATATAATAAAAATGAATTGCTGTTCGTTAGTCTCGCTAAAACACGAGAACGGCTGAATCAATTCTGCTATTTTTAGTCTTGAACTATTCGTCGAAATCCAAGGAAGGTTTAAACGGTGAGAAAATATGGAAAATATACTGGTTCCGTGATGTAATTGGATTTCATCACAAACTGTTTCTATCCCAACAAAGTGGGCATGGATCAGCTAGTAGGTTATATTTATTGCTCGAATAGATTAGGAATCTTTACTAAAACTTGACTAACAGAATCTTATGACCCTTGTGAACCCGGGACGAGCCGCTTGTCGGATATAATATATCTCAAGAACCACACTAGTAACTTTTAGTTAACTTCTGTTTCACGTTGTATATTGCTGAACTTTTATTTTATGAATCTGTGGCGGTACTACTAGCACCACAATCCTGCATCGCGCTATCGAAGTTTTCTAAGTCCGGCGCTATATATACGACATCTGAACACTAGTACAATGGGCTTCGGCCTGACCGAGCATACCATCTCGAGAGGTCGGAGATCTCCCTTTGGCGCCTCCACTAGTACTCCCACAAATACTTATAATACTAATACCAAATTACCACTGAATATGACCTTTGATATAATAATTCGTAGATATAACTAGTTCCCCGCGGTGTTTACCTGCGAGCTCCCGGGGCCAAGTTAGCAAGATCAACTTAGTCTTTCAGTTCCTACCGCTATGTCAATACCGGCCGGTATAGTTTCATCGCTCGTCTTCGTCTAACTAAGCATTAGTTAGAGTAACGGCCGGTTTCTGAAACGCTAATCAAATCCATGATCAAATAACATGGCACTTAAGTGAATTTTGTTTTTGTTTTTGGATGGAAAATTTTGGATCTTACAAAATTGTTAAATTGTAATTGAAATATCGAGGGGGCACATGTAGGATTAATTACGCAAGAATGCCACGTTTACATAAAATAATAAATTAATGGCTAACCTCTTAAAATTTTTGACAGTTATTAAAATAGTTTTTTTTATACATTAGACTATGACATAAATTATATAAATATTTATGACATTAAAAATTGTTATAGCGACATCAATGAGTTTCTAATTATAATCAAAATATACCATCTACATATATCTACAATTAGTAAATATTGTACAAATTTCTGAATTAATAACTGTCCTATACATGAAATTTGTCACATTTCAATTAATTATAAAATAACAATTTATTTGACATTGTACTAATCCATTTTTTTGTGTTAATCACACACCATGCTATTATGGTAGAATGTATGGACCTATTTTAAACTTTACCACCTGCATACCTATGTAATACATTCTGTGAATAAATAATAGAATTGAATTGAATGAATAACCCATATTGAACGCTGATTGGTGAAACGTTTATCAGAGAGAAAGGGAGGGACAGATATTATAACTAGCTAAGCATTAGTTAGACTTACGGCCGGTTTACTGAAACGCTAATCAAATCCATGATCAAATAACATGGCATTTAAGTTAACAATTCATATTGAACGCTGATTGGTGAAACATTCATCGGAGGAAAAGAGAGGGACAGATATTTAGATCCCGCTCGCACTCGTAAGTTTAAAATACCACAAGGTTGATTTAACTAAACTGTACTATTTGATGAATTAAGCTTATGTGTTGAATAAATAAACTCCTCCTTAAATTTTGATTTGTTTTACATCCTAAGTTGCCAAATAAACATAATATACAATGTCACTTTACGAGATTTTTTAAAATCCTATCCTGCAAATCGTATGCGTGTGATCGATGTATAAAGCGGTTAACTCTCTGGGGAACTGAGCTCGTTACATTGAACCTCAAGTCAATTTGGAATTGTGAGGTGATTTTTCAAGATTAAGCCGCCAGCGATGGACCCAAAACTTTGCGTTAGACGACGAGCGGGCTATTTTCAAGTGGGCGTATTTGTAGATTTGTATCTACTATCTATTATAGTACGTCCGAGATAAATTAACCTAAACGGAAACAAATCAAAAACACTGAAATTTTTTACATATTTAGTATTTACTTATTGTGCAGTGTGCACACATATCAACACTTTCACCGGAATTTTAAAGAATTACACTTCATTATCATAGACATTTTATAACAATTGAACAATAATTAATGTGTTTAAACATCAAATTAAAAATGTTTCACAGAAAAATTACTCCATTTTGACACTGCCGATTGTATAATATTTATTATTTAGCCTATAGTCTATACATTCATAGCAAACAATAAAATATTATATCATTGTATTAATATTGGCCAATTGGCATCACTGACTAGTCTATGGTTGTGTCATAGACGGGTTTGTTTACGTTTGGGTTAAATTTAACTCGGACGTACTATATAATACAAGGTGTTTGACGACCTCCGTGGCGTAGTGGTTGAACGCGCTAGTGCTCGAGCGAGAGGTCGCGGGTTCGAATCCCACCGAGTGAACAAAAAGTTTTCAATGTTCCTGGGTCATGGATGTGTATTAAATTTGTGTATATTATAATAAAAATCTTAAATATGTTTATAGTATAAAAGTATTAAATATATTTCCGTTGTCTGGTACCTGTAACACAAGTTCTTCGGATACTTAGCACGGGGTCAGATTGACGTGGTGTGAAGCGTCCATATATATTATTATCATTATTATAAAGGTGTAAAATAAATAAGTGATAATACTTTAGGGTGTGTATGTGTCTCCTATGTGGAGATACTGTGAAAGTACCAGCGCTAAAATCTACCAACACTCTCATGTTTGTATGAGAAATGCCCTAATATCATAAATTTTCCCATACAATAATAAAAAATATAGTGTCCCTTTCATCGTTGGTACTTTCTAAGTAAACTCTATAAACGGGACCCATACAGTATTATCACTAATTTATTTGAAATTTTAGAAAAAATTGAGTTCAAACTGTCACTTAAACATTTCAGAACGATCATTGGGCGTACCTTATGTCAAATCCCATACATTTTGTTATTGAACTTTGTAAGCGATAATTAGCGATGGCATCTTGAGTAGGCCCCCTGAAATGTTTATGTGACTGTTTAAACTCAATTTGTCTTCAATTGTTATCACTCATTTCTGTTACACACAAACTAATATTGTTACCAAAAAGTCAGTATATATCTAGTAATCGTAATGTGCCGTTTTAATATATCTTCGTTATGTCAGTATTGTATTTTATGACATCAGAGGCATTACTTTCAATAATTTAGTTGACTATGGGCACGATTCTCCAAGCAAACAAATATTACCTCTGTAAGTAATATTTATTCATTGTATGTGTTTTCTTACCGTGGACAAGGAGTAAAAGGACGCTTCACACTACGTCAATCTGACCCCGTGCTAAGTATCCGAAGAACCTGTGTTACAGGTACCAGACAACAGAAATATATTTAATACTTTTATATTATACACATATTTAATACACATCCATGACAAAAACTTTTTTCGTCAAAGGAAAGGAGAGTATCCTTGAGTATTGTGCAATACATACTTGGACACTATATTACTCCTGCGTAGTCTAGATTTCAAATGCCTCCAACACTGAAATCGGTGTGAGAGCTACTTATTAGGTTGAAGCGATAATGAACGCGAAATGACTAACCAAAGAAATGGCTTCCTTTTGCGGAAGAATAGACTAGGAAAAAAGAAGTAGAAAAAGAAACCAACTTTTTTATTAGTGTGTGGACTGAACGCGGTGGTCAAGCTACGAGTGTGGGCAGTCAAAATCAAAATCAAAAAATTTTAATCAGAATAAATTTTTACAAAATGTTTTCTGAACGTCGTGACTATTTGATGCCTACCACCGGTTCGGGAACTAGCCCAGCGAGAAGAACTGTAAAAGTATTTTCAATCCTGTGTGCTGAGTCCGAGTTTAATCACTACTAAACGTGAAAATGATTACACGTATGGCAATTGAAATAATGCAAACATATCGTTTATTCAAAGACATTAAAATCGTTATTTTTATGGTATGTTTAAGCTTTAATATTTTGTTTTGTATAATAATATTATGTAATAGTAGTTAAGAGCAACATCTCAATTATCGCTAACAAACTGTTTTGCATATTAATTATATTTGTATATTCAAATAAATAAATAAATACTCGCGATACAGCGAGGTAATACTGCCAGCTTTATGGGTACATTACCAGCGGCCGCCGATTTAGATATAGTTCTTTACATATAGCCTTTTTATTACTTGTTTAGTTTGTAGTTTATATAATAATAATAATTTACCTAAAATAGTTTTTAATTTATTAATGTTATTTTTAAGGAGTCTTTTGTGTAAACTAAAGTAGTGACAAAAAATTGCACTCATCCCAAAGATAGAAGCAGGAGCGAGTGGGTGAAATGAAAACTTTCACAATACGAGCATTAAAATTGAATTTTCCACCGGACTCGAATGAAGGAAATTATAATAACAATCGCAGAAGCAATTAAAATGATCATTCGAAGTTGAAAATTGCAATTTTTCCTCAGACAAGAGGAAACTTTATTTTATTAGTGTTATAAATCTGTTTAAACAAAGTTCTTCGGAACTTACGAACGCGAGTTTGTGTTTACAACTGACAAGAGACACTCCATTTGGGATGGTTTAACCCTCACTTGGTGATATGTGATTTTACGGTGTAAATCGTACATTAAGAGGAAACACTACGAAATGTTTTCCATACAGAAATAGGGGTCTACGGGATTCCTGTTTCCTACCTGGATAATGCTGTTAGAGTAACTATTTTTTTCCTGAATATTTATGGATATTGTTTGTACGTCCCTATTTTTTTCTTTTTTTAATGAATTAATTATTTAAAGAGTTATATGGTCGTTCAAAAACCTAAAAAAAATGGCAATACTCTCCGCTATGTTTAAACATCTAGGAAACAGATTTAACTACAATAAACAACAAAAGCAAAAAATATGAACCTAGCTCAATTATTTTTTCAGCTAATACAGAAAAAAATATTTAAATCGGTTAAGTTTTGGAGGAGGAAACAGAAATCTCCTAAACGTCGATTTCTGGTTCTTTTAATAGGTAATTTCAGTCCAAGTTGCAATTGTCTTGCGCTAGTGCTGGCTAGCTAAGGCACTGCGAGACAGCAATAGATTTTATAAATACCTATTTTGTATTTCTCTCAACCGTGTTGTTTCCTCTTAAGCATTTTAGGTTTTAGGAATCAGCGGTTTGTGACACGCGCATAATTAATTACTTATTAATTATAAATCAGTACATTTGGATCAATCAAGGCGATCGCGCGTGCTCGCACTCCGGTTCATTTGACCATATCAAGGGTTCAATCAATCAATCTATATTTTACTATCGGCAGCTCTAGTTTCAATTCAAGCCTTTCAACTAAAAGTGTGTAGGATCACGGATGCTACAGTGATTGTTATCAATTGTTTGTTTATTTCTGACGCCTCCGTGGTCTAGTAGTTCAGAGCTTGGCTCTCGACCCGGAGGCCGCGGGTTCAAATGCCGCCGAGGGAACAAAAAACTTTCAATGTTCCAGGGTCATGGATGTGTTAATGTGATAAAAATCTTAAATAGGAGTATAGTATTAAATATATTTCCGTTGTCTGGTACCCGTAACACAAGTTCTTCGGATACTTAACACAGAGCGAGACTGACGTGGTGTGAAGTGTCCATAGATATTATTATTATGTTCACACTAGCTAAATGTATTAATGAGTTTTTTGTCTAAAAGGACCACGGGCTATTGGAACGCAATCAGAAATTGACTATGAAACGGATTGAACGGACCGTTTATCAGAAATGGACTAAGGACCAAAACTTCATCAGTTCAATGTCATGAAAATACGAATGAAACAATACTAGCAGTGCCCGTCCACTGTGCAAAAATCAAGTTTATAATGATCTCTAAAAAAATGGTATCTTTTTAGGACGTATTGTTCCTTTATATAAAATAAAAAAAGAAATAGTGACAGACTGAACTAACATCATTTTTTCTTAATTGATCTGTCGTTTTCTCTATTTTTCTGAAGAAACCTTCCATAGTGGTGGTAATGAAGGTATGGAAGGGAAGGGAAACAAAATAGTTAAAAAAAATGTTATTAAATAATAAGATACTTATGTATAATTGTATACATCTGTGTCAAATCTTAATATATCTTTGTCTGCGCTCGTAACTCGTAAATTAGCTCTTTATTTTACGCCATTTTTAGTACCGTAATATTTAACCCGAGGTTCAATGTGAAGTTTAAAACAAACAGTTCAAATAACTTGGTAGTTACGGTTAAAAGCTTTTACCGAGTGTTTCCTGTCACAAACACCCCAATGGACATAAAATAGATGGATTCAATCGCTAATTACACTGTAAAGTGCATAGAGTGAGCTATTACTTTGGAAGGACGTCGGCACGAATGGTTCGGTAATACCAAACATAGAAAATCTTTGTAAAATCGCTCATGATGAGCGATTTAACCAAAAATCATTCGTTATATTACTATACAACAAATGGTTTTTAAGTAATTTAAGAGACAAAATTATTCAAAACGTTAGAATTTAAAATAATAATTATGGACGAGTTTCGAAGACGACATTTAGTACTAATTTAATTCATAATATAATATGTTAATGATATTCTTAAACGTCCCCACGTCACGCTAATACAGCGAGATACCCTTTGTCCGGTTCACATTTATGAAACGTCTAATAGGATGGGTTTTACTAGCTATAAAAGTAACTAACGAATTATTAGGCAGTGGGAGAACTGATGAAGATGAATTAAAGCTAAAACACTGCGTCATCTTTCAAACAAAAAAAAAACTGGAACAGAATTGGTTTACTCTTTTTGTTACAATATATAGATTAATTTATAAACATATTCTGAATACATTTTTATAAAGATTTTCTATCTTTTTGCTAAAAGATGGCCTCGCCCGAGTTACTTTCGCCAGTTCTTCTCGACGGGCTAGGGTTGAACCGGTAGCCTTTTTTGTTGACTTTCCTTTGGAAATAAAATATTTTGATTTTTGTCTGATCTGTCTGGAAGCTATGAAAACAGACAGATATGTCAAAGTTAAAACACACCTCTGTTTTCGTCGGGGGTTAATAATAATAAAACATAAAAGAGCCAACTTATAACTCTTTGAGTGTTGTCTGCAATGTTGCAGTGTTCCACCGTAGCTATGTTACGCGTGTAGCAGTACACCGTAGCTGTGCTACGTTTGTGAAATATTACCGTAACTGTGCTACGCGAGTAGCAATACACCGTAGCTATGCTACGCTTGTGGAAAATACGCCGTAGCTTTGCTACGCGAGTAGTAAAACACCATAGCTGTGCTACGCAAGTAGCAGTATAGCGTAGCTGTGCTACATGAGTAGTAATACACCAACGCTGTGCTACATGAGTAGTAATACACCGTAGCTGTGCTACGCGGTCTATACGCCGCGCCGGGTTTTAGCACAAAAACTCAATCAAGGCAAATATTTAATTTATTAAAATAAAAAAAAGAATATCTAAATAAATAAAATTACTACTATTATGTAATTAAGTATGTATGTCATATTTTATAATTGTTTGTAAAATTGTATGGACTTATTAATCTTTATACCTATATTTAGTTACTTATAGTTTTAAAAAGATGTACACTTTTTTTTTTAATATCCCGACTACCTATTATTATTTGCATCTATTGCCACCACTTTTATTAAAATCGGATTAGACTAGCACAAAAGGTTCCGTATGAAACAGTTAAACAATAACGCCTCCACAAATATTTATTACCGTACTACGCAAAAGGTCTCCGTGAACCAATCTGTAAACACATGGTATCCAAAAGTACTAAATGATTGATGAAATTTATTATCTACATAAATAGATTAAACCACGGCGAAGAACATAGGCTACTTTTTATTGCGTCAAAATTCACTTTTATATCAAAGTTTCATTTTACACGCACAAAGTCAACATTTAGTTCTGTAATAAAAATATTTTTGCTGCTTTACTTTTGCAGTGTTAATATATTCTGTAAAAATGAATAATAATAGAACACTTGGACTTGTTCCTTTAAACTTGTCTACAAGATTTTATTCCAAAGCGATAACTTTGTAACAACGCAATGTTTCATCGTTTATTGATATAAAGACTCGGGTACACCCTCGACTTAACAAGACACTAAACTAGTAAAAGTGCTAGCGCTAAGTTATAAGAGTTAAATCATCTTTTACGATTGTTAAGTTTTATAGTTATAATGACAATTTGCGAAACATAAAACTTTTATGTATCTTACGAATACGTCACCTATTCAGTTGAATTCCTGAAATCTGGATAATCCTTTGGAGTTAAAAAACAATTTGTGTATTATCAAAACGTGTATCATTAACCTATGGCATTGTACCTCCCGTAGGGAAAAACCAACTTTGAGCTGTAGTTGAGCAGATATATTTAAAGGTGCCGTAAAGTAAAGTTGATTATCAATTGTATTGGCACTGTTATGCTTTTCATACAATTTTTATTCGTTAACGTTACTTTACAGAGCTTGGCCTACTGTTTTTGTTTGTAAACAGACGTGATCAAGTGTTTTAGCATCAGGATTCAAGGGATTAATTTTAATTTTTTACATCAAACACCTCAATAAAGTATAAAGTTCATTATAAACTATATTGTTAGAAGATAATTACATCAATTGCCCTCGTTAAACCTGACCGTCAGTCGTACCGTTGTAAACAGCGGAATGATGCGATAAAACAGATTGTGTTGAACTTTACGGTACGGTTTATTTCTTGAAATATTTATTGGCTTTACGAGCGAGCCGTAAAAAGGTAATTATGTTTTTATTCAACCTTTTAAGTTGTTGACTCGCCGGTCGATCAGAGCCTTATTGTCGCTTTAGGAACCTGTAAGTGTTATTGCTACGAGTGTTGTTACTAAATAAATGTTAGTATATTAAATTTATTACTCGATTGAGACGAAGCCAAAAATGACAATTTTTATAGTCTATCCCCCGGTTTCTGAAAGGCAAAGAAATGTTAAAATCAACTAGTCAATGTTGAAGTCTCTTTTCAGTTGTCAAATTTAGTACTAAATTATAATAATATATAATAATAATAATATTTATAAACGCTTCACACCACGTCAATCTGGCCCTGTGCTAAGTATCCGAGGAACTTGTGATACAGGTACCAGACAACGGAAATATATATATAATACTTTTATACTATACACATATTTATTATATTAATACACATATTTTTTATATTAATACACAAATTTAATATACATCCAAGACCCAGGAACATTGAAAACTTTTTGTTCCCTCGGCGGGATTCTAACTTGCAACCTCTCGGGCGAGCACCAACGCGCTGAACCACTGCGCCACGGAGGTCGTCTAAATTTATACTCAACAAGATATTTTAACTCTGATTTGCCTTTCAGCAACCGGGGGTTAGAATATTTGTTGTTCCACTAAAACGCCTAAGCTAGTCATCTGCTTGTATTAAATATTTTGCTATTAACGCACACAATTTATTTAATAGCCCAGGTGATATTTTAGGCTACATAAATCATAATGCAGACACGTTTTCACCCTTTAGGTACGGAATCCAAATTTTTAGTTATTTTCATTACTTAACGATAAAGTCAAGATAATATCTCCTATTCAAATAAAATTAAAATAAAATAAAAAAAAAACTTTATTTGCACATTTTAGACAACACATTCACACATATATAATTAAAATACAAAATAACCAGATAACAACAAAAAATATAGAATAAAAAAAACGAACAGTAAAAATGGATAGAAGGAAGGAAGGAAGTGTATTGCCTAAAACCAAAATAGAGTACATAGTAAAACATGAATTTCCACCAAGAACCAACAGTACATTCAATAACATGTGTCAAAATGGAGTACCACTCAGGTGTATCACCGCGACACGGCGCGCCGCAGTACCTGGTCTTCCGTGGCCCCAAACTATATGACGTACGACAGACCTAGCAAGCAATCCTAAACATATAAATTTGTATATAATATAAGTGAAATAGAATATGATGTATGAATATTAAAATGCAATAGGTATATAATATTATTATAATATTGTGCCGTGTGCGGTACTAATTGCTCGAACAATAGCTCGATCATGAGGCCTGTGACGCATGCCCGGCTTCAGTGGCTGCTTAAGTGTATTCACAGGATGTAACTGATACTGCTTGGCGGAATGACAGGAAAATCATGTAAATAGACCGCCACTCAACAATCGATCAGTATTCTGCCGGTATTTGGACAACTGAGAATATTCCAACCGTGCGATCGTAGAAGTTCGTAGCGTACCGTAGAGGTTTACGAGATTGCTACGAGTCTACCACAATGTTGCGTTTGAGCCAGTTCATAAACTTGACGAAGCTGATATAATAATAGCTCCCCTCACCGATTTCGGTGTCAGTAGCCGATTTCATTGAAACCAGGCCAGCTACGTAGGAGTTATTTTATAGTGCCCAAGTGTGTGCGCAATACACAAAGACACTCTCACTTCCTTTTACTCTCATATCTCAGTGGGACGGTAAACCGACACGATTGGCGAGAGAACAGGCGCGGGACCGACTTTTTACATGCCCATCCGACGCATGGATCATCTTTCTTGTCAGACAATCAGGTGATCAGCTTGCATTGTCCTAACCAAACTTGAAAACAACATTTTTTGTTGTTCCAACGCGGGAATCGAACCCACGACCTCCGGGTCGAGAGCGAAGCTCTGATTCGGTTTACTGTCCCACTGGGTTATGAGAGTAAAAAGAAGTGAGAGTGTCTTTGTGTATTGCGCACACACTTGGGCACTATAAAATAACTCCTGCGTGGCTGGTTTCAATGAAATCGGCTACCAACACCGCAATCGGTGAGGGGAGCTATTATTATAACAAGTCCCTGATGATGAATCGTTCGGTAATGTCAGCCGGTCGGATTGAGTTACGAAGTGCATTATGATCGCGGACAAGTTGCGCCGCCAGTTGCGGGCTTACAGTAACAACATTGGTTATTAAAACTTGTGGATGCCAAACTGTGTGCACTTTGCGTCCATCGAAAGTAATGGGAAACATGTCAAGATACAGTCAAGCGCGAGTCGGAGTCGCGCATAATTGAATCAGTACTTCTCTACGAAACCTACAAAGAATTTAAAAATCATATTTATGTATGGGAGCTGCTGTAAATATTGTTATATTTATTGTTCAACAATTTTCTTGAAGCACTGTTTCAAAAAAGAACACAGTAAAAGTGTTTAGCACAATGCGCTTGGGCTAAACTTGTATGGACTATGATCCATGTCCTTTAGGATACGAGTAGTATCAAGTGATTTTTGGTACATTTGTTTTTGTTTTTTTTTTAATGTAAAAAAGTGAAATGTCAATGTGCCTTCCCATCATGTCAAATGTTTTATATCTTTTGTTGTAAGTTCTAAACGTATTTACATTCTTACAATACGTACTGTTGACATCTTTTCAATTGTTTTTCCCAAATGAAATTTAAAAAGCAATTCTCGGTATGTTAACAAACAGGTTCAAAAACTAACTTAACGAGAAGGCCGTCGGCCTAAGAAACTTGCAATGCATATTTTAACAAAAAGCCGGAAAACTGCTATTAGGGTTTTCCTACCCAAATGGAAAATTCGCTGTCTGTCTGTAACCATGTCCTTAACCTGTTCAGATAGCTAGACAGTTTAAATTTTCACAGAAGATGTATGTTTGTTGCTATGATAAAAAATACTTAATCCAGAATAAAATTAATATTAAAGCGGGGTATATAAATGTGATTTTTTTGCAAACGTGATTTTTTTGATATTTTGTATTTTTACAATAAAAATTCTATTGAACACCTCTACATAGTTCCTACTCTATATTCATCTGAATAAGTAATGTCCAGTCCAGGTTTTTAGTTTAAAACAACTCTATTTGCATAACGCCGTCCACAAAAACAGACAACGAAAATACGGACGGTGGATTTATATTGTGTCTATAAACATTATTTAACTAATTAGCACGTATTGCATGATACATCCGGTTTTTAACCTCCGATGAAAAAGACAGGTGTTATAAGTTTGATTACGTTTGTATGTATGTGGCATTGTAGATCCCTAACAGATGTTGAATAATTTGGTTTGAAAGCTGACGTTATTGCGAGTGTTCTCAGCTATAATTCATTATCATCAGCATACCTATTGGGTGGGGGCTTACTGAAATTTTTAAAATCTTTAAAAAAAAAGGCATGATCAATTGTTTTATTATTATAACGGGTGTAAAAAGAACAGTCATTATAACTTTGAGATATAATGACTGTTTTTTCAGAAAATTTGTTCTAAAATTGTTCTTATTTTAGAAATGTTTCTTTTTTTCACTAAAAAAAAATTGTTACCTTTTTCCTTATTCTTGTGACAGAAAAAAAGAAATTTTAAAAAGTAAAAAAATTTTTTAGTTTATGACAAAAAAAACATTTCCAAAATAAGGAAAGGTAGTATAATCGTATCTCAAAGTTATAGTGACTGTTCTTTTTACAACCTGTATAATTAACTAAACCATACTAATCTCTCTATCTATACTAATATTATAAAGCGGAAGAGTTTGTTTGTTTGTTTAAACGCGCTATTCTCAGGAACTACTGGTCCGATTTGAAAAAATATTTTGTTGGATAGTCCATTTATAGAGGAAGGCTTTAGGCTATATAACATTACGCTGCGATCAATAGGAGCGAAGCGTCAGTGAGAAATGTTGCAAAAACGGGAAAAATTATTCACATTTGTGAACTTTCGTTGCGTGCGCTGCATAAACGGTTTAAGTCACTCAAAAACCACGTTAACGAAGTCGCGGACATAGCTAGTATGATATAAAGATAATGATGACTACCCCCTATATCTGTATTATCTACGAATGCCCCAGTGGAAATAGCGAGGCTCTACAAAGTTACTAGTCAATATCCGGCACACGACGTTGCAAATCAACGTGTAACCGCCCGTTAATTATTTCGATCCGGCTAATCTTGGCTTAGCTAACTTCTGATTAAGCTCAACGGCCGCCTTGAGGAGATTAGGTGGTTTAGTGTTTGAAGCGTGCGTCACCGCAGCCAGATTTGGATATTGGTAACTTTTTTGGAAGATTTTGGATGTGAAAACTTTGTGCACTTTTTAGTAAGGGTGAAATATGTTAAACTCATCAGGAAACGTGACCTGATCAAAAATGCGTAAGACGGAGGGAGAGTTTCCGGCGCGGCGTAGGGGAGGAAGTAATATTATAGAGCTACAATCATTCACACACACAAAGACACTCTAAACTTATACCATTCCTTTTTTTTAACATTACCACCATTATATTAGATTGGGATATTGGTAACTTTTTTGGAAGTGAAAGCTTTGGGCACTTTTTGGTAAGGGTAAAGATGTTAAACTCGTCAGGACACGTGACCTGATCGAAAATGCTTAAGACGAGGGGAGAGTTTCCGGTGCGGGGTAGGAGAGGAAGTAATATTATAAAGCTACAATAATTCACACACACAAAGACACGTCAAACTTATACCACCAATACACCTCTGTTTCCGGCGAGAAAGAATTATTATTAAAGATGAATTATTGAATGTACAAATACCAAAAATTTTAGTGTATAACATATATTTTTTTTTTGTAATTTTAAAGTTTTATTTGCGTTCACTATTATTTTTATTTATTTCAGTGTTTCATTTAAATAATCTACATTGTCATACTTGAGACGTGGACGAGAGTGCGTTATATACGTAATATGTTACGTTTATTATATTAGTACGCACGTACAGTCGGCTGCACTAACATGGATACATATACAAATTTGCAAAAATATGTCTACGTTTAATTTTCAAAAATATCGTCACCTCATTGCATTCAAAGCGATGTAACCAGCAAAGTGTTTCAAAATTATGAATACATTATTTTCATAATGAAGTAAACAGCAGTATTTCAGTGAATAGTATACACACTTAAATTCATAATTATGAATACGCGACAAATTTCAATAATATGTAAACATTGTTTACTTCATTACAATGTAAACAATAATTGTATCAATAATATGGATACGCTTATAAAATTTTAGCATTTTTCACTTTTCTGCAAATATATTTTAATTGCCACAAAAATGTACTCGGGGTATGTTCCAATAAGATGTATACATTCATTTTTTCTTTTTCTTTTCGCACAGCCGTAACTACAAATGGTAGAAACATGAAATTTGGACTACTGAATTCGTAAAAAATCCCTTTTTGCAACTCCAACAAATACAGAGGCATTTTTCGAGTATGTCTGTATGTCTGTCTGTGGCATCGTAGCTCCTAAACGTATGAACCGATTTTGATGTAGTTTTTTTTGTTTGAAAGCTGACATGGTCATGTTAAAACACTAAAGCTATGATTCAACAAAATAAATTTGCTTACTGCTGAACAATTCGAGTGTTACTTAAAAAATAGTTTTACTTTTATGACTAGAAAAAACACAAAAAGAAAAGAATTATCAAATTTATTACAGTCGATCAAAAATTTACCTAAATGTTTATTTCCGAAACTATTTTTGTTAGGTTTTTACTTCTACCCTCAAACTATATTTATGATATTTTAATATACCTATTAATTTTCTTTATCATACAAAATGTTATCTTGCGTATCTGCAAACTATACTTTTATTACAGATATAAGTTTAACGTTTATTTATGTGTGTTCGTCTGTTTGCCTGTGGCATCGTAACTACTAAATGGATGGACCTATTTTGATAAACTTTTTTTTATTTTTATTCAAAGCTGACGAGATCGCAATAATTCGTCACCAGTTCATTCACTGTTTGACTATTCAGGGGCTAGTTTAAAAAATAATTTTGCTTTTCTGACTAAAAAAAACGAGAATTATGCAATTTATTGCAATCGATCAGAAATTTTACGCGAACATAATATTATATTTCAGATACTGTTTTATCAGGTTTTTACTTCTACCCTCAAACATTTAAAACAACAATTTTTATTATTTTAAAATATGGGATGTTTTTCATTTTGCCCGTGTTAGTTTATATTATTTATATTTACAATATTACTAATATAGAAAGATATTAACATCGTTTGGTTTTAATCATATTATAGTTTGAGGGTAGACATTAAAAACCGATGAAAGTAGTCTTTGAAATATATACGTTCGCGTGAATCGCAGTTATACCTATTACACTAAAGAATATAATCGATATTCTAATGTAGGTATGTGTGATTTTTAAATAACCGTCAATAATAATACCCGTCAACATATCACCTCTATAATTTATAGAATTCATTTTTGTATTTATTGCAATGTAATGAAATTATGACCAGCCTTTTCTGAAACACAAAATTAACGTTTACATTATAATGAAATAAACAATGTTTACATGCTACTGAAATTTGTCGCGTGTTCATAATTATGAATTTAAGTGTGTATACTATTCACTGAAATACTGCTGTTTACTTCATTATGAAAATAATGTATTCATAATTTTGAAACACTTTGCTGGTTACATCGCTATGAATGCAATAAGGTGACTATATTTTTGAAAAATTAAACGTAGACATATTTTTGCAAATTTGTAGATGTATCCATGTTAGTGCAGCCGACTGTACATTTGGAACTCTACTCAAAATGTACTCCAATTAAAATGCCGGCTCAAGCTTCGTGTCAGAAATCTGAAAATATTATTTGTTCTTATTTATTTGTAGAATCTAGCGCAATTTAGAAGATAACTTACAATTATTTTCAAAAAAGAACTGTTTGTATGCTCAACGAAGTAGGCACAGGTCAGCTAGTTGTATAATATTTTTTCTTTTGGCTGTGTGTTTTTTGTCCCTTATGTGTTTAATAAAGGGTTTTTTTATTTATTTATCCTAACTAGAATACCATATATTGCGTCTACAAACTACGCGCGTAGATTTTATGAAACGCGCGTATCCTAACTAGGCTGCCGTATATTGCATCCAGAAACTACACGGGTAGATTTTAACTACAGCGCATTTCGTACTAGACTAATATAATTGGTTCAGAAACTATACGCACATAATATTGACCATATTCACCAATTCTTGAGGTGAGCTTAAGGTTATTCTTAATGTTATCAAATGTCAATTGTATGAACGATGTAATAATTTTCATTATCTAACCCACAAGGTCAAATCCTTGTCTACATGTAGCGAGATGAGGTCTGGTAATTTGATGTGGCCATAAAGTGATAATTTGAATGACAATGCGACCGCTGTCACGCCTGACATGACCTTAGGTGACAAAAATATCCCCGAAACCTTCCACCCAAATAAAGGAATAAGGATTAACTCACATTGGCGCAAAATTTAAAAAGACACGTCATTTCGAACTGTCTGTGGAAACAGATTTGAATTTAGTTTTTTTTTGTTCGAAAGTTGAAATTATCGAGAGTGTTCTTAGCTATAATTCAACATGAAGTTGGAAGTTAATTCGAAATTCAATTTTTTTATCGTTATTCTACATATTTTTATCGTTATTTATGCTTATTTATTTAGTTTATGTATTCCTTCGTCCGCGAGACTGACTCGCACTTGGCTAAATTGTTATTCATCAATAGCATAAAATTCATAATTTATCTTTATTTTTAAATATTCAATAAAAACAGCTCCGATAAAATTGAGCCTCGTTCTTTTGAAGTCGGTCTGAAAATCAACGTGCATCCCGTGACCGTAGCATAAACAAAATATAAAAATAAAAAACAAAAAGTTGACAAACTTCCCCAAATACTTTTCGTATCCACAATGGGATATAATTATTTGAGGCACGTTCCTCGCCTTGTATATTACATAAGTCATACTTTGTGATAAATATTTAAGAGGTATATTGAATAGCAGTTTATATGGTATACAATATCCTTACATATAAAACTGACATAATATTATAAAACAGAGTTTTGGCTGCGTCTGTATGTTCGCGATAAACTCAAAGACTGCACCGATCTTCATGCTGTTTTCACCAATGGATAGAGTGGTTCTCGAGGAAGGTTTGGTGTATTGGACCCGGTAGGTGGCGCTGCTGTCAGTGTATTAAAGTACGTAGTTTGTCAGGGCAGCTAGTTATTGAATAAAATCCTCCGCCGCGTCTGTATGTTCGCGATAAACTCAAAGACTACTGCACCGATCTCCATGCTGTTTTCACCAATGTATAGAGTGGTTCTCGAGGAAGGTTTGGTGTATTGGACCCGGTAGGTGGCGCTGCTGTCAGTGTATTAAAGTACGTAGTTTGTCAGGGCAGCTAGTTATAGAATAAAGTCCTCCGCCGCGTCTGTATGTTCGCGATAAACTCAAAGACTACTGCACCGATCTTCATGCTGTTTTCACCAATGGATAGAGTGGTTCTCGAGGAAGGTTTTAGTGTATTGTTTGGACCCGCTATATGGGGCTGCTGCCAGTGGTACGAAGTTTGCTGGGATAGAGATATAAACTACAGTTTATACATATACTGGTATATGTATAAACTGTAGTTATACTGGTATATGTATAAACTGTAGGTCAAAAATATATATGTCAAAAACTGTAAAATCAAAAATATATATGTCAAAAACTGTAAAAAAGTATATAGGTCAAAAACTGTAAAATGTTTTGATTAAAGTCATCGTCGTCTCAGTCGTCTGTCATAAACTGGCCCGATTATTTCACGGGGGGGGGGGGGGGGGGGGGGGGGGGGCAACGCTGCTTCCCGGATAATGTTTTTTTTTATTTCTTTTTTCTTAATCATATTAGGATAAATACATAGCCTTGTAAACAACACAAACTTTAACAGTTTTATTTTTGAACTAGCTTTTTCCTAAGGCTGCGTTACAACACGCGGAAATTGTGTACTTTTTAGGCATCAAAATAACCTATATTATTATGTTTAATACAAATCTTATCAAAATTTTAGCACTTGTTTTCGGCTACAGTAACACATAATATACACTAACTTCGCCCTTGTATTAGCTTAATATGAGTACTGAAAAAAAATTTCCAATCTCTGGTAAACTGGGTTCTTCGGAAACTTAATTTTAATAATTAATTCGATTACTTTAATAAAAATATTTCGCCTATACTAAAAGCTCTCTGTGTCCAACCAAGGTGTTCCAAGTAATTTATTTCGATATTATAATATAAATGGGAATATTTCAATATTTTATTGAGCATGAAAAAATATATATTTTTATAATTATTGTATTAAATACAATAATTATAAAAATATATATTTTTCTTACTTTAGAAAGAAATTTTCTTACTTTGATTCACTCATAAATCGCAAAAAAATATATATTTCATGAATACATTAAAACAGTGATTGTGTTTCAATAGATCAAAATCAGTTTTTTCATTTGGTATCTACGGTGTGTGGCATTGGACATACACACACGTCAAACTTATACCTCTCTATTTGTTCGATGGTAAAAAAATCTCTACAATCCCATAGAGAGCTCACACAAATACCATTAAACAGAAAAGCATATTGACGCGACGGCCCGTATGATAGTTTTAATTTTTCACCACTATAATTGATTGAACCTTTTCAGCGATATCTGTCCAGCAGTTTGTCCCTCGTCCCTGGGGCGCTGTGGTCCCTCAGATCGGTCCCTCGTCCCTATGGTCCCTCAGATCGGTCCCTTTCTGATTGGGCGCAGAGGTGGACATTACTTTGTAAGATACAATATCTCACCGCGCAGGGCGTAAAGGACCCTTTACATTCTTTAAATCTGTGGGAGTGATATTCAAATGTCACGAAAACTATATTTGATGGCCTATTTTTAACGCAAAACGTTATGAACCCACATAATTACCAGGGCCCTGATTCAAATTGCCATCGCTATTATCACTAACGAATTTCGAAAACAAAATATATGAGATTTGACATAAGCGCATAAGCGAACCTTATTATTAAATCAATACTTGAAAAAATATGGAAAAATCACAACCTGTGCACTAAATAGTTGATTGACTCATATAACCTATATTTAGTTTTCGAACTTCGTAATAATAATAATAAAATAGCGAAGCGTTTTTGAATCAGGGCCCTTTTACATTATTCGAGTATGACCTTATAAAGATAAGAGTGCAGTTTTTTTATTTAAATCCGACTCTCGTCCTTCAAGAAAAGTTTTCGAATGTTGTAACATAATTCGCTACTCTAGTGCGCATATAGTAATAAAAAATGTTTAAAAGGGTTTTATTATTTATATTAATCCGTGATGCAATATGATTTTTGTCCTACACTCGCAGCATAAACTAATCAAATATGTATAAATAAAGTTTATTCACAAAACAAACTATAACAGAAATTACAATAAAAAATGTAACAAAATAACTTTAAAAACTACAAATAAAAAATAACTCAAAGGTCCCCATCAGGTAGAGAGAGGCTCGAAAAGTTTCCTTTGCTGGAAATAGATTTAAAAAATATATATATGCCATTTATTTAGTAGATAATAAGTTTCGTAGTAAATGTAGCATAGTTTTGGCATTACTCTACATTATACCTATATTATACACGTTTATTAAAAAAATATTACTAAATTTCTTTAGAACTTAAAAAACCAACTTCGTCGTCGTCGTTTCAGCCTTTTAGAGTCCACTGCTGAACATAGGCCTCTCCAACACATTTCCAGTGCGACCGGTCCATTGCCACCTGCATCCAACGTGACCCGGCAGTTTTCACCAGGTCGTCGGTCCATCTGGTAGGTGGCCGTCCCACACTGCGCTTGCCAGTACGTGGCCTCCACTCTAGGCCTCTATCTCTTTGCCCCATCGACCGTCCAATCTCGTCGAAAAAGTCGAAAAACCAACGACAAACTTATAACAAAGTCTATTCATATCGTAACGTATCGGTAATAAAAATAAGTTATTGAGTATTGTAAAAGGTCCTTAACAATACCCCTTCTCATTGTTACCAGAGACTTAGTCAAAGTTCTTTTACTGTTGGGAAATAAATCTTCCTCCAAGTCGACTTTGTAAATTGACTATTGATTTAATGTAGAAAGATATCGAGGCGGCTTTGTAAAGGGCAAAAAATAGTTGACCAACTCAGTGAAGTATTGTATGATAAATTGTACAGTGTTGTTCAAGTCGCTAGGTTTCCGCTTAAGGGTTATAATCGGTGGCCAACTTTTTAACGGTGAAAAATAAAACATACCGATTGCAATTCAACTCACATGATACAGAAAGTCAATCAGAAATTATAAGATGGAGTTCCTTCATATTATTTTATTTCTCATTTAAATCTGCCCGATTGTTGGTCCTACAAAAAGTAGGTCGTGTAACATACAATCAAATATTTTCACTTTGAAATGTATGATTTTAAAGTGAACAAAAAAGCGGTCAGAAATAATATGGGGGAACAATCCCCCGATTGTCGGTCCTACAATAAGTAGGCCGTGAGGGGGCAGCCTCAAGTGACTCAGTTGGTAACTTTAGGGTCCAGCTGGAGATAAGAGATTTTACTCTTATATCTTAAGATTTACCGTAATTTAAGCTTTTACAGTAACATATCTACTACACAGGTACAAATATATTCAATAAATCATTACTTTCCTTTGCTTTAGATAGCCGAACCGTTTTGAAACTTTAGAATTATTAGTTTAAAGCGTTCACTGCAATAGCGGGGGTGATACAGCAATATGCAAAACACGTTACAAGCGGATACGGATAACTGTGAAATAAAAACACTTTCATTTAGAACTCTTATTTATTTGTGGTTAAATATTTATTTAAATTTAATATTAATTTATTATTTAAATTGGACTTATAAGTAATAATGACGGTGGCCGCTTTCATTGAAATCAGGCCAGCTACGCAGGACTTATTTTATATTGGCCAAGTGTGTGCGCAATACACAGAAGCGCTCTCTCTTTCTACACTCTCGTAGCCCAGTGGGACAGATAACCGACACGACTGGCGAGAGATCACGCGCAGGACCGACTTTTTACATGCCCATCCGACGCATGGATCATCTTTCTTGTCAGACAATCAGGTGTTAACCCAGCATTGTCCTAACCAAACATGAAAACAAAATTTTTTGTTGTTCCAACGCGGGAATCGAACCCACGACTTCCGAGTCGTACTACTACTAATACGCCAATCTTGCTCCACTTTTTAAAAAATGGTATCATTTTTGTCCGTAACAGGGCGACCAGAGAAATTTCCGGATTGAAAACGCCAAATTTGCGCTACTCATACTATATCACAGATACTGCATTAGGTCCATAAACACCTCAATTTTTTTTTCGCGGCTTGTGTTACATTATTACCTTTTTTGTAATGAAATTTTAAAATTCATCGAATTTCGTCATTAAAATCACTCATTTTAACAATAAGAAAAACAAATGAAAATCTCACATTCACCTAATTTGAATTTGGATTGTTTTCTATAAAATTAAAACTTTTTAATGATACCAAAATCAGCCAGATACAATTGGTTGATCTAAGTCCTTACCAGGATTGAAACTCATCTGTTTTGTGACTTTCGTGGAGATCCTAAATTTGTTGCGTTACGGTAAGTAATTTATATGAGGTGCCAAAACAAAAAATGCTCTACGCGTCTTTCTCTTCACACTATATTTGGCTTGGCATACGAGCCGTGGGACACACTGTATACATTATACCCGTATATCATTTATTTATTTTGTTTGGGTAACCAACAGCTTATTAGTAACACAGTAACAGTAGATGAAAGCCAGTAACAGGTTCCCACTAATAGTTAAACAACTTATAGATAACAAAATTAATACTAAACTTAATAGTACTAAAACATGTTGTACAATAGTTTTAATAAATATTAATTTTTATCGCATTAATAATAGCCTCAAAAAATTTCTTATTATATTCATGTCTTGTTTTTTCACTTTTAGTGGAATAGGGATCTAAGTATAGTTCTTTTCATAATGCATTAAAGGTATTAATTGCTCGCACAAAATATGTATTTATATAATGTAGTTCAAACACGACAAACCGCGCACTAAAGTTATGGTTTTCCATGAAACTACCGCTGTTTTTCCCAACTTTAATTTAAACGTTATTCTACATTCTCTACACAAACAACGTATCTCTACTCTCTACATAATGCGTGTCACGGAGATAGGGACTTGTACAAACGCCGTAAAAAAGTTTTAATTCACAATTGTACTCAGACACATTTTATTGTACCGCAAAAATATAACTGTAAAGTCTAGCTCTACCAAAGATATTTGAAAAATTTTTTGTTTCAAATATCTTTGGTAGAGTATTTCTTTTTGTTATCTTAAATAACTAGATGTTACGCATTTTGCCACAAATGTTGTCTATTCTTGATGTACTCTATATCTGTCTCAAGTTCATTAAAATAGTTTTGGAGCCTAATTATTTCAAACAAAGTAATAAACTATTTAAAAAACAAAAAAGAGATAATTAAATAATTAAAGATAACCTTAAGGTCAATTTAAACTGTAAAATTTCTGTTCAGCAGTACTGGCCATTTCAAATCAAAGTAATTTTTGTTCGGCTAAGAATTCTAAATTCAAATTAATTTATTTTAAAAACATAGAATTCTTTTTCCAAAAGTAGTCCTTTGTTTACTGATTAGTGTTACATTTTTATCGCATTTCAATCTTTTTCGTCATAATGGATACGTTAAAAATTCGAGTTATTATTTACTTATTTATTTATTTTCACTTTTTGCACAACGTACAATGGCGGACTTTGTTACTTATTGTTGATTATACTTTAACTGTTTAGTTATAGATCTTGCATTCTACGAGCGCGCGTGGCCTTTGTTTATATTTTGTTAGTGTGTGAACGCGACGGAGCGATCAGTAGCGAGCGAACTTAAACCTAATTTAGTTTATTTGTAAGTTCAAAAACCATTGAGGAAATTTATATTGATGAGCCGTTCACTGCACTACGTTTAACTCACACAACTAAGGGCGCCGCGCGCTCGTAGATTGCAAGATCTATAGTAATTTAAACTACCGTTGTTTTACTTTGTTAAATTGTTTTAATAAATGTAGATGTACAATTGTCACTTATCCAAACGACTTTAGGGTTAAAGCGTGAACGGCCAATATAATGAATAGTTAATATTGCCAACAACCTACTAACCGATTAGCATACACAAATTAAACGAAAACTCCGCAAAATAAACATTAATTTAGGAATTAAGTAATTGAAGCGGTACTTTTCACATTAATTATGTTGAATTAAAATCTGTACTAATGCTATAAAGGGGTGTAGTTGTTAGTTTGTTTGAATACTGCGAAACTACTGAACATCCTAAGACTTATTTATTAAACTTATGAATTGGCAGTCAGGCTGTTTTTTCGTGCACACATTTATATTTTGTCTATCAATCGTTTGAGAATGAAAAGGCTCTTAAGGACTTTAATCAGCACTGAGGCGTTAAATTACAAAGTCAATACTTTAAGGGTAATTAGTAATTACTAACATACAAATTAAGATTATTACCTACAATATAGATTATATTTATTTTAATATTTTATGGATGTAACGAAAGTACATATAAAGTTGTTAATTTGTAAAAGTGAAACGAAACGTTGTTTTATCTGTCAAATAGGTTCTCAAGTAGAGGTTGCACACAAACGAAATTTTTGGCGAAAATGAGTTAATAGTACATTCGGAACTAGCAAGATCTACCAGGATCACTCAATTTTTAATAGCTGTTATACTTTTCGTTATTTTGGTAATCATAAACAAAATATGTGGATCCATTCCAAACTCATAACTAGTCATAACCATCGTAAATAAACTAAATTATATGTAAATATAATAAAAATTCCACACTGAAAGGCACTAAACAAAAGAAAAATATTTGGAATATTCCTATTAGTTTCATAGAGACAACAAAATATAGAAAAAAACTTTGATCGCGATTTTTTTTTATATAATAATATCTATGGACGCTTCACACCACGTCGATCTGGCCCCGTGCTAAGTATCCGAAGAACTTGTATTACAGGTACCAGACAACGGAAATATATTTAATACTTTATGTATGTGTACAGTATATACACATATTTAGGACTAGCTGTTCCCGCGACTTCGTTCGCGTGGATTTTGAGTAATTTAAACCGTTTATGCAGCGCACGCAACGAAAGTCCCCAAATGTGAATAATTTTTCCCGTTTTTGCAACATTTCTCACTGACGCTCGCAGCGTAATGTTATATAGTCTAAAGCCTTCCTCTATAAATGGACTATCCAAAAAAAAATTTCAAATCGGACCAGTAGTTCCTGAGATTAGCGCGTTTAAACAAACAAACAAACAAACAGACTCTTCCGCTTTATAATATTAGTATAGGTTTTTATTATATTATACACAACGCTACCTACGGAGGTCGTCAAATTTTATTTACTCGAAAGTAACCTCCAAGCAAAAGTGTTGTTTATGATAAGGACGGCAGAGTTCTTGAGATCGAGTTTGAGACTTGTTTATTAATACGGGCCGAAGACAAACTAACAGTGGTCGCTTGAATATGTTATTATTCAATTCTCTATTTCCAAAATGCATCTTGTATTGGACTGCCGACCATGCAACGTGGACCACGACGGAATGTAATATTCAATGTTCGCATTACACACCAGAGTCCGACAACTGTCCAGCATTCCTACTTACCATTTCAAGTAGTAAACGTGATAAAATACAGGCGTCAAAATTATAAGAGCTTTCTATTTAAAACCCTTTTAGGATCCCGCATCTCGATAGGACACGTTGCCCATCAGTATGGCACTGAAGGGAAAGTTTTCCATAGTAACAATATCCATAAAAATTGTATGTTAATAAAAATATGTTTTTTTTTTTAATCAGATTTACCCTATCGTTAAATAGTTGAGTAAAAAACGCTGCACGGTCAGTTATTCCCGAAAAGCGAGACTGAGCGTGTCCCGCGCGAGACATTTTAATATGATTTAAAAATCGGAACGTCCCGCCACAATTGGGACGTCTGGCGATGCTGAAGGCAACCCATAGAGGAGTGAAAATCAAAACTGATTACTCTGGTCTACAGTCTAAGCTGTGGTATGCTGTAAAATAAGACTTCTACGGAAAAAAGGTACGGCTGTTTGGTTGTGTACTTACTACTTACTAACCATAGCGAATTACATCAAAATCCGTACAGCAGTTATTCACGTAACAGACAAAATTTTTACATTTATAATAGTTAAAACGGGCACTTACGCTCTATGTGGCTAACAGGGATGATAAAAATGATAAAAAATAATACAATCATAAAATTGTATAGATTATGTAAAGTAAAACAATTGAATCCGCCGATTGTGTAATATACACGAATTTATTGCTGTAACTGCTAAACTCGTAGAACATACTGTGTGTTAAAATAAAAACATGTACCCCCGGTTTCTAAAAGGCTCATCAAATATCAGCTAACAGTATTTCAGCTAATTGAGTTAACAAGCTATTCTGAACTCTCATTGGTGAACGTAGCGAGTGAGCGAAGTTGTTGCGAGTGATGTTCACCAATGAGCGTTCAGACTTGTTAATTCATATGTTAGCTGATCGACGTTTTGATCAGCCGTTCAGTAACTAGGTAGTAGTGTGTTATCAATTTAACTTTGAAATGAAACGATTGTTATCTGATAATCCCTGTCACATATTTTGTGGGTACAAAATTAAATTCAGTGCGGGTTGCAAATCTGTTATCTTGTTTGTTTGTATTGAATATGCTCTGAAACCACTGAACCAATATGAAAAATTCTATCGCTGATGGAAAGCTACACTATCAGTGGTGAATATAGGCTATATACGTTCAAAAATCTTTTATTTCCAAACTACGGTTAGAAACTAACACTTAGAATTGTCCTACACGACCTATCACCGGTTCGGCGTCTTACCCGGCGAAACAGAACCGGCGTAAGAAACTCGTGCGGAGTCACTATTTAACAAAAAATATAAATTAAATAAAGAATACCAAAGACAATAAGTAAAAAACTAAACCTAAATATGAGGCCGCTGGTAAACTACCTACCTAAAAGACAGAGTAGTTGGCCGGAGGTAAACACCAATCCTGGGGTAATGTTTTATTCGTTATCTAGGTTTTTAATTAGAGTACATATTAATGTTTTTCCCTGTGGAGAGGAACATACTGTTTGCCCATAGATCTCCCTTTAGGAAGAGTTCCGAACGATGGCAATAAAAACAGCTTATTCCCAACGTAGGAAAAATACCTTGCCTTCTCATTCATTGACAGGAAATACGAGACGAACAACATTATTAAATACTAGCTGTGCCCGCGACTTCGTACGCGTGGAAAAGTGATTTAGGGCAGCAGTTCAAATACATTTTTAGTTTATGAACACTGTCGTTTGGATATTTAAAATCACTAATTTATAGTAGTTAATGCTTCTTTATACACGGTATTAGACGTGCATAAGCAAAAGAAGTAGGCCGATGGAGTAATGATAATAATTTACTGTCAAATAATGGCCGTTTTTTTCTATGAAAATGCTAACGATTCCTATTACTACCAGCTCGAAAAATGACCGTGTATTATTAACCGACTTCAAAAAAAGGAGGAGGTTCTCAATTCGTCTGTATGTATAATATTTTTTTTCTTTTATGCGAACGGGACTACTTGATAGTACACTCATATACGCGACGAAGATCTCTGTACTGAGATTTGTATGGACTTTACGCCGCAGCGACTGCAGACGATGATCGTTTTCACACCGACGCTGCGCTGCTGGCGCCGAGCGCCAAATTTTTTAAAAGTCTACTCTCGGTGCGCAATTCCAACTCGGACTTGCCCGGTTTTTTATTTATTAATTACCTACGCTAACAAACATGTAGCCTACTTTGGGACTTTACGGTTAAAGTACTAACTTGCTTTAGACGACAAAATAACAAAAGTCCAAAAGAAAGAAAAAACCCAAGCCGTACCTAGCATAAAAACTAATAAATAAAAATATCATGAAAAACATAAAATCTTACTTATATTGACATAACTTTTCTAATTTAAATGTACCTATGACATCTCATTCATATCTTGAAAAAAAACTATCCTACGCCTATACTTTATTAATCGTATTTGCAAAACCTAAGTATAATAATAAATTACTTCGCACAAAGTAATAATTATTTTCACTTGTACTGGAAAATAAGTATTACTTTGTGCGAAGTAAATTTAATTGTTCCTTTTAGTTTACCTTTTGAAGTCGTTTTTTTTTTTGTTTAAAATTATTTAATTTTCAGATTTTTAGTGATGGGTATAGACTGAGTAGGGATAATTCTCGAATGATCAGACGACGATTATTTGAGGACGGAAAATGAAAAACAAAAACGATTAGATAAAAAAAAATAGTAGAAAGAGAAAAAGTCTACCGCTGCTCTGGCGTAAGCCAGAGCAGCGCGAAATTTTTCAACACATATATATATATATATATATATACAGGGTGTAAAAAGAGCAGTCACTATTCTGGCGTGGGGTTATAACCAGGCATGAGGTATATCCACTGGTACTAGTCATTTGCTTTTAATCCATTGTTTAAAAATTTTATTTTTTTACAATAGGCAATGTAAAACGTACACAACCTCACGGGGCAGTAGCGAGTGGTAACGCGGGGAGGGACGCGCCACGCCCCGCACGAATTGCAAATAGAGAAAAACAGCTGATTGTGTTCAAATAAACATAAACGTAAACTTATTAGAATAAAGCTAAAAATTGCATGTTCCTTATATCGATTTCGATGACGGTAGCCGATTTCGTTGAAACCAGGCCAGCTACGCAGAAGTGCCCAAGTGTGAGCGCAATACACAAGGACACTATCTTCCTTTTACTCTCCCCATAACCCGGGACGGTTAACCGACACGACTGGAAAAAGAACAGGCGCAGGGCCGATTTTTTACATGCCCATGCTATCTAGTACGCATGGATTATCTTTCTTATCAGGCAATCACATGGTTAGCCTGCATTGTCCTAACTAAACTTAGAAACATTTTTTTTGTTCTAACGCGGGAATCGAATCCACGACCTCCGGGTCGAGAGCTATGCTCTGAACCACTAGACGATGGAGGCGTTAATACTTTAATACTAATAATACCGCGATACTCAAGGACACTCTTTATCCTTTTACTTCCATAACCCAGTGAGAGGTTTAACAAACTCGATTGACCAACGCGAGAACAAGGCGCAGGTGCGACATTTTACATGTAAAGGCATCCATTCACGCGGGAATCGAACCTCGCGTTGGAACAACACTCGACGACTCCGGTCGTTACACACACTTAATACAAATACATTTTAGCTAAAGCTTAGGCCATGTTTCACCAAGCAATGTTAAAGTTAACGCCATGTTAAATATCATGTTATCCCTCTTGTATTTCCTGTCAATGAATGAGATGGCATGGTATTTTAACATGGCGTTAACTTTAACATTTCTTGGTGAAACACGGCCTTAAGCTTTGGAAAGCGGAGGCGACTATAACGACTAAGAACAAGTTTATACGACATTCGCAATATTATTTAATAAAAAAAAATACACAATTAAATCAAACAGCGAAACGACAATTCAAAATACACCGATTAAACATCAATCAGTTACAGAATAAATACGTATCTGACTAATGTTGTTGTGCTTTAAATCCTTAATGCCTCTGGATTATACCTACTATCTTCTTACGCGGTAGGTAGGTACTTAAATTGTTGTGCTTTAAATCCTTAATGCCTCTGGATTATACCTACTATCTTCTTACGCGGTAGGTAGGTACTTAAATTGTTGTGCTTTAAATCCTTAATGCCTCTGGATTATACCTACTATCTTCTTACGCGGTAGGTAGGTACTTAAATTGTTGTGCTTTAAATTCTTAATGCCTCTGGATTATACATACTATCTTCTTACGCGGTAGGTAGGTACTTAAATGTATGACGAAGGTATTTAAAAATTAAAGTCACGCACAAACACAATAAAACAGTGAAAAATCAATAATACTAATTAGTAATCACAAAAGAAACACTTAAAAGAAACGAAACCGTACCACAAAAATTAAAACATTTAAAACGATGATTAGGTATAAAATGATCGCGGATAAATAATAATTAACCACACGGGAATGGGATTACTGTCTCGTCACATGTGCCAACTGCGACTGTCTACGAAAAAAATATTTTACGCAAATACTAAGACATGCACCCAATGCACTAAAAGTATCGATAGTTAAAAGTATCGATATTTCTATTTTGTGCTGATATCGATAAATTATTACCTATTTTTTTCATAAGCATTTAAGTGTTTGAATCATTAAAAAGTTAAGTAACACAATTAAATATTATTAAATAATATCATGAGAATTGAGAACATCTTTAATTCTTAATCTTAGAAACTTTCTAAATCTATTTTCAATTATTGGTATCTGTATGAAATTCATAGAAACTTATCTGAATCGATATAAAACAGTAAGTTACTTATTAATTATTAAAAAATATCGACTACATTGAAGTTAATTTTCACATGTCTCTTCACTATTATCGTAGGTAGCTCGCTGCTCGCCGCAGCCCCGGAGGCCCCTGCAACGGCCGGCGCGGGCGGCGAGTGGCGGTCAGTGTTTCCACTCTAATGATTAAGTTTCCCCACGCCTCAAGTTAGATTTCCCCTTCTCAGGACTTTTTTACACTCAAAAATTATTTTTAAGTTTTGGCACTAGTGTACTCACTAAAGTAGTAATTAAAAAAGTCTTTATCGTTTTTTAACCTACTTTAAAAAAAAGAGTAGGTTCTCAATTTGGTCTGTTTTTCATGTATGTACACCGATTACTCTAGGTTAATGATCCGATTTGCGTGATTCTTTATTTATTCGCTGCAGAATAGCTGTCATTTGGTCCCATAAAATTTTTACATAGTTTGGCGCTGTACTTTTTATTCTATAAACATCATAATAGGTACCTAAATGAATATCATACGGTAACACGCTAGTCCACGGTAGAGCTAAGTTTAATCTATGATTCCCCGCAATTTCTCCTTTTATAGTCTTTCCCCCTTTTCTTCCCCGCTGGACCCTAATTTCCCCTTGAAAGGGGAATTTCCCCTCATTGTGGAAACACTGCAGTGGCGGCACGTGTTTATTCCTCGTCGCGTCGTTTGATATCGCCGCGCCGGGCGGTCAATCTTTGATACGAATTTGCCGAAAGAAAGAAAATAGGTAATATTTTCTAAAGAATTATTTATCGTCGGCATCTTTTAAAAACTATTTTCGAATTCAGTTGTAGTTTTTATCTCGAGGTAAATGGTTGCCTGAGTTGAATTATTTTTAGGTATTTATTTTACTATTAATTATTCGTCTAAGGTCTTGTTTAACAGCGTAATGTTGTGTTGTGTGATGTGTCCATGTAATCATATTGTGGTATGCTGCTCAGATTATTAGGAACTATTACTATCGAAATACAACAAGAACATTTTTAAAAGTTTTAACGAGATGCGACATGGGAGACGCGACTCAGTAAGCCATTAATTTTGAGATGGTGCTCACTACTGAATATCTACTTCATTCACGTAAGTAAATAGGCGTAGTTTTACATACCTACTTAATTAATTTGAATTTGAACTGTGTAGGTACGTATGTTACGTTTTAATTGTCTTTCAGGAATCTTCACTTCGTGTCTGTAATTTCCATTAAAAAAGCGGTGATTGCCGATTGACATTAAGAAGTTAGTTAGTATGTAGGTACACGGGTTTTGTTATAAAGGAAGTTTTAGTTTGTCATGATAACAAATTCAAGCAATACGATCCAGCGATCTAGGAGTTCGAGTCCAAGTTCAAAACAATTGATCCGTCCGCTATGGTGACTACTGACTACACTAAGTGTAAGGTCCAGTTGTACCAGGTTTTAACCCAGAGTTAGTTTATAACTTAGAGTTAAATAACTAACACTTAATACAAATACATTTGGTATAAGGCTTATTAGTATTCGCATGTAGGTACAATATTACAAAATCGGTAAGAAGTCGATAGGTACTCTGAGTCGGACGGCCCGCTCAGTCAGCTGTGGAGGTCAATAGACCGCGCATCGCGTTCATTACGTTTTAAAGCAAAAATTATAAAAATTAGGAATTTAATGCAAAACGTTGTTCCAAACAGTTTAGAATTGCGACTAAAAATAATAAATTAAAGAAAAAAAAATTTTTTTTTGAAAAAAAAAGTTAAAAAAAAAGGACATTTCTAGAATCAGTCAAGGTCCTATAATCATATCCCAAAGTTATCGTGACCGGTCTTTTTACACCCTGTATATATATAGCTTACTGAAACGTGAAATTTTTTGATATTATAGATCCAGGATATGGTGCAAAACCTAACTGTTTGGTAATATATGCTTAGACTACTTCAGAAAAAATCAAAATCAATTCACATAAATTTTGAGGATTTCCTTCGATTCCTCACGGATCCCATCATCAGGTCACCATTTGGTGACAATGGGATCAAATTTAAATTATACCCTACACAACATTGAAAAAAATTAAAATCGTTTCAGAAACGATGAAGATATCCGCGAAGAAACAAAAAAAAAACAAACATATATTTACGAATTGAGAAACCTCCTCCTTTTTTGTAAGTCAGTTAAAAATATTATGTTGGTTATTTCATGTTACAATCTACCTTTGTGCCGAATTTCATTTACATACGTTGAGTAGTTTGGCTGAAATACCGTCAAATAGGTAGCTACAATTTTTTGAAGATCCCACGGGAACCCTTTCGTTTTTCGGGATAACAATTTCCAATAATGCTCTTCAGATTATAAGCTACCTGCCTGCCAAATTACATTTAAATACGTTGAGTAGTTATGGCTGAAATACCGTCAAATAGGTAGCTACAATTTTTTGAAGATCCTACGGGAACCCTTTCGTATTTCGGGATAACAATTTCCAATAATGCTCTTCAGATCATAAGCTATCTGCCTGCCAAATTTCATTTAAATACGTTGAGTAGTTTGGCTGAAATACCGTCAAATAGGTAGCTACAATTTTTTGAAGATCCCACGGGAACCCTTACGTTTTTCGGGATAACAATTTCCAATAATGCTCTTCAGGTCATAAGCTACCTGCCTGCCGAATTTCATTTAAATACGTTGAGTAGTTTGGCTGAAATACCGTCAAATAGGTAGCTATAATTTTTTGAAGATCCCACGGGAACCCTTTCGTTTTTCGGGATAACAATTTCCAATAATGCTCTTCAGATTATAAGCTACCTGCCTGCCAAATTACATTTAAATACGTTGAGTAGTTATGGCTGAAATACCGTCAAATAGGTAGCTACAATTTTTTGAAGATCCTACGGGAACCCTTTCGTATTTCGGGATAACAATTTCCAATAATTCTCTTCAGATCATAAGCTATCTGCCTGCCAAATTTCATTTAAATACGTTGAGTAGTTTGGCTGAAATACCGTCAAATAGGTAGCTACAATTTTTTGAAGATCCCACGGGAACCCTTACGTTTTTCGGGATAACAATTTCCAATAATGCTCTTCAGGTCATAAGCTACCTGCCTGCCGAATTTCATTTAAATACGTTGAGTAGTTTGGCTGAAATACCGTCAAATAGGTAGCTACAATTTTTTGAAGATCCCACGAGAACCCTGTCGTTTTTCGGTATAACAATTTACAATAATGCTCTTCAGATTATAAGCTACCTGCCTGCCAAATTGCATTTAAATACGTTGAGTAGTATGGCTGAAATACCGTCAAATAGGTAGCTACAATTTTTTGAAGATCCTACGGGATCCCTTTCGTTTTTCGGGATAACAATTTCCAATAATGCTCTTCAGATCATAAGCTACCTGCCTGTCAAATTTCATTTAAATACGTTGAGAAGTTTGGCTGAAATACCGTCAAATAGGTAGCTACAATTTTTTGAAGATCCCACGGGAACCCTTTCGTTTTTCGGAATAATAATTTCCAATAATGCTCTTCAGGTCGTAAGCTACCTGCCTGCCAAATTTCATTTCATTCCATACAGTGGTTTTAGCGTGATGCGACGACAAACATTCCCATATGGACAGACAGACAGACAGACAGACAGACAGACAGACAGACAGACAGACAGACAGACAGACAGACAGACATTTTTTTCAAAAATGCTATTTTTAGGTTCTGTGGCTTATATAGACCCCCTTTTTTTAATTTTCACTTAAATATTCTTAATGTACAGACATGACCCCTCTACAGATTTATTATATGTATAGATAACTAATACGAAAGATTAACTTTAACATTGATTGGTGAAACACGCCCTAAGTTTGTGACAGAAATCGTTAGTTATTTATCATTCAGTTTCATTTCATCGCAAAATGTACGAAAACAGAAAATGTATATTCGTGTACTGTTATATTTGTATGAAACGCGTCCATTACGTACAAAAATATACAATGTACATTGTCTAACAGCCATAAACAACAGAAAATGAAATTATCGAAGCGTGGGGCTCAGTATAAAAGTTAGAACAAACATTAAAGGCAAAATTTCGATAACTCGTAGATTGATTGTTATTTTAGGCCGACTCTACGGCAACAAATTTACGCTTGTGGGGCTGCACACACGTGTGGGGTGATTATGAACGTCAGATGTCGCGATATTCCTAGAAACCCGCGTGTGATGAGTGTAACTCGCTGCCACTGCTCGGCGTGAAGTAGTTAACTTACTCAATATGTAATATTATGTACCTATCCTAAGACATTCAATCAAATCAAAATATTTTATTTCCAAATGAAACTTAACAAGCTATTTTCGGAAAGTCAACAATAAGGCTACCCGGGTACCGGTTCAACCCTAGCCCGCAAAGAAGAACCGGCGTAAAAAACTCGGACAGGCCATCTTTTAGCAAAACGATGGAAAATTGTTCTTTTTAAAAAGTGTATACAGAATATGTTTATGTAATTTAATAAAAGTAATAACTTAATCTATATATTATTATAACAAAAGTCAGAGTACATATTCGATTTTGCTTCGGATTCGATCGTCCAGCGTACTCCTGAATAAATTGACGTTTGTTTATTTTGATTCTCAGTCGATTAATATGGTGGGGAGTATAAAAAGTAACGATCTAACAATTTTCTTTATTCTGGTTAGTTTCAAAGTAATCCACCAAATAAAACACCAAAAGCCGTTGAGATCGAACTGATTCGATTCCCGATTGTGTCGGGAGTAAGCCTGCTGAGATTATGGTTTAACCCAAAACCCGTTTTGCTTCAAATTTTTGGTATTCTCTGGTTTGAATGTATTTATATTAATAACCATAGGCCTATTTATACAACAATCCGATTATAGGGGACAAAACACATAATATTAATGTTATAATTCGACCTTTGTTTCCTCATCACGTATAGGTTTATCTTTATCTTATCTTTAATCAAAAGAAAGTATTTTTATAGCGTAATGTATTCTAGTCGTATCCATAGAATTTATACTAAATTTAGTATATATTCTAGATCTAATTCTAAATATTATTGGAGAGTACCTAAGTATGATATTCTTGATGTGCTTTTCTCATATTATCCACAATATGGAAATATTATAAAATAATAATAATAGCTCCCCTCACCGATTTCGGTGTCGGTAGCCGATTTCATTGAAACCGGGCCAGCTACGCAGGAGTTATTTTATAGTGCCCAAGTGTATGCGCAATACACAAAGACACTCTCTCTTCCTTTTATTTTCATAACCCAGTGGGACGGTAAGACGGTTAACTGTTTAACTGTTTAAGACGGTAAACTGTTTAGAGTTACGGGGGTTACTTAATTATTATTATGTTAACGGCATTATTTTATTTATCTATTCTTTTAAATTATTCTAAAACTTACTTATAGTAAGACAAACAGTGATAGATGTAACTAGCTGCACAGCTAATAAAAATAAGCACTTATCTCTACAAGTGATCTCTGCCAGCAGACCTACGACAGGACTGTTTTGCCAGAGTTAAAAAAACTGTAAACCTGTATTTACTAGCTGTGCCCGCGACTTCGTTCGCGTGGTTTTTGAGTGGCTTTAACCGTTTAAGTCCCCAAGTGTGAATAATTTTCCCCGTTTTTGCAACATTTCCCACTGACGCTTCGCTTCTATTGGTCGCAGCGTAATGTTATATAGCCTAAAGCCTTCCCTTATAAATGGACTATCCAACAAAAAAAAAATTTTTTTAATCGGACCCTGAGTTCCTGGGATTAGCGCGTTTAAACAAACAAACAAAATCTTCCGCTTTATAATATTAGTATAGAATTAGTATTTTAGTAGCATGGATTAGGTAACTTGTTTTTATCCAAAAGTGTGAAAATTTAGATACCGACCTCTTTTCTGAAAGTCGGTTAAAAATTACGGCTCAGACAGATTTAGAATTGCTAATTTCTACAAAATAATGTTCCGACTTTACTATTGCCTGTAAATACATCTTTACTGCTTCAAGAATTGATAGCCTGTAAAAAGTTGTGACTCGAATATTTATTATTTTAAGTATTTTTATATTTTATCACATTTATAGGGAACCCTATACGCACACATAACGGCAACATTTTAATTTCAGACGAAGCGAAGTTGATCCGTATTTTCGGCGATATCGACGATCAAAATCCCCAAATAAATAAATAAGTAGTTAAATTAATGTATCTTTAATCTTTAACCAGGACATTATTACTAAGACCCGTATAAATAAAACGATCTCAATCACAACCTCTACTGGAGAACCTATTTGACAGATAAAAAAACTATAAACTCTCGTTTCACAAGTGAACAAATTTACTAATGTTACTTAAGTACTTAAATGTATTTTCTTTTAAACCGCAATATTCATAATATAGATTATAGGAAAACATTAAAATAAGTATAATCTTAATTTTTACGTTTAAAAAAGAAAAATTAAAGTATGTAACATATGTAAAGTTCTGCATATTTAAAAGTGAAACGAAACGTTTTTTTATCTGTCAAATAGGTTCTCAAGTAGAGGGTTCGATTGAGATTGTTTTATTTATACGGGCATAAGACTCCGTTGTCCGTCCGTCCCTCTATCACCCGGCTGTATCTCATGAACCGTGATAGTCGAATAGTTTTTTAATTAGGTAGAATGAAGAATATTACTAGGTATACAAAACTGCTTAAAACTGTTGTCACAATAGGGCTTGAGGAACAAATACACTAGTTTTTGTCTCATTGAAAAATGGTAATGTGTTAATCAATTTACAGAACTTTGAAATACGTGACAATTTTCCGGCCCATAACAGACGTTGAAAAATGACGGAATGAGAATTTGGAATTAAATATTTTGGAAACTTTGAAAACTACACGACGTATCGTAATAATTGTTCGAGTCATATTTTCATTAAATTTATACAAATACACTAGATTAATTCATTGAAAAAAACTGGTATTATTGAGTTTACAGACATTTCAAATCCTTGTAAAATTATAGTGTTGTAAAAAACAGCGTAAACTCTGTTGAAAATAAAAATAAAAATACGGCTAAAAATAAAAATTTGTGAACATTCTCTATTGTTCACTACTTACGTACTTCTACTTTTTTTTTTTTTGAAGATTTTATGGCCTGGTAACAAAACCTTTAAGCCAAGTCTTATTTTCTATTTATTAGTCTTATTCTTCATAAGTTTCTCTTATTTTTGTTATGTTTAAATGTTTTTAAGCACTTTGTTATATATCCTACTGTATTTTTAATATATTTGAATAACGCATTATAACACTTCTTGTTTTTGAGTAATTCACACAATTGGCGAACCGTACTTCTACTACAAAACTAAAAAACAGAATAATTAATTGGCCTAGTAATAATACAACAAAATTTTTTTTTTGCTCGTTTTGTACGGAACCCTGCGTACACGAGTCCAACTCGCACTTGGCCGTTTTTTTATTAATAGAGAACTCAATCATTTTACGACTTTATTGTGGTATACCGTAAATGTTTTTGTACCTAGGCACTGCACGTCGATATAATATTTTATTCACTATTGGTCAAATATAAAATTCGAATACATATAAAATATCTAAATCGTTTAAATTAAATCTACGATACCTAGCACCGAGTACTAACTAAAAAGTATGTTGTATATATACACCTCCGGACTACTTTGACGCCTACTTTGACGCCTCCGTGGTCTAGTGGTTCAGAGATTGGCTCTTGACCCGGAGGTCGCGGGTTCGAATCCCGCTGAGGGAACAAAAAGTTTTAAATGTTCCTGAGTCATGGATGTGTATTAAATTTGTGTATTAATATAATAAAAATCTTAAATATGTGTATAGTATAAAAGTATTAAATATATTTCCGTTGTCTGGTACCTGTAACACAAGTTCTTCGGATACTTAGCACGGGGCCAGATTGACGTGGTGTGAAGCGTCCATAGATATTATTAAATATTATTAATTATATATATTTTTCTTATCCCAATTTACATGTACGTAGGAAATAAAAAATAAATGGCCCTAAACCTTTTAGAGTATACCTTCTAGGTAAAAACGGTATTACCTTTTCTAATAGATTTTTTATGATAAAGTTTTTAAATATTTCTGTTCGCATTTTTGCTCTATGTATCGTCTTAATTGTGGTTTTAAAATATTCTGTTACATTTATGCTGCAATTTAAATATTATTATTTAATAAGTACTTACCTATGTATTTTCAATGTATTCATTTTTTTTAATTATTTACCTACACAAAAAAAATTCGAAGCATTATCCTTCAATATAATCTGTAGTTTGCCATTTCATTTCTACAATTAAAAAAAAAACTTACCTTATATTTCCGAAAATCACTACGTCATAACTTCACGGACCTTCGAACGCGCTGTTTCGCGCGGGAAAAGTTTCTCGCAACTGATGCGAAGCGCGCCAAAACTCCGCTACTTACATAACACACCGACCAATAAGTGACGCCGTACGCCTCCGTACAACTCTCCCGGCCAATCAGCGTTCAGCACTTGTAGTTTAATAGGTTTTTCATGTTTGCGCTTTTTAGTTAGCAATTTAGTGATTGCGCTATCGATAAGTGTTAATTGGTGAATATAAGTTATTATAGGAAATCCTGAGTGACATTTAAAAGCTTAGTTTTAATCTAATCTAGTTAATATTTTTCCTGTATAAAGTCCAGTCTCTTAGTCAGACCACAAAAAAGTAAATAGCGGTCCAAAATAAAAGCAGTTCTATATTAATAAATACTATATTATGTTTCCCTCTACTTACTTCGTAGGCGTAAAATGGAAACCGTACACTTTTCTGCTCTAAAAAGTAGCCTGTGTGATTGTGAAAATTAAGTAAATTTCATCAAAATCAGTATAGTAGTGCTTGCGTGAAAGAGTAAGAAACATAGATTGTATCCATCCATCCATGTATACTTACGAACAAACCACAAGATCAAACTTTCACATCTATACATATAATAAATCTGTAGAGGGGTCATGTCTGTACATCTATACATATAATAAATCTGTAGAGGGGTCATGTCTGTACATTAAGAATATTTAAGTGAAAATTAAAAAAAGGGGGTCTATATAAGCCACAGAACCTAAAAATAACATTTTTGAAAAAAATGTCTGTCTGTCTGTCTGTCTGTCTGTCTGTCTGTCTGTCTGTCTGTCTGTCTGTCCATATGGGAATGTTTGTCGTCGCATCACGCTAAAACCACTGTATGGAATGAAATGAAATTTGGCAGGCAGGTAGATTACGACCTGAAGAGCATTATTGGAAATTATTATCCCGAAAAACGAAAGTGTTCCCGTGGGATCTTCAAAAAATTGTAGCTACCTATTTGACGGTATTTCAGCCATACTACTCATCGTATTTAAATGCAATTTGGCAGGCAGGTAGCTTATAATCTGAGGAGCATTATTGGAAATTGTTATCCCGAAAAACGAAAGGGTTCCCGTGGGATCTTCAAAAAATTGTAGCTACCTATTGGACGGTATTACAGCCAAACTACTCAACGTATTTAAATGAAATTCGGCAGGCAGGTAGCGTATGACTTGAAGAGCATTATTGGAAATTGTTATCCCGAAAAACGAAAGGGTTCCCGTGGGATCTTCAAAAAATTGTAGCTACCTATTTGACGGTATTACAGCCAAACTACTCAACGTATTTAAATGAAATTTGGCAGGCAGGTAGCTTATGACTTGAAGAGCATTATTGGAAATTGTTATCCCGAAAAACGAAAGGGTTCCCGTAGGATCTTCAAAAAATTGTAGCTATCTATTTGAAGATATTTCAGCCATACTACTCAACGTATTTAAATGCAATTTGGCAGGCAGGTAGCTTATAATCTGAGGAGCATTATTGGAAATTGTTATCCCGAAAAAACGTAAGGGTTCCCGTGGGATCTTCAAAAAATTGTAGCTACCTATTGGACGGTATTACAGCCAAACTACTCAACGTATTTAAATGAAATTCGGCAGGCAGGTAGCTTATGACTTGAAGAGCATTATTGAAAATTGTTATCCCGAAAAACGTAAGGGTTCCCGTGGGATCTTCAAAAAATTGTAACTACCTATTTGACGGTATTTCAGCCAAACTACTCAACGTATTTAAATGAAATTCGGCAGGCAGGTAGCTTATGACTTGAAGAGCATTATTGAAAATTGTTATCCCGAAAAACGAAAGGGTTCCCGTGGGACCTTAAAAAAATTGTAGCTACCTATTTGACGGTATTACAGCCAAACTACTCAACGTATTTAAATGAAATTTGGCAGGCAGGTAGCTTATGATCTGAAGAGCATTATTGGAAATTGTTATCCCGAAAAACGAAAGGGTTCCCGTAGGATCTTCAAAAAATTGTAGCTACCTATTTGAAGATATTTCAGCCATACTACTCAACGTATTTAAATACAATTTGGCAGGCAGGTAGCTTATAATCTGAGGAGCATTATTGGAAATTGTTATCCCGAAAAAACGTAAGGGTTCCCGTGGGATCTTCAAAAAATTGTAGCTACCTATTGGACGGTATTACAGCCAAACTACTCAACGTATTTAAATGAAATTCGGCAGGCAGGTAGCTTATGACTTGAAGAGCATTATTGAAAATTGTTATCCCGAAAAACGTAAGGGTTCCCGTGGGATCTTCAAAAAATTGTAACTACCTATTTGACGGTATTTCAGCCAAACTACTCAACGTATTTAAATGAAATTCGGCAGGCAGGTAGCTTATGACTTGAAGAGCATTATTGAAAATTGTTATCCCGAAAAACGTAAGGGTTCCCGTGGGATCTTCAAAAAATTGTAGCTACCTATTTGACGGTATTTCAGCCAAACTACTCAATGTATTTAAATGAAACTTGGCACAAAGGTAGATTGTAACATGAAATAACCAACATAATATTTTTAACCGACTTACAAAAAAGGAGAAGGTTTCTCAATTCGTAAATATATGTTTGTTTTTTATGTTTCTTCGCGGATATCTTCATCGTTTCTGAAACGATTTTAATTTTTTTTTATGTTGTGTAGGGTATAATTTAAATTTGGTCCCATTGTCACCAAAATGGTGAACTGCTGATGGGATCCGTGAGGAATCGAAGGAAATCCTCAAAATTTATGTGGGATAATATATTGATTTTGATTTTTTCTGAAGTAGTCTAAGCATATGTTACCAAAGAGTAAGGTTTTGCACCATATCCTGGATCTATAATATCAAAAAATTTCGCGTTTCAGTATAACTATAGTATAACAATGTTTCGCGTTTCAGTATAATAAGCCAGAGCAGCGCGAAATTTTTCAATATATATATATTGAAATATTTCGCGCTGCTCTGGCTTACGCCAGAGCAGCGCGAAACTATACGCGATAAACTATATATACAATATACATAATATATATATATTTAAAAAATTGCGCCGCTCTGGCTTACGCCAGGCTAGGCTAGGTAGACTTTTTCTCTTTCTACTATTTTTTTTATCTAATCAAAATAAATAAAATAAAATAAGTTTTTGTTTTTCATTTTCCGTCCTCAAATAATCGTCGTCTGATCATTCGAGAATTATCCCTACTCAGTCTATACCCATCACTAAAAATCTGAAAATTAAATAATTTTAAACAAAAAAAAAACGACTTCAAAAGGTAAACTAAAAGGAACAATTAAATTTACTTCGCACAAAGTAATACTTATTTTACAAGTGAAAATAATTATTACTTTGTGCGAAGTAATTTATTATTATACTTAGGTTTTGCAAATACGATTAATAAAGTATAGGCGTAGGATAGTTTGTTTTCAAGATATGAATGAGTTGTCATAGGTACATTTAAATTAGAAAAGTTATGTCAATATAAGTAAGATTTATGTTTTTCATGATATTTTTATTTATTAGTTTTCATGCTAGGGTACGGCTTGGGTTTTTTCTTTCTTTTGGACTTTTGTTATTTTGTCGTCTAAAGGAAGTTAGTACTTTAACCGTAAAGTCCCTAAGTAGGCTACATGTTTGTTAGCGTAGGTAATTAATAAATAAAAAACCGGGCAAGTCCGAGTTGGAATTGCGCACCGAGAGTAGACTTTTAAAAAATTTGGCGCTCGGCGCCAGCAGCGCAGCGTCGGTGTGAAAACGATCATCGTCTGCAGTCGCTGCGGCGTAAAGTCCATACAAATATCAGTACAGAGATCTTCGTCGCGTATATCAGCGTACTATCAAGTAGTCCCGTTCGCATAAAAGAAAAAAAAATATTATACATACAGACGAATTGAGAACCTCCTCCTTTTTTTGAAGTCGGTTAATAATACACGGTCATTTTTCGAGCTGGTAGGAATTGTTAGCATTTTCTTATAAAAAATACCTCAAAACATTTACGTCAAAAACGGCCATTATTTGACAGTAAACTATTATTATTAGTCCGCCATTGTACATTGTGCATAAAGTGTATAAAATAAATAAATAAATAAATAAATATTACTCCATCGGCCTACTTCTTTTGCCTATGCACGTCTAATACCGTGTATAAAGAAGCATTACTATAAATTAGTGATTTTAAATATCCAAACGACAGTGTTCATAAACTAAAAATGTATTTGAACTGCTGCCCTAAATCACTTTTCCACGCGTACGAAGTCGCGGGCACAGCTAGTCTTCAATAAAATTATGGGCCTGTATAACACCAAGCGGTGTTATACAGGCCCATAATTTTATTGAAGCTCTATATACTGAGCTCTATATATGTGGAGTTGTGGGTTTGAACTTTCAAAGACACGATTTAAAAGTTGAAATGTCAAAATATGACGTTTTAACTTTCACAGTCCATGTTCATGGAAGGAAGACCACCAAAGTTACGTAATCTGGTGATAACCTGGAAATTATTATTGTATTAATTGTAGATGTATTTATTTATGTTTCAATATCTTATAATTATTATTTTTTTATTTACTTATGCGCTGTGTTGTCTGAAAATAAATAGTCTTTTTTTGTTTTAAAATGTTACAGCCTATGAAGCATAAACCTACTTACCAAAGTACGGTTTAAAAATAACTGAAGGGATTTAAAGCTAATCAAAGTTTTGAAACATGGATTCAGATCTTTTATCTTTCAGTTTGTAATTACTTCGGGAATCTATTACCTTATTGATAAATCAGTAAATGAAACGAAAGGGTTGTCTACAATAATTTTGATTTTATGTAATTTGAATAAAGTTTTAATTCAAAATTAAAATACATAAGTATAAAGTTTGTTTTTGAAGGTCAATTTTGAAAATAAATTACAATTACCACTAAAAATACCTCAATTAGTACCTACACAGGTAACCGTGTGGGAGTATTTTAAATCGTAAAACTTTAACTTTTCATACATTTCGCAATGACTTCTTACCTGTACATAATATAAATAGAACTCTTATATAACGACTCCGTGGACTAGTGGTTCAGAGCTTCGCTCTCGACTGGAAGGTCTTGAATTCGATTCCCGAGTTGGAACAACAAAAATGTTGTTTTCAAGTTTGGTTAGCACATCGCAGGCTGATTGTCTGACAAGAAAGATGATCCATGCGTCGGATCATCGGATGGGCATGTAAAAAGTCGTTCCTGCGCCTGATCTCCTGCCAGTCGTGTCGGTTATCCGTCCCACTGGGCTACGAGAGTGATGGAAGAAAGAGTGCTTCAGTGTATTGCGCACATTGGATAACGATATTAATTTTGATGTAATTTGCTACTCTTAAAAAAATATAATATCTATGGATGTATAATATCTATGGATCTTTTAAACGTCAATCTAGCCCTGTGCTAAATATCCGAAGAACTTGTGTTACGGGTACCAAACAACGGAAATATATTTAATATTTTTATACTATACACATATTTAAGATTTTTATTATATCAATACACAAATTTAATACACATCTTTCAACTTTTTGTTCCTTCGGCGGGATTCGAACAGGCGACCTCCCGCTCGAGCATCAAAGCGCTCAACCACTGCCAGAGAGGTCGTCTTAAAAACAATATTGTAAACGGAATTCGGTCCCCTCTCATTTCACTTAGTTTCATAAAATCGACACTAAATTCTAAACCAAATTAGCGCTAGTGTCGTGTTCATCAGCCGCCAAATTCCAATCGATTGGAATTAATTTCCAGAGTAAGGGGGCAGCAATATATTATCACGGCAAACAGATTGAAGTCAAATAAAAGTACAAGTTGAGTTAGTTCGTGAGTTACGTCTCCGGGGAACTATATCACCGCCTATTCACTGATACGGCGCACTGGGATTACAACTTTGAACGCGAATAGCAAGTAGTCTGGTAACGTAACTGGAAGTAGTTAGGTATACCTATTAAAGGTTCCGTTCGGTGATAGTGCAGAACAGTTGAAATTTGCCAAGTTGAGTACTACCGTACGGCGTACCATCCTTTTCTCGAAACATTCAGTGTCGGATTAATCACGTAGCAAGAGTAGCAATTGCTATGGGACCCGCGCGAAAGAGGCCCCGCATATTTCACGCACATCTTTGCCTGAGCGTATTTGTTTACGTGAAACTTATTAATAAACAAAAACGTAAAACGTTACTAGTTTTCACTAAGACAATCCACGCCAGACACTAGGGACCTTGGCGTAAATAATTTCATCGTAAACGCATAAGTTCTACGAAAAGTTGCTTGTAAACGCGTAGAAATTCAGTCGGCTTGATAATAAGCTATTATAGTAGGTATTAAATATCTGCCGTATATTATTGTTCGGGTCAATACCCGTACAACCCGTGTTACCTAGATTTAGGGTTAATAATATAATAAGCAGGTCAGAGAATTTGCTATGGGCCCCACGCTTGCTTAATCCGGCACTGGAAACAGTTCAGGCCATTTTCAAACCCCTTTATCGTCGATGTGGATTAAACTAGAAGTCTGCATTTTTAGTTACTAAGTAAGCATTCTATAAGCACGGTATATTTTAAACTTCATTCAATTCGAAACAGAATTTTAAGAATTATAACTTCTGAAAGTTTCTTAATTTTTTCACTGACTCACTCACCCACTCACTGACGAAAAGTATAAGGCACTTCTAGCAGACGTAGAAGCTTAAAATTTAGAATACAAGTACGGTACTTAGTGTTTAGTGTATAAATAAAGAATGGGTAATCGCAATCTGATTTAATATGTATCACTAGTGAGATAAATATTATGTTGTTTTCATGTGATTGCCAAGTCAATCTACTTATTTATTTAAAACATGAAATATTTTAATAATATTGATTATGATCATTATAAGATGTTGTTAGACCGACTTACCCCAGCTTGGCATCACATGGATCTCACAACTTTTTACGGCAAAATACCTAAGTAGCGAGACTTGGCATTATTTTACAAGTTATGTTTTTGAATGGGATTTCTATTGCCGCTAAAGCAACTGTTGCAAAATACTGTAATAATACACAGTGCTCACATTGTAATAATAAGCGTAGGTAATATGATACTGTGATATTATAATTTAATGTAAATAAGCATATGAGCTATGCATTGTATACGGGCCTTATAATATTGTAACTCCTCACACAGCCGCAATACACAAGCTACGCGGTAAACGTGTTTTATTAATATTCCCTTTTGAGTAGTCTCTAGGTGTAGGTATATCCATAATAAATATAATATCCTAACTAAAATCTAAAAATACTTAAATTTATTAAAAAAAACTAACCTAATATACAAACGTGTTTTTTGCTCGTTTTGTACGGAATCCTTCGTGCTGGAGTCTGGCTCGCACCTGGCTGATTATTACTATACATAACCCCGGTGTCTGAAAGCAAATCAACCCCATAACAACTGAACAGTGTAAAAAAGTGGAACTATCGTCTTATTTTTTGCCAATTTATTTAAATTTTTTTAAAACGATTTCAACGCACTCCGGCCTGCGCGATGCCCCTTTCTCCTCCCTAGTCTCTCCCCTCTATCACTGGCGGCCAAAAATGTAATGAAGTAATTGTTTTAAATGTAATAACATAATGTTACGTGGTAATAAAACTAAATTTAAGGTACTCCCGACTTAGCGTGTAACATTCCTATCACATTTAGCAAACGACCTGATTACCTTGAATACCTGAACCGATTTCCATACAATATAGCTAAGAACACTCTCGACTGATAATATACCTTTCAAATAAAAAAAAATCGTATTAAAATCGGTTCAGACGTTTGGCAGAGATGACATAGACAGACATACCTATTGTGTCTGTTTGACAAATTTACACAAACACCTTTAACGACCGTCGATTTTGCGTCGGGGGTTAAAAATGATACTAACTGAGATACCGCTCTATGTGCCTAATTGATCAGTAACCACTTAATATTGTACAAAAACAAAATAAGTTCGAATATTTATTTGTAGATTCGAGAGCGCCATCTAGACTGCAAAATGTGCAAATAAAGTTAGATTTAAAAACTATGCTAGATGGCGCTCTTCTTGGTTAACTGTTACAGAAGATATTCTCCTAGTTCTGCTTACTTTAAAGAGATGGCAGATAAATCAAAATTTAATTTCTTTGCTTTTTTATTATAATTTTGATCAACGTAATGGAAAAAAATTGGAATTAACGTTAACATTTAATTCGGACATAGACAAGTTGAAAACTAATAGTGGAAATAAATTTAGTTTCATGTTATTTGGCCAGGCAATTCAGTCTTATGTCTTAGGGCGTGTTCCTTTAAGCGCTCTTTTTACACTGAACGCTCAGGAGCACGATTCTCGGGCAGTGGAAAAAAGTTCGAATATTAGTATATCCCGCTCGCACGCGCGCTAAATCTCATTTGCATGAACGGGACAGACCGATAGTAAAAACTAAGTTCGAGGCCTGAGAATTACGGCCCAGATCATTCTTATCGCACACAGTCGTTTCTTTAGCACAATAATAAAATTTTCGATCTGAACGTTTCAACAAACTTTACTGCTAGTGGAACGACTGACAGATGTCAAAATTTAACATTTCCTTTTTATCTCATAAATTCTATTTATATTTTAAATTAACAATAATAACTACATTATAAAAGAATCTATAATAAATTTGCTCGATCCATAACTTAAAAATAACATCGAGATCAGTGAAATCTAAGTAAACGTCAAAAACAAGATGGGATCATTCTGAGCGTTTTGAACAGTTTTTGACAGCTGACACCTGCTTGTGGAACACGAGTAAGAACAGTTCAAAACGATCTGATTCTTTAAAGTGCTAAAGAAACGCGAATCTGAACGAAAAAAACGTTATTTTCGTTTACTATCAGCTCCTGGAACACAGGGTAAGTACTAAACAATTAATTAAAGTAGAAGAAGCCAGAAGGAGAACTGTCAAATGGTATTTTAAGGACGCGAGTGCGACTTGTATTTTGTGTTTGGTTTTATTTAGATGTAATTTTCTAAATATTTTAAAATATCTGAAATACTTTGAAGTAACTACAAGTTTTAATTCGTCAGCGTTCACTGTCTAGTGATTTATCTCCAGGTAAGTTTTGTATTATGTTGAAACAGGTTACTCATTCAATGCCGGTTAAAACTTTTAATATCTTACGATTTCCTCTGCCTAAATAAACGTTTAATATATTTTATTTATATTCCTTTTACCACTTCACCAACACGTACGTCTGTAATTTATGAAGTCTGTTCCTTTGACTGTGTAAACATTGAGTATCCACATTACAAAACCTATTCCAGAATGACAAACGATGAGACACCATTACCTGAGGGCTGGGAAATGCGCACCAGTCGCTCCACGGGCATGACGTACTTTCTCAATACATACACCAAGAAGTCCCAATGGGACCGCCCAGAGGCCCCGGCAGACCAGGGCGAAGTCAGGTGTAGCCACATACTTGTGAAGCACGCTGAGAGTAGAAGACCTTCTTCTTGGAAAGAAGAGAATATTACTCGCTCTAAAGAAGAGGCGATGGATCTGTTGAAAAGCTACCGTAAACAGATTGTAGGTAATGATGAATCATTTGCCGACTTAGCTTCGAAACACTCAGATTGTTCATCAGCGAAGCGTGGTGGAGATCTGGGTTTGTTTGGCCGTGGTCAAATGCAGGCAGCTTTCGAGGAGGAGGCATTCAAACTGAAGGTCGGACAACTCAGCAAGCCTGTGGAAACTGACTCTGGTTTCCATATTATCTTAAGAACTGTTTAAACTTTACTTTAACCCTGGTAACAGAATTATCTAATGCTACTTAAAGTAAAGAGGCTAATTCACAGGCTATCTCTCTCAGAAGCATGTGATTTTAAGGCCACTAAATTTTAAGTATTATCTAAAATTAAATCTGTTACAATAGTGTAGCTGTGTGTTGTAATACCAAAATGTGTAACATTTAAATCCAATACTAAAATATGAATTGGCCATCATTTTATTTTTATATGATTAAATGTCCTTAATGTCATACCTTTGTTTTTATTTCCTTTTGTAATTTAAAGTCAGTGAAACTTATACATGGACTAAACATTACTAATATAATTATCGGAACAAGTATTAGTTAATAACAATTTAACTCTAAAAAACTGTACTTGAAAGAACCAGGAGAACTGATTTAATTAATATTATAATATATAGCAATATCTCACAAAAACACATACAACCAATAAGCAAAATATGTGTGATTAATGAAAATAAATTGCTGTTTGTTAGTCTTGCTAAAAATCAAGAACAGCTGAACTGATTTGGCTATTATTAGCCTTGAAATATTCTCAACAAAGTGGGCATATGTCAGCTAGTAGTTTTACACTTCTTTTAGCATGCTTATGAATACAGTTACACATTTGCTTTGCAAATTGTGTTTTTTCCAGAATATTGCTGTAAATTCTTCCAGAATGTTGATGTAATATAATTTATTTAATTAATTTCCTATTAATTAAATTGTACCCTTTCTAATTTCAGTAACTGTATAAACTATGATTTATAATATCAATAAACTTTAAATATTTGTTATTTTCTCAGGCAATGTTCTGTTTATAAATAAAGTTTTAATTGGAATTAGAATGAGTAACCTCTGCACATATTTAAGACCTCGTAGGTGTAAGATATGCTTATAACAGCTGTGCCTCATTGTAGATAAATGAAATATCATATTTTCTAAAAATGAAATAGGCTATGTTATTCAGGATGTTGTTAAAAATCTACTGCACCTTTGGTTAAAGTGAATTGTTTTTTATTTGTTACCAATTAGGAGCCAATTAAGTAGGTGACGTTTTTTTTTGCAAAATAAGTAGTGTATTATAAAATAGCATAAGTAGGGAAAAAGACAGCCAAGAATACTTTCATTACATTTTATTCTTAACATTATTTCATAAATTATATAATATATTTAAATTTAATAAAAATTATCTATAAGCCTCGCTTAGGACATGAAAGTGGACAGGGTTTACATACATTAGTTTATAAATTCCGACTTCAAGTGCCAATCTAACCAACTGTTCACTTGAAGATAACCGTGGATTAATATCATGTTATATCTGTTATTAATTGTATTAATGACAGAGAAGGCATGATATATAGGCAAAGCAATGTTAGTGACATTGGGACTTCTTCCTGTTTAAATAAACTTAAACTAATTGCATTGATAGTCTTTAACAAATCCAGCCATTTTGTTAAAGATCCAGTTCTGTAATATCACAATTTACCGGGAATCTGGACTAGCCTGTCGTTTATGTAGTCTTCTGAGAGTCTCGCAGTAAAACTATTGTGTTGAGTGCTGCATCCTTCACGTCTTGGGCCGTTGGAGACCAGATAGGTCCAATGATGGGTGGAGCTCTCTTCCCACCCCACGCACTGAATTTCAGCTTCCTCTTGCCATCTTTCTTCAGGTAAACATTGGAGTAAGTTTGCCCAGGTCTGAATAACTTGGGCAGGGATTCCAGAAAGGTTTTGAAGGGCATATCTCGAAATGTTGGATCGTCCATTTGGCTGTTCAAAGGCAACACCTTGATCGATTGCCTTTTGTCCTGTGGCGTAAAATGCATGCCAGCCACGCTTAGAGTGTCTCCAGGAGGGTAGTTCGAAACGAATCTCGTCAGTTCCGGAACTGCAGCGGATATAATTTTCGCACTCCTAGTTTCCGGTTTGAAGATCATCTGCCCGCTTCTTTTGCCTCCCCACGGGCTGAAGCGAACTCTCTTCGGCATGCTCGGTTCTCGAATACTCGGTGATCGCTTCCAAGACCACATTCTTTCGATGTCCGATCGTTTTCCACCCCATGGACTGAAGCTTCTCTTTTCCATGGCGTCCAGTATTTCGGTTTGGTTGTCATCAGTCGCGCTGGCTAACCCCGCCATGATTGCCTCGGGTTTCTCGTTATGGTTCTCGTCTACGTCATTGACGGACCAGCGTTTTTCTTTATCAGTCGTTTCCACAGTTCTCCTCAAGCGTTGGGCCTGGTTTTTCTCACGTTCGTGGTTGCAGTAAGGGTTGTCGTTCTGGTCGTAGTTGAGGACGCCTTCGTAATCGTTCCTGGAGAATGGCAGGCCGAGGTAGTAGGGTGGCGGGTAGGGGGAATCCAACGCGACGTCATCAGGACCCACGGTGTTAATGTATTGGGGGCTGGCAACGCCGAACCACGAGAAAATCAAAATCCAATAGTGAGCCATGATCCTGGAATAGAAAGAAAATGTGTTTAGAAACATGAAAATGTTCTTCACATCTTTTGAGGTCCAATTGTCCTGATTTATACCATTAGAAATATGGATAATTTGAAAATACGTAATATTATTATTTTGATAGAAAAGGATTACGATTTTTTAACTTAAAGTACTCCATACAGAAACTGGTATACGCGACCCGGAAGAACCAGTCCTCCCTCACCTCCCTGGATAATGCCACTAGAGTAACAATTTTTCCTGAATATTTATGTATACTACTAGCTGTGCCCGCGACTTCGTTCGCGTGGTTTTTTAGTGACTTAGCCGTTTATGCAGCGTACGCAATGAAAGTCCCCAAAAGTAATTAATAATTTTCCCCGTTTTTGCAACATTTCTCACTGACGCTTCGCTCTTATTGATTTTTCAAATCGGACCAGTAGTTCCTGAGATTAGCGCGTTTAAACAAACAAACAAACTCTTCCGCTTTATAATATTAGTATAGATTAGTAAGTCCCTATTCTTATGTCCCTATTTTTTTTTATTCATAAATTAATTATAAAAGAGATATGGACGTTCAAAACCCTAAAAAATATTGCCAGATTTTCGGCTGTGTTTAAACATCCAGGAAACGAATTGGAGTTATTTTTTCACCGACACATGTCAAAGTTAATCCTTCATTGAATATCATGTTATCCCTCTCGTATTTCAATATACCTATTCAATGAATCAGAAGGCATAGTATTTTAACAAGCCGTTAACACTAACAAGCGTTGACGAAAACGGGACTATTATCTAATAAAATAAAAATAGTCACACCAACAGTTTCTGATGGGATTGTTCTGGGATTGTTTACATTAAGAAATTAAAACTATCTAACGAATTATATTAGGTAAATTTAGTAAAATGCTGAAAGGAGTTGCAAGCTCGATTTTGATAAAAAAAACTATAATGCGCATTTATAATGCACAGTAATATTACAGAAATGACTTGCGCTTTTTCCACTATATTACTTATTTAACATCAAATTTATTAAAGTACACGACCTGTTTCACTTTAAGTCCCGATTTCACCAAGGCTTGTTAGTGATAACGGCTTGTTAAAATACCATGAATACGAGAGGGATAGCATGATATTTAATGAAGGATTAACTTTAACATGTGTTGGTGAAACTGGCACTAAGTCTACTACACCTGATGATGACTGAGTCGAAACCGGTCGTGTACCTACTTTAATAAATTGTATGTTAAATAAGTAATACAAGTGGAAAAAGTGCAAGTAATTTTTAGATTATATATTACTATTATATAGTATGAATTTTCACCAAGAACCTACAGTACATTCAATAACACAAATATATTCTCTCCTCACTTATAATAGGCGTGAAGCATTTATTGAAAATATTTAATAAGTACTTATTTTATAAAACGTACATCCCTTTCTTTCCTTAAGTTACTAAAATAACATTCGAATTAAAACAATGATAGGTAATTACCAAAAAACAATTCTAGTTAAGTTAAGAAACACGTCTTATTTTGAGTTCGCTCTGGGGGCGCGATAATATTTAGCCTAACTTCATTACAACATACGCCTGGCAAATTATAATTAGTTGTGCCCCTTTTCGTCAAGTTTCGGTGTTGCTTTAGGTAAAAATATCAGTGTAAGCGATCCCTTGCATACATAAATTCGAAGATTTAATGTTATTCAAATGTAAGTAAATGGTTAAAAATCTGTTCGAAAAATCGAATCTTATCCGCTTATTATTAAAGTTTGTTATCATGGTAGAATGTATGGACTTCTTGCAGGGGCGTAGCTACCGCTGTATCTTATTAGCAGTCCCCTGGTAACGTCCCTGACGTGTGTGAACATCAGAAATTACAAAAGTAAAATTACTTAAAGTATTATTACTCTTTAGGCGTAAAGGTTCAAAGGTTGGCAACCCTACATTGGTTATCGCGGGCTTGTTTATTTATGCAAACATTTTTTTTCTCCTATGAGAAATGTTTACGCTACATACGGCCCCCAAACAAATTTTTATACGAGGCCCCGCCAAGGCACGCTACGCCACTGACTTGTTGTAATCTCTACCTCTAAATTCGATACCACGATATTCGGGTCGAGAGCCAAGCTCTGAACCACTAGACCACGGAGGCAAGCTACAAATAATTACTGATCTCTAATAATATCTGGATATTAATTCACTACTTGCCGCGGGACGTCTTTCATAAATATGGCTATACTTGATAGCTATAGGAGAAAACACCACGCGCTAGAGAAATACAAAATAGGTATTTATAAAATCTTTTAGTGTCTTGCAGAGTCTTAACTAGCCAGCATTAGCGCGATAGAGACAATTGCAGCTTGAACTGAAATTGCAAGAAATCGTCGTTTAGGAGACCCCGGCTTCCGATTTAGGTACTTTTTTCATTATTAAACTAAAAAAAGGCTTGGCTATGTTCCAATATTTTAATTTTATTACAATATATATTAGATTTTTTTTCGCGATGTTTGAACACAGTAATCTGGTACCTAATTATTTTACTAAAAAAAGTACTAATAGTACATAGAGATATTCACGAAAAAATGTTACTTTAGCGGCATTATCCAGGGAGTAAATAAATAGGGGTTGCGCAGACCCCTATTTCGACATATAGGGAAAAGCGCCCGTTTATATATTATAGGTAATAATAATAATATCTATGGACGCTTCACACTACGTCAACCTGGGCCTAATTCTCAGGCTTCGAACTTAGTTTTTACTATCGGTCTGTCCCGCTTACGCAAATGAGATTTACCGTGCGTACGAGCGGGATATACTAATATTCGGAACTAACTTCGAGGCCTGAGAATCGCCGCCCTGGCCCCGTGCTAAGTACCCGAAGAACTTGTGTTACAGGTACCAGACAACGGAAATATATTTAATACTTTTATACTATACACTTATTTAAGATTTTTAGTATATTATACACAAATTTAATACACATCCATGACCCAGGAACATTGAAAACTTTTTTTTTGTTCCCTCGGCGGGATTCGAATCCGCGACCTTTCGTTCGAGTGCCAACGCGCTCAACCAACTGCGCTACGGAGGTCGTCAAATTAAAAATTAATTTCTACGAATTTGTAGGTTCTTTAAATAAGAAGTGTAATAGAAAAGTTTAAAGTATAACTACGATTTTCAATCATGTTATGCAATAATTGTAAGTCGCATTTTAATTTCAACAGTATTTACACTGCACATGTTCCCAGAACTCTGCTGATTCCGATAAAAGTAATACTTGTTCTGGAGCTCAGATTGGATATTAATTTTTAAGTTTTCTCCCGACTCTAGTATTTTAGCGATCTGTTGTACAAATTTCCGGAATCGTAAAAAAAACCTATAGGCGTTTGAAAGATCAGTAAAGTAATGATAACTTATATCTTCTCTTCTTTCTTATATATAAGAAAATGACATGCTGTTCGTTAGGTCTCGCTAAAACTCGAGAAAGGCTGAACCGATTCGGCTATTTTTGGTCTTGAAATGTTCGTGGAGTCCAGGGAAGGTTTAAACGGTTTGTATGCTCAACGTAGTGGGCACGGGTCAGCTAGTAATTGTATGAAAATCATAACAGTGCCATTACAAATGACAATACATTACTTTGCGGAACTTTCGCATGTTGGGCTACTGAACGTAAAGAAACATATTCATAGCTCCCAAACGGATGAACCGAGATGCTTAAAAGATCGAGAGTATTCTTACGCCCGGTTTCTGAAAGGCTGATCAAATTGATCAATTGATCAAATCAGCTAAACTGAACGCTCATTGGTGAAAACAGTGACTGCGAAGTGATGTTCACGAATCAGCGTTCAGATTAGCTGATTTGATCAATTGATCAATTTGATCAGCCTTTCAGAAACCGAGCGTTAGATATTAATTAAAATAGCTTTTAAATTAAAATAGAACTCATTTTCATCTTTTTGCTAAAAGATGGCCCGTGCGAGTTCTCTACGCCGCGCGCCGGTTCATCCTGGCGGGTTAGAGTTTAAACGGTGGTAGTTTTTTGGAGGTTTCATTTGGAAATAAAATATTTTTTCGGGCTTTTACTATTAGAATTTAATAAATGCTAAGTTTTACCATTAACAGCTAGTAAAATTTGGTTGTTGGTCGGGAATAAAACAAAGATTAATTTATTCATATATAGATTATTCATTTATTTCAGTCAAAAACTTAGGTACCTACATATTTTTGTGTAGGCAGCATAGTAATATCACAGTTAATAATAATATTATAGTGGTAATTTACTTACCAAGACTTACCAAGTGAATGGTGGTAAAAGTGGGAATCGCTAAATCATTCTTCTTTTACCACTCAGAGTTGGTAAATATTAAATATTATATTTCCGCCGTCTGGTACAAACCCTTCGTATAATAACCACAGGGCCTGATTGACGTGGTGTGAACCAAAGACGTTATAATGAAAGCATAATGTAGGAATAATGATACTATTAAATAAATGTCTAAACATCTAAATTTATAAAGTTCTTTTATAAATTTCTTCCGCTCGAATTTAAAATATAAAACTTCCTTCATAATACAATTATTTGAGGCAAATATTGTTGTTCCACTTGGGCGCCTAGCTGTATTCTTTGATCAGTTCTCAGTTTAATACAGTACACTGCTCTCGTAGGTTAAATTGTTTGTATACTACGCTTTTGTTATGACAGTTAAGATTTTAAGCAACATTTTTTAATAAGAAACGATGGAAATCAAAACAAAATGGCGGATATGAGCGCCAAAAAATGCTTTGATCAGTTCTCAGTTTAATACAGTCAGATGCATTCGTAGGTTAAGTTGTTTTTATACTACACTTTTGTTATGACAGTTAAGATTTTAAGCAACATTTTTTAATGAGAATCGATGCAAATCAAACAAAATGGATATGAGCGCCAAAAACTATGTACAACCAGCCAAAAACTATGATGTATGCTTTGATCAGTTCTCAGTTTAATTCAGTACAATGCTTTTGTTATGACAGTTAAGATTTTAGGAAAAAAATATTTATTAATGAGTATCGATGGAAATCAAAACAAAATGGCGGATATCAGTGCCAAAAAATGCTTTGATCAGTTCTCAGTTTAATACAGTACATGCTCATTGCTCATGCAGTGTTTAAATTGTTTTTATACTACGTTTTTGTAATGACAGTTAAGATTTTAAGAAACATTACTTATTAATGAGTATCGGTGGAACATACATTTCTTTCGTATGTATTTTTATTTAAACTATACTTTGGTTATGACAGTTAAGATTTTAAGCACCATTTTTTTCTAGAAAATATTAGTGGCATAATGAGCTTTATTTTTTAATGTTAAGTAAAAATTGTCATTTTGTCTATTGTTTCGTTTGACGACCTCCGTAGCGCCGTGGTTCAGCGCGTTGGTGCTCGAGAGGTTGCGGGTTCGAATCCCGCCGAGGGAACAAAAAGTTTTCAATGTTTCTGGGTCTTGGATGAGTATTAAATTTGTGTATTAATATAATAAAAATCTTAAATATGGGTATGTATAAAAGTATTAAATATATATTTCCGTTGTCTGGCACCTGTAACACAAGTTCTTCGGATACTTAGCACAGGGTCAGATTGACGTGGTGTGAAGCGTCTATAGAATATATCAATAAAGATATTATGTTTCATAGACAAAATTGCTATTATACTAGGTACTCGTGCAGGATCACGCAACATCAGTACTTCTATTCTGGTGTAGACAAAACGCATTCCTACGGTCTCATGCTAGACCTATTCTATCTGGAAAAGTTTAAGAAAATCGCAGATAAACAGTATGTCATTGTTGAAGCGACCTTAACTCGCTAGTGATTGATGAACGAAACGCGTACAAAAACTTATCGCATACAAACATATAACGGGTGTAAAAAGAGCAGTCACAATAACTTTGGGATATGATTATACTACCTTTTCCCATTCTAGAAATGTTTTTTTATTCATTTTTAATTTAATTATAAAATAAAAATTTCTAAAAAAAATTTTTTCGGCTTTATTATTATTTTTGCGACAAAAAAATAAGAAATGGTAAAAAGAAAAAATATTTTTTTTTTAGTTTTTGACAAAAAAAATATTAAAAAATACATTTTCGAAATAAAGAAAGGTAGTATAATCGTTTCTCAAAGTTACTGCTCTTTCTACACACTGTATTTACTAAAAATCAGCTAACTGTGAGTCGTGCACGTATCGGGTCAAAACGGCAAAAATACGTTTTGTGTAATACCTACCACACTCATTGAACGCCTCCGTGATCTAGTGGGTTAGAGCCTAACTCTCGACACGGAGGTAGTCGGTTCGATTCTCGAGTTGGAACAACAAAAAATGTTGTTTTCAAGTTTGGTTAGGACAATGCAGTGATCACCTGATTGTCTGACAAGAAAGATGATCCAGGCGTCGGATGGGCATGTAAAAAGTCGTTCCTGCGCTTGTTCTCTCGCCAGTAGTGTCGGTTTACAGTCCCACTGGGTTATGAGAGTAAAAGGAAGAGAGAGTGTCTTTGTGTATTGCGCACACACTTGGGCACTATAAAAATAACTCCTGCGTTGTTAGCCTGGTTTCTATGAAACCGTCTACTGACGTCGGTGAGAGGAGCTAGTATATTGAATCAGAACATAATATAACAATTATAAATTGATACATTAGTTTATGATTGGTGTCAACAGGAAACCGGGAAAACCCGTGTATTTTAAAACCACACAATTGTTAGTTTTTGAACAGTTGTAATTATGAAACAGGTCGAATGCACGTGAGTTTGGCGCCAAATTAACTGACAGCTCAATTATTGCCAGGTGCGAAATTATTATATTTTTTCGTGTGGCAATTAATTTGGTGATTAAAAAACTTAAATGATTGCGTTTAGTGTATCTGGCGATTTTCACAAGCGATTTTTTTTCGAATTTCGATTTTTTTCGAGAAAATTCGTTTCGACGATACGATTTATTTATCGCTGCGATATCTCTCGCTCGCAACGAGTAGAATGCGGGTACTACTGAAAAATAATCAGCACGACCAAACTAATCTAAATCTAAATTTTTCTAAAGATGATCTAAATCCATCCAGTAGTTTCTTAGAATTAAGTTTATTGACGCGAAGACAGCAGCGCAACGTATCCAATTAATGCACCAAAACCTTCCTTGAAAACTACGCTACTTATTATTGAAAACAGCATAAAGTTCGGTGCAGTAGTCTTTGAGTTTTCCGCGAACATACAGACTGACGCGGCGGAGAACTTTGTTTTACATTGTGTAAGGAAGTGTAGATTAAGTTATAGATGTATTTAATAATAATATAATATCTATGGACGCTTCACACCACGTCAATCTGGCCCCGCGCTAAGTATCTGAAGAACTTGTGTTACATGTACCAAACAACGGAAATATATTTAATACTTTTATACTATACAAATATTTAAGATTTTTATTATATTATACACAAATTTAATACACGTCAATGACCCAGGAACATTGAAAACTTTTTGTTCCCTCGGCGGGATTCGTACTCGCGACCTCTCTCTCGAGCACCAACGCGCTCAACCACTGCGCTACGGAGGTCGTTTGATAGTGGGGAGGGAGAAGCGATTATAGACCCTTCAGGGCTTCACTTACTTTAAACAAATGGAATACAAAATGAGCCTTTACAAAGCGAATGGACAGATAGTTAATAAAACATATTTTGTTTCAAGGCTCGACTTGGCAAATGAAAACACAACGTAAACGTGCTACTTCTATAATAGTTGTGAGGATCTTTGTGACTGTTTCATGCCAAAACTACCAAACGGATTTTGATGAATTTGGTATATTCTTTAAAAACTTAGGCTCTCTTAGTTTTAGATAAACAACAGCATATTAGGATTTGACCTTGGACTAACAGAAAATTTATAAAAAAAAACTTTACACGATTACGTAAATATAGCCTATGTGACCCGGGATATTATTACGACACTATTGACATACAAGTTTAGAGTCCAAAAAAAAGAAAGTTTAGAGTCCGTACAACAAAAATTTCTCAGATATCTGAGTAACAAACATCATTTGCGTCAGGTATTACCTGAGTATGAGGACCGCCTTCAACATTATGGTCTTACTAGTTTAGATCAACGTCGTAAAGTTATGGACCTATGTGTACTCCACAAGATCGTTAATGGTGTATTCGGCGATGATTTACTTTCAAGCATTAACTTTTCTATATGTCAAAGATCTAGACGTAAGCCAGTACTTTTTACTACTCCACCGTTTAAAAATAACATAGGACGCAATAATCCCCTCCATCGTATGTGCCAATTTTATAACGACATAATAAGTTTTAAGAATAATGCTGAAATCGATATCTTCCATCAAAAATTGACACACTATAAGAAAACTTTGTTTAAAAATTTAAATAGAGAGATCTAATATACTTACTCATTTTCTTTATGAAGACGTTGAATAACATTTTTTACATAGTTTATAACTACTAGTACCTACTAAGAATGCTGTGTACAATATTAGATTAATGAATTTAAAATGTATGTTGTGATATATTGTGACTATGTGTAAAACTTAGTTCATTAATTGTTTTTGTACCTTAACTAAATAAATAAATAAATAAATAAATAAATAAATACAGAGACAGCCAAAATCTGTACCCTTTTGGCTTTGCCGTTGTGGGGTAAAATAGTGTGATTTTTAATAATCTGGAGGTCGCGGGTTTGAATCCCGTCGAAGGAACAAAAAGTATAGTGTTCCTGTGTCATTGGTGTGTTTAATACATATCAATGACACAGGAACACTATACTTTTTGTTCATCATAAAAATCTTAAATATTTGTATAGTATAAAAGTATGAAATATATTTCTGTTATCTGGTACCTGTAACACAAGTTCCGATACTTAGCAAGTGGCCAGATTGACGTGGTGTCAAACGTCCATAGTTTTTTCCAGCTTTCGTGATTCCTACTTTGATTATAAAACTTTTTTGTACAAAAATCTAAATAAGCCTTCAATTGTCAGGAGACAACACGATCGGAATAATCAGGCAGCTGAGAGCTTCTCAATAATTTAGCGGCGGCGCCCTCATTTTGAGGACGGACACTGAATTTTGAGTGAAAATCGCGACCCGGCTCTGTACGAGGCACAACTATTTTACATGTATGACATAGTGGCATAAGGTTACCTACGAACGATTATCGGCGACGGATTTTATGTAGGTAAAAAAGAAGATAAGAGAAGAAGGAATCAGTTGCAAAAAGACAAAAAATCGATCAGAAATAGTATGTATAGCTCGTCCCTGATAAATTTAACCTAAACGTAAACAAACCATCGAAATTTTCCCTTATTCACTTATTGTGCACACTTATCAACACTTTACATGTATATTAAAGGTTAAACTTAATTATCCAATACATTTTATAACAATTAAACAATAAAAAATATGTTCAAACATGGAATGAAAATTTTTTACAGAAAAAATACGCCATTTTGACACTGCCGATTGTAGAATATAAGCCTGTAGTCTATGGATTCATAGCAAACAAAAATCATTGTATTAATATTGGCCAATTGGCATCACTGACTTGTCTTTGGTTGTGTCATAGACTAGTTGTTTACGTTTAGGTTAAATTTATCTCGGACGTATATCCGATCCGGGATAAAAAGTGTCCGCACTTTGACTGAGGTACTCAAAGTGGGGTCACTTTTGGGATCGTTTCTGATACTCAAGGCTTGGCATTTGTATATTATTGTAAAGTTTCAAGCAAATCCATTTAGTACTTCTGCCGTCTTTATCACAAACAACTCGGTTGGAGGTAAATTTTGAGTAAATCGCGTTCAAAGTTTTGTTCTACATTTTGTTGTCTATGTGAATCGAATAGGAATATTTCAAACTAGCTGTTCCAGCGACTTCGTTCGCGTGGTTTTTGAGTACCTAACTTAAACCGTTTATGCAGCACACTCAACGAAAGTCCCCAAATGTGAATAATTTTCCCCGTTTTTGCAACATTTCTCACTGACGCTTCGCTCCTATTGGTCGCAGCGTAATGTTATATAGCCTAAAGCCTTCCTCTATAAATGGACTATCCAACAAAACAAGATTTTTTCAAATCGGACCGGTAGTTCCTGAGATTAGCGCGTTTTAACAAACAAACAAACTCTTCTGCTTTATAATATTAGTATAGATGAGTATAGATATTATTTTTGTTTTGTTAAGTTCAATGTGGATATTATATTTACATATTTAGTTAATTTATGATATTTTTACGATGGTTGGACTAGTTATTAGTTTGGAATGGATCCACCCACATATTTTGTTTATGATTAACAAAATAATCAAAAGTATAACAGCTATAAAAAATTGGGTAATAGATCCTGGTAGATCTTGTTGCGGTGATTCCGAATATGTTATTAACTGATTTTCGCCAAATGCGTCTATTGCTTATGGTAAGGGAGGCTGAGTTTTTGCGTGGGAATTTTTCAAACATAGATTTGACGACCTCTGTTGTTCAGCGGTTAGCAATCAAGACGTAGGTCTCGGGTTCGAACCCCGCCGAGGGAACAATAAGTTATCAATGTTCCTGGATGTGTATAATTAAAATCATAAATGTGTGTATAGTATAAAATATTGAATATATTTCCGTTGTCTGGTCCCGTAACATAAGTTCTTATGACACTTACCACGGACCAGATGGACGTGATGTGAAACGACTATAGATGTTATTAATATTATTACACATTATTACAATATTTCGCGTTGTGCTATTAGCAAGGATATGAATAGTATAATATGATCGAATCGTTTTCCATTTTAGCCTTATTTGTGTTATTAAAATACGTTAACGGTTGATGTTTAATATTTGGAGTCGTGAAACGTAAATTAATACAATGATGTGTGTACGAATATGAATCATTAAGTATACTTCAAATTTCATAACCAAAAATTCAAAAAAATTGTTTGAAACAAGTAATTGTACATATTGTGAGTGTATCTTATGTATCAATATTAAAAACATGCCTCAAAGGGCCGAAGAAGTCGCTAGCCGCTATCCCTTACATTGGCTGGTTTGGAACGATAAACACGAAGAACTAAAAACTGCCCTTCAGTCCAATAAGGTAGCCGTAATTTTAATATCACCCTTTTAGGGTTCCGTACCCATAGGGTGAAAACGAGACCCTATTACTGCCTATCGCCAAGCTATATCTCGTAAACCGAATTTTCCACAGATTATGTAGCTATTCCCATAACATGAGAACAAAAAAGATATTGATAGAGCTATTAACGTGATCTTTTAGCTATTTTGTTCAAAACCCTTCGTTCTTCGGTTCGGTTTTGTACACTTATTTTTAAACCCTTATTGCCGTTTGCGTAGAACTGGTAAGCGTGATGAAAACGTTTTTAATACCGTGGGGAGAACTATAACTTTAAACAGGTTATGAAACTTCTATTGGTGCATAAAACTTCAAAATGGCGGCGTGCAAATTGTTTTTTCATTTGGATGATAAAAAATAAACCAAAACCCGGCGATTTTAATTTTATAGACCCAGTGGCACTCTCACAGTAAACACGACACCTTGCAAACTAATAATAAATAAAACAAATCTATACTAATATTATAAAGAGGAAAGATTTGTATTTTTGTATGTAACGAGTTAACTCTAAAAGTACTGGACCGATTTTAATAATTCTTTTTTCATTAGAAATCTACATTATCACTGAGTAACATAGGCTATATAAAAATCAATTGCTGTTTGTTAGTCTCGCTAAAACCCCTAGTTCAGCTGAACTAATTCGGCTATTTTTGTTCTTGAAATATTCGTGGAAGTCCCGGGAAGGTTTACACGATTTCCATGCTCAACGAAGTGGGCACTGGTCAGCTAGTACACAATATATGAATGACCTGAATTTTAACCGACTTCCAAAAAAAAGAGAAAGTTCTCAATTCGGCCGGTTTTTTTTTTATTATATTTTTCTACGAATTAAATATTTTTTGTTTATGTTATAATGAACTCTAACTTTAGTTTAAATATGTCCCATGTGAAAAATTACACTCTGTAGACTACGAAAGTACATGGGCTACTTTTTACGGCAAAATGTACGGTACCAGTTTTTTAACAAACATGAACGAGGGCAACACATACCTAGTATAATAAATTAATATTAAGTAGTCCTCGAAAATTCCAAGGCGCAGCCGCAATAATGTCAAACAAAAAAAACTAGATCAAAGCCATCTGTTTGGGAGGTACGACGACAGAAACACACACGCACACAGACACGTCAAAGTTATATATTATCTGTTTTTGTCGTGGGTAAAATACATACAAACATATCGGTGGAATGATTGTTTTCTTTCCATGAAATGCATTCGACAAGCGAAGGAAGTTTACATACAAACAAACATTTTTAGAGTTTTTCTGATACTCTAACACATGTTTGTAAACTAATTACTAATTGACTTACACGGTGAGTTTTAAACGTACTGCATAATAATTTCACTACAGCCGGATATTGCCTATACGATAGAGTCAAACATAATTTAAGTATAGGTAGTATTTAATAAATAAAATATCTTTACATTTGTCATTTTATAATTACATATTTTGTTAACATAGTCTTAAAATAATTAATTGACATAGAAATTGTAACTTGTATCGATAACGAGGTCATCTTAAATTATTAGTAACCAGCTGATTTTGTTTTTATTACTTAGCTGATATTAATGTAATTCAACAGGCATAATTGTCCTACAAATTGCGTGGTACCTAAACTAAGCAATGCTTGTAATATAGATCTCCAGGCCCACATAATGTTACTATTGCATTCTATTTGTAAGTTAGATAGTGGACCATATTAACAGCAGATGCGACAAAAAATTATAGTATTAGTATCTGTATAGCAGTGTATAGCAGCGAAAAACCAATAATGGTTTATGTTACACTGTGTACATTAAGTTTTTTACGTATTTTATTGAATAAATAAAAAAAACTCGTAGGTTTTTAATTTTTTTTAATTACTATCTATAATTTTTAATTGTATAGTGTTTTATGTTATCAAATCCGTCCAATAGTTTCGAAGCATACTCAATGCATTGTTTGCCTTGAACATGCAACAATCAAATTATTCCTCAATTAATATTTTTTAATTATTTTCGCGCAAAAATATAGAGTACCTACTTACTCGTAAGTACTATTTTTAATAGTTAATGGAATCAGGCGTTACTTTGCGGAAATCCATAGCATAAAATTCAAATCTATGTTAATAAATTATAAAGCGGAAGAGATTGTTTGTTTGTTTAAACGTGCTAATCTCAGGAACTACTGGTCCGATTTGAAAAAATCTTTTTTTGTTGAATAGTCCATTTATAGAGGAAGGGTTTAGGCTATATAATATTACGCTGCGACCAATAGGAGCGAAGCGTCAGTGAGAAATGTTGCAAAAACGGGGAAAATTAATTACATTTGGGGACTTTCATTGCGTGCGCTGCATAAACCGCTTAAGTCACTCAAAATCCACGCGAACGAAGTCGCGGGAACAGCTAGTATATTATATCTAGCAATATCCCGCGAAACATGTGCTTGTTTCGCGGGATATTGCTAGATATAATATATTTAAATTTTATACTATTTTTAAATTAAATTAAGAGGCGTCGGATTTAACTTATTCAAACAACTAATTATATAACTGCGCTAAGCGACATCATCCACGTAATACATATAGCGATTTAAATTTTTTAAACATTCTTTAATAGCGAACAGCAGTGCAATTCTCAAGGGACTTGAGGCTGTGCTCGTCGCTATTATCACGAATGTCACCGCCGTCACATAGTCGGTGCGATAGTTGTCAATAGTAAAAACTAATCTTCAGGGCCCTAATTCTCAGGCCTCGAACTTAGTTTTTACTATCGGTCTGTCCCGCTCATGCAAATGAGATTTAGTGCGCGTACGAGTGGGATATACTTAATATTCGAACTTTTTTCCACTGCCGCCTGATCTCCCGCCAGCCGTGTCGGTTAACCGATACACTGGATTATGAGAGTAAAAGGAAGAGAGCGTCATTTTGTATTGCGCACACACTTGGGCACTAAAAATTACACCTGGAGCTGCCCTGGTTTCAACGATATCGGTCACCGACACCGAAATCGGTGTGGGCAGATATTTAGCCTATAATTATTGTCCTCGATATGTGAGCTATTCAACTCTGATTTTTTAACACGTAGTTCCTGAGATTAAGTGCCAATTTCACTAACACATGTTAAAGCAAAACTTCATTAAATATCATGTTATCTCTCTCGTGTCATCAATGAATGAAAAGGCATGGTAATTTAACATTAAAGTAGATACACATAGATAAAGAAAAGTACGTCTAATACCGGATTTCTGTTTTCGTTACTAGTTAATCTATTCAATAGCACTTTTGATTGGTTATTGCAAACGCATTATCTAATATAGATCCTAGCCAGTCCCATCCAGAGTAAAGGAAGATAGTATCATTGTGTATTGCGCACACACTTGGGCACTATAAAACACATGCTTGATTTTCCTGGTTAAAAAAAAAACTACTACCGTTGTCGAAATCGACGTGAGGCGCTAATTTTATTACATTGTCTTTCCCTATCTCTATGTAGAGAGTAGATTAATATTTTAGTATATAATAAAATAAATGTTTGTTAAATTCATTAATAAATTAAAGGCAAATCCTAACACATAAGTTTTAAATAAGGTGTAAAAAACTGAAAAATCATTTTGTAATTTTTTTATGTTAAAATTTTATCTACTATCATTACTTGCTTAATTACACCTACCTGCTATATATCCTAACATATTATTGTAACATTAGTTTTATATTTCATTTTAAAATTCCAATAACATATTATGTTAACTATAATTATAATAAAGCCTTACGCTGGCCAAAAGTTAAAATATTTTTCTAATTATACAAAACTTACCTTACAAACACATATCTGGTCCAGGCTCTGATGAATATATACTATGCTATATACTGTATATGTGTACTGGTTGTCAATTCAGGGTGTTATGATTTTGTTGCGCTCGGACCGCCCCTTATATATCTCGGTGCTGGTAGCGTCGGCAGAAACGACCACGACTGCGCGAGAACAAGACACATATTATATTTCAGTAATTATATTTTGTAACTTATGAAGTTTTGAATAGATAATAAATATTCAAAATTGAATCATTGAATAATAAATAAAATTGCTCCCCTCACAGATTTCGGTTTCGGTGCCGATTTAATTGAAACCAGGCCAGCTACGCAGGAGTTATTTTATAGTGCCCAAGTGTGTGCGCAATACACAAAGACACTCTCTCATCCTTTTACTCTCATAACCCAGTGGGACGGTAAACCGACACGACTGGCGAGAGAACAGGCGCAGGACCGACTTTTTACATGCCCATCCGACGCATGGATCATCTTTCTTGTCAGACAATCAGGTGATCAGCCTGCATTGTCCTAACCAAACTCGAAAACAACATTTTTTGTTGTTACAACGCGGGAATCGAACCCACGACTTCCGGGTCGAGAGCGAAGCTGTGAACCACTAGACCACGGAGGCGAATTATGAGTAATGGATTATGTACAATTGTAGAGTTTCAAGTTTTTTTTATCTCGTTTTTTAGATACGCAAAAAAAATTACAAAATGTGTTAAATTATGAATTTAGATTTAGTAATTAATAAGGGTTTTAACCGACTTTCCCGAAAGCCTGAAATAACATTAGTAATGGAAGTGGAAATTAAATTTTCTTATTTTTAATAATAATGTTGTTTTATCTAATAATAACGACTCACCCTGTGGTGCTAATTCACTCTAAACGCCCGAAATTAATAATTATTATATCGTACCCTTATTTTGATGAAATGTAGCTTTCTGACACCTCCCTTTACATTCATTTTAACTGTACCGATTTTTATAATCTTACGTACGCACAATTCTCGTAAAACTATACCCCAGAAACTAAATGAAGGACAAGGGGATAGTTTTACGAAAGTTAAATGAGCAGAAAAAATAACGCTATTAAATATTGTATGTTCAACCTACCCTGTGTTCCTTTAGGCGCTCTGAACGTTCAGATCATTTATAACGCTGACATTGACAGCAGCTGTCAGTGCGTGTGGAACAGTTCAAAACGATCCTAAACAGTGCTAAAGAAACGCAAATCTGAACGAAAAAAACGTTCAGATCGTTTAGAGTTAGGAAGTGGAACAGGGCCTAATATGGCATTCAAATAAAGAACCCATCTAGAACGCTGATTGGTGGAATATTATCTGTGAGTAAGAAAGGGATAGATAGATATTTTATAATTACATCACGCTCGCACTTGCAAGGCTGGTTATAATTCCACAGTTATGGTTCATTTAAATCGTATATCAACTAATCGGTGTCTTTGGTGAATTAAAATTTATAGTTGATCGTATAACGGGTGTAAAAAGAGCAGTCACTGTAACTTTGGGATATGATTATACTACCTTGTCTCATTCTAGAAAGGTATTTTTTTTTCCTTATTTTTTTTTGCTTTATTGTTATTTTTGCGACAAAAAATAAGAAATGGTAAAAAGTAAAAAAATTTTTTTTTAGTTTTTGACAAAAAAAATATAACAAAATATAATCAACAATTGTTTAATCGTATCTCAAAGTTACAGTGACTGCTTTTTTTACACCCTGTATTTAAATAGCGTTGCAGATGCCGTGGGTATTTTACCCAGAAATTTGAGTTTAAACTGTCACTTAAACGTTTTAGGATATGTTGGAACGTATAAAAAAGTGCATTTATTCTAGAGACGGAATTTTAGATTTATGTACATTTTACTCTACGACGTTTTCTAAAATATTTAGGTGACAGTTTCAACTCAATTTTCTCGAAATCAAAATTTTGCTACATATCACCTAGGTTATTATAGTAAAGTTTGTCGAAAGTTGAAAAAACTGAAAAACAAAAAGAAAACTAACTATTTGATCTTGTGCGCTATACATTATCATCGCAAAGTTGAAATGTATTCATACGTTTGTAGGCTTTGTAAAAAGTGCTATTATCTTAACATTTTGCGGCGCGAGTTTTGATTCAAGATAATGAGTTACTATGTAAACAGTGTGGAATGGAGGAAAATAAAACTGGGGCCGAGATAAAACAAAGTTAAATAGCTAACCGGCCTTCATTTACGTAAGGGGTTAAAAAAACACGCCAAGTTATAACCGCTCACTTGATGACTTGCTAAGTTATTTGGCTACTGTGAGAAGAAGAAGCCTGATCTGTAGGGTGCTGGAAAAGAAACTCCCCATGAACCATCTTTCCTCTGGGTGTCATAAGACTAATATTACTAGCTGTTCCCGCGACTTCGTTCGCGTGGTTTTTGAGTAACTTAAACCGTTTATGCAGCGCACGCGACGAAAGTCCCCAAATGTGAATAATTTTCCCCGTTTTTTGCAACATTTCTCACTGACGCTTCGCACCTATTGGTCGCAGCGTAATTTTATATAGCTTAAAGCCTTCCTCTATAAATGGACTATCCAACAAAAAAAGAATTTTTCAAATCGGAGCAGTAGTTCCTGAGATTAGCGCGTTTAAACAAATAAACAAACTCTTCCGCTTTATAATATTAGTATAGATATTCGGAGTCGGCCATTGTTATGCATTATCCGAAAAATGAGCTCGATAAACCGCCTGTCAAGCGTGATAAATATAGGCAACTATGCCATAGTTGGACATGTAGTCAGGGTTCCCCCATACATGGTTTTCACTTGATTAGTATCAAGCAAATTTTTCGTGAATACCTTCATTTTGATGAGTCTCCCAAGAATTTCTTGGACGGAACTCTTGTTATGGTAGCTAGCAGAGTTAGCAAGGATAGAAAAAATCTCAACTTTCGAGCATAGGACCGGGATAACATACCACGCAATGTAGGACAATTATATAGAAGATATTAAACTATCTTATAATAGTTCTTTTTTTTAGGCTTATGTATAGCATGTTCCAATTTTGTTCAGTAACAAACATTTGTATACCTTGATATTCCATGTTTCAGCCAAGAGATTTTCAATGCTCTGAATTTTCTATACATGCTCTGAATATCTATCGGCCGAATATTTAAACGCTAAATATGGTTAAGAGCCGTTAAAATCATAGCATATAGCCGTCACTGCTAAACGAAAAGACAAGGACAGCCTGTGACTTGACCACTACTTAATTTACCTATCGTTTAAATACAAGTCGTAATCCTATACGATTTATAAATGTTCCTAAGGGTGCCCTCACAGCATAGGTACTTTGTAGGCCAATTTTGCGGCACCTGCCATACAAATAAATATGACCGATTGTGTGTCCGACAAAATCAGTGTGTTCTATTTCTTACCTACGAAAAATCGGTTCAAAAGGCCGGGGTGGGCACCCTAAATAGGAAACTTTATAGGATAACAATGTTCTTCGAAGTGCCGAATAGCACAATTACAAGTTTTTTCTCAATTTGACGAAGTAGGACAGTCACAAAACTTATGAATAAGCTATCCGACACTTAAGGCGCACACTAAGGTCTACTTTCCGACTCGCGCTTGGCCTTGTATTAGACTTCTACGGCCTATTTCAGCCTCATCCTAATATGGGGATTGCACATATTAACTACATATTTGCAATACTAACAACATGATTAACTTTAACATGTGTTGGAGGAATTGGAACTTAATCTGTTAATTTTAAAGATTGTTCGTATAATACTACATACTCCTTTATCAACTTCGATCGAATTTTTAAACGCTTCTTAACGCTAAGAGTTCCATAAAATGTGTTATTTCTAAAAACCTGTCAAGATTAGTTATAATGTATCTTGCATCGATCCGTAAAATGGCCCGGATAACATAGGCTATATAATTTGCGTAATCAAGTGTAACGGCCGGTTTCAGAAATACTATTCAAATGTATGATCAATTTACCTGGCATTCAAATAAACAACCCATATTGAACGCTGATTGGTGGAGAGAAAGGGAGGGTTATAGAGGATAATATTGTATAATTATTAAAATTACATCACGCTCGCACTCACAGGACTGGTTAAAATTCCACAGTTAATTCACCAAAGACATCGTTTAGTTCACATACGATTTGAATAAATCTTATCTCTGGTATTTTAACTAGCCTTGAGGGGGCTTTCCCTCCCTTTCTCTAAAATAAATGTTCCACCAATCAGCGTTCAATATGAATTGTTAACTTTAATGCCATGTTAGTTGATCATACAAATGTATATTCAAATGAACAGCGTTTCAGACACCGGTCCATAGTTTTTTACAATTAATAATTTTAAATAGATTGTTCTGCCGACGCTCCCGTACAACCTGTTGAATTGCAAAGGGTAAGAGCTCTCTTCGCGGGCGTCTCAATGTTGTTACATATTCATTAATTTGTTCCGATGTGCCTGCCAGCTGCAACGAGGCACATTTTATACACCCGAAGTGGCCAATTAGTTTATTTTTAAAATTTATTGTGACGTCGAATGATATTCCGTTTTGGATATTTTTATCTTTGTACGAAACTTTGTTCAAAAGCGGATTGCTTTGATGAATTTGTCTTTAAAATTGTATACAAATGTAAAAAACATGTAGTGATAAAATCATTTGTTTTAGTTAGTGTTACAGCTACTTATTATCTATCATACAAATTTATTAATTTATTATATCTTGACAATAACAATCGGGTGAAATTTCAGATGTTACATATAAATATACTCTCCAAACTGATTGGATGTTGATTCAGATTCGATCGTGCCGCGTACTTTCCAATAAATTGACGTTTGTTTATTTTGATTCTCAGTCGATTGATATATTCGAGAGTACAAAAAGTTACGATCTAACGATTTTCTTTATCCTGGTTAGTTTCAAAGGAATCCAACTAAAAATTCGTTGAGATCGAACTGATTGTCGCGTGTGTCGGGAGTAAGCCTGCTGGCTGTATAATAAATAAGTGATAATACTTTAGTGTGTGTATGGGTCCCGTATATAGAGTTCACTGTGAAAGTACCAGAGTTGAAAGATTTTCATAGAAACATGAAAGTCAAAAGTGAGTCTTTCAGTGCTGGTACTTTCACATTATACTCTACATGAGAGGCACATACACACCCTAAAGTATTATCACTCATTAATTTTACACCTTGTATATGCTACTTTTGATTTATGTAATTTATAAATTTTATCTCAGAGGAGGAAAAAAACAGGGGTGTTACAAGTTTGACGTGGCTGTGTGTGTCTGTTTATGGCATCGTAACTCCCTAAGGGATGAACCGATTCTGATCTAGATTTTTAAAGTTGATTCATTAACATCAATTCACTCACTAATCGGATCAAATATTTTTATTCAGAACTAGCTGTGTTGAGTATGTTTTTGAGTGACTTAAACCGTTTATGCAGCGCACGCAATGAAAGTCCCCAAATGTGAATAATTTTCCCCGTTTTTGCAAAATTTCTCGTTGACGTTTCGCTCCTATTGGTCGCAGCGTAATGTTATATAGCCTAAAGCCCTCCTCTATAAATGGACTATACAACAAATAAAGAATTTTTCAAATCGGACCAGTAGTTCCTGAGATTAGCGCCTTTAAACAAACAAACAAACAAAGTCTTCCGCTTTTTTTTTTGTAATCTATGAACGCTTCACACCACGTCAATCTGGCCCCGTGCTAAGTATCCGAAGAACTTGTGTTACAGATGCCAGACAACGGAAATATATTTAATACTTTTATACTATACATATATTTAAGATTTTTATTATATTATACACACATTTAATACACATCCATGACCCAGGAACATTGAAAACTTTTTGTTCCCTCGGCGGGATTCTAACCCGCGACCTTTCGCTCGAGCACCAACGCGCTCTTTCAATGCGCTACGGAGGTCGTCAGTTATAATATTAGTATAGATAAATTTTACAAAAAATGTTTTCTGAACGTCGTCACGGAGTTTATTTTTTTATTTTGTTTATGGTTTTTCACCAAGTCTCTGCGGGCCTCTGAAAATATCCATTAAATTTTATTTTACCCGACTTCCAAAATGGGGTTATTAGCAGAACCCATTGTTGTAACTTTTAAGTCACAGAACTTCACGAAAATGTAACCTATTGCGTTGTTTTCTTAAACATTAACAAGCGAAAAGTTTGCGATTGTTGCGAAGATCACCGGCGCGTGTGGTTTCTGAGAAAACAATTCGCAAACACACAGAGTTTGTGAACCGAATATCTCGCATGTTGTGTATCAAGTTATTACTTAAGTCTTAATTTTTTTATTCGCGCGTCGTTAATTATACAGGATATAATATTAATGAGTGATACTACTTTTGGGTTTGTGTCCTATGTAGAGTATACTGTGATATGCGCCGAAAGACTTGCTTTTGACTTTCATGTTTCTGTACATACAAACATAATCGCCACAATTTTCTCCTCGAACATAATATCTTCCAATAATATCTGTGGACGCTTCACACCACGTCAATCTTGCAAATGTATCCGAAGAGCTTTTGATACGAGACAACGACAACCAATAGTTCTTGTATTATGCGCGTTCTAACAAATACTTCAGCTTTATAGTTATGTATAATATATTTAAGTAATCCGGTTGTAATATTAATGAGTGATAATACTTTATATTAATGAGTGATATACTTATTCTTATTATTATTATATTATATTCACTCCCTAAAGTATCAGTCATTTATTATATACTTACATACGATCCACGCTTACGGTAAGGCGATTCATTTGCTCGTTTCCCCGTGTTATTTCATCCGAAGTGTTAACCGGTTTTCTCCTGATTATATCTAAACTCTCCAGCTTCAAGAGGACGGTAACTAGATGAAAAGGCTCTTAATCTGCGGCCTATTGATTGAATGAATACATTTGACCCAACCGCCTACCTAGACTTTTATTCCAGTGATAATATGACTTTGTATAACGCCAGTGACATTGTATGGCAGTGACTATTTGCAAGGGTATCTCGCCGACCGAAGCGTGTTGTAGAAAAAAAACTCATTTTGAATCTTTTTGAGACAAAATTTGCAAAAACTAAAATAATAGGCCCCCGAGTCTTGCATCTTAAGTTTCATACTCTCGTCACTAATATATAAAGAGAAAAAAGGTTTTAAACCTAAATAAATAACTATACAGCGTGTCTCGTGGTGCATATGTCGCAGTCATCTTATTGAATCTAGTTATTTAATTGAATCACTAGGCGGTTATATAATGGCGTTAAACAGCTCGTACAGATAACAATGAGTTAATATATTTTTTGATTAATTTACTTTAATGTTCGTTTTATTAGTACTCATTCGGAAATTTCGAAGTTTAAAACTAAAATATTAAATGGCTGTCCTAGTCTCGGATTCTAAAATTTGTTGGTTAAAACAGGATTCAATGAAAGCGCTAGTCATTCAATTAAATAGCGGATTCAATCAGATGACTGCGACACATACATCAAGCCGAATATGGTGTGAAGAGAAGGACGCGTAGAGCATTTTTTGTTTAGGTACCATATAAATTACTTACTATAAAGCGACAAATCGCGATTAATTTTTTATTTTTTTTATTTTATTTATTTTATTTATTTTATTTATTAAGGTAAAAACAGTTTTTTACAAAATTTAAAACTAAGATTAAGTTACAACATAACCTACTTTACCATTAATTGCTACATGTAATTAAGTACTTTGAAAAACATCGTCAAGTAACAGTCTCCATCAGAAACAATATAATATGACTATACACTTAATTGATACCTAATTAAAGTCAAATATATATTTGTAAATTAAAGCAATTCTAGCACTTGTCTCTTATATTTGCGTAGCTTTGTAAGGAATATGTCAACATCGTAAAATTTTTTACTGTAATGTGAGCAAGAGCGCCTGAGAAACGTATTTTTTGCGTAATTAGTGTGGCAGAATGGAATATGGAAGGTGTCCTTGGAACGTGAGGAGTTAGAACGGGGAATCTTAAGATTTAGCATTTGTAAAGATTTCTATAAAAGTCACAAAACAGATGAGTTTCTACCGGTCAGGTTTTAGGTCAATGACCAATGCGTTCGTGTGTATAGATTGGGAGCCCGCGAGCCCCAGTATAGTAAGGTTCACTCCTTGTGGTCATTTTAGACCTTTGTATTTTTTATCGCGGTATGGTAACTTACCATACCGCGATAACTAAGTAATTTATGTAAAGTGCCAAAACAAAAAAATGCTCTACGCGTTCATTCTTTTCACACAATACTTGCGGCTACGGCTTGGTATATGTACCGTGGGACACACTGTATAATATGCAATTTAGTTCTACCACTTGGCGTGGGCCGTCTTTCCTTCTATGAAAGAAATATATAAAGTATTTTTTCCCATCTACCAACATAATACGCTTCAAATCTATCTGAGGATGTAAACTATGAATCAAATGTCTCGTCAAATGTAGTCTTCAGTCTGTCAAATCGTCCGCTTCCCGCCAATTCGTATGCTAATGTTATTCTGTTTGTTCCAGGCCGCACATTAAGATGGTAAGTGTATGGCGACGTAACGGACGAGTGGCGATGGACGTCATCATCAGGCATTACATACATATACAATGATACAAGTTGCCGTCGACCTAAGATCTAAAAATCGTTTTAAAATTTATAAAATCGTCGACTAATCCTGCAAAATATTACAGACCTAAACACGTCTGCAGTGGACTCGCTCACTTCCTTTTTGTATAATATAAAAGGAGGAAAAATTTCTTCGCATTTACCTTATAGGAAAAGAAAAGGAATTCTAAGACTCTGACAATTTTATGAAGTCTGTACTGCACAAATGTAGAGACCACGGGGTAGTTTATAGGATACTTTTATCACGGCAAAATGTACGGTTCCTGTAGGATATCCTTTTGCGCGCTCCAAATCGCAAGCAACTAAAACCCTACATATTAATAAAAAGAATAAAAGGCATGTGAAGCAAACTTTGAGCACAGTTTTACGAAAACAGTGACAACGTAGAATTGCTTGACATTTCAAGCGACGGCCATCTTGTGTTTTGCAGAAGTTCAAGTTCTGTGCCGACGGCGACTGTCCGCTGTGGGCGCTGGCGGCGCTGCACGCGCTGGGTGCGCTGCCGGCGCCGCTGTTCCGCGCCCTGCTGCAGCACGTGGTGCACCAGCTACCGGTACTGTCCCTCTGTCTACAGCCAACGGCGTCTGTGCCAGTCTCTGACGGTTAATATGTTCCCGTGGTTTCCGAAGAAGTTACCGTGATGAGCGTTCATTATTCGGCTGGAAGTTCACATTTTTTTTATTAGTAATCCAGCTGTCCCGGCGAACTCCGTACCTTGGCTCACTAACAGCAGCGCCACCAACCGGGTCCAATGAATACACTAAAACCTTCCTCGAGAACCACTCTATCCATTGGTGAAAACCGCATGAAGATCGGTGCTGTAGTCTTTGAGTTTATAGCGAACATACAGATAGACAGCTCGCGCGAGTTAAGTTATTTGAGAAACAAATCTTGATTTTTTTTAAAGCTGACGTGGTCGAGATTTTTCTAGCTGTAATTCAGCATCATCCGTTCATTAATTGACCATTCGAGAGTTACTTTGAATTAATAAATTATATTAGAAAGTCTCGCGGAAAAGACAAACGACCCCAGCAGGCTTACCCCCGACCATAAAGTAGGTATATAATATAACCCCGACACAATGGAGAATCGAATCAGTTGGAACTCAACGGCTTTTGGTATTTTATTTGATAAATTGCTTTGAAATTAGCTAGAATAAAGAAAATCGTAACTTTTTGTACTCCCAACCCTATCAAACGATTGAGAATCAAAATAAACAAACGTCAATTTATTCAGGAGTACGCAGAATGATCGAATCAAAATGGAATCAGTTTGGAGAGTAAGGCCACAGGGCTGGCGCTTACCTCGGCTAACGTATCAGTTTGGCGATACAGCGAGGTAATACTGCCAGCATTTTGAGTACATTACCAGCGACCTCCGATTTAGATATAGTTTTTTACTTATAGTCTTTTTCAATACTTGTTTAGTTCAAAGTTAAGATAGTAATAATTTACTTGTAATAGTTTTTTATTTAGTAATTTTTAAAGAGTCATTTGTGTTAATAATTGAATTTATATTATATTTATGAATATCTTATTTTGTTTATAATTGGATAACCTGTGCATTCAAATTGATTATATTCTTATAATGGATAATAAATTATTCCTAACTAGCTGAGCCGTGCCCACTTCGTTGAGCATGGAAACCGTTTAAACCTTCCCGGGACTTCCACGAATATTTCAAGACCAAAATTCAGTTCAGCTCATCTCGAGTTTTAGCGAGACTAACGGACAGCAATTGATTTTTACATAGCCTATGTTACTCAGTAATAATGTAGATTTCTAATGAAAAATGAATTATTAAAATCGGTCCAGTACTTTATGAGTTTATTCGTTAAGGCGAGGAGTAACCGCAACTAGCGCCACTCTTTTAAAATAAATTTTACAATGACACAACGATCTAATTAAAAAAAGTAATCGGTTCAAACTTTAAGTAAGTAGTTAAACTAATTTATTGGCATTTTATTACAGCTCTAAATCCTATACTGTATTTACTCTCGTAAGTAATAACTTAAACGGCCGTTTTAGTTATTACTTACGAGATATAATACATAATATTAGTTTAACTATTATATATTACTATAATAAATTAGTTTAGCTATTTACTTAAAGTTTGAACCGATTACTTTTTTTAATAAGACCTTTGTGTCATTGTAAAATTCATTTTAAAAAGAGTGGCGCTAGTTGCGGTTACTCCTCGCCTTAAATACAAAAATACAAATCTTTCCTCTTTATAATATTAGTGTAGATATTATATCTACCGAATTGCAATAATTGTAAACCAACATTTGCACAGTGTCTTGTGCAAATTATCAACCTCACTGATTAACCTGGGCCCTGGGGTATATAAACAGTAAATTAACATGTTGTTTAGTAACTAATAGTTAACATATTGTCTACGCATAATCTTGTACAAGCAATCCGTACAATTACGTATTGACATAAATATCGATTGACTAATATTATGTTGAAAGTTATAACTAACTAGCTGTGTCCGCGACTTCGTTCGCGTGGTTTTTGAGTGACTTAAACCGTTTATGCAGCGCACGCAACGAAGGTCCCCAAATGTGAATAATTTTCCCCGTTTTTGCAACATTTCTTACTGACGCTTCGCTCCTATTGGTCGCAGCGTAATGTTATATAGCCTAAAACCTTCCTCTATAAATGGACTATCCAACAAAAAAATAATTTTCTAAATTTGACCAGTGGTTCCTGAGATCCGCGTTTAAACAAATAAACAAACTCTTCCGCTTTATAATATTAGTATAGATATGCTAACTTGAAGAACAATCGATCATGTCAGCTTTCAATCAAATGCATAATAAAATCGGTCCATTCATTTCGAATTTACTATGACACATCTAGCCACGCTTAACTTAAGACCTTTCCCTTAATGTTTTACGTGTAAGAAGGTGGGTATTTTTGTACGAAAAAGGAAAAAGCTGTAAGATCTTTATTAAGTTTCTCGTACATTATCGTATTACGGTAATGTCAAAGAATCACATTCTGACCGAACTATTGTGAGTCTGATACATTATGTATATTGTGATGGACACAGTTTGTATTGCAAAATATAATCCCATCAAAATCATAACTCGTAAAAATTGCCAAGTCTCGCTACTTAGTTCTTTTACCGTAAAAAATGTGAGATACTTGTTATGCCTAGTAGGGGTTAGTCGGTCGGTCTAACAACATTTTATAGCGATCATAATCAATATTATTAATAATCTTTCATGTTTTAAATTAATAAGTAGATTGACTTGGCAATGACTGAATTAAAAGAAAACAACATAACATTTATCTCACAAGTGATACATATCAAATCAGAATGCCAAGTCAATCTACTATTTATTTTAAGCATAAAATATTATTAATAATATTGATTATGATCATTGATCACTATAAAATGTTGTTACACCGACCTACTTACTCCTACTTGGCATAACATGTGTCTCACAACTTTTCCTGGTAGAAGAACTAAGTAGCGAGACTTGCACCTTTTACAAGTTATAATAATATAATAATATCTATAGACGCTTCACACCACGTCAATTTGGCCCTGTGCTAAGTATCCGAAGAACTTGTGTTACAGGTACCAGACAACGGAAATATATATTTAATACTTTTATACTATACACATATTTAAGATTTTTATTATATTAATACTATTATATTAATACACAAATTTAATACGCATCCATGAACCAGGAACATTGGAACTTTTTGTTCCCTCGGCGGGATTCGAACCTCTCGGTCGAGCACCAACGCGCTGAACCACTGCGCTACGGAGGTCGTCAAATTATGTCATGTTATGTTTTTGATAAATTCTTAGTTCTTTTGGAGAAGATTGACTAAAACGCATGTTTTTGTCAAAATGTGCAAATATAACTTTGTAATCCTATACATTTATATGGGATTACAAAGTTAATTATGCAGTTGACGTATCTAGATATCTAGACAGAAATTAAATTTTTTGGTTTTTCCTTCATTTATACACTAAACGCTACTTGTATTCCAAATTTGAAGCTTCTAGGTCTGCTAAGTTGCTGGTCTTAAGAAGTTTGACAAGTTATAAATCTTTTTCAAATTGAATGAAAAACAACGTAAACCATGTGTTTGTACGGAATATATAAAAACGACTGATGAGTTTCCTCTTAATTGTCTGAGAAAAAAAAGATGATTTATGCGTCGAATGGGCACTTAAATAGTTGGTCCTGTGCTTATTCTCTCGTCAGTCGTGTTAGGTAATCGTCCCACTAGGCTTTGAGAGTGAAAGAAAGAGAGAGTTTGAATTTGTATCAGCCTTGAACTTGTTCCTCACTAAAGCACTATAATGACTCCTGCGTAGCTGGCCTAGTTTAAACGAAACCAGCCACAGGCACCGAAGTCGCTGGAAGATTATTATGCAAGTCGATTTTGACTAATCCGCTACATAAGAAAAAAATATAATACCTACCATACTCGATTTTTTTGTCTGATTAGTAGACGCACTTGTAATAGTCAGTGAAAAGTATAAACTACAATATTAAACTTTAATTTTTGTGGTGGGAAAGCCTAACTTATAAAATAACTATTCTGCTTCATAGGAATGTTTTTTTATGTTTCAGGATGACGGCATTATGGAAATATTGAAAGATACCAGTTTATGTGAGTATACAGATATCCCTAATATTTTACACTAAATGCAGTAATTTCATTCAACTATGTCTCCAAATATCAACATATAGCTTAAGCCTATATTATTGTTATATCTCTTATGTCATTGACTCAAATATCATGTGCAGTTCATAGGATTCTTATGTAGAGGCTGAGTAGACAAATAAACCTTTAATATCTTTGGACCATTTCGTGGTTTTTACCTGTGTGGGAGTACGAGTGGAAGCCCCAAAGGATGATCTGATGATCATCGACCGGTCCGACCTGGATCTGGTGCGGTTTTTATTTTGACAGTTCTACTAGTTTCAGAAAACTGCTGATAGATGGCATTAAACCTAAGTAATATGTCAAGTCCTGTGTAAAATGTCAATTTCCGCTTTGTTTTTTGTTTGTTTACCTTTCAACTTTCTTTCTTTCACTTGCAATAGTTTATTATTTATTAATTGTGCCCTGAGAACTAAACTAAACATGGCTAGTCCATGCGCAGTACAATCTTGTAAAAATATAGGTAACCACCGCTTTCCCCAAGATGAAACTCGGAGATCAAGATGGATAGAGGCTATCAAACATATAAAAACAGGATTAACTATAAGAAAAAAATCCTAAATATTATGTTCAACTCACTTTACGCCAGCAGATTTCATCTCTCCGTCATCACATTTGGCAAAAGCCCCAAGAGGTAAAATATTTATCTTAGCGTCGAGTCGAAAATACTCGGCAGCAGGCTGAAATTTGGCATGTATATTTCTTAGAATCTAAGTATAGGGGTTTATTATTTGTTTCAAAAATCAAAGATATCGAAGCCAGCGAGCTATAATGTATGTAGGTTTCCTCGGAAGTGTAGGAGATCACTAAGAAAGGAATTTGAAAGGATTATGTTTGTGTATGAAACAGCATCTGGCAACTATTAACCACCCAACAAAGATCACAGATTTTTTGACATATTACATTATGCAAGCGTCATCTTACGGTAGTCTCTGTACCTAAAAGAGACACTTCGAAAACCCCTCATTGACGGGTAACAGAAAATAAAGGTTTTTAACGAAGACGGCCATTATAAAATGAAGTCACTTCCAGCGTCGCGCGACGAGTGCGCGCGCGCCGCTGCAGTGCTGCGCTGGACGCTGCGGCAGGCGCACCGCAACAGCTGCAGCGGCGTGCAGCTTGCGCGGGACCTGCTAGTGCTGGGGGTGCCACGCGCGCACGCCGCTGCGCTGGCCGAGACCGCTGACAGCACTAGAGAGGGCTACGAGAGCAACGTCAAAAATGGGGGGTTTATGAGTAAGTGCGGGTAAAGTAAGGTGTGCTGTTTTGGCACATCGGGGCCCCGATACCTCTTCGTTTCGAGTTTAAGTCTGTCCCGCTCCCACGCGCGTGAAATCATGCGTTGCACGAGCGGGACAGACTGTCTTTCGAATTATTGTACTGCGAGGCATGAGAATCGGGGCTCTAGGCCGTATCACAGAAAACTGACATGAAATAAGTTTGTTTTGTTGGGTTTCGAGCATCCTAAAAACGAAAGTTTGAAAATAGCTTTATAAATAATATATTAAAAGCACTAGTAATTCAAAAAAAGTAAGAACCTAATCGAATCTTTTAGTCATTTTTTGATTTGCTTTTCTAATAATAAACGTCAAGCTAATATTTAGGTAAAAATACTCGTGGTACACATTTTAAGAGTATTTAAGTAAGTAGTTCATTTAACCTACCTACCTACATAATATATAATAAATTCCCTATTACAGTTAACAAATTAACCGATGCTACCGCATCCGACGGACCAGAAGGGACCGTAGAGACGGTTAAACTCACCCTACATTCCGACGATGTATTTAGCGGAGAACAGAAAATGACTGAACTGCTTATAGACAAAACACAAGTTGGGACTCTGCTGCAAGAACTAAAGAAGGCTAAAAAGATTATGGAAGAAATCGATGTGCAATAAATGATATACAAAAAGCATCGTATTTTATTGATTCCTAATAATTTCATTGGTAGAGATTAAACATTGGGATCTTGTTACTAAAATTAAAAAAAAAAGGTTTGCGGCTGTCAATGTCAAAATTTCATTGTCAAAACTTAATTTCAAATGCATTGTTTTGTTGTGGTTTTTGTTTGTATAGCTATCGAAATTTTAATAAGAATTTAAATGTTTAATTGATTAATAGTAGTATTTTAAATAATGCACTATATTATACTGTAAAGTAAGAAATTGACTTGTGTTTGAAGGAGTTTCGTAAAAGGTTTTATGAAGTTTAAATTGAAATTATTGAGGGTAAGTCTTACTGGTAAATGATAATAGAAAGTTTAAGTTACATTAAAATATTCTTCGCAATGATGTTTATAAGAATAATAGTTATTTTTCTAATACTTTTTAATCTAACCTTAAATCTAGACTAGAAGTCAATATACTTACCTACTTTTTCTGTTTCAAGGACCATGCATATTCTATGTACGATATGCAGCGATCTAGTGAACCAGGCAGACAATATTCAAGTAACTAAATGCGGCCATATATTTCACTATCAGTGTATGATACAATGGATTGTTAGGTAAGTTCTTGGTAATTTTTATGTTACCGCTTTCAATATTAATGTCAATCTAAAAGCCTTTACTAACTTATACAATATAATCACAAAATATTACACTTTGTTTATCCTATTAAGTACTAATATTTTAAAAGAGACAGTTTATAAGTATGGGTGGATAAATATTTCTTAACTTTTTACAAAATAACTACTGAATGAATTTTGGACAAAATTTTGTAAGTAGTTATCATGTTGAATTAACACAAAGGCTTTTTACTGCAGCTCAATGTGTGATTTTTTATGAAATTTCATTTTGCAATTTTGTGCAGATGAAGTAGCGGAAAAGATCTAGTTAATTTATATTAGAGGGCTCTAAACATCTAGGTAAAGACACTAAAGCAAATAAAAAGTAATGTAATTTCACTTTCATGCTAAATACACTGTATTTAGCATTCTTTCATTGTACTGATTAAACAAAAAAATTACAGATCAAAATCATGTCCCCAATGTCGCAACAAAGTAACAGAGAGATGTATGTTCCGCCTATACCCCACAATATCCAATGAGAACACGGGAGAAGATGATGTGACAACACTGCAGTCACGCCTGGATGATGCGCAGCTACAACTAAGACAGCAAAAAGCTTCTTACAAAGAGCAAGAGGACAAACTGAATAATTTAGAGTTAGAATTAAAGAAAAACTTGTAAGGATTATTATATTTTAATGCTTAAATTTAATTATTTATTGTTCTAAGGGAAACCTTATTTATTAATAGCAATGGCCTTCCTCAAGGTCTTTTAATTTTGTTCCTCTGCCACCATTGGACAGCCTGGCTGGTATACATCTGTTTCAGTACTGGTTTGGTACCGAAACTGTGGTGCTCTTTGCGGTACTACACGGCATGAGATAATAAGACCTGCCCAAATGCTCTTTTAGCTTTTAATTTTAATTAATTCCTATTTTCTTCTAAAACTTAAAAAAAACCCAAATATTTAAGTCGGAACTTAATAATAAGTTTAAAATATCTAAAAAAATTATAATATTACACACAAATAACAACCAATCTACCTCTAGACCTACCTACTCTATAAAAAGAAAATACCTGTAAATTGTAATGCTAAAATTTTGTTTGTTTTTTAGTATAGAGTTTTATACCCAGAGTTTGATGTTTGAGTTTTTAAGTTTATATCTTGTTTCATTATTTTATCTATTTTATTAGGCAACCTGTTATGATAAATGTGTTAATGAAAATAGTGTTAGTGAATAAATAAATAAAATAATATACTTTTACAGTGGGGTTTTAAAAGCTACAGAGAAGAAATTAGACAGTAAAGAAGCAGCAGTAGCTTCTTTGAAAGAACAATTAGACTATGTCAAAATACAGAACAGAGAAACACAGAAGCTGAAAGAAGAGAATGAGACCTTGAAAAAGAACATACAGCTTTTGAATGGGTATGGTGATTTTATGAAAACGGTAAACTGATATTAGTTCAACTCCACATAATGTTATACAAAGAAAAGGATATTAAAGTGTTCATATTGTACCTACAATGACACACTTCTAATTTTCGTTGTAATACATTGTAAACACATTTAACTTTTAAACCTCAAAAATAATGTTTTATTTAGAATTTATCACAGACAATGCACAATGAATAGTACAAACTTACTGATGATTGACTTATACATACTATAATATTAATGAGTGATAATACTTTAGGGTGTGTATGGGTTCCGTATATAGACTTTACTAAGAAAGTACCAGCGCTTAAAGAGGTACTTTTTATATTATATTGTATACAAATATTTATAATGTTGGGGCATTTCTCATACAAACATGAAAGTCAAAAGTAAGTCTTTCAGTGCTGGTACTTTCACAGTATACTCTACATAGTGTACATACACACTCTAAATCACTCATTTATTTTACACATCCTTGTATATTTTTATTATTCAAATATTTTAGTATGTATTCAAAAATTTCAGATTGCAAAAAGTGCTCAATGCAACCAGTTCTGAAGTAGAGCAAATGCTGGAAAGCTATTCTGACCTGCGCACCATCGCTACATTTGCTACAGCACTTAAGAGGTATGTATCAGTGGTGTGGGGTTCACTTACCCTGGCTTTTTGAAGACCATCGTCCATATTCGTACCTAATAATAATAGCTCCCCTCACCGGTTTCGGTTTCGGTGGCCGATTTCATTGAAACCAGGCCAAGTAATACACAAAGACACTCTCTCTTCCTTTTACTCTCATAACCCAGTGGGACGGTAAACCGATACGACTGGCGAGAGAACAGGCGCAGGACCGACTTTTTACATGCCCATCCGACGCATGGATCATCTTTCTTGTCAGACAATCAGGTGATCGGCCTGCATTGTCCTAACCAAACTTGAGAACAACATTTTTTGTTGTTCCAACGCGGTAATCGGAACCACGACCCGTCCGGATCGAGAGCGAAGCTCTGAACCACTAGACCACATAGGAGTTGAGTTTCCTACCTAATACACAGGCAATGGCTTCACTCTGAAAGTGAACCAGCCTTCACCCCCGGTATGTATTGTAAACTGAATACTTTTTGTTATTTTGAAAACTGTTTCAAATTAATTGACAATGTTTTTTTTTACCCAACTACGCGACGCAAAGGGCAATATTTTTATCACCCAAAACGTGTAGGTCATCAATACAAATTATTTAATTTATTACTGTAATAATATTTACATACAAATCCTATAATTAATATTAAATTATATGATTTGTATGTACACAGCGATTGTGTATATTTCAGTCTTGAATTGCGAAGAATACTGCAATTGTTATGCATAATTGGAGAACTTTAGTGTTTGAATGCAGTTTTAACCAACATTTGGTAAATGAAGGTAATGTAAATTCTCTAATTTCCGTTGCAGAGCCCTCTGTGATTCAGAAAGCAAGAAGAACGAGTCGAGGGATCGTATACACGCGTTGAAACAGCAGCTCACAGCAGAGAAGAGCGGCGCTTTGGAGTTGCAGGCAAAGTTTGGGTATAATAAATAAATAATATCTATGGGCGCTTTATACCGCGCCAATCTAGGCCCGTGCTAAGTATCTGAAGAACTTGTGTTACAATATATTTAATACTCTTTATACCATAAACATATTTAAGATTTTTATTATATTAATACATATCCATGACCTATGATTCAGGAACACAGAAACTTTTTGTTCCTTTAGCAGGATTCGACCCTGCGACCTCCCGCTCGAGCACTAACGCGCTCCACCACTGCGCTACTGAGTTCGAAGGGTATGTTCGTCGTTTCAGAAAAAAATCCCATCTTTTTCCTAAAGGGCGCGAGTTTCTTTCGCCGGGTTAGGTTAGAACTGGTCATCATGTAGTACAATTCTGAAAGTTTTATTTTTAACCTATTTGAAAATAAAAGATTTTTCATTAGGCTAATTATATTAGCACGCGTCACAATCCGCAATAAATGTAATTATTTTATTGTTTAGCCGCCGGCGGTATTTCAGTGTTGTGGTTAAATATCCGGCAACAAATTGTATCCCACGATTTTGTTATTCTGTTTTAAACATTCAACACATTAATATTTTATATTTCAGGCAACTGGAAGAAAAGCTATCCAGCTTACAACGCAAGTATGAGTGTTTAAAGAACAAACGGAAAGCGATGGAGGCGCTCGACGCGACCATAGAGCCCGAGCCGGCCAAACTGAGGAAGTCCTGCGAAATGGACCTGAGCACCAGTTATATTGACGACTACGAGAGCCCGGTAAGTCACAAGGTCATTTATACAGATGAACATAACTTGAACTATTCACGTTAATATTTAAAAAAGCGTAAGAAGCAAGATCACCTTTTGTAATATGAACCATATAACACGGGCTTATCTATACTTACTAATATTATAAAGCGGGAGAGTTTGTTTGTTTGTTTAAACGCGCTAATCTCAGGAACTACTGGTCCAATTTGAAAAAATCTTTTTTTGTTGGATAGTCCATTTATAGAGGAAGGCTTTAGGCTATGTAACATTACGCTGCGACCAATAGGAGCAAAGCGTCAGTGAGAGATGTTGCAAAAACGGGGAGACTTTCGTTGCGTGCGCTGCATAAACGGTTTAAGTCGCTCAAGAACCACGCGAACGAAGTCTCGGGAACAGCTAGTAGACTAATATAGGTACAATTGGATGGGTGTATACATTTGGATTGTCAAAAGAGACCACAGAATATACTCGAGTTGATTAATCCGTTCAGCCGATGTGTGGAGACATATTTTGTAGGACACTTACAATACGCTTGTCCTTTTAAAAATAAATATATAATAATTAAATATAAGTAAGTAATAATCACAAATGAAAGTTTTTTATTTCATTTATTTTAAGATACGACATGTTGCGACTTGTTTTTTCTGAAACTAACAGCGTTGAATGAATTTTTCGCGGAACAGTAAAGGACGTCCTCGCGATGCTGTACCGATTCACTGAATGGTTAAAATCGATTCTGCGATCAGTTTTTATGGTTGCGCTAGATTTTTAATCTTGTACCTCGGCTAGAGGAAAATCGTATCTAAAGCTAAGGCTGCGTTTCAACTGACGCGAAGCGGGGCGGAGAGGAGCTTAGCGGTGCCCAAATTGACCAATCACTATGCTCGTGCTGTTTCCGTTGAAGCGGAGCGGAGATTTCGAGCATAGTGATTGGTCACCTCAAACTTCTCTCCGCCCCGCTCCGTGTCAGTGGAAACCTGACCTAACCGATATAAGATCTAAGCGCCTAACCCTGACATTAACTATCCTTACATATTATAAAACAATGTTCGCGTCTGGTTAGATCACCGAGCACCGATCTTCATGTTGTTTTCACCAATAGATAGAGTGATATCTCGAGATATTGATTTGACTTATTTGACAGGTAGATGGCACTGCTGTTAGTTCGTCAAGGTATGAAGTCGCCGGCACAGCTAGTTGAAAAAAACTTTTTATGCTATTGTTACAAATGTAACTTGGATACGAACTTTCGAGTTCTTATTACACTCGACTATATCTATCTTCTTTTAATAATTATAATGTAACAATTTGATTTATTTTCAGGTTCCTGTAAAAGAAAACTTGAACAAGGCGATTAGGTTAAGTGAAGACAATACTAGTTTTGTAAGTAATTTTAGTTCTATGGGACTTTCTTGTTTATTTTTGATTATTTGTGAGTGCGTTCATATTTATATTATAGTAAACATTTAACTTTTTATGTTTCTTTTATAATAGTGATCCACAGCACAATTACCAAATATTATCATTATATTATGATATATTCATGATGTCAATTGTATATTAGATGAAAGATCTAGTATGTTTTTCTGTCTGACAAATTTGACAGTGTGGTTCGGTGATGTTCAGTTATTTGGTGGTAAAGCGTCTATAGATATAATTTAATTCAATTGTGTTATATTAACCCCCGGTTTCTGAAAGGTTGATCAAATCGTCGGTCGGATTCGATCGTGCCGCGTACTCCCGAATAAATTGACATTTGTTTATTTTGATTCTAAGTCGATTGATATGGTCGGGAGTACAAAAAGTTACGATCCAACGATTTCCTTTATCGTGGTCTATTTCAAAGTAATCCACCAAATAAAACACCAAAGGCGTTGAGATCTAACTGATTTGATTCTCGATTGTGTCGGGAGTAAGCCTGCTGAACGCTCATTGGTGAACGTTGCGAGTGAGCGAAGTTGTTGCGAGTGATGTTCACCAATGAGCGTTAAGAATGGCTTGATATGGCAAATGTTAAGCCTTTAAGCGACTGGGGGTACATATATGTTTACTGTTTCAGAACACACTAGTAACCGGCATAGAGGATTCCGACTCGCCGTACCTGCGGCTGCGGCACAGCGGCCTCGCGCTCGCGGCGCTACAGCGGCGCCCGCAGCACGCACTCGGAGCCATGCTGAAGGTAAGATGCATCGACACGCATGGGCTGGCTATGGCGAAGATACAACATGAAGTAAGATACAACATGAAGTAAGATACAACATGAAGTAAGATACAACATGAAGTAAGATACAACATGAAGTAAGATACAACATGAAGTAAGATACAACATGAAGTATGATGCGAGTTGCACGCACACAGGGTTATGGACAAAGCGGAAAGTTGAATCATCGTCGTCGCTTCAGCTGTGAAGTTCGCTGCTGAACATAAGCCTCTCTAGTATTTCATGGCGGTTAGTTGCCTATACTCTTGGCAGGCGGCTTGGCGAGCGCAATGTTAAACAATGTCCGCAGAAACGTTGCTGCCTTATCCGGATATATTCCGCCTTTCCGTATATTTTCGGATATATGGTTAATGGTTAGGTTCTGTTCTAATTCCAGCAGGGTAATTAAATAAAAAATAACATTTACTCATTTTTTCAGCCTTCCGAAATGGCCGTGTTAAACTCCGCGAAAAGCACAGTAATGAGGCCCGCCGAGAAAATGAAATACAGTATATTCGAGCAGAAGGAGAAACCGCCTATCACCCTGTCGGAAAACGACAAAAGTCTGACAGAAATGAACATATCCTATGACGGTCTTGGGGGCCACTCGAAACTGGACAAGTTTCCTGTGCCCAACAACCGGCCAGCTCTGAAGAGCTACGTGCCGAAATTGACCAGCAAACACAAGCTGAAACGACCAACGCCGGTTAACAATCACGACATTGGGAAGATGATGGAGAAACTTCAGGATAAGTTGAAATGATATAAACAAATATTGAAATATTTGTGTATAAGTTCAATAGATTTAGTAGCTTTAGTGAAGTTTTCGGAATCTAAAACCCAAACTTCAAACTCGGTCTCAAGCATTACGAATTCAATCTCTACTTGAGAGCCTATTTGACAGATTCGTTTCGTTTCACTTTTAAAAATTAACTTTACTTATGTTCAATAGCGAATAAAAATAAATAAAGATTGAATTGAATTCTTGAGATCGAGCTTGAAATTTGTTTATTAATACAAGCCTAAAACTACACTGGGGTAGGCAACAACAAATAACAGTCTGTTATAATCGTAGGTAAATATTTTCAAAATAAAAAAATATATTATCTAAACTAACACAATTGAAAAATGTAACACTAAGTACCTGAGTTTAAATTTTTTTTTTATATATTAATCTTCTACTAATTATTTGCCCGGGTAACTCCCCTCTTGTAGCTTTTGATGCCGAAAACTCCATTAGACAGATCTTTTAATTCTGCAAAGACAATTATTACAGTGAGTGAGGCGCTTTCGAATTGTACGTCGTATGAAAAATCTGCAGTTAATATTGAAAAAAATGTTCTCAATAGTACGTCGAAATGTGTGTTTAGCCAAAGGAAAAGAAAAAAGTTAAGAAGTTAAAGATATACAAGCGTGCCATTGATGTTAAAATATCATCACAAACCTGCTGGCCAGTTTATACCGCCGTTATTGTAAAACCAGTGACTATTTAAGAGTTAAAATTTAATGTAATCTGCCATGTAGTATGTCCAGCATAGTATTGGTATTTGTTTAATACTGAAAAAGTAACACATTGTATAGTTAAAATTACCTGTTTGTCCTTTTCTCTCTTATCCATAGACTAAATACATTTTATGGTAGTCGTGCTATGGTTGATGTTGGACACAGACAACAAGTTTTGCCCCATAAATAATTATTGAAAATTTGATGATGATATAGCTTTTAAATTTAGTTTAAGATGAAGCTGGTATTCTAATTTATAAGATCAGTAATTAAAATGACTGTTGAAGATAACTGAGAAACTAAAGAGAGTGAAGTGAATAATTAAGTCATTTTAACAACTGTGATTATAAATTAAAGTACATTTACGAAAATGCCCTAGTGCCAATTTTTACAACACGATATGTTAAAGCCAATCCTTAATAAAATATCATGTTATCCCGTTCGTATTTCCTGTCAATTAATAAGAAGGCTTCATGCATTTTAAAAAGCCGTCAACACTAACAAGCGTTGGTAAAATCGGGACAAAATCTATTATCCAACAAAACTCTTCTTTAGTTATCAGTAATTAGCTAAATATATTTATTAATTGGATTTGAATTTTACGTACATCACAAGTGTTTTGCCTGAAATTGTGGGTTTTTTTGTTAATTACTTGTGTAGAATTAATTGTAAGTAATAAATTAATAACATTATTAAGTACAAAAAATTTGATAAATCATTATTAATATGTTATTTTTAGTAAAGTAATGGATTTTATATAGTATTTTATTTTTTTACCCAATGAGCGGTTTTTATTTTGACAGTTCTACTAGTTTAAGAAAAATGCTGATAGATGGCATTAAACTTAAGTAATATGTCAAGTCCTGTGTAAAATGTCAATTTCCTTTGTTTTTTGTTTGTTTACCTTTCAACTTTCTTTCTTTCACTTGCAATAGTTTATTATTTATTAATTGTGCCCTGAAAACTAAACTAAACATGGCTAGTCCATGCGTAGTACAATTTTGTAAAAATATAGGTAACCAACGCTTTCCCCAAGATGAAACTCGGAGATCAAGATGGATAGAGGCTTTCAAACATATAAAAACTGCATTAACTATAAGAAAAAATTCCTTCATATGTTCAACTCACTTTACGCCAGCAGATTTCATCTCTCCGTCATCACATTTGGCAAGAGCCCCAAGAGGTAAAATATTTATCTTAGCGTGCAATAAGAAATAATAATAAAGTTTATTGACATTAGACTTAAATTAGTTACATTTTTTAAGTTCTTAACCTAAATATAAGTTACATATCTTTATGTTTGTTACCTATCGTGGGTATCATAAGTTAATGGAAACATACTACAGTAGGTACCTACCTTAGGAGTTCATACATAAAAAACCAAACATTTGTTTGCAGCTCATCGCCTAAAAATACTTAAAAGAATTAAGAGCGTGCATTCAATTTACGACGAAGTTTCAGTTTTTCGGTGTTTTTGACTGCCCCTCACACGCATAAAATAACTAAATTAAATAAAACAATTAGAAATATATTAAGATAAAGTCTTTATTTTTGGAATAATAAGATAAAATTAAAGTTTTAAGTAGTACATTTGAGTAAATCTAAAGATTTCGGAACGCCGAATCGCAAAAATGCCGATTTTAGCTCACTTTGATAATAAAAATAACAATTAAATCGTGTTAATATAGTTTAATTTATATTTTCATAAAATAGATTATATAGTCCTGAAATGAAAAGTTGATAAAAAAATTAAAATATATTTATTGTTAAATGCATAAAAAATCTTTTAAAAATATCATAATTTACGTTTTTCAGTGCTGCATTTCTACTGGAAAAACTAAATTTCTTCGATGATATTATTTTTATAATGAACTAGCTGACCCTTGCCCACTTCGTTGAGCATAAAAAGAGTTTATGATGAAATTCAACTAAAAAAAAACAACGTGGAACCCGCAACGCGGGAACCCGAAACCCGAAACGCGGTAACCCGCAACGCGGGAACCCGGAACCCGCAACGCGGGAACCCGGACGCGGAACCCGCAACGCGGGAACCCGAAACCCGAAACGCGGGAACCCGCAACGCGGGAACCCGGAACCCGCAACGCGGGAACCCGGAAACCGCAACGTGGAACCCGAAACCCGCAACGCGGAACCCGGAACCTGCAACGCGGAACCCGGAACCCGCAACGCGGGAACCCGGAACCCGCAACGCCGGAACCCGCAACGCGGGAACCCGGACCCGGAACCCGCAACGCGGGAACCCGAAACCCGAAACGCGGGAACCCGCAACGCGGGAACCCGGAACCCGCAACGCGGGAACCCGAAACCCGAAACGCGGGAACCCGCAACGCGGGAACCCGAAACCCGAAACGCGGGAACCCGCAACGCGGGAACCCAGAACCCGCAGCGCGGGAACCCGGAACCCGCAACGCGGGAACCCGGAACCCGCAACGCGGGAACCCTGAACCCGCAACGCGGGAACCCTGAACCCGCAACGCGGAACTCGGAACCCGCAACGCGGGAACCCGGAACCTGCAACGCGGGAACCCGGAACCCGCAACGCGGGAACCCTGAACCCGCAACGCGGGAACCCGGAACCCGCAACGCGGGAACCCTGAACCCGCAACGCGGGAACCCTGAACCCGCAACGCGGGAACCCGAAACCCGCAACGCGAGAACCCTGAACCCGCAACGCGGGAACCCTGAACCCGCAACGCGGGAACCCGAAACCCGCAACGCGAGAACCCTGAACCCGCAACGCGGGAACCCTGAACCCGCAACGCGGAACTCGGAACCCGCAACGCGGGAACCCGGAACCCGCAACGCGGGAACCCGGAAACCGCAACGCGGAACCCGAAACCCGCAACGCGGAACCCGGAACCTGCAACGCGGAACCCGGAACCCGCAACGCGGGAACCCGGAACCCTCAACGCGGGAACCCGGAACCCGCAACGCGGAACCCGCAACACGGAAACCCGGAACCCGCAACGCGGGAACCCGGAACCCGCAACGCGGAAACCCGGAACCCGCAACGCGGGAACCCGGAACCCGCAACGCGGGAACCCGGAACCCGCAACGCGGGAACCCGGAACCCGCAACGCGGGAACCCGGAACCCGCAACGCGGGAACCCGGAACCCGCAACGCGGGAACCCGGAACCCGCAACGCGGGAACCCGGAACCCGCAACGCGGGAACCCAGAACCCGCAACGCGGGAACCCGGAACCCGCAACGCGGGAACCCGGAACCCGCAACGCGGGAACCCGGAACCCACAACGCGGAACCCACAACGCGAAACCCAAACGCAGAACCCGCAACGTTCACGGAAACGCTGACAAAATATGGAATAAATAGTATCCTATGTCCGTCTACTTGCTCTAAGCTACTTCCTCACCAATTTTCAGCCATATCGATAAAGCCGTTCTTGAGTTATAAATAATTTAACTAACACTACTTACTTTTATACATATAGATGTATAGATTACTCCTACTAACATAAGCTAAGCCCGGTGAATGCTCCCGTCACAGTCGGTCCAGCCAATTCGGTGAACATTAGTTAGATGACGACGATGATGATGATTAAAAGTAGCCTAAATGAATCCTTATAACTTTAGCTATCTACCAGTGAAAGTCTCGTTAAAATCGGTCCAGCCGTTCCAGAGATTAGCCGGAGCAAAGAGACACGCTGACAGACATTTTTTTTTAATTACATTTTCGTTTTCAGTAAATATCGTTGCCAATGCAAAAAAAAGCAGAAGATATCGTTTAAAATGTCATATGCATTCAAAAAGACGTTGCTAATTGAAAGTTACAAACTGACACTTCAATTTTATTTATTTGTATAGATGTATAGATTTGGAAAACTTCCCCAATCTTGGCGTTTTCACTGACGCGGAGCGGGGCGCATAGGAACTTAGAGTTTCCAAGCGAAGTGGAGCAGAGATTTCGAGCATAGTGATTGGTCAATTCGGGTACCGCAAGCTCCTGTCCGCCTCGCCCCGCGTCAATGGAAACGCAGCCAAACGTCTATAACGTCTAAAGGTCGCCATGGTAACCACGTTGTTTATAAATGGAAAACAAAAATTAGGAAATGCTATACATACCGTATTTATATCAGCTTAAACTATTTGGATTCATGTTTTTGTTAATCCTAATAATTTTATTAATCCAAATAGTTTAAGCTGATATAAAAACGGTATTTATAGCATTTCATAATTTTTATTTTCCATTTGTTAATACTTATGTTGCCATGACAGCCGTGTCATATAAACTGCCAACGACGTGAATCGATCGAGCCCAGGTTCAAACCCCGCGTGACCATCACGTATTTTCTTCTTTTTTCTAATTTTCTGCTTATTTTTTTCAACATTTTCTTTCATAATAACCTTTTCGTGACAATAACGAACATACCGTAAAAAAAATTTGCGAAATTGGTCAAGCCGTTGTCGAAGCGCACACGATGTAAGAAATTTTGGAGGTCGTGTTTTTACACTTTGGGCTACATTTTTGGGGTTTTAGTAAGGAACCCTACTTTTTTTAACATATAATATAGCCTATGTTCAGCGCTAGGAATGTAGCTTTCCAACGGTGAAAGAATTTTTCATATTGGTTCAGTGGTTTCAGAGCCTATTCCATTCAAACAAACAAACAATCAAACATTACCTCTTTATAATATTAGTATAGAAGTATAGATATAGATAATCATACTGTTGGTAAGTTGATACTATTTTTTATTTAATTAAAGTCCGATGTTTATTCCATTATACAATTTTTTTTAATTACCTGTTTTCAACTAAAAAGTGCACGCGCCATGTAATTCGCGATCTATTTAATACGCACTGGGAATTCCCGACGGGTGGACGCTTAGATAAAGAATCCTATAGATTTGACACATTGCCACAGCCGACAGGGACAAACGAAAAGTATATACAATATCTGTGTTGCCAACCCCATTTAAATATACCCAATTTATTCAGGAATCTTACTACTCGGGTCTAACAAAGATTAGTACAGAACAGTAAAATACAAATTTATTAAAGAGAGAAAGTTTGTTCATCTATATATTTGTTTCCATTAAATTATGAAATTTGTAACGGATAAAGCAGGAAATATGTCACGTTTATGACGTGTAAATGTACCAACGGTTCCCATTTGCGCATAAAAAGTAGCATTGGCTGCTACTTTATATGCCCAAAACATATCATACAACAAAACCCAAGGTTTTAAAAAAACATCTTTACATCATAAATCATAATTATTTTCATCACAGACGCGGACGTAATAATAACACATGTCAACACGATTTTTGAGTCTGAGTTCTGTGGTGCTGATTTTGATTAATAATGTACATAGTATAACTAAACAAGGAAAAAATACATTTATCTAATAAAGTTTGCTTTTGTAGCAGCCAGAACGAAATTTCAAATTTTAAGAAAATCCAAATTTTTTCATTCAGTAAAATACAAAAGTAAGAAACAGAACTTTAATTTATATGTCAATCACTTTTATTTAGAAAGAATAATAAAGGTAAAAATGTAAGTATGTAAAATAAACAGAAAAAAAGCATTAAAAATGAACATTTTTTGTTTTTCTTTTGTGTAAGTAAGAACTTTTTCGTATCAAATTCCAAATATAGTACCCATCATGTTCTTATTGTATTGTCCTTGATAACGCTGTTCAAACTTCACCACATCTTGATGAAAGCGTTCTCCTTGCTCTTCTGAATATGCTCCCAAGTTATATTTAAACTGGTCTAAGTGAGAATGTAGCATAATTATGCACTTTAAGGGATATTCTGCAACCCATGAGTTTGAAATCATCAAGCATGTTAGAAATGAGCTCTTTATAATTTGTAGCTTTTTTATTGCCAAGAAAGCCATTGATCACTGCTTTAAGGCATAGCCACGCTTGTTTATCGTGGGCGTTCAGTAACTCTGAGAATTCTTCACTGGTCATTATTTTCTTAATTTGTGGACTGCCGAAAATACCAGCTTTAACTTTAGCCTCTGACAATTTAGGGAAAAAACTCTTTAAGTATTCAAAGGCTGGAGAGTCTTGACGAAGAGCTTTCACTAATTGTTTCATAAGGCCTAATTTTATATGCGACGGGGGCATCAAAATATCGTCGGCCTTTACAATGGGTTCATTCTTGACATTATGTTTTCCTATCTGAAGTTCGAACCGTTTAGGCCATGACTTCTGCTTATAGTGAAGTGTGTCGGCTCTACTAACCCATAAGCAAAGATAGAATGGATATTTCATGTATCCGCTTTGCATTTCCACCAGAAAACCCACCATCTTAAAATCCCCTATCACTCCAGACATACTCTTCATACTTTAAAGTATGAATTCGCCACAAATGTAACAAAAAGAGTTAACTTCATTTTTACACTTTTTGGAAGCCATTTTGGACCCCGCGACACACAAATCGCGTCGTTTCTCAGCAATGCTCATACGCATTATTACGCATACTGCCCAGACTTCCCGCCGCTACCCACTGCACGCCGTAATCCCCCGGCCACCATGCCTCTTGCGTGTTCAAATCGTTGTTCCTCAAACGTTCAGTCAAAATTTTAAAATATTTATTTTTCATTGTAAAATGTACAAAAGCAAACTTTCTTTGTTATAAATGGATCCTGTGGTTACTTTTAGTTGTAGACAATCGGAAAATATTAATTTAATAAAAAACCCAAAAAAAAAAAATTTTTTTTGTTGACTTGTGTAATTTATGTATGTCGGTACTCTATTTATGCTATCGAATGTACTATAATTTCTTGGCGGACATTCTTTTTATGTACATAGTAATAAAACACAAACTATGTACTTGCACTTTTTTTTCACTTTATTGCATATTATGGTTCCGTTTGACGTCCAAAGTCCTTTATGAGAGTACATCGCTTGCTACCGATTGCAGTCCATAGATGTCGTACTGTACCGTTACCGCTCCCAGCGCCACCTTCCGTTAAATCTGTGAACTAAGTGAAAGCCACAAGCCGCCATCTTTGATATATCAGATCATTGTTGCGTCGTTTTTGCAACCATGCAGTCGCTAAAAACTTACTTATTTAAGTTATAAATTTAACTTAACTTTTAATTTTAAAATCTATTTAAAACAAATTTTTGAGTTTTATAAAGTCGTAAAACCGTTACTGATCGTCAATAGAGTTCATTATACAGTTTTTTACCGCGTATCGGGTAGACGTAAATCACGCGATCGGGATATCGCGGTGAAAAGTTCGTCGTTTTGAACTCGTTATTGGCGGCTACTGTAGAAGATGGAGCAAAAAATCTCTTCGCCGTTTGAAATTAGGATCGAAGCAAAGGTTTGCAGCCGCATTTGGTGAGTGACATGATAAATTTTCACGATTATGCGGCGGGTACTAATGATCTACTTCTTGAGATCGTGCCTAATTCGGTGACCTGTTTATCATAGCGTGATATCCGAATAGTATAAAAGTAAATAATTAACAAAACATGCTATTTTTAAACTTTTACGACTACCGCCATTTTTGGAACGGAGATGTATTACCTAAAATGTAAACGTATTAATACAATAAACCGCTGTCTTTTACATTTCAAATGGCTATGTAAATATATTAATACAAATATTTCATTACTAAATCGAATTTTCCATCCGTTACATCATTTACGTTTACTTCGCGGAGGGTAGTAAAATATTTTTTGCGAAGTTGTTCAGCTCTTTTCTATTGCTAATTGAGCCAGTACGTACAGTTCTGCAGATATTTAGTTTAAAATACATTATACTTATAACATTTCTGATCGAAATATATCGATGTTTACACTTGTAACATTTGTGATCAAAATAGATCGATGTTTACATTCATAACATTTCTGATCAAAATAGATCGATGTTTACACTGATAACATTTCTGATCCAAATAGATCGATGTTTACACTCATAACATTTCCGATTCAAATAGATCGATGTTTTCACTCATAACATTTCTGAACGAAATAGATAGAGGTTTACACTTGTAACATTTGTGATCAAAAGAGATCGATGTTTACACTCATAACATTTCCGATCCAAATAGATCGATGTTTTTACTCATAGCATTTCTGAACGAAATAGATCGATGTTTGCACTGGAGGTACCTACAACTTTTCCTGACCTTCTATAGGTACGTTAAACGTCTTGACTGTTCGGTTCTAACAGTAGACGCCTGAAAATATTTTTAATAAACATACCCTAAGCCTATATAATATAGCTTAGAAAATTCATGTTTATGCAGACGCAGATATCTAATGCTTGACAAGCCAAGATAAAAAGTAGGCGGACTGGATAACATACATTCAGGTTACGAACACACAAGTTCTCTGGAACCATCATTAATAAATAAATCGTGGGTATTCGAACAAAAATTATACTGGCGATCCAAGACTTTGCGAGCCATCCTCACTCCTTAAAAAAGAAGGGGGGGGGGGATATAATATATTATATAATATGACCACATAATATATAAGAGATCAAAACTTTACTGATTTTCCTCAAATATTATCAATAAAGTGGTAGAAATCCATTGTACAGTCGACGCCCTCACGATATTAATCAAAGTCATTAGATTTGCAAATCTCGTTCATTTTGTAGTTGTGGCTAAAATACCATTAAATATATAACACAGACTGTTGGTATGCTTGCTATATAAATATCGACCGAGATGATGAAATACATGGCCTTCTAGTACAGTACAGTACATCGAACCAAGAATCAGGCTTCAACAATTCTAAAGGTTCTAAACTTTGGCTGGTTTTGAACTATAAATGTCAGCTTACCGAGGACATTAAAATTTATAAATAATTGTTGGCTATTACATAATACCAACTGCAGTAGTTCAGGCTATAAATTAGCATCTTAACCTAAATCTCCCGCGCGGGGAAAGGTCGTATCACCTCGCAGTCAAACTGCAAAGTCAATATTTATGGTATACAATACGCTATACAAATTGCCTGTTCAAAAAGTCAGTAAGTACAGAAGGGTTATTACAATACATTAACTAACAGCTGACAGTTTAAGCTGGTCTTCTACCTCTTGGAAGTTAGGACTATAATATCACCTTCGAAACTGAAAAATTTGCCTCCTAACCTTCATCCCGCTGGGACAGGTCGTATAGCCGCGCACTTACACTGCAAGAGTAATATTTAAGGGACACAAAACCTATACAAATTCCCTGTCGAAAGTCAATAGGGACAGTACAAGTTCATTACAATACATTGACTAATAGCTGATTGTTCAAGCAGGTCTTACTCCTCTTGGGACTATAATATCAGTGTCGAAACTATTTACCTCCGGGTATAGCAGGATTGCTGTTGGCTGAAACGCCAAACATTTGCGCCTATTTACTTTACGTATACCAGGTCCTATGAAAATCGGGGGGCAGTGGTCTGTTTGTCGCACAAACGGATTCAGCTTTACAGAGTATAATATTAATATTATGTCCACTTTGGCCTTCGAGTCATTGTCGACGCGTTCTTTACCTATGTCCAATATACAAAGTCTAAAGTTTTATAATGGCATACATCATAATACAGATTTCTTAACGATGATATAAAGTCAAGAGCAGGCATACATCCTAATACAAATTTCCTATCAATTATATAAATTCAAGAGGTTTATAATGGCATAGGTACATTATAATACAAATATCCTGTTGATGATATAAAGTGAAGATGTTTATAATACCACATATTCAAATACAAAGATTGATGATACACAAACAATATGTTATAATAGCACACGTTCTAATACTAATACAGATATTTTATTTTTAATTATATATATTGGTGGTCCCTACAACGTCCTTGCCCGACGCAATCTCAATAGCCTGCTGTGGCGTGAGGTGGAATATAAAGGTACCCTCCTGCATCCTGGTCGCCTGCATGGGCATCATGGTGGACGGTTTCATGAGTTCAGCCAACACATCGTAGAAGGGTAATCTGGTGAAGATATTATAAAAAATTAAATACAAAGTATGAGACGTTTAAAAGCGTTAGATACAACTATGTTATCCCAGTAGCAAAACTGCCTTGATTGATGATACGCAAACAAGATGTTTGGGCGACATAATCGCTAAGCGACAAAGCCCTTTTAAATATAAGAATAAAAAATAAAAAAAAAAAAAAACAAGATGTTTATATGATGGCACACATCCTAATATAAGGTTTCTATTGATGGTATACATTCATGAGCTTAATAATGGCATACATTCTAAGACGAGGTTCCTGTCGATGATACGAAGACAAAAGTTTTATAACGCAGATACAGACGCACATCCAAATATGTTGTATTTATTGAAAACCAAGATATTCCAGACGTACTAGAACTCATGGTCTCTTGTCTGTAGTCGACTTTGGGTCAAAATCAGTCCTAGACTTAAGGGTCGAAAGCTCGCACATTACAGCTTCAAAGGCTACATAAAGCTCGGTACACTCACCATGACACTTTAATAAAGTTTTATTCAAAAAATAGATACTGTATATGTGCTAGAGTTTATGGAGTTTCCTGTGCAGCTGGCGGTTGGTCCCTCATGCAGGTCTCGCCTCATAGGGTTTATCAACTTTGCAACCTTCATCACCCCAATCGGGAAGGTTGCTTGCCTAACGCTGGCACGCTACAGCTTCAGTAAAAGTGTATGGAACACTAATCGCAACTACGAAGTTCCTGTCAAATGTAAGACACTGAAGACGTGATGCAGCTTATGGACATCTGTTCCCTAATTGCCGGTCGGTCACCTAGCAAGATCTTTGCGACGATTTCCACAGTCCTGGAAAGGATCAAAGGCGACATAGTCGGTAATATTATAACTTATTTATCTTTAATTCTCAGGAATAAGTCTAGATTTGCAGAGATGTTCTATTACACAGTTACATAGCGTATAGTACTTGTACCATCCAGGTAATATATTTTATTCATAGAACCAAAAGTGTCACACGATGGCATCGAATAGTAACTAACTTTTTAACTTTGCAAGACGTTTTTAATTGCATTCAACCCTTACTAGTAGCGGAGTCAATGGTTCTAAAATTTTGTGATACCCCAGTTGCTTGGAATGTAAACTAATCCCCACTGGCGGTGCAATATTTCTATCTTGGTGAACGCCTCAGGTACTTTTACAGTTTTCCTCTCAAAATACGTATTATGTCATAAAGCTATATATATATATATATATTTTTTTACGCTACGCCTGGAAACTTACATCAGTAGTAATTATTGTGATGTCGGATTACGTGAACAAAAATATATTCTTAAATAAAGAATTAAATACTCGACCAGTCTCTTAAAACACAGTAATACTTGATAGGTGTAATTGTGATTCTTTTATTACTTTAAAACTTTATCACATTGTTGCATTATTCACAAGCCACCAGAAGATAACAAACACGTCTCTCATAAAGGACTTTGGACGTCAAACGGAACCATAATATATACATTTTACCTTCCAATAAAATGTGTATTATGTTCCTTAACGTCCAAAGTCCTAATAAGGGCTTCCTGGTGTCCATCCTCATCATTATGAGACACTTACAATGATCTGATATATCAAAGATGGCGGCTTGTGGCTTTCACTTAGTTCACAGATTTAACGGAAGGTGGCGCTGGGAGCGGTAACGGTACAGTACGACATCTATGGACTGCAATCGGTAGCAAGCGATGTACTCTCATAAAGGACTTTGGACGTTAAGGAACATAATACACATTTTATTGGAAGGTAAAATGTATATATAATATATACCTACACCGACGATGACTTCATTGAAACCGGTCGTGTATTTTAACAAATATAAAAATATGACATATTTAAACTATTTAATATAAAAATATGTAAATTAATGTAAAATCACTAATAAAGTATAATATATATTATGTAAAAAAGTATATAAAATAAAAAATAAGGTGTTTAAAGGTAATCTGTGCATATAGTCATTATTTAAATGATTTTATTATTTGCATTTTTTTTTAATTATTGGTATATTACAACATTTATGGGTCGTTATTCAAAATGATTATTTCCGTAACTGTATTCATACCGTTTGCTATTGGAAGTAGATGCACGAATTTCTTCCTCCTCGTTTAAGCATTTGGTATTTTCCTTTTCATGCCTGTATATAGTGTGGATCTCTTACCAGCATTTCCGGGGACATTTAAATTTTTAATTTATTTCTTATACCAACTACAATTTATAAATATAATCTCATTCGACTATTCACCGCAGTTCAAGAGTTCATGAATGGAAATTTTTGGAGTGACTTTTACGACTTATATTCACTATACGTCTTCCAATAACGGCTTTCGGCTTTCCTAAAACAAAGCAATAATATATAAAATAGGAGTAGTAGAGGCGTTCGTTAAATGTTGTCAAGATTTCCATTTCCATCGTTATTTTACAGTAAAAAAATTGTACTTGTAGTGAACTTATGTAAGTAAATTTCAGTAGGCTCTACACAAGACTCTGAATATAATATGTTTATAACATTATAATAATCACTTTTATAGTACGTAAATAAATACCATAAAAGTAACTAACCTGCTCGATGACATGACGCGTAGGAATAGATAACGGGTTTAAATATGTCATATTTGCTGTTTTTCTAAAACAACTTTGTTCAAAATGTCTAGAGCATACTCGAGTATATTTGGTTGGTTGCTAGTTTTGTCGGCCTGTGGCACGAATCCATAATTGGCGGGTTGAAGAGTCCTCTGGAAATCTGTAACAACAGTTTCACTATTGCACAGCTTAAGATTTAATAATAAAATTAAAAATATAATATATATACGGTCGAATCGAGAAACCTCCTCTATTTTTGAAAGTCGGTTAAAAAAGACCCCACTTTTAGGGTAAATTATGAGTACCTTAGCTGGTATCCCCATAAAATCTTTAACATTACTAAGTCAAAAAGTAGTTTAAAATGGCAGACTGCCTGACATTTGTTTCGAGGATGACAATTTAACCTTGTCACATACATTGGTTGGATAATACATTTATTATTGTAATTTTAAATAACATTTTAATTCATTATTTCTATTCACAATAACCTATTAATAGCTTATTAGTGTGCTACGGAACACAACCTGTCGATATTTTATCAAAGCAAGGTGTATTTGTTACTAAAAATTGTACTTACGCATGAAAGGAAATATTTCGTGTTTTTTGCTCAGTACGGCTTTTACAGCCGATCATTTAACATATATCCATGTAAAGCAGGGTTAGTATTATGTATCACTTAAATTTCTTTTTATTTTCACCACTTAGATCACTATTATTCACTAAAAATCCTGGAAGATACGAGCTGTGACCGAACTGTCAACTGATTTGTTGGGCACATAGCAGTTGTGCCCAACAAACAAAAACAGGAACTCTGACAAAGACAGGCTATATTGTCGCCTTCCTTTTCCTTCCTTAAAGTTTTTGTATGTTGTGATCTCGTTCACACACTTTATTGACGTATTGTAGCAAATCTATGTATTCTTCATCTATGGGTGGACGTATCGCTCTGCGCTAAGCCGTCAACGAATAAAGGTTCACCGACCTGGGGCCTGATTACGCAACTCCGTGGGCATCAATTCTCCGTGGATATCTACTTCTTCTTCTTACGTGTCCGGCTGTCATAAAACCGGACAAGTGAACTGAAATATGAACTATTGTTGTAGTCACAGATTAGAATAGTACTAATGTGGTTGTAGTTCAATATGCGTCTCGTAATGGTAACTTAATTCTATGCTATTAACCAATTACGATACATAATAAGTACATATTAACAGCATTTTAGCACTATATACTATGTACTTTTAAATACAGATACCAGAATATAAATAGCTATTTACAATAAATAATATACAATAAATAAGTTGTAAAGGACATATGAGATTCCATGATTGGAAATTTTTACAATAATTTACAAACAATAGGTATTTATCATTATTAACTTACTGTTTTGTGTAGTTTCCCTAAAAAGTGTGAGTAAATTGTAACTTATAAATGATTGCCAGTAATTGCCAGTAAATAAGAACCCAAAACTCGCAATGCGGAACTTTCAAAGCGGAACCCGAAATGCGGACACTGCAAACGCGAAAATCTTCTCATATTAATCTTCGTCTTCTTAAAACACGATTTAAAAAGTTAAAATATCAAAAAAACCGGACACTTATGTCTAAAAATTGATGTCCATTTTACCACTCAAAGAAGGAACGAAATGCTTGTAAACAGTGCATTTTGACATATGAACACAGCTTTGAACTGTCAAATGAAAGCGGCAGCGAGCTGCCGGCTTGGATCTCGCTTGGATGTTTCATGACTACTTTCTTCTTCTTCTCGGTTGAATTCCAACCACAGACTATTTTTTTTTTACTGATTAAAGTAGTCTATTAAGTTTTTTTAAATTATTTATTCATCTAAAATTACACTTAAATATAATACACTATTATCTCGCCAAACACATGTTTAACGGCAAGTGTTTTGACAGCGGATTGTGTGTGGGGTATTCGAGTAATACTTTTAAATAAATTACTCTAATCTATGGCTTTGGTGAATTTAATTTCCCTAGCTGGGTAAAATTAGCCCCACTTATAACGATTTTTTATTTTATTAGCCATAGCAAGTTGACTGGCAAGACAAGCACATGGTGAATGCAGCCGTAAGGTGATGGTTCGTTTATTGATAGAAAACTAATGACTAGGCAGTATGGTCTATGACCTTAGCCTGTGCATCATGAAGACCTTTTAAAAAAATTTGGATAATTAATAATTATCTAGGAATTTAATAGTTTAAACTACTAAAACTATTTGGATTTACAAAAATATTAATCCAAATAGTTTAAGCTGATTATAATACAGTATTTATAGCATTTCATAATTTTTATTTTTTATTTGTAAACATGAGCTTATTTAATGTACAAAATTAAATACATATTTTTTTTGCTAATTAAAACTCTTTGATCCATATAAACTCGACAGCAGACGCCATTATCACGATTCAATAAATTTGTTGTTAGTATACTATTATTTATTTCTGTTACCATGACAACTATTAGACGTTATAGACGTTAAAGACTGGCCAAGATCGAGCCGAGGCGTTCCAAATTGATAAAAAAATTAAAAAAAAAACGGTATACAGCCAAATGTGATTTGATTTGAAATCCAGAAAAGCCAACAACACGTATAAGAAAACTTACAAAAACTTCGACAGTTACAACAAAAGTAGGAATACGTGTATTACGTATTCCTACTTTTGTTGTAACTGTCAACAAAACAAACATGAACCTTTGAATTATACTCTCCGCCATGGTAATGTTATCGAATGTGAATGAAATAAGCGCTATTACGCTTTTCATGTCATTCGTCGACATCCTTTTACGTTACTTTACCTTGCTGTCAAATGTTTCCGGTTGGCCTACATTATGAGGAATAACTGTAGTAGGTACTCTAGATGCGAGTTCCGCATACCAGTTTTCGCGTTGCGGGTTCCACGTTTAGAGTTCTACGTTGTAGGCTTCACGTTGCGGGTTCGGGTTTTGTTTTTCTTTAAACTGAATTTCATCACAAACTGTCGTATGCTCAACGAAATGGGCACATGTCAGCTAGTCTTACGTTTTCGTAAAATGCTATGAAGCAATTCAATCATGAAATATAAAAGATCCAAACAACGAAAAGGATCAATGTAGGGGTGTGCCCTATATGTGGTCGTTAAATAAAAGTTACACTTCAGACTTCATAATATATTATCACGTATACATAATATTATCTACATAGGTACACATAGGTAATTACATAGGTGCCGACAGGGCAACATACCCTTACGGATACTAAATTATGAACTGAACAATAAAAATATTAGTCTTAAAGACTAAGCGGGGCATCTCATTACGGGCTACATCACACATGCATTATGCGTATGTGCATATCTGCTTACGCGGCACGTAACATGTTACATAGTGAATACTTACTTATTTTCTGAGTTATCAAAATAGGTTTTGGACTTTCCATAGGTCCATTTTTTGCAAGGAAATAACATTATATAACATTAAATAACATTAAATAACAATAATATGCCAAATTAATGTCAATTATGCATTTCGTTCGTTCTTTGAGTGGCAAAGTCGGAATCAATTTTTTGACATAGCTGTCCGGTTTTTTTAATGATTATATGTTATTAAAACGTATTTTAAAAAGATTTAGCATCACAATGACGGTTGATAATGACGTATGACGAAGAAGAAGAAGTAGATATCCACGGAGAATTGATGCCCACGGAGTTGCGTAATCAGGCCCCTGGTCAGCGTATAGGAGATGTAGTAGGATTGAGCGGAATTGACGCTTGGACGAGCATTAATATTTTTAGATTATTTATGAGAAATGGGGAAAATTTACTGAGATTATATAGGTATTATGTCGATTACAAATTTCATAATATATAGAAAAAAGAACATTGAGAGGTTACCACAAAAATGGTATGTAATGTGTTCAGAGTTTATTTATAAAATATAAAATTTGTATAATAATCATCATCAGCCTCTGTGTGTCTGTCTCTCATATCGCTCCTAAATGCATCACAGATTTTGATGCGGTTTTCTTTAGCAGAAAGCTGGTGTGGTTTATATATTTAAAAATTATACTAATCATCATCAGCCCCTGTGTGTCTGTCTGTAATATCACAGCCCCTAAATTAATCAAAAGATTTTGATGTCAATTTCTTTTGTTGAAAGCTGATGTGGTTTATATATTTAAAAATTATACTAATCATCATCAGCCCCTGTGTGTCTGTTTGTTATATCACAGTTCCTAAATGATCGACAAATTTTGATGCGGTTTTCTTTAGATAAAAGGTGGTGTGGCTTATATATTAAAAAATTATACTAATCATCATCAGCCCCTGTGTGTCTGTCTGTAATATCACAGCCCCTAAATTAATCAAAAGATTTTGATGTCAATTTCTTTTGTTGAAAGCTGATGTGGTTTATATATTTAAAAATTATACTAATCATCATCAGCCCCTGTGTGTCTGTGTGCCTGTGTGTCTGCTTTAATGTAACTGTCATCAATATAACCGAGTATCTGGGGGCACGGCAGTGCTTTTGTCAACTTGAGCACGGCCATACCATTAATTTCTCGAAGCAGTTTAGGCCACTTTCAACTCCCTATAACTTTGTTGTGGATTAAAAGAAGCCTGCATTTTTAATTACTAGGAAAGCATTGTATAAACATAGTATATTTCAAATGTTATTCAATTTGAAACAGAAGTTAAATAATTATAACTTGTCAAACTTCTTAGTTTTGTTACTGACTCAATCACTCACTGACCGATCATCAAAAGTATTAGGCACTTCTAGCAGACATAGAAGCTTAAAATTTGGAATACAAGTAGTGTTTAGTGTATAAATAAAGGAAAAACCTAAAAAAATATTTCTGTAGAATTATCTAGACTAACTAACTGCATAATTAACTTTGTAATGTCATATAAATGTATAGGATTACAAAGCCATATTTGCCCTTTTGACAAAAACACGCGTTTAGTAAATCTTCTACAAAAAGAACTGAGATCCCATCAAAAACATATCTTGTAAAAATTGCCAAGTCTCGCTACTTAGTTCTTCTACAGTTAAAACTTGTGATGTAGGGGTTAGTCGGTCGGTCAAACAACATCTTATAGTGATCACAATCAATATTATTTTGGAAAGGATTGGCACTTTTTACAAGTTTTTTTTATATGGGTTATCCTTTTCATTTCCAATAACAAAATATAGCATGCGCTCTGTCCTGTTCTATTGCATGGGATGGTTGGTTGGGACCTCTCAGTCGTACACAAGTTGCACCAATATTTTATTTTTCAAATTTCGCAGGTAATTCTAAACTACCGTGTTTATAATTAAATAATATTTAATTTTCATTCAATAATCAGATGGTTGCAAAATGATAGTATACTTTACCTGTTTGTGCCTGGCTACCCAATAGTTGTGACAGGAAACAATTTTTCAGTGACAACATTTTTGTCACTGAAAAAAGCCTGTCCATCCCGACTACCCACTAAAAATTTGTATTTTAGTACATTTAGTGGGTAGTCGGAAGTGGGTCAGTAAAATATTTAGGGACAAACATTTCTGGACAACAAATATGAAAAATAAATAACTTGGTATATTTTTATAAAAATTAGGTTGTTGAATTTTTTATTCTCATTACTTACTTATCCTAAATTATAAATGTGAAAGTTGGTTTGTTTGTTCGTGTGTTTGTTTGTTACTTCTTCACGTCTCATCTACTGAACCGACCACCATGAAACTCTTTTCACACAAACATCGCGCGAAAGTTGTTCCCGACGGTTCGACAATAACGCGGACTGAGCCGCGGGCGATTACTAGCATGTCGAGTATTTATAATTTGTATTTTATAACTTAAATACCATTTAATTTTATAAAAGTATTGAAATGGTATGTAATATTAAAATTCATTAGGATCAAAGTATCAATATTACTTGCGCGACGTTCAGCCTAGCGCTAACCCACACATGCGTGTTGTTTTGCGTCTGTGTGAGTCGATATCGGCTCCCGCGGCGATTTCGACTTGATGAAATTTGATTGCGCGCGAAAAGCTGAGATTTTTTTGACATATTACATTATGCAAGCGCCATCTTACGGTAGTCTCTGTACCTAAAAGTGACACTTCGAAAACCCCTCATTGCCATGAAATAATTGTCCCTTATATCCTAATACCTTTTGAGTATCAGGGGCCTGATTCAAGATGCCATCGCTAATTAATTATCGCTTACGAAGTTCGATGATAAAATGTATGGGATTTGACATAAAAGGTACGTCAAATGAAATACCAAATCGCGATCATTTAGCGTAGCTTATGTCAAATACCATACATTTTGTTATCGAACTTTGTATGCGATAATTAGCGATGGCATCATGAATCAGCCCCCTGTAAACTTAGTGCCTATTAGTTCTGTTATATAAACTTCTTTTGAGCGGGTCAGTTCTATCATAGACCAATTACATTGTACGTTTCTATTGTAAAATTTAAATAGTTTTTTTTAATAAAATAAAAAAGATGAATGAAATTAAAAATTATAACCATAGATAAAATATGACATTTTGTGTCATGCACATGACATTTGACGTCAGCTGTCATCTTTCTTGACATATCGCATAAAACAGCTGTGGAAATGTCGTCTGCCTCTTGGAATTATTTATAAAATCTTTCTTTCTATTTATAAACATTACTGAAAATAAGAAAGATAGGACAAACGTGGTCTTCAGTTGACTTATAATGATAATAATACGTTACGTAGCTGCGTAATGTTAGTGTATTAACAGTCTTTACAACATTTTTGGATATTTGTGACAAAAATTGCGATCGAGATCCTTTATTTAAAGTTTATATACGAATAATAATTCACTCACTATGTAGTATTACGTGACTATGTAATGCAGGAATAAGTTAAAAGTTATGCCAGTGAGTGCATCGTTGTTATGAAATTATGATACTTTGAAAGGGCGACAGCAAAATGCCAGGGAAGATAAAGGTTAAAGTGCTAGCCGGGCGCAATCTGCCCGTTATGGACAGGGCCGGTGACACCACGGATGCATTTGTCGAGATAAAGTTTGGCGGCATCACGCACAAGACTGATGTATGTCGAAAATCATTGAACCCACATTGGAATAGTACGGAGTGGTATAGATTTGAGGTATGCAAACTCTCTATATATCGGCAAGTAACCTAGTAATGTTTTTTGATGAAATTTTATCTTTTTAAACAATTTAAACTTAAACAATAAGACAATCATACACTATTTAAGTAAAGTACTAATTTAAGTGACACATACCACGCAACAATAAAATACAGTTAGACTTTAACTTCTTGGAGATGATAAGTATATAGTTGTAACACCCACACCATATGGTGTTACTCTACTTTTGTTATTTGTTATGAATAACACACACACACAACATTTTTCCTGTACAAATAATATGTCGTAAGTATACAACATGTAAATTATTGCTATAGGAAATGAATAACAATATTGCTATATTGAATAATAATAAATATAGGGTATTTCTGAGATTGCAAGTTAAATTACTCCTCTTATCTACATTTCTGAACTCTCAATACTTCACTGATATAAAAATATTGATTAGATAGCCAAAGAAGATATGTTTGAGGCATATTTTTGATAATTTGAGTAATAAATTGTGACAGTCTTTAAGCATAGAATGTTTTATATTTGTTTTATAAAATACATATTTTCTAAACATGTAAATTGTGATATTATACCTATTTTAAAATAATTAAATTTAATATACAGTCATTACCATTATCAATATCACAAATTTAAAACAGAATACTACAGTAATAAGATGAAACACATATTAGAAATATATATATATATACATATATATATCAAGGCTTTGACTGTACACAGTCCCTGGAAATTTCAGTATTTTTATTTTTGAGCAATAGTTAATTTATTCTCAAAAAAATTTTCCGGATCTAAGTAAATAGGGAAATCTTGGCTACGAATAATTACAATCTTTCACACTGATAAGAATCCTGTACTGCAACCTGTGATTACAAGATATTCAAGCTGTTGTCCTTGCAGTTTGTGTACTCATATTGTTGGACTTTTGAAACAAACAAGTAGATGTAAAATAAATTCTTGATTTTAAATTTCAAAGCCAACTAAAAGCCAATTTTACTTAGCATATTTAATATACCTAAGTGCTGGTTTTCACAACACATAGATAGCCATTATTGGCCTTGTGTATTTTACGTTAATACATAGTAGTTTTTTTTTTCATTTAAAAAGGGACAGCAAACAACTACACTATGTATATAACTAATAAATAATATAGCATTAATTATAATTATTAAAAAAAATCTAGAGTGCTAACAATTCATGTGTTTAATTAAGAATCAATATATTTTTTTATCTAAGTGCCAGTATCACCAACAGACATCTAAAGGTTATAAGGTTAATCAATTATTGTCTTATTTCTCTTGTTCCTAATATTAAAGAAAGGGAGCACAAATATATCTTTGAATATTAAACAATCATTAACTCTAACGGGTAGTAGTAAAGTTAGGACTAGTTGTGCCCTTAACTACCTTATTAATTTTCTTATTCCTCATATTAATGAAAAAAATAGTTTTATATTAGACGAACCGTAACACTAACATTTGTTAATGAAATTGGGATAAGTGCACTTAGTTTTAACAGTAGCTGAAGGTCAATTTCTATCATAACTGTCATCATTTGGCTTGAAAGCCGAGCTATTTTGGCTTCCGTCTGACGGCCGTCTGTGGTCAAACGTCATTTACGTTGCGAGTGTATGTTATGATAACGTGAATCAACGTCCTTGATATATTTATATGCGGAACTAGGCGCGATATACCGTACAGGGGATAGATTTTTTTAATTATCTATACTAATATTATAAAGTGGAAGAGTTTGTTTGTTTCTTTAAACACGCTAATTTCAGGAACTACTGGTCCGATTTGAATTTTTTTTTGTTGGATAGTCCATTTATAGAGGAAGGCTTTAGGCTATATAACATTACGCTGCGACCAATAGGAGCGAAGCGTCAGTGGGAAATGTTGCAAAAACGGGGAAAATTATTCACATTTGGGGACTTTCAATCAATCAATCAATCAATTATTTATTTGCTTTAAAAGTGGTACAAAAGATGTTCAATACATAGATTACATTAAGAGCTAGCACTTTTAGCTAAACATTAGCATGCAAAATATTCTTATTTTAACTTTAAGAAGTCTAATTTTAATAACATGAATTATAATAGCATAACATTTCATCATTAAGTTAAATAACAATAATTACTTATTCTAATGGAATCAATTACATAGTGATTAAAGTCAATATAATTTTAAAACAGATAACAGTACCTTCTCATATTATTTAATATTATTGATTATTTTGATTTAGATTATATAATTCGTTGCGTGCGCTGCATAAACGGTTTAAGTCACTCAATAACCACGCGAACGAAGTCACGGGCACAGCTAGTTTATAATATCTATGAACGCTACATAGCGTCAATCTGGCCCCGTGCTAAGTTCTCGAAGGCGTGATCAACTGAGCCACAGAGCTAGTCAAAAGTACCTATTTGACTATAACTGTTTACGAAATTTACAACAAATATGTTAAAGAGCGATGACTAAAATCCCTTAAATACCTCTAGTTAAAGTACCCTTCCACAATCAGCGAAACCAGAACCCAAGGTTTCACATGGTTTTCCGTAATACCGTTGTTGCGGTCTAGTCCGATTCACAATGCGAAATTCCCTGTACTCAAAAAAAAAAGAAGAAAAAACTCGGATTCGAGAACATCTCTGCGAGTTAACCAATAAACGCTTACCGCGCTAAGGCTGCGTTTCCACTGACGCGGGGCCCGGCGGAGAGGAGCTTAGCGGTGCCCAACTTGACCAATCACTATGCTCGTGCTGTTTCCGTGGAAACGGAGCGGAGATTTCGAGCATAGTGATTGGTCAATTCGGGCACCGCAAGCTCTTCTCCGCCCCGCTCCGAGTCAGTGGAAACGCAACCTAAGCGTTGACCAATAACCGTGCACTAACATTTTGAATCGTAGTCGAACGAGATAATATAATCCCGTGGTATTTTCGTGGGGTGCCAAATCAGAATCAACCATTGTTCCTGTGGGTATCGCAAATGGAGACAGAGGGAATATCTATACTAATATTATAAAGCGGAAGAGTTTGTTTGTTTGTTTAATCGCGCTAATCTCAGGAACTACTGGACCGATTTGAAAAAAATATTTTTATGTTGGATATTCCATTTATAAAGGAAGGCTTTAGAGTTTAGGCTATATAACATTACTCTGCGACCAATAGGAGCGAAGCGTCAGTGAGAAATGTTGCAAAAACGGGGAAAATTATTCACGTTTGGGAACTTTCGTTGCGTGCGCTGCATAAACGGTTTGAGTCACTCAAAAACCACGCGAACGAAGTCGCAGGGTACAGCTAGTATAATAATATATCCGGAAATGCGCGTTTCCGGGGACATTGTTTTTATATGAAAACTGCGCTCGCAAACCATTTTGCCAGTATAGGTACTCCCCATCAAATACTTTAGGGAAGACTTATGTCCAGCAGTAGACGACATAGATGAAACGACGACGACGTGGCTGCAGTCCAGCCGACCCATTCTGGTATTCACTAATGAACATACTCCACGTTTCCAGGTGGACGAGGCAGAGCTCCAAGACGAGCCGCTCCAGCTCCGACTGATGGACCACGACACGTATTCCGCCAACGACGCTATAGGCAAAGTGGTGATCAGCCTCGCGCCGCTACTGGCCCGGGAGGCCGGCAGTGCGAGCACCGGGGCGACGGGAGGTATTGCTGAACTTTATGGAACCTTTACATGTGTACCGACACCGAACCACCACTCCCGGTGTGGGGAGCTATTTTTACGAGTTACGACTGGCACTACTACATTCATACATCATACATCAGACGCCCCCCTCAAAATGTTGCATTTGTGCTGAGCCTAAAGGTGAATGAATGCAGTATCCGGAGTCATTATAAATTCTAAGAAACCTTGCTCACTTATTCACGCTGCAGTCACCGCGCTGTCGTAAGAAAAGCCCCTGCAGTAAGTGCGGTGCTACTCTTTGTAAACCTTTAAGCCAATAAGTATAGTAATAATAATATCAATGGACGTTTCACACCACGTTCCGAATCCGAAGAACTTGTGTTACAAGTACCAGACAACGGAAATATACTTAATACTTTTTATATATACACAAAATATTTAAGATTTTTATTGTATTATACATAAATTTAATACACATCCATGACCCAGGAACATTGAAAAATTTTTGTTCCCTCGGCGGGATTCGAACCCGCGACCACTCGCTCGACAACCAACGCGCTCAACCACTGCGCTACGGAGGTCGTCAAATATAATATAATCAAATAAATAAGTAATATCAAACCATTGATGAATATTCGATGTAAATTCTTCAGGTGCTGTGCTGTCCGGGTGGTTGCCTGTCTTCGACACGCTGCACGGCATCCGCGGCGAGCTGCACGTGGTGGTCAAGCTGGAGCTGTTCTCCGACTTCAACAAGTACAAGACCTCCAGCGTGGGCGTGCAGTTCTTCCACTGTGAGTGAGCGAGACGCATCAATTGTAGTGTGCGAGTAGGATGAGAGACTGCACGGCATTTATTTTTAGATTATTTCTTTCAAGTGAGACTGTCGGATAGTGCTACAAGGGTAGGGATAAACTAAAAATGAAAACATTAAAAAATTGCCAATGTTCTTTATTTATTAAAAACTAGCTCACCCGTGTCCACTTCGTTGAGCATACAAACTGTTTGTGATGAAATTCAATAAAAAAAAACAAAAACCCGAACCCGCATCCTTCAACCCGCAAACGTTGAGTTAAGCGTTGCGGCGCTTAACCCGCAACGCGGAGCCTGCAAACCCGGAACCCGCTATGCGGAGCCCGCAACGTGGAACCCGCAACGCGGATCCCGCAACACCGAACCCGCAACGCGGAGCCCGCAACGTGGAACCCGCAACACCGAACCCGCAACGCGGAACCCGCAACGTGGAACCCGCAACGCGGATCCCGCAACACCGAACCCGCAACGCGGAACTTTCAACGCGGAACCCGCAACATTCTCCGTGGAGTGCCGAAGTATGAAGAGTACCTCTCCATCAACCATCTTTCCCGTGGGTGAACGGAATACGTATCCCCAAATGGGCAGCAGCGTTACCGGGTTAAAACTGCACTAGCCAACCCGGCTGCCAAGCGCGGCAATTATGCAGTACTTTATCTACTTTGTGGCAGTACCCAAAGTATTTCATGAGGGGTCTCCCATACGTACCTTGGGGGAGGCCAGCACTGGACGTCATAGCTGAAAAAACGACGATGACTAATCAAACTTATCACTTTCTTATTCTATATGAAGCCAAAATTCTGAGCCCAGTTACTTAGAAAATTCCATTTCCAGGTCCAATGATCCCGCCGGGCTACCAGGCGTCTGCCATCCACGGCTTCGTGGAGGAACTGGTGGTGAATGACGACCCGGAGTACCAGTGGATTGACAAGATCCGCACCCCGCGAGCCTCCAACGAGGCCCGCCAGGTCGCCTTCATCAAACTCAGCAACCAGGTGATTTTTTTAAATTTTTTTTTATTTAAGGACCAATTAACAGCTAATACATAATTTTAAAATGCATAATTTGTTAAATTATTACAATATTTTGTATAGCCTCAAAGTAGATATATAACAGAGACACGACCTAGTAATAGAAAATGGTATCACTCTAATACTGGCAATGCGACTGGCAAAGGGTCAAGTCCTTAGAAATTCCGGAAACCGCCATCTAGCGCCAAAATTAGTTATTAGTATTTTCCAATAGAAAATACTAATTACTAATTTCGTGTCGTATATTCTTCTTAACTAAGGAGTTGAATTTAGCTTAATGTGATGTTATGCTAAAAAATATGCTTATCTTTATTTTAATGTAATAAATAATATTTGTACTTAATTCGACATATTTACATTTTATAATTTACAAACGTTAATAGTAAATAAATTGCAATAGATGTCAATCTATTGCAATTTTTTTGTATTAAACATAGATTGTATGGGATGATACCTATCATGCTGGCATCAGTTCAAGTGTTAAAATACTATACAAATTTTGACATTAAAAAAAGTGAGTTACAGTATAGGTCGTGACGTCACGTTTCAGGTACAGCGGCTGGTGGGTCTGAAGGCGTCTGAGCTGGGCGCCAACGCCGTGGTGGGGTACCAGCAGGACTTCGACCTGGAGGGTGAGGCGGGCGTCGTGGCGAGGGCGATAGGTACGCATTGTGTCCTGTATTTATGTTGCACTAGCTGTGCCTGCGACTTCGTTCGCGTGGTTTTTGAGTAACTTAAACAGTTTATGCTGCGTGTCGGCGCACCCGATCTCGAGCGTCGTGCCCGTTCGTGATCTGTCGGCTGCGCTCGCGGCGGTTCGGGCCCCCACCTCTCGCCAATTCACTTCGGATCACCAACGCGCGAGCACACGGGCATTTTGTTTGTAGAAGTTAGATAATATAGTTTATATAATATACAGTCCACTTGTCTCATTTTATATCCAGTGGGGCTTCATCACAGCGCACGCAACGAAATTTCCCAAATGTGAAATGTGAATAATTTTCCCCGTTTTTGCAACATTTCTCACTGATGCTTCGCTCCTATTGGTCGCAGCGTAATTTTATTAGGTTCTTACATATGAAATTGGCGTTTTGTCGTACTGGCCACTTTGATGTTAAATATATCCTCTTTGGTCAGGAATTCCAAATTCAAATTTAAACAGCTATTTACTCATGCATTTGTGTTTTGAAAACTGTAATTCGTTTGTTTTTTTCTCTTTCGCTTTTTTTCTGCGTCACTCATTTCACAAAATGGAAAACTTAAAATATCGCATTATTTACGAGTACGAGTTCCACGGTGGCACCAGTGCTGCAGAAACGGCTCGAAGGATTAATGATGTGTATGGGGGTGGTGTCGCAAAAGAAAACACGGTGCATTTTTGGTCTCAACGTTTTCGTTCTCGAAATTTCGACCTGCGGAACAAGCCCCGTGGACGGCCGGAGACCAAGGTCGATAATGATGAATTGAAGGCTATTGTGGAAGCAGATCCATCGCAAAATACATCAGAGTTAGCTACAGGCTGCGGTGTTAATGACAAAACCGTTTTAATCCACTTGAAGCAAATTGGGAAGGTGAAAAAGCTTAAATGGTGGGTACCTCATGAATTGAGTGAAGCAAATCGACAAACGCGCGTCGACTGCTGCGTTACATTGCTCAACCGGCACGATAATGAAGGAATTTTAAATCGGATCATTACATGTGATGAAAAGTGGATCCTGTACGATAATCGTAAACGCTCATCGCAATGGTTGGCATCGCCCTGGTGAATCAGCCCCAAGCGAAAATTGACTCAAAAAAAGTTACTTGTAAGCGTTTGGTGGACTAGTGCCGGTGTCGTACACTATAGCTTTCTTAAATCTGGTCAGATGATTACGGCTGATGTCTATTGTCAGCAACTGCAAACCATTATGGAAAAGCTCGCCGTTAAACAACCGAGACTTGTCAATCGCTCTACGCCACTGCTGCTTCAAGACAACGCTAGACCACACACGGCCCAACAGACGGCTACCAAATTAGAGGAGCTTCAATTGGAATGTCTAAGACATCCACCGTACTCTCCGGACCTTGCTCCAATAGATTACCATTTTTTTCGAAATTTGGATACCTTCTTGCAAGGAAAAAAATTCAATTCCGATGAGGCAGTCCAAACCACTTTCAAAGATTTCATTGATTCCCGTCCGAATGGTTTTTTTAGTAAAGGGATCAATGAACTACCTATAAGATGGCAAAAGTGTATAGATAACAATGGTACATACTTTGATTAATAAAATATATTTTAATATGAAAAAATCGCCTTTATGTTCCTCCCATACAAAACGCCAATTTCATATGTAAGGACCTAATATATACCCTAAAGCCTTCCTCTATAAATGGACTATCCAACAAAAAAAGATTTTTTCAAATCGGACCAGTAGTTCCTGAGAATAGCGCGTTTAAACAAACAAACAAACTCTTTCGCTTTATAATATTAGTATAGATGTAATCCGGTCTCCATTTATCAGTAAGGATGTATGCGACGCTGGGATCTAATATGAAAATTACAAATCTTCAGGTACTGCAGTGAGTATCAAGCCGCTACCCACCCCACAGCCGAACAACCTTCCGCCGTGTACGCAGCAGTGAGTATATATCTGAAATACAACATAAATGGTGTATTAAGAGGAAACACTACGAATTTTTTTCTATACAAAAAAGGGGTCTACGGGATTCCTGTTTCCTCCCTGGATAATACCCCTAGAGTAACTATTTTTTTCATGAATATCTATGTATATTATTTGTACGTCCCTATTTTTTCCTTTTTTTTATAAATTAATTATTTAAAGAGATATGGACAATTAAAAAACCAAAAAAAAATAATGGCCAGACTCTCCGCTATGTTTAAACATCCAGGAAACAGATTTGACTACATTATACAAAAAATAGGAACCTAGTTAAATTCTTTTTTTAGCTAATAAAGAAAAAAATATCTATATCGGTTAAGTTTTGGAGGAGGAAACAGGAATCCGCTATACGTCGATTTCTGGTACTTTTAATAGGTAATTTAAGTTCAAGTTGCAGTTGTCTCTATCGCGCTAGTGCTGGCTAGCTAAGGCACTGCGGGACAGCAATAGATTTTTTAAATACCTATTTTGTATTTCTCTCAACCGTGGTGTTTCCTCTTAATAATAAAATTGTAAAACAGCATATGTACGGTCGAATTGAGATATATCCTCCTTTTTTTGGAGTCTGTTAAAAATAGTTTAATAATATTTTTAAAGTAGTAGAAGCAGTTAAGTGTCACCTGTAAAACAGTATTAGAATTCTCGAAAGTAAAATTATATACCAAGTGATTTGCAGTCATATGTGCAAGCAATTAGAAGTATAATATATTATGTTCTTCTTGTCGTGTAAGTTGTTTTTAATTCATGATACTTATTACAAATTTTGCATGGTTTTGTGTTGACTAAAATCATTTTAAACAGACAGCTGAAAAAGTATTTGGACATTTTGGCAATTGACGAAGAAAGTGTGACAGACTTGAACCAGTATTATCAAACACATCAAGAGGAGTTACTTAAAATGGTTGGCATACTTAATCCTAAAGACCCGTCTTTGCTGGACGAGCCAGACTGCGGTGATGATGATGAAAAAAGTTTCGAGTCCCTAATGCAACCGACCGGGTTCTCGGAATGTCCAAAACCGTATACCGGAGGACGTTCAATATACCAGGACGAATACATCTCACAGAAGAGTCTCAAACATCTGTCAGAAGACCAAGTGGATCTTGATAGGCTGTTGAAGCGGACAGCATCAACCAATTCAGGAGGCCCATTAACGAGATTAAAGAAATTAAAAGGGAGTATGTTTCGAAGGAAGGGACGAAGAGATTCCCAAAAAAGCGAGAAACAAGATGATGAAATTTCTCTAAGATCAACATCGTCTGATACATCACGCATCTCCCTAAATGATATAAAGAAAGAAATGAGAAGATTTAAACGTATGAAAGTACCCAAACTGGCAAAAATCGAAGGTGAAGAAGAAGAAGGCATAGGCATGGCGTCTATATTAGCCAGATCTGTAATACATGTTCATACTAGTTTAGCTTGTATTTCCGAGGCACAAGATTCTGAAGCTTCACCAGATTCTACTCTGAGAAAAACTAGCGAATCGGAGCCTACTGTTAATTTTACAAACGAGCAAAATAAAATTAACATAGACGAAGATAGTAAAATAAGCGAGGGTAGCGCAAAAAGATCCCCAGAAGGACACTGCAGCTCCTTAGACAATATAAAAAGTGACAAAATGCCTTTTGAGCCCCAAAGAAAGAAATCCGAATCATGTCCCACGAGTCCAATAGTTGAAAGAAGTGATAATTTATTAAAACCAGGTGAAATCGGCTACTTTGGATCTATTTCGTCTGCTCTTTCTGCAGAAAGCTCAGAAATATACACTTCGTCCGATGAAGATGAAGACGATAGTTCCGACATGAAAAGTAATGGCGAATCAATGGAGACTACAAGTTCTCTTGTCAATTCGGTTTTGAGACATCACGGTGATCAGAATTTCATAGCGCAGATGGAGCAAAAGTTAGCAGATCTCGAACTTGCATCCCATGTTCATAGTGAGAATAACGTTAAAACAACTAAAGATGTACTTAATGTAAAAGACACAAAAGATGAAACTGCAGCAAAAATGGGAGACGTAAATGTTCCAACGAATGAAAAGTCTAATTTAAAACTGGATATTGAAACTGACTCGCACAAAAAACGTGATACACTGTCACCTATCTCAAAGGACGTTGAAAAGTTTGTACCAGCAAAGCATAATTTTAATTTTCCTAGTATTTTTGTTCATAAAAATCTACAAACTACCTTAAGCGCTCCATCATCCCCAGTAGAAAGAAAAAGTTTCGTTTACCGATCCTCAAAACGTATTAAGAAGCAGCTTTCAAAAATTTCCAAAAGCCGCATGGTCAAAAGCTTATCGCATTATTCCCTTTTGCCTAAGAAAAAGCACGAGGATCCTAAAACTGCTATGAGTCAACCGGGGTCAAGTTCCGATGTCACATCTAAAGCACCTAGCGACTCAGTTTTAGGCTATCCTTTTCTATCTTATACAGATTTGCTATCGTTAGACAAGGAGCAGCCACCTGAGCGTCTGCATAGAAGCGACGAATTGGTAACCAGTAAAGTATCCATGTACATTGGTTCACAGCCCGAATCGCGTACATCTTTTAGTGGGCCATCCGATAGAGAGCATATTCATTTACAAAAACCTAAACCCTTACCTCATCATCAGAAGCCAGAAGTTAAACCATCCAGTCTTACTCATACAGCAATGGAAGTAATTTTATTTGATACGGTTCATTCGCTGCTGATACCGACTAGCCCAGAAGTTAATACAGATGATAAAAAATTCTTTGACAAAGTTAACATCGAATTGGAAAAAATTGAAAATGTAAATTCTGACAAAAATAAAACAGTCGATTCAGATAGAGACACCATAAACGAGAATAGTACAGAAAAGAAGGGATCGATTAAAAGTAAAAAAGGTAGTAAGAAGGAAAAGAAATTAATCAGACAGGACAGCGTAAGATCAACCGAAGAATCCAAAATGTCCAAAGACTTGAAAACTAATATAGTCATTCCATGCAAATTAACAAACCGACCGATGTTGCAACACTTCCATCCCATACTTAGTGGTGTACACTTAGAGACCATACCCTCGCTGTCGTGCAGTCTGGACATGAGCGACAGCTTAGACGTATCGTGTGATACTAACAGCGCTAGCGTGTGTGGTAACTCGCATGCTGTGTGTGATGTTGACAGGAGCGAGCGAGAGCGCGATAAGTGTGACAAGGACAAGGGGTCGCCGAGGCACGCGAGACACGAGTCGTTTGGGGGTCGGGAGGCGGCCAGCGCTAACGTTCAGAATGTGTCGCTGAACTCTTCTTCCACGCCGCTCGGTATACACAGGAGATCTTCGGACTCAGATCTCAGCGTTACACCAAAAGGTTCGAAGATTATTCATTACTATATATACTTATACCGCTCACTTAGATACAGTAATCATCCCCCCTCCCCCTCCTAATAAAAATATTTTGTTAATGTATTTTTCGGTCAAGTGACACTTCCTAAACGTATCAGATAAAGATAATATCCAATTGCTAATCAGCTATGTAGATATTTTTTACTAGCGAGTTTGGAATGGCACCATCCGAAACTTCTAAATCGTTCTGAATAAGTTTAAGTTTTTTTTAATATATCAATGGATGCTTCCACCACGTCAATCTGGCCCTGTGCTAAGTATCGTTATTTGTGTCTATACCTCTATTCAACGTATTGCCACATTTTTATGTACTCACCAATAACAATTTATTCGTATGTAGGTGGTTCACAAAACGCGTCAGTGGGCAACATCGGCGGCGGCGCGATTCTCCGGCCGTCGATGAACAGCAACAACCTCGACATGTTGGAGTACCCGTTCCTCACGATGACCGAGTTCCCGCCGGGTTTCATCGTGCATATAGGTATGTTAGGCTGCGTTTCCTCTGACGCGGAGCGGGGTGGAGAGGAGCTTAGCGGTGCCCAAATTGACCAATCACTATGCTCGTGCTGTTTCCGTGGAAACGGAGCGGAGGTTTCGAGCATAGTGATTGGTCAATTCGCACACCGCGAGCTTCTGTCCGCTCCGCGTCAGTGGAAACGCAGCTTTATAATTTAAATATTAGTGACTGTGCCCGTACTTCGTTCGCATCACAAAGTAGATATATAACAATGACACGACCTAGTACTAGAAAATGGTATCACCATAATACTGGCAATTCGCCTGGCTATTTTTGTTTTCTTCGATATCCTATGGAAAAGGGTAAAGTCCAGGCACATTCCGGAAACCGCCATCTGGCGCCACTATTGGAAAATACTAATTACTAATTTCGTTTCGTATCTTCTTCTTAATTGAGGAGTTGAATTTAGATTAATGTGATGTTATGCTTAAAAAATATGCTTATCTTTATTTTAATGTCAATATTTATACTTTATTCGGCATATTTACATTTTATAATTTACGTTAATAGTAGTGACATCTATTAATTTTTTTTTGGTATTAAATATAGATTGTATGGGATGGAAGGCCATGGTTCGCATGAAATAAATACCCCCGATTTTAGAACTGCATTAGTTATGCTCCCATTAGTCTAAGCAACACGATATTATATTATATAAAATGTCGGATGGGCTCCCATGATTTAAGATCATTCCTTTGAAACTATGGGCTTTAGTGGGTAAATCGTGAAAAGGGAACATAAATAAAATCACTCGTTTGTTCGTAATCGCATCACATTTTTATATAAACTCACTATTTACTACACTTAGTAGTGTACTGCAGCTTTCCTAAGTTAGCGTAGACAGATTGAAACAATTTAATTTCTCGTCCTGTCTCCTTCACACGCGGGCTGTCACATTTCTTTTACGTCGCATGTTTCTGTCTCTCTCACACGTAGGTGGTACGGTGTGCTCTCGGTCGGTGAAGCTGGTAGACGGTGGCGGAGAGAGTGCGGCGCGGGCGGCGTGGTGGGCGGAGCTGCGTACGGAGATACGTGCGCACGCGCGTGCGCTGCGCTGCACCGCGGTGCTGGGGTACAGCGAGCGCGCCTCTGTCAGGTACGTGTGTTTACATACAAACAGTCAAATCCCTCCACCAACCCATGGCCCCATCAACCGATCGTGGTTATACGGGCCGAAACATGAATGCCACCCTACTGTCTCGGGCTCTCCCAGGTGCACAATTCTTGATTCCCTACAAGATATTATTATTATTTTTTAATAATATATATAGACGCTTCACACCACGTCAATCTGGCCCTGTGCTAAGTATCCGAAGAACTTGTGTTACAGGTACCAGACAACGGAAATATATATTTAATACTTTTATACTATACACATATTTAAGATTTTTATTATTTTAATACACAAATTTAATACACATCCATGACCCAGGAACATTGAAAACTTTTTGTTGCCTCGGCGGGATTCGATCCCGCAACCTCTCGGTCGAGAATCACTGCGCTACGGAGGTCGTCAATTTAATCCTATTCTATTTGTCATTCTCCCGTTTCTGGGGCGGACAACACAGATACGACTTCGGTGTCTTCCGATAGTTCGTTCCGGTTCTACTATCTCAGTTTCGTCCTTGGTTGCCTCCGTTCAACCTTTCTTCTATTTCCAGTCCACTTCTTATCCTGTGCCATAGTTGCGCGTATTGCCGTAGTCGTCCGATGTTCGCTGCCGTGGAACCGAGATCACAGTAGTAGGCCGGGCCCTCTCCAAAGACTTCGATCGCATCCAATAACTTCCTACGATCGCATCCAATAACTTCCTATTACATACAAACAGTCAGTCATAAGAGTCTGTGTGAGTGAAGATGTTAGACGGTGGTGGACGGAGCTACGCACGGAGATCCGTGTGTAGTTTTGTTGCGCTGAGCCGCGATGCTGGGGTACACCGATCGCTCCTCTGTCAGGTATGTGTGTGTGTTTACGTACGAACGTGAAAATGTGTGCGTCTTTATTAGATATCTGTGTTTGTGCATACGTGCTTACGTACGAGCTTTGTAAGTGCGTGAGTGAGTGAATAAACCTTAAATGTCGTTTCTTTGTATACAGGTAATGTCTATAGCTTTATGATAATAAAGTGTTTGTGCACTTTTATTTTTAACTAGCTGACCCGTGCCAACTTCGTTGACCATACATACAGTTTGTGATGAAATTCAATTTTAAAAAAAACAAAAACCCGGAACCCGCAAACCCGCAACGTGGAACACGCAACGCGGAATCCGCAAGACCGGACCCCGCAACGCAAAATTTTATAATTATCTGCTTATTTATTTTAACATTTTATTTCATTAAATACCTAATCCTGTCCATAACAAATACAACAAAAAAGAATTGGCCAAATTGATCCAGGAGTTGTTGAGTTATGCGCTTACCAACACATTTTGAGATCCATTTTTATATTATAGATAGATCTCATATATTTTACACTAGACTACATATTAAATAAAGAATATTCGTGGTTACAGGGAGGACGTGTGTGTGCTGTCAGCATCAGGCACGGCTGCCGTCATCAACCTCGACTGTGACCTCGGCGCCGACGATAGCGTTACCGGTAACTATGTTTCACAATATACACTACAATATATAGTTCTGTGGGTTTTTACTGTTTTATTATGCACTGAACACACGTACATACAACTACACTGGTTTAATATAACTATTATGGTTAATTGATATATAGAAAAAATATTAAATTGTTTTATGGTGAAATGGTAAAATGGTAGGTTACGAGCTGTTACGACAGCGTATTCGATTAGACTCGTGCGACAACTGGTCGAGACTATGCGAAAGCGATATTATACTTATTCTAAAGTAATGTGAAATGCAAAGCTGTTCTACCGGTAGCTCGAACAAGAACAGTAATCATACATGCGGCTCGAAGGACCAAAGTCCTTAAAAGTGATATCAATCTCGTACATCCTATTATTGTCTTTTTTAACATCTATACTAATATTATAAAGCGGAAGAGTTTGTTTGTTTGTTTGTTTGTTTGTTTAAACGCGCTAATCTCTGGAACTACTGGTCCGATTTGAAAAAATATTTTTTTATTTGTTACTCCATTTATAGAGGAAGGCTTTAGGCTATGTAACATTACGCTGCGACCAATAGGAGCGAAGCGTCAGTGAGAAATGTTACAAAAACGGGGAAAATTATTCACATTTGGGGACTTTCGTTGCGTGCGCCGCAAAAACGGTTTAAGTCACTCAAAAACCACACGAACGAAGTCGCGGGAACAGCTAGTGATTGTAATATTATTGCGCTGCCTTACCTACCTTTTATACAATTTCTTCTACAATTGCTGCTCCTTTGTTTATGTCAGCATCAGTCGGCGACGGCGCTGACGACGAGGAGGCGTGCGGCGCCGCGCACGTGCCGTACTCGACCGGCGCGCCGCCCTACCGCGCCGAGCTGGCGGGCTGCGGCGGCTGTCGGTGAGTACAGTACCACCGTCGCCAGTAGCGGCCATCGGCCACCACTACCAGCGAGTGCCAAACATTTGTAAATGAATCAAAAAAATGTAAAGGAAGTTTATCCTTCAGATTAAGGCCCTAGCATCTATATGAGGAATTAAGACAAACGTTTTATGAAGGGTAAAGGTTTTCACAATAATAGCACACAACTTTTAATTACACTTTTCCACTTTTTACTACGTTTCGATTAAATCATCATCAGGTGTAAGTTGGAACATATTTAACTTTTGTTGGTAAATTGAAAATATGCATATGTGCATGATCCATGTCCTAGGCAACTAATGATATTTGATATTCCAGCCGAGCCCGAGTGCCGACGGTGCTGCTGGCGACGTGCGGCAAGCCCAACAGGCTCGCGTCCTACGGCAAGGCCGTAGTCGTCACCGCTGTTGGTGAGATCATTGATTTAATACAAAACAGTATTCCGACGACCTCCGTAGCGCAGTGGTTGAGCGCATTGGTGCTCGACCGATAGGTCGCGGGTTCGTATCCCGTCGAGGGAACAAAAAGTTTTCATTGTTCCCGGGTCATGGATGTGTATTAAATTTGTGCATTAATATAATAAAAATCTTAAATATGTGTATAGTATAAAAGTATTAAATATAAAAAATATATAAGTTCTTCGGATAGGAATAAGAAGAATAAGAATAAAATTATTCATTTCATCATCACACAACACATATAGGATAAAAAGAGGGAACAAGATGAAACGAGAAACTAAACTAAAGCTAAGTATATATGTTGTGCGATGCCAAAAATGGACCCTAGCTCAGCTATACGCAGCGAGCAAGCCAGTGGAATTCTGCCAGGGCCTGTAATACTTAGCACAGGGCAAGATCGATGTGGTGTGAAGCGTCTATAGATATTATATTATTATTTGTATTAGTCACATGTGTAACCTGTCACAGCGGCGCGGGGCCGCCGCGCGCCGCCCGCGGCCGAGCCGGGCGCGCGCGACCTGTCCGACCAGCTGCCCTTCCTCGAGTACGAGCTGCACAAGCTGCTGCTGGCCAAGCTGAGGATGCAGGTATACAGAGAGAGAAACCTATCTTTAACCATTTTTTTATATTTAAATATTTCAAATTTCAGTGTTGTAAAATGACGTCATCTCGTGGAGAATTTGAAACAAGTATACCTCGGAAAATACACGACAATTTGTAATTTTTTTTTCAGACATTATTTATTTTCAACAAAGTTTATGGAGATCTAAAATTAGAAATTAGTGAGCATTCTCCATTATGATTAATCATTTTTTATTTATTTATTAAGGTAAAAACAGTTTTTTACAAAATTTAAAACTAAGATTAAGTTACAACATAACCTACTTTACCATTAATTGCTACATGTAATTAAGTACTTAGAAAAACATCGTCAAGTAACAGTCTCCATCAGAAACAATATAATATGACTATACACTTAATTGATACCTAATTAAAGTCAAATATAGATTTGTAAATTAAAGCAATTTGAGCACTTGTCTCTTATATTTGCGTAGCTTTGTAAGGAATATGTCAACATCGTTCAATTTTTTATTGTAATGTGAGCAAGAGCGCCTGAGAAACGTATTTTTTGCGTAATTATTGTGGCAGAATGGAATATGGAAGGTGTCCTTGGAACGTGAGGAGTTAGAACGGGGAACCTTAAGATTTAGCATTTGTAATAAGTCGGGGTAGTTGATTTCATTCCTAACTATTTTGTATAGAAAAGTAGCGTCCAGGTAGTCACGTCTGGAATACAGAGAGAGCATACGATACCGTTTAGTGCTTTCGGTGTACTCTGTGTATCTGTGTCCAGAATGATAGTCTAGGTATTTTATGAATTTCTTCTGTACCTTTTCTAACCTCTGAACGTGAACAGCATATTTGGGACTCCAGACTACACTACCAAATTCGAGGATGCTACGCACGTAAGAAGTGTATAGATCATCCCAAAGGTATCTTAACTGCTCTTTTTATACGCACCCTGCATAGATAGCAAATGAGATTTTTGTCATAAATTTATATTGTTTCAGGGCGCGAACGCACTGTTCTCACTACAGACGCAAGTGGCGATCGGCGAGCGCTGCGTCATGGCGCTGGCGAGCGGCGCCGCCGTGCGTCTGGCCGCGCTGCCGCCGCCCGCGCCGCCGCGGATCAAGGTCAGTCTCCGCGAGGCCGCTGTTGCTGTCCCAGTAAACTACAGACGCAGGTCGCGATCGGTGAGCGCTGCGTCATGGCGCTGGCGAGCGGCGCCGCCGTGCGTCTGGCCGCGCTGCCGCGGATCAAGGTCAGTCTCCGCGAGGCCGCTGTAGCTGTCCCAGTAAACTACAGACGCAGGTCGCGATCGGCGAGCGCTGCGTCATGGTGCTGGCGAGCGGCGCCGCCGTGCGTCTGGCCGCGCTGCCGCCGCCCGCGCCGCCGCGGATCAAGGTCAGTCTCCGCGAGGCCGCTGTTGCTGTCCCAGTAAACTACAGACGCAGGTCGCGATCGGTGAGCGCTGCGTCATGGCGCTGGCGAGCGGCGCCGCCGTGCGTCTGGCCGCGCTGCCGCGGATCAAGGTCAGTCTCCGCGAGGCCGCTGTAGCTGTCCCAGTAAACTACAGACGCAGGTCGCGATCGGCGAGCGCTGTGTCATGGCGCTGGCGAGCGGCGCCGGCGTGCGTCTGGCCGCGCTGCCGCCGCCCGCGCCGCCGCGGATCAAGGTCAGTCTCCGCGAGGCCGCTGTAGCTGTCCCAGTAAACTACAGACGCAGGTCGCGATCGGCGAGCGCTGCGTCATGGCGCTGGCGAGCGGCGCCGCCGTGCGTCTGGCCGCGCTGCCGCCGCCCGTGCCGCCGCGGATCAAGGTCAGTCTCCGCGAGGCCGCTGTAGCTGTCCCAGTAAACTACAGACGCAGGTCGCGATCGGCGAGTGCTGCTTCATGGTGCTGGCGAGCCGCTGCTGGGCGGCAGCAGCACAACGCTGCAGAGCAGAACAAAAAATAATATGTCATTATTGTTTATATAATACAAGCTGTCCCCGCGACTTCTTTCGCGTGGTTTTTGAGCAACTTAAACCGTTTATGTAGCGCACGCAACGAAAGTCTCCCCGTTTTGGCAACATTTCTCACTGACGCTTCGCTCCTATTAGTCGTAGCATGATGTTATATAGCCTAAAGCCTTCCTCTATAAATGGACTATCCAACAAAAAAAGAATTTTTCAAATCGGACTAGTAGTTCCTGAGATAAGCGCGTTTAAACAAACAAACAAACAAACAAACAAACAAACAAACAAACAAACTCTTCCGCTTTATAATATTAGTATAGATTATTTCGTTCTGTTTATTAATGACTTCTGATATTTTCTGATGTTTTTTGTCTCAGGCGTCAGAAAACGACAAAAACGCCATGGAGATCCAGAAAGCGCTGTGGGACACATTCAACGCAAATAAGGCGGCTAACGGATACGACGTCGGTGAGTATTTGCGCACACAGACATCAGCGCCGAGAGCGCTAATTGAATAGAAGTGCATTAAACTAGTTAGAAGCTATTATTATTTACTGCTCCAATCAAAAAAATAATGGACCGGCGGTGGTTGTGATTTCAGTGTTGCCAATTGAACTACTCGTCCAAAAATGTTATCATTATTTTCTGTTACACGTTGTACATTTAAATAAGTTATTGTTTGTAGCTCCAGAACACATCAGTAACGGTGTATTACCAGAGTGCGAGGGAGAGGAGCCGCCGGCAATCGACTTGTGCGCTGACAAGGACGCATGCGTGCTCGAACTGGACGAAGCTGAGGACGTACGTATATCTCGCTCGCTTTGTATAGGCGAAAAGCGAGAACGCAATAAAGGTTTTTTTTATATGTCTAAATATGAAGTAAGCATTTAATAAAGTATTCGTTCTTTCCTATATATTTAATACCGTCGGTTCTTTTATATAACATTAACGAAGCTCAGAAACAATTATAGGATTGGCATATTTCGCCGCTAAATCACAGTCACAAGCGATTAATCTTTTTATTCGCTTCTAACTTAATTATCGTTTCTGTGTTATGTTTTGTCTAAACACCTTAGAGCGACCCTGTGGCACTCAATACCTATTATCTATAATCATTGATATCCTTTGAGTATTTATTTCCTAGATATGCGAATATTATGTCCCTTAAACAGTAATGATACGCAAATGACTTGCAATTTTTCCACTTTACCTACTGTACATTCAATAACATAATATTTTATGTCCCTTTGTTTAACTTATACAAAACTGTTCAGGTGGAAACAGCACGCGCGCTGGCGGAGCGGCGGCTGGCGTCGGTGTTAATGACGCCCACACTGCGACCCGCACGTGCGGCGCCGCACGCCTTCACACAGGTACGTAGAGTGCGTGTATACTTGCGTACGAGCATTTGTGCGTCTGCGTGCTTGCGTGTAAGATTTGATGTGTATTGTCCGTAGCCTATAAATTTATGTAGATGAATTTAAAGTTTTTTTAACATTATAATTTTGCGTGCAGGTGTGGCGTGCACGCATCGGCAGCGGCGGGCAGGCGGAGCGCATGGTGGCGAGCGCGCTGGCGGCCGCGCGGTACAAGCTGCGCCGCCTGCAGCCCGCCGCCCTCGCCGCGCCCACCTACCACCTCGACTTGCCCGACGTGAGTGTACAGTTGTTGTGTCGCAGCGGCAGCGGCAGCGGCGGGCAGGCGGAGCGCATGGTGGCGAGCGCGCTGGCGGCCGCGCCGTGATTGGACTGATTCGATTCTCGATTGTATCGGGAGTAAGCCTGCAGAAGTGTGAATTTATAAAATGCTAATCTTATATTCCAGGACGAAATCCAACTTGTCGTATCCGGCACGGCCATCCCTCTTCAGGACCCGAAATCCGAACCCGTGGCCGAGAGGAACGGTAACCATGACGACGACGACATCTTCGCTCTGGACGAGGAGCAGCTGGTCAAGAGTCTACCGGACCAGGTGGAGGAGAAGAACAATGGACCGGTGAGTGTATAGTTTTTGCCGTTAAAATCGGTCAAGTGCGAGTCAGACGCACGAAGGGTTCCACGGAAAAATCATGTTGTATGGTGAATATTATAAATTAAAAAGTTGTTTTCAAGTTTGGTTAGTACAATGCGGGCTGATCACCCGATTGTCTGACAAGAAAGATGATCCATGCGTCGGATAGGCATGTAAAAAGTCGGTCCTGCGCCTGTTCTCTCGCCAGTCGTGTCGTTTCACCGTCCGACTGGGTTATGAGAGCAAAAGGAAGAGAGACTGTTTTTGTGTATTGCAGACACACTTGGGCACTATAAAATAACTCTTGCGTAGCTGGCCTGGTTTCAATGAAATCGGTGAGGGGAGCTATTATTACATTTGTGTCAGCTTTCGGGGAATATGTTGCAACAAAATCATTGACTGTAATAATGAGCGTGCGCGTGCGCAGGGCGCCGGGCGCGTGGCGCTGTCGACCGGCGCGGCGGCGGGCGCGGGCGGCGCGGGGCGGCGGGTGTGCGCGCTGCGGCTGCTGTTCGTGCGGGAGACCACGGCGGTGCGCGAGCTGGGCGGCCTGAGCGGGTTCCTGCACACGTTCACGTGCGAGGTGAGCGGATACGAGCCCTAGAGCATGACGTGTAGAGACCAAATTTGAGTGTCGTATATTGCAGCACACTGTTACATGCGAGGCGATCACGGGGAGGGTGTATATTGAACTTTACCTGGGCCTCAAAATGTAAGGTTCAAAATAAAGTAATAGGTGTGGTAATATAAACATCCGGACATCCGTCTGTCACCGTCATGTGTTGATGGGGGGTGGTATTCTCACTCCGGCACCGTTACCGTCTTTTATTTAAAATTATTCTTTAAATCAATATTGTGTTGCGTCGCAGGTGATGGCGATAGTCCGCGCGTATACCGCGGCGCTGGGCGGCAACGCGCTCACGTCGTTCTACATGACGCAGCTCATGCTGCAGGACAACGCGCATAAGAACCAGGTAATCAAAAAAACCTTTCATCCTAGTATAAAATATGTTAATACATTAAATTATACGCATGATAACATATGACCTCAAGATGGCAACGCTTCCTCTGATCCTAGTCTCAGTATCAAAACATTAAATTGTACTCATAACAATATAAGGTAAATGACCTTAAAATTCCCTTTTCATGCCAGTCCTAATGTTAATACATAAATTCATAATCCTCCGTTCGCACAATTCTCGTAAAAGTGTACTCAAGGTTATGTATTATTATTTTTTCCTTTTTTTTCAGGGTCAATGTTTGCTCTCTGTTGGCGGTGATGTAGTACACGTGACGTAATAACTATAATTACATAGAGACGGCCAAGTGCGAGTCATATTCGCTCGCGAGGGGTTCTGTACCAAACGTCAAAATGTCATGTAATGGGAGCCGCATGTAGATATATACCTTATTCTTTTTAATTAGTTGTCATTATATAGCGGCAACAATACCTTACCCGGTGACAAATAGACGGTAGAGTATTAGTAATAGGGTCCCATTTGGGAACCTTTTGGGTACGGAACCCTAAACGAAAAAAGCAGTGTGCCGCCTCCCAGTTTCTGACTACTCAATGTGAGAAAATTAAAGGTAAAATAACACTAAAATAAAATAAAAAAATAAACAACTGCCCTAGTGGAGAAAATGGCTATCAAAACCGATGTCATGCAACTTTTTCACGTCGAGTGGTGACAAAAACTTGCACTCAGTTGATAATGTAACAATGTAAAACAAGCCTAATTGTGACTGCCCCAGATAAGCACGTGAGTGTGACCTCTGTAGAAATAGTTTCTTCCTACAGAAGAAAAGATAAAATGACATTAATATAGGAAATTGTCATTATATCTTAGGTACAATCTGCCAGCACGTCTATTCTTGCGGTGCGCTGTTTAATTTGTGCAACCATTTGAAATAGTACATTTTATATTTGTTATTGAATTTTGTTTAGATTTTATAAACTTATTACACAAGTTTTTTTATGATTTTTATATAGGTAAGTAAACTATCAGTAAGATTTATACGTACAAATAATTCAAAGTCTCTCTAATATTATCCCACGTATTTATTTTAGGAGTAAAACTAAATTAACATAAGCAAGATCGTGTCACGGCACGGCTTTTATGGGCTACTGAACCCATATGTACTGACATATGATAAACGCGCAATAGATATTTTGAAATAACTCCCAAAAAGTTAATGTCCGAATAATTTTCTTAAAGAGCTTTTCAAGTACATCCCTTTTAAATTTAACCTAAAGATAAACAAACGTAAAAACACCAAAATAATTTTCACATATTTACTTGTTGTGCACAACACTTACACCGGAATATTAAAAGATCATAGTTCATTATCCAATGTATAGCAATAATAATAATATCTATAGACGCTTCACACCACGTTAATCTGGCCCTGTGCTAAGTATCCGAAGAACTGTTATAGGTACCCGACAACGGAAATATATTTAATACTTTTATATTATACACATATTTAAGATTTTTATTATTGATCGCCTTCATGGTCTTGTGGTTCAGAGCTTCGCTATCGACCCGGAGGTCGTGGGTTCGATTCCCGCTTTGGAACAACAAAAAATGTTGTTTTCAAGTTTGGTTAGGACAATGCAGGCCGATCACCTGATTGTCTGACAAGAAAGATGATCCATGCGTCGGATGGGCATGTAAAAAGTCGGTCCTGCGCCTGTTCGCTCGTCAGTCGTGTCGGTTTACCGTCCCACTGGGTTATGAGAGTAATAGGATGAGAGAGTGTCCTTGTGTATTGCGCACACACTTGGGCACTATAAAGCAACTCCTGCGTAGCTTGCCTGGTTTCAATGAAATCGGCTACCGACACCGAAATCGGTAAGGAGAGCTATTATTTTTATTATATTAATACACATCTATGACCCAGGAACATTGAAAACTTTTTGTTCCCTCAAAAACTTTTACAGTAAAAAATACGCCATTTTGACACTGCCGACTGTAAATATAGTCTATAGTCTATGGATTCGTAGTAGTTTTTTACGTTTGTGTTAAAATTAAACGGGACGTACTATACCAAATGCCAATATAGAATGTTACATTTCCTACTTTTTGGCCACTAATGCCAAGATAGACACTTAGAAGACCGACTACTCAAAAGTCACTTTATGAAAATTATGCATTGAGACCCCGCTTACATATAAATATAAAAGGGGTACACTTTTTTTTCTACAGCCAAAAGTAAAATTAACAGAATTAAAGAAGCTAGTACAGAAAGACAGACGGGCAGAGCGAAACTATAAAGGTTCCTTGTAGGGAACCCCTATCTATAGTTTAGGAACCCAAAAACATACTACACGAATTTGGCAAAAATGACATGTTTTATAAATTAGTGTATATTAATCTAGTTATGTCTTTTTTTAATTAGGTAATATCATATTATGATTTTGTAAAAAAATTGTCTTGAAAATAATAATGTCATATCATGAAAATGTAGCTTAATATTATATTCTCAATCAAATATTTTTACCTAGCCATTATAATACTTTTTTTAATAATGAGAAAGACCCGTAAAAATAATTACGTAAATAATAATATTATTATATATACACATACAAGTAATAATGAAAATAAAAATGTAATTAATCTAAATTGTAACTCTTGCAAAGATGTGTGTTTGTTCCGATTTAATGTGTAATTTAAACTCTCTCTCTCTCTCTCTCTCAGTTCAGTATGGCCGGCTATAATGCTACCAATTTAAATGTCACTTACTCGTCGCGTCATAAAGAAATACAATGATACGTCAATTTTGACAAATTTTATTTGTTTGTTTACATTCATATTAAATTGGATCGAAACAGAGTACAGTTATACTTCTTACCCAAAGAAAAACAATACTTACATAATTCTACGTTGGTTATCAAACGGCCGCATACTGAAGCGCTGCGCTGTTTACAGGCTGTCACTGCTTGGCGGAATGACAAGGACAGCATGTACCTTTAGATTTTGATCCTTGAGCGCCACTTAAGTGAACGTTTGAGTATTTATTATAATATTTGATGATGACTGTAACGTTAATTTTTTTTGTATGTATGTAATGTAAGTGTACTTTTTCAATTTATACACAAAAACCTTTTTATACAAGTGACGTCGTAATGATTTAAAGTTTAATGTATTATGTTTGTGACATCCGACAGGTGTTTGATAGGACATTAAAGCGCCGCCTGGTGGCAGGAAAAAACGTAAAATTCCCATGGACAGTTTATGAAATTACTTACATTACCAGATGGCGCTTTGTGTGAGTCGAGTCTGTGCCCTAGGAGACTTGAGATAAGAAGTATTATCTCTCTAAGGGCCGATTTTTCAATCGTCAGATAACTTTTATCTGTTGAATAAACATGTGACTTTGACATTTGTTTCATTTAAAATCTGCCAAAGTCAACATAAAAGTTATCTGACGATTGAAAAATCAGACCTAAGGCAGAAAACTTAGTGTCTGACGATAATATTTAAATTATAGTTTCTAAAGTGACCACTATGGCGCTAATAGTCGCAGCGGTGTATGCTATGAAGTTAGCAACAAGTACTGGAGAGAAGTTAGTTTGTTAAGTTGTAGTATAAAATTTATCCTGATGCGATTGTGGCGCCACCTTAATGTTGGCATTTTGATGGACAGTTTCATGTACACTCCTCTCCTATACTCTAGTCTCCATGTCTAGAAAATACTATTAGTCGCAATTTTGTGATGTGTTCATATTTGATTCATATTTCATGTTTCGGGCAAAGTGCTATCATGCTTTCAAGAAGTATGAGGTATTTGAATGCACTTTAGTGAATGTAATTTTCATTTTGCCCGATAGTAAAAAATGCGTACATTTAATATTTTTGTCACGTTGTCCGAATAGTGACCAAATACTGAAACGTTAATTGAATTAAGTGGCGCTCAAGTTACATGCTGCCCTTGTCATTCAGCCATAAAATGACAGTGGCGGTGAATATGAGAGCTCTTAACTTTAACTAGCGTTTCAGTTTTTGGCCGTAAGTGTCTAGTATCCATACACTATACTAACTATAATCTGGTTAAGTTAGAACTTAACATAATAGCTATTAAACTGTCATGCCGATCTACGCTCAAACACGGTCAGTTCTAAGGAAACCAATCGGCAGCATCGTGCCGATTGGCAGATAGGCAGTATAGTGTGTGGCCACGACAATGCCCATATTGTTTCTTGCCTTCATAGTATATAATGGTTTTGTAATTTATTTTATAATAAATGTTATATTTGTTTGGTGCTAAATATGTTTATGTTTTGTCCAGTTTCCTGTGTTATCCGTAGATATACATCATATTATGACGTTCTTAAAAAAATTATAAAAGAGATTGTTAAGTATAAATAAAAAAATCTAGGTAAGTAAAAGATTAACTTTTTTATTTTGTGGTTGACTGTCGAGATGCATCGAAAGAATGCATTCTTTAGAGAGGAAATAATCTTTTCTCTAAAGAGGAGTGTAAAGGTTTTTGAAGGGAAACTTAAGGGTACTGAAACACAATAAGCTTGTCATAAATATGTATTTATTAAAACATTACAACATTAAATATACTTGCTTAACGAAACGCGACGAAATTACAACAAGATCGTAAAACCTTAAAACTACTAATACTTAGCGAGTGCAGACGTCCGCTCGCGCTGACGTCTGGCACCGAAATGACATTTGCGATCGGATATTCGCTGCGTTCGGATACACGTACCTACACTAACTTACAGGAACTAACGTTTTGGACAAAGTAAAGTATTCTATAACAAAATGAAGGTTATTCAAGCCTCAGGTTGGTGGTTTAGCGTCTGTGGGGCCGCGACGGTCAGCGCCGCCGGCCGAACCGCAGGAAAGAGTGCACGACATCTTGCCGTTTCATGCCCGTGTCCAGGAGCTGGGGGTAGTCGCGAACGAGAGCTGTAACAAAAAAGATATACGTATGCAATACTGTCCCATTATTAATGGCCTTAGGCCAAATTTTTTTTAACCCGCGAGCACTCGCGCTATGAGCATTTTGCTCACAGTAAATTTAAAACAAGCACCATTTTGTCATAATTATTCGTACGATCATCGTTCATTCGGTAGCTGAGTTTTGTTTCGTCCTCCATCCCTGTATGCAGTTCACGTCTCGCCGGTATGCGCCAGTCACTCGGACGAGGTGGTTTGTTGCGCCGTGTACTATCAGGCGGCATTTTGCTCATCGCGCGGGTATCGACGTAAGTACTTTTTTAAATCATGACTTTATTTTTTTTCATCTTAGCGGCAGTTTTACTGCTAGTTTTGTGTAATATTATGATTTTACCTTACTGAAATAGTAATCTATTATGTATTTATATAATAGATGGATCGTGATCGAAGGGATGAATTTGTTTTGGCATGGTTGATGGAGGAAGATTTAGAAGACACTGAGGACCCGTCTTTTAGAGCCGATAATATTGAAAAGGATCGAGGCAGTGAACACAGTCATCATATATCAGAAGTACACTTCATAACGACGACCGAATCGATCCAACTACTGGAATTACCGCGAAACTCGAAATTATCACTTTCTATAATAAAACGAAATGAGGTGTTGATGTTGTGAATCGACTAAAAGAAGAGTAATCTGTGACAAAAGTGGCATGTAGAAGGCAGTTGAGATTATTTTTCATGATTCTAAACATAACTGGAATCAACAGCCTCATTATTTACAAAGAAAATAAGGGTATAATTATCATGCGCGGAGATACTTGAAATAACTAGCTCTTCACCTAACACAGCCACATATCCAAAGAAAAGGCACCTTCCAAAATATTTCATATCCTCTTCAGCAAGTCATCAAATGTTTTGTACCAGAATCGGACTTACTAGAAGAAGAAAAACCAAGTGATATCTGCGCTGTTTGCCCAACAAGCATAAATCGCAAGACCAAAAAGTGCTAAATTTTACTGCCAAAAATTTTTATGTACCAAGCATACTCGTGCACTATGTGATATGTGTAAAGCTTGCATATACGATGTAGATTAAGTATTCATACTTAGTTAAGTTATTATTTTGAAAAGTTTTTTTTTATTAATTTTTTTCCGTAAAACTGCCTTAGAAGGCTGGCAAATTTGTTCCTATGATTGATAATTAAAATCAAAAAGATTATTATTGTTAACTTTTTTAATAAATATTTTATAGATTAAATAATGTGTATTTTATTTAAGAAAATATTTTTTTATTCATATTTTTTGGTAAAACTTGCATTTATTGACATTTATAAACGTGAGCAAAATGCTCTACACGCGAGTGCTGATGTAACTTTTTGAGGCGCGAGTGCTGGCGGGTTAATAAAGAAATTACAGTCTATGCACAACGATTCCCGAAACATATTAAAACCAGGACGTGAGGTTGGGTTTGAGACTTTTTTATTAATACGGGCTTTACTTTCCAATGCTAGGCTCTTGACCTTATTCAACCAATCTTACCGTGGTACTCCGGCACCTGTTCCCCCGCGGCTTCGGCGTACAGCTCGAGGAAGGTGTTCAGCGCCTGGCAGAAGCGGGCCGCGCGGGGGTCCTCCTCGGCCCCCGGGGCGCACACGGGGGCCCCCCACACCGCCGCCAACGAGTACGCCACAGCCGCGCACGCGAGCAGCAGCCGACAGGATTCTATGCTACTGGAAACAGATTTTGTATCAGTATTTACGATAAAGGAGGGAAACGAGACGTTGCCACACGCGATTAAATACGCCACTGCTGCGTAAGGCAGCAGCCGATGAGACTGGAAGCTCAATTTGTCTTTGTATATGTCGCAGTCATATGGTTCAATCTGCTATTTGATTGAATGACTATCGCGTTCATTGAATTCTGTTCTAGTCATTCAATGAAATAAGCAGATTCAATCAGATGACTGCGACATAATATACACACACCGGCATATTTAGCGGAACATAAAAAAAAGGTTTGATTTCAGTATCATGTAAGGTTGCTGGCTGGTTTATACGTCATTTAATTTAAAAATAAATAATTTCAAATTAAGAAAACAACTGAACATCACATTTTATGCAATTGTTTAAATTTTATTCAAATACACCTTATTCGGAGCGAACTTCGAACATTTCTTCCTTTTGAGTTTGATTTAAATTTTCATTGAAATATTGTTTTTTGTTAGTTTTTTTTTAATCGCGTATCTTTTTGGAGTTGAGGACTGAATAATGCCTGACTTAGCCCCAACGGAGATTGCTAGGGCACTCGAAATGCGAAGAAATGGTCAAACATACAGAGTGATATCCAGAGATCTTCGTCGACCAGTTTCAACGATCCATCGCAGTATCCAACGGTTCAGGGAGACCGGTACTTATGTGAGAAGATCAGGACAAGGCAGAAAAAGACGCACTTCGAATAGGGATGACCGTTTCATTCGGCTTCTTGTACGTAGAAACCCCCGTTTGACGGCCGTCCAAGCCCGACATGAGTTAGAAGCGGTGCGGGGTGTAACCGTAAGTGAGCGTACGGCACGAAGAAAGTTCGAAGAAGCTGGTTTGGGTTCATTTGTGCCCGCCAAGGCTCCAAGGCTCGAGGTAAATCATCGTAGAAACAGATTAACTTTTGCTCAGGAACATCGACTTTGGAACGGACCAATGGAGTAAGGTATTGTTTAGTGATGAGGGCAGAATTCTCTTAAATCAAATTGACGGCAGGCAAAGAATATACAGACGCAAAGGAGAACGATACATTCAGACAAATTTTGAAACTACAGTTGCATACGGTGGTGGATCGATAATGGTTTGGGCGGCCATTTGTTTGGGAGCTCGCACAGACTTAGTAGTGATTGACAGAGGGAGTCTGTCTGCAGATCGCTATATCAGAGAAGTTTTAGAAGAAAATGTCGTACCGTTTGCCCCATATATCGGTGACGATTTTGTTTTTATGCAGGATAATGCTCGGCCGCATACCGCTCGGGTAACCCAAGCTTATCTTAATGATATGAATATAACTGTTATGGAGTGGCCGGCGAGATCACCAGATATGAACCCAATAGAGCACGTTTGGGACTTGCTGAAAAGAAAAGTTAAGTCCAGAATTCCTGTTCCTGCCAACGTGGATGAGCTGCGAATCGCCGTAGTTGGGGAATGGCAGAGACTATCCCAGGATACCATCGATTACTGGTGGTCGGCCGAGTTGGCTGACCTTCGCGCTGCTTGCAACGCGGTGCGAAGAACGTACGGCCGCAGCAGGAAGCGCCGCCCCCAGGATGTGGAGAGAGACGGTCGGCTTTACAGGGTCTACGTGGCAAAGCGCGAGATCCTGAAGCTGGCCACCAGTCGGGCCAAAGAGCGAGCTTGGCTGGAGCTGGTAGAGGGTCTTGATAATGACCCGTGGGGTCGACGTACAAGAGGGCGCGAGACAAACTCCGCGCCCAGTCGGCCCCACTGACAGAGACGCTCCAGCCAGAACTGCTAGGCGATATCGTCCGGGAGTTGTTCCCGGACCCCCCAGCAGGTTTTGCTCCGCCGCAGATGGCCCGACGGACGTCAGACTCGATGGAGGAGGGTGTTCCGCCACCCGTCACCGACTTAGAAATGGAGGCGGTTCTTTCCCGCCTCCGTAGCAAGAGGAGGGCGCCAGGTCCGGACGGGGTGCACGGGAGAGTCCTGTCAATCGCTCTCGTGTATCTCGAAGATAGTCTCCGGCAATTGTTCAACCGCTGCCTTCAAAGCGGACAGTTCCCGGAGGCATGGAAGGAGGGTCGGCTCGTCCTACTACCAAAGGGCGGGCGACCACCGGACTGTGCGTCGGCGGTGCGACCGATCGTATTGTTGAACGAGGTGGGCAAGGCGTTTGAACGCGTCATAGCCTCCCGCCTCGTTCATCACTTGGAGGAAGGCCCGGGGCCCGGACTGTGTGATGCACAGTTTGGGTTTCGGGCGGGTCGGTCGACCATCGACGCGCTGAGGCGCCTTAAGTCGGTGACGAGTGAGGCGGAACGCGGGAAGGAGGTGGTAGTGGCGGTGTCGCTGGACATCGCCAATGCCTTCAATAGCCTCCCTCACAGCGTAATACGCGAGGCACTGTTGTTCTTCGAAGTGCCTCCGTATCTCGGGAGGCTGTTGGACGCGTACCTCTTCGATAGGGAGATCGTGTTCGAGGATCGGTCGGGGTCCTTAGTGCGGCGGCGAGTCGAGTGCGGTGTCCCCCAGGGTTCGGTGCTGGGTCCGAACCTCTGGGACGTCGGCTACGACTGGGTCCTGCGGAGCGGCCTTCTTCCCGGGATGAGTGTCGTCTGCTACGCGGATGACACTTACGTCACATCCCGTGGACGAACGTACCAGGAGGCTGCGCGGCTGGCCGAGGTGGGAGTATCCCTCGTAGTCAGCCGCATAGAGCGATTAGGGCTTCGAGTTCGTCTCGAAAAGACCGAAGCCCTACTCTTCCGCGGGCCTGGGAGGAAAGGACCCCCACCGGGTGCACGACTCCTTATCGGAGAGACGGAGGTCAGGGTGAGCCCAACACTCAAGTGTCTGGGACTCACCCTGGATGGGAGGTGGACCTTCGGACCCCATTTTGAACAACTTGGGCCGAAGGTCATAAGGGCGGCCTCTGCGCTGGGCCAGCTCCTACCGAATGTGGGGGGGCCCAGCGATGCCTGCAGGCGGTTATACTCCGGAGTTTGTCGGAGTATAGCCCTGTACGGAGCCCCTATTTGGGCGGATTCCCTTACCGTCCGCAATAAGGCTCAGCTGCGGAAAGCGCAGCGGGTCACGGCGGTGAGGGTAATCAGGGGCTACCGTACAGTCTCCTGGGTGGCAGCCACTGCTCTGGCTGGAGATCCGCCGTGGGAGCTCGAGGCGTCGGTGCTCGCTGAAGTGCACCTCTTCCGCGCTGAGAAGAGGCTGCAAGGCGAGGTGCCGAATTCGGAGGAGCTCTCGCGACTGCGGAAGCTGGGGCAACAGTGGTTGCTACGAAGGTGGGGTGAGGTCCTGGCGCAGTCCCCGTATGGTCAACATACGGCCACTGCACTGCGCCCAGTTCTTGCGGCGTGGATGCGCCGTAAGAGAAAGCCCCTCACCTTCCGTCTTACACAGGTACTCACCGGACACGGATGTTTCGGTGCGTACCTGTGTAAGATTGCCAGGAGAGAGCCTACGCCAGCTTGCCACGCATGCGGCGCTGCGGAGGACACAGCCCAGCACACCTTAGAGGTGTGCGATCGATGGGCCGTGCAGCGCCACGATCTCGTGGCAGTGCTTGGGCGGGACCTCACGCTCTCGAGTGTGGTTCACTGCATGCTCGAGAGCGATGAGGCATGGCAGGCGGCGGCCTCCTTTTGCGAATACGTAATTTCGCAGAAGGAGGCCTCGGAGCGGGACAGAGAGATGGACCCGTCCTCTGTTCCGCTTCGCCGGCGCAGGACGGGGGTGCGGAGGCGTCGCTTTGCGGCCCTCCCATCTCACGTCTAGTACGGGGCTCCGGGTAGAGGGATGGGTAACCTCCCCGGCTTTGTCAGTCTCGGCGCCGAGGAGAGCGCTTCAGTTTGCCGGAGCGCTCTCTTAATTTGATGGAAGTCCGGTCCCTATAGAGGTGAACCGGCCGGTCGAGGGAGGAGTAGCCTGTGTTTAGACAGATCCAGGCACTCCACCCAACATAACGGCTGATGGCAATCCGCAAGTGGTTTTAGTGGGTAAACCGGCCGTAGCGAGCTGGGAGTCCCACATACCCCTCGGGGACCCTCCCGGGGGGATGCGTAATGCGAAATGCATTACGCATCCCCCCTTGCGAAATCAAAAAAAAAAAAAAAAAAAAAAGGATACCATCGATAACATAATTCTCAGTATGCCTAGACGTGTAGAAACTTTAATAAGAGCACGTGGAGGAAATACGCGATATTAATCACCATTTTTCTAATTTAATTAATTGTTATTTTAATATTAATTTTCACTTTTCCCGGTTACAATGAAAAGTTCAAAAATGTACCTTTTTTCACAAATAGCCTTTACTCGCAAAATCTGTTCTTAATATGATCTCATTTTAAATAAAACAAATGAAACTTTAAATTACAAAAAAAGTATAGTTAGTAGATTTTAAAATTAAACCATATTTTTCAAATTATGGAACTTTTTTTTTTGTTCCGCTAAATATGCCGGTGTGTGTATTATACAGTCTGTAATATTAATGAGTGATAATACTTGAGAGTGTGTATGGGTCCCGTATATAGAGCTCACTATTAAAGTACCAGCGCTGGAACAGTAGGTAACTTTTTTATTATTGTATGGGCAAATTTATCATGTTGGGGCATTTCTAATAGAAATATGAAAGTCAAAAGCACAAAGTAAATAAAGAGAGAAAGAAAGAAAAAAAAAATATTTGGTAAACATATAAAAACAAAACAATAAGTAAAAACATTAAAGAAAAAAACAAAATTTACCAAATTGGTGTTCACTCAGCATAATGTTGCGAACATAACAGTTCGCAACGCTGATTTTTAATGAACACTGTAGTAGACTAGTAAAAATTATAATAAACTAAATATTATAAAATAGTGTCGTCAATAGCATAAAATATTTATACACTAATTTAAATTACAATAATATTTGTTTCACTGAAACATCAATCTAAAACTGTAGATAATAAATCAAAAGTAAGTCTTTCAGCTCTGATACTTTCACAGAAAACTCTACAAAGGAAGCACATGCACACCCTAAAGTATTATCTCTCATTTATTTTACACCTTGTATTTACGGTATAGGAGGGAAACCAAAGGTGGCCACACAACCACGCGATTAAGAGGAAAACACCACGGTTGAGAGAAATAGAAAATAGGTATTTATAAAATCTATTGCTGTCTCGCAGTGCCTTAGCTAGCCAGCACTAGCGCGATAGAGACAACTGCAACTTGGACTGAAATTACCTATTAAAAGTACCAGAAATCGACGTTTAGGGGATTCCTGTTTCCTCCTCCAAAACTTAACCGATTTTAATATTTTTTTCTGTATTAGCTAAAAAAAGAATTGAGCTAGGTTCCTGTTTTTTGCTTTTGTTGTTTATTGTAGTCAAATCTGTTTCCTAGATATTTAAACATAGCGGAGAGTCTGGCCATTTTTTTTAGGTTTTTAAACGTCCATATCTATTTAAATAATTAATTTATTTAAAAAAAGAAAAATAGGGACGTACAAACAATATCCATAAATATTCAGGAAAAAAATTGTTACTCTAGTGGTGTTATCCAGGGTGGAAATAGAAATCCCCTGATTTGTCTTAGTGCTTAAAAGGCTGGGACTATTATTCTGAATCTCCCCTTCGAAAATAGAATTCTATTAGCCAAACTGGGCCGTCGAATTTCATTTCGAATCACAGTCTGTCCTGTTTACGCACGTATGATTTGGCGCGCGTGCGAAAAGGATAATACGAAGTTCGAGATGCGATAATCAGGGACCAGGTAACTTCCAAGGAACTATCTCAATTCCGTTTTTACCCTTTTGGGTATGGAGCCTAAAAATATGAGCCTTAAACTTTGACGACCTCCGTAGCGCATTGGTTGAGCGCGTTGGTGCTCGAACGAGCGGTCGCGTGTTCGAATCCCGCCGCGCTCGGCGAACAAAAAGTTTTCAATGTTCGTGGGTCATGAATATATATTTAAATTTGTGTATAATATAATAAAAATCTTAAATATGTGTATAGTATAAAAGTATTAAATATATTTCCGTTGTCTGGTACCTACCTGTAACACAAGTTCTTTGGATACTTAGCACTGGCCCAGATTGACGTGGTGTGAAGACTGAAGCGTCCATAGATATTATTATATTATTATTAAAGTCGATGAATAAAAATAAAATTAATACAAAAAATTATGCAGTCCATGTAAAAACTAAAATGAAGTTTCATTAAAATAAGTAAGTGTCGAAAATATTGGAGCTGGGACTCGATTATTAAATATTTCATTTTATTGGCGCGCATAATTTATTACTAAGTCGCTATGAAACATATTTATATTTCATAGCATTCAATATGCACTTTAAATATTTCTCTGGCAGTTATTTAATAGCAAGAAATAGCTATGCAACATTTATTTCTTTTTTGAATTCCTAGCTGTGCCCGCGACTTAGTTTTTGAGTGACTTAAACCGTTTATGCAGCGCACGCAACTAAAGTCCCCAAATGTGAATAATTTTCCCCGTTTTTGCAACATTTCTCACTGACGCATCGCTCCTATTGGTCGCAGCGTAATGTTATACAGCCTAAAGCCTTCCTCTATAAATGGACTATCCAACAATCAATCCAAAATTTTTCAAATCGGACCAGTAGTTTCAGAGATTAGCGCGTTTAAACAAACAAACTCTTCCGCTTTATAATATTAGTATAGATTAGCTTTTGCCCACGGCTTCGCCCACAATATATTGGGCTTTACTATCTTCTTTATTATTGATAAAAAATAAAGCGTCGGAACAACAGAAAAATTGTTTCCAAGTTTGGTTACGATAATGCAAGCATCAACTGATTGTCTGACAAGAAAGATGATCCATGCATCGAATGGGCATGTAAAAATTCGGTCCTGCGCCTGTTCTCTCGCCAGTCGAGTCGGTTAACCGTCCCACTGGGTTATGAGAGTAAAAGGAGAGAGGGTCCTATTGTATTGCGCCACTCACTTGGGCACTATAAAATGATTTCTGCGTAGCTAGGCCAGCTAACAAAAAGGTTTAACAAAAAACCGGCCGGCAACATCGAAATCGGAGTGTGGAGCTATTACTATTAAGCAAAGCCACTATAAACACTGACTTGTAAAATATATTCAACTCTCGTTTCCACCTTACAAGGCGATGTATTTTAAAAGCCATTTTTCCCGTTTGAGATTCAGGTTGCAAACGTATTTAACGACGCCTTGTCAAAGGGGAATGACGTGAACTAGACCAGTTTAAAGTCTAGAAAGATCTAGAATTACAAAGAGCACGTTGTGGCGGGATTTGTGGCAATTTGCTCTTGTAGTTAAGTTATAGGACGGTTAAGTACGAGTCGAGTCGGGCACGATGTGTAAAATAAACGAGTAATATAATATTTCAGAGAGCATACCTATTATGTTTAATAATATTTATGGACGCTTCACACCACGGCCCCGTGCTAAGTATCCGAAGAACTTGTGTTACAGGTACCAGACAACGGAAATATATTAAATACTTTTATACTATACGCATATTTATGATTTTCATTATATTATAAACAAATTTAAAACACATCCATGACCCAGGAACATTGAAAACTGTTTGTTCCCTCGGCGGGATTCGAACCCGCGACCACTCGCTCGAAAACCAACGCGCTCAACCACTGCGCTACGGAGGTCGTCGTTTAACCTTTAACATAGTTCAGTTCATTCTAATTAAAAAGCTGCATATTATGATTATCAAAAAATTCTCTAACGGCACGACGGGTTCATAGGTACAAAAAACTAATTTTTCCAAGTAAGTGCACTTTGCAAGTTAGGCCTAACTCCTGAACTAACAAAGTAAGGCTTTATAGTTTGCCTTTAAAGTTCAACATTGACTACAAAGTTCATGATGAACTTTTACAGATTTTTCCAACAATATTGAAATTCTGATTTGATTTTATTTTTTCTGGAATAAGATAATTGAGTTTAAACTGTTATTAAAACATTTTAGGATATGTAGTAATGTATTAAGTACATTGATATTAGACGGATCTTTAGATTAATGAACTTAATACTTTACGACGTATTCTAAAATGGTTAAAAGACAGTTTGAACTAAATTTTCTCGAAATCAGCTGCTTGCTACATATCACCTCCATCCATTCATGTTTTCAATTGAGAAAACAGTTCTTCTGATGATAAATAACCGCAACATCAAAGAAACTAGCCTCTTTCACGCCAGTTTTCTATAAGACCGTAGACCTCAATCCAAGCCCTTAATGGCCACTATTGGTCTAGTACTACTGAAAACTGCTAGTTCGAAAATCATCATATTTTCCATCTACGAATTGAGGTCCCAGACCTTCGATATTCGATTCCCAGAAAGCCTTTTTATTGAAGTAAGAATATATATAAAATATATAATAGGTGAATGCCGCCGAAAAACTAGAAACAATAAAACATTCCGATGGTGTTATCGGCAACTTGACGATATTGGAATACCACAGCACTAGGAAGTAGACACCCAAATCGCGAGTAGCTGCGCGTCATACTGGCTGCGGGCTGCGGTGTTGCAAGTTGAATTAAAAAATGTAGCATATTTAACATTAGAACCCATTTTCATAAATCTTAAATAATAACGAAAAATTTAAAATTGGAATTAAATTTAAATTAATAAAGCGCGTTATATCGGCCTCTAACGTTACAATAGATACATTCTAGTGGTAGCAGATTTTAATTCATTATAATTTTCAAAAATGCGATAAAATCTTTCCTCCTCATAATATTATAAGCAGAGTTAAAAACTGCTAGTACACGAAAAAACAGGTGCACCTACTAACGTTATATATTTTGCATTGCATTGCTAGTAAAAATATTTACACTCTATAAGGGTTTGTTTTTGTCTGTTTAGTGATTTTTGTAACGTATTAGACAAAGCGAAAACATCGTATAAAGCTCTACAATGTTTTATTTATATATTTTTTAAATAATAAAAAGTACATTTGAGTCATAACATATGAAAACGCTTTCAGTGTTAAGTGACATTAGATATCACGATGAGTTTAGACTACAAAGCCGTTATCTCGCTGCGGGCTTGCCGCTTGTGTGTGCGGATGTTTGCACCCAACTTTTGTGTCGCGGACACTGAGATAACGTGAAAATATTTCCTTTTCGCTCGTGAAACCTGGAGGTAGTTTTTAGTTTCTACATTTAAAAAAACGTTCTTGAATTTTAGGGTACCGTACTTAAAGGGCTCTTGACCAATGAATATATATAATGGCCAATTTCATATGTAAGGACCTAATATTTCACATGTGGGGCTCTCATGTCTACAAGATTTTGCGACTGTTACGGGACTGCAGGCTTAGTCCCAACACAATCGAGAATCGAATCAGTTCGATCTCGACTGATTTTGGTATTTTATTTGGTGGATTACTTTGAAACTAACCAGGATAAAGAAAATCGTTAGATAGTAACTTTTTGCACATATCAATCGACTGAGAATCAAAATAAATAAAAGTCAATATTCAGGAGTAGGTACTAAACGAGGTGGGTAAGTAAATGTAGCGAGTGACCGAAGTTGTTGCGAGTTCACCAATGAGCATTATTAACTCAGATCATCAAATGTTAGCTGATCGACGGTTTGATCAGCCTTTCCTGGCCTCATCCCATACAATCTATGTTTATATTTGTAAAACAAAAAAATATTAACGTTTGTAAATTATAAAATGTAAATATGCCGAATTAAGTACAAATATTGACATGAAAATAAAGATAGCATATTTTTTAAGCATAACATCACATTAAGCTAAATTCAACTCCTTAATTAAGAAGAAGATACGAAACGAAATTAGTAATTAGTATTTTCCAATAGTGACGCTAGATGGCGGTTTCCGGGATGTGCCTGGAAATCGAAGAAAACAAAAATAGCCAGTCGAATTGCCAGTATTAGGGTGATGCCATTTTCTAGTACTAGGTCGTGTCTCTGTTATATATCTACTTTGTGGCCTTTCATAAGCTGGGGGTAAGTGTTGCAGGTTTCTATGGGCAGTAATCGCTTACCATCAGGCAAGACGATCGCTCGTTCATAAAAGGTACCTTCAGCTTAAAGTAATAAATAATTGAAGTTTTAATACGGCGGACAGAGAGCTTACCGCATGTTTGAGTTTGCGCTTATCGCGACAACGTCCCGAAATACTGTAATTACATTTTATAACAGATTTTTTATACTAGTAACGTGATCTTGCTGGCGATTATGATCGCGTTAAATACAGTGTGTGAAAAGAACAGCCGCTATAACTATGGGATATCAATATACTACGTTTTCTCAATCAAGAAATATATATATTTTTGCTTTTAAAACAGGTTAAACCTTTTTTAGTTTTTTACGATAAAAAAAATACATTTCTAGAATGAGAAGAGGTATACTACGATATGATCGCAGCTGCCATGATCATCACCAAAGTTACAGTTCCTGTCTAATTATCAATATACGCCAAATGCATAAATAGCTTTGTAATCATAAATGTTTATATGATTTTAGGGAATTGCAAAGATATATTTGCACTTTCAGACAAAATCGCTATAGTTCAAGTTAATATTCTGCAAAAAGAACAGATATCCCATCAAAAACATAACTTGTAAGACAATGCCAAGTCTCGCTCCTTAGTTCTTTTGCCTTAAAAACTTGTGAAAACCATGTGATTACTGGGATAAGCTGGTCCGTTTAACGACATCTTATAGTGATCATATCAATATTATTAAACATATTTTATGTTTTAAATAAAATAGAAAATTTACTTGGCGCACTAAACAATCTGATTTAATGTATCACTTAAGAAAAAAATATCATACCTACATTGAATTTTCGATTGCCAAGTCTATCTACTTATTTATTTAAAACATGAAAGATTTTTTAATAATATTGTTATGATCATTTTGAGATATTGTTAGACCGACTGACTTACCCCGGCTTGGCTTCACATGGATCTCACAACTTTTTAAGGCAAAAGAACTAAGGAGCGAGATTGGCATTTTTTACAAGTCACGTTTTTGATGGGATCATCTATATCTCAGGCATATTAAAAACTATTTAGTAAGTACGTACTCTCGGCGGGATTCGAAAGGTCACCCTTCAGATTGAGACAATTAAGTATGTAACGTTATGTAGGTGAAACGTGTCATAATATCATAATAACAATTTTAGATTATATTCAAAAATAATTCATAGTTTATACCACCATTACATCATTCATTTGACGAAGAAACCGATGGTTAAAATCAGTCTGCGTTGATTAAGTATCCCTGAGACAGGTAGAACGGGTTTTTGTCAGAAAACGGGAACTGGCCAAATATTTTAATGTCTGTGCTACAGGGATACAAATTATATACGATAGACGTCGCTCTCGAGCATGAAGTCTCGAGTTTATGCACACAAAACAACAGGAACTGTACATTTTGCCGCGTATGTCCTCCCTCGTGATCTATCATAAACTGTGCCAAATTTCATCCAAATCGGTAAAGTTTCGGAGCCTATTCAATGCCAACAGACACACGAAGGAAGTGGTGGTGGTGATGATACGGATCCTCAGACTAAATATAGTTCATAGAGTTACTTGGTGTACAGGGTGATTCATGGTTCATATATCAAGCGGAATATATTGTGAAGAGAAGGACGCGTAGAGCATTTTTAAGAGCCAGTGAGCCCCAGCATAAGATCCATTTTAAACCTTTGATTTTTTTTGAGATATATTAAGTAATGTATGTGAGGTGCCAAAACAAAAAATGCTCTACGCGTCATTCTCTTTACACTATATTCGACTTGATAAATGAACCATGAATCAACCTGTACATATATTGCAACGAATACACGCGGGTGAAGCCGCGGCGAATAGCTAGATCTGGCACGAAAATACGAAATCTAATGAACTTTAGACAAAATTTATGTTGACCGAAAAATGAATTAAAATGTTTTGAAACATTATTCTTTGCGCCTCAAAATGGTCGAACGGTAACTTGTTTGATTCCGTTGTAAAGTCTACATGTGTACATGTTGTCTTTATTCATCCATACATCAAACGGGCATGGTACATTTAACTATCATCAAAAGTAGCCTATGTAACATTTACAAAAATCGAATAAGGTTCAGCGTAAAGCGTTGCTTTACTTTTGGATTTCGAGCAAATAAAACACATTTTGGGTAAAATAGTGCGTGACGACGGCAGGAGACCTGACGGTATGTCTTTGGTACCATCGAGCCACGGGAAGCCGCTGGTATGGGACGCTACCTGCGTGGATACGCTGGCAGCGTCACACGTGACGGCCACTGCAAAGACGGCGGGGGCGGCGGCGGCACACGCCGAGACCCACAAAAGGCGGAAATATGAATCCATCGGCGATGGATACATTTTTCTGCCTTTTGGTGTCGAAACTTTGGGTCCATGGGGTCCCAGTGCTAAACGCCTTTTGAAAGACCTTTCTAAAAGACTCACGGAAAAGACAAACGACCCAAGGGCTGGCGCTTACCTCGGCCAACGTATCAGTTTAGCGATACAGCGAGGTAATACTGCCAGTCTTTTGGGTACACTACCAGCGGCCGCCGATTTAGATATAGTTTTTTACATATAGCCTTTTTTATTACTTGTTTAGTTTATAGTTTAGATAATAATAATATATAAATAAAATAGTTTTAATTTAATATGTTATTTTTAAGGAGTTTTTTGTGTAAATAAATAATATAGTCAAGCTTATATAATATATATTAATATTTTTTTTGGGTAAATATAAATAGAGATCAAATTAATAAGTAGTCGTTAAAGTAATACTGCTATAAGACGTCGTGGTATGGCCCCTAGGTCCTGATTCAAGATGCCATCGCTTACGTAGTTGGAAAACAAAATGTATGGAATATGACATAAACTTCGCTAAATGACATACGAACTCGCTCGCGAAGGTTATATCAAATCCCATACATTTTGTTGTCGAATTTCGTAAGCGATAAATCATGATGGCGTCTTGAATCAGGGCCCTGGAATGTGAAGATGCTGCCTGATGACTCATGGTCGATGGGGTATTCCCTTGTGAAGAAAGTGGACTTTTTGAATGACGTAGTTAACAAATATTTGCTTGCCATAATCATGGTGCAAGCTTTGAGTAACATCGTTTTTGCTGGCTGAGTTTGCTTATGTCTAAATTTGTTGAATAAATGTTTTTTATTTATTTTTATTTACACCTAGGTCTTACTAAATAGTACTACGTGTATTTCCTCGCGTTTTTATAGTGTCAGTTTTTTGACGGCCATCGCAAATTGTGTGGAAATGTAAGCTGAAAGCTCCCGTAATAAGTGATCGATGAACGATCATAATATAAAGTGCCTCCGTGGTTCTGAGCTTCGCTCTCGACCCGGAGGTCGTGGGTTCGATTTCCGCGTTGAAACAACAAAAATGTTGTTTTCTAGTTTGGTTAGGACAATGCAGGCTGCTCACCTGATTGTCTGACAAGAAAGATGATCCATGCGTCGGATGGGCTTGTAAAAAGTCGGTCCTGCGCCTGTTCTCTCGCCAGTCGTGTCGGTTTACCGTCCCACTGGGTTATGAGAGTAAAAGGAAGAGAGTCTTTGTGTATTGCGCACACACTTGGGCAATATAAAATAACTCCTGCGTAGCTGACATGGTTTCAATGAAATCGGCTACCGACACCGAAATCGGTGAGGGGAGCTATTATTATTATTACTTATTATTATATAAAGTCACCTGGCATAGTCGCGTTTTCCATTCAATTATTTATTTACGGAATGTGCATAAAATGTAAATAAAAAAAAATGAATTGTTTAATGTTTCACACAGAATAGTAAAAAGGTACAGTAAGGATTAACAATAAATATAATTCATACAGGCTGTAATATTAATGAGTGATAATACTTTAGGTTGTGTATGGGTCCCGTATGTAAAGTTTACTGCGAAAGTACCAACGCTAATATGATATTAATGAATATGAACATGAAAGTCAAAAGTAAGTCTTTCAGCGCTGGTACTTTCACAGTAAACTCTACATATTATGATGCACATATACACCCTCACGCACCCAAGTATTATCACTTATTAATTTTACACCTTGTATACACTATAATATTTACATTATACTATATACTAAGATACATTTAGATTATTGCAATTGTAACATTGTGGTCCATATTCAAAACAAAATGTAGAGTAGGTTACCTAAATTTCTACATTTTATTTGACATAATTCTTGATTGTAAACAAGTTAATTCAAGCTCAAAATTATTGAGAACTGTTTTGATTAAAATGACAGTTATTGTATAACATAATTAATGTATTAATTTAATATGCAATATTATAAATCATCATTAGATGTTGGTACTTATTTCATATACTTTATTGCAGTTATAATCAGACATTCTGTTATTTATATCTCTAAAGTAAATATACTGATTGTTATTCGTACAAATTATTGGGAAATTTTGTAGTAAAAAGAGAAGGCTGACTAAAGTAAAAAAGTCATTTAATTTAATTAATTAAAAAAAACTTAATCTACACAGTGTAACATAAACCATTACTGGTTTTTCCGCACACTGTAAATAGGTCTAGATACATAAGTTTTAAGAAGTGTTTAGAATGTAGAGCATTAGTTCTTACTAAAAACTTTTTAGTTATACAGTGTCTCCTATAGTTCATGACTCATATACCAAACCGCGATTTGTCGCGTTATGGAAAGTAATTTATATGAATTGCCAAAATGAAAAATGCTCTACGTGTCCTTCTCGTCGCACTTAATTCGTCTTGTTATATGAGCCGTGGGACACACTGTATACTGTAGGCTCTAACATAAAAGTTATAAATGCATTCAGTATCGTATTGCATTAAATCGACCAGCTAAATAAGTGTCTTTAATGTATTCAATGTATTCTGACTATTGTCTATATATTAAGCAATTTGATATACAGGGTGTTTTGGGGATGAGTGTAGGCATTTTGTAGATGGATAGGGTCTGTCTATGCGATCATTTTCTAGTATGGGAATTATAGTCCGATATCCTTTAGTTTTTAAGTTAAGAGCAATAAACTGATTTTTTAAATACTTTACACTTTTTGGGTTATCAAGCTAAAAAATAGACACAGTTTCATATTAAATACAGTTTTTTATTTATCCATCCATCCCTATCCATCTGCAAAAAGCTTACACTCATCCCCAAAACACCCTCTATATTAAGCTTTTTTTTTGCTGATAGAATGTGCGAATTTCTTACGCCGGTTGTTCTGGACGGGTTGGGATTGAACTGTTGACGTTCTGAGAATAACTTGTTAAGTTTTATTTAGAAATAAGTTATTTAATTTTCCTTTTTAGTAGCTTTCAAAGTAAGTAGCTATTACAGAGAGTAAAAAGAGCAGTCACTATAACTTTGGGATATTATACTACGTTTTCTCATTCTAGAAATGTTTTTTTTTTTTTTGGCTTTATTATTATTAATGCGACAAAGAAATAAGATATGATAAAAAGTTAAAAAAAAATCGTTTTTGACAAAAAAAAATACATTTCCAAAAATGAGGAAAGGTAGTATAATCGTATCTCAAAGTTATAGTGACTGCTCTTTTTACACACTGTATAAAAAATACATTAAATATTTTACCTGACAAACATGAATGATCCAACAGTTGTATCTACGAAAAACACAAACACTTTAAAAATCCACGATATCCATCACTAATGTACTATTAGTTTAATCACATCAGCACATCACTATAATTAGCCGTGTTTAGTGTTGTGCCCGGCGCGTGCGCTCGCGACTGCAGGCGGAGTGAGTGAGTGACACGCATTCGTTTATCTCGAAGCGAGAGATGCGTCTCACGAGATCGATAATGACTAAGACATATTGTGGCTTTTTACCAGTAAATTCGGCGAAACATTTCGGCAAACAGGAGGCGTTTGAAATGGATGGACCTCGCCAGAAATTATGACTAATGATACCGTATTAAATAAGTACTTTTTGGTAGTAGGTTAGATGTGTAACAAAATTATAAAAAGGCTAAACGAAAATTATAGATACACCTGTTTTATTTGTAAAATACCTCTTTAAGTAGAAGTAGCAAAAATCTCAAAAATGTTACAAAATCTAATGCAATTGCACAGGGTGTCGATATCAATTTAAGCGTTCATAGAAGAGGTGGAACTCCAATTCACAGCAAACGATATGAAGACATGAACGGATGAAGGTGTCCGTATCAAAACTATGATTTTGAGAAAATTGAGTTCAAACTGTCACTTAAACGAATACGTAGTAACGTAACGTACGTTACGTACATTAATCTAAAGACCCGTCTCTAGAATCAATATACTAAATACGTGACTACATATTATTATCCTGAAATGTTACTCAACTTTCTCAATTTTCATGTCTTCGTCTGTAAAAATTGAAAAAGAGGATGTTTATATCTACGAGTGCAAGACGTACCTCTTATGAGTAACATAAAATAACTAATACTTTAAAAACTAGCGAGTTTTTTAAACTATAATTTATTTTATGATTTAAAACGATATAGCATTGACATTTTGAAATAAATAAAACTTCTGGAAATTGATGAAATGCTTCCGAACCGGTGGTAACTGGTAACTGTAATTGTAATTTGTTTTCAAAATTGACCTTCAAAAAACAAACTTTATGTTTTAATTTAGAATAAAAGCTTTTTTTTATATATTTATGTTAGTAATATAAATTATTGTAAGTAAACATTTCGTTACATACATACATATATTACATAATATATACACACAACCCAAGCATTGTTTATATCGCCACTTTTTACATGCGGACGAAAATCTGGCCTATGTTTTAAGTACATCAAATATTTTAGATAGGGCTTCCAAACTTTTTTCGGAGACGGGACAATGCCCTAGAATAAGAACACTATGATTAATATTCAGGAATCCAAGTTAGTCATAAAAATTTAGTTAAGTCCTTGACTGTCACTTCAAAACGGATCGGGTATTTTTGGTTACAACACTGCGATTTTGTCTGTGTCATAAGGATTTTAGTCACGAACGTATACAGTTACATTTTTTTTTAATCCAAATACGTCTAGGCCAAATTGAAGGGTTACTTTTTTGTTGTTTATGTTACATGAATGGTTCTTCCATAGTAGCGCCTAAACCACTCAAGCGATTTTCATGAAAACAGTAGCAAAATAAAAAATGCAATAGATTTGTATCAATAGCCGGCATAACATAATAATAATAATAGCTCCCATCACCGATTTCGGTGTCGGTAGCCGATTTCATTGAAACCAGGCCAGCTACGCACGAGTTATTTTATAGTGCACAAGTGTGTGCGCAATACACAAAGACACTCTCTCTTCCTTTTACTCTCATACCCCAGTGGGACGGTGAACCGACACGACTGGCGAGAGAACAGGCGCAGGACCGACTTTTTACATGCCCATCCGACGTATGGATCATCTTTCTTGTCAGACAATCAGGTGATCAGCCTGCATTGTTCTAACCAAACTTGAAAACATGGGAATCGATACCACGACCTCCGGGTCGAGAGCGAAGCTCTGAACTACTAGACCGCGTGCCGGTATAACATATTCTTTATAACGTAGTAGGATAAAAAAACGATAAAACTGACAACCGAAATTTAAAACGATAGCATTTTTTTCATTTATCGACACACAGCACATCCCTGCATGCGTACGTGAAGATGCACGCAAATGATTAACGCACAATAGTATAATATAGATCTACAACTATCAAGATCTTTCGACCCCAAAATACTGACACAGGAAAATGCACCTTGAACTAGCGACGTAAAGTACATTTTAATGACAAACGCTAGAGACATTTGATTGGTCAATCGATTCGAAGCGTTATCTTGATTCAATTAGGTTGAAAATGCAGTGTCAACGTCTTTAGTACTCAATGAAAGCTAAACGCGAATGAACGCTGAAACTGTACACCCCGATGGTATTGTCTGTTTGTCAATTAACAATAATTACTATAGAACTAATGTTTTCTTTCTTTCTTCTCTTCTTACGAAACGCTCATCATGCCTACTTTCTTGCCAGCTTGCTACTCTTTCTTCCCTTGTTGTATAATAATAGCTCCTTAACCAATTTCGGTTTTGGTAGTGCATTCGTTGAAAACGGGCCAGATACACAAGCGTCATTTGTTCCCAAGTGTTTGCGCAATACACAAGAACACGCTCACTGCTTTTATTCTCATATGCTCTAATCTTATCCAACTGGCTGGATAACCGACAAGACAGACGCAGGACCGACTTTCTTGTCTGACCACGACTGATTTATATGTCCATCCGACGCATGCAACACCATTTTAAGTAGTGCCAACGTGGAAATGGAATCTATCTAAAAATAAATTTAATAATCACTTAATAAATAAAATTGAAATGTTATTTATTTCTGTTTATAACCTTCAAAGTACTACTGCAATTATTATTTAAAAAGTATACAACGAAATAGTCAAAGGAAAAGTAATTTATTTGCGTAGGGCCTTAGGGTTAACTCACATTGGCACAGCGTTGACGCGCCTTATTTCTTAGTGTATTTACTAAATTAATTAATTAACTAGTAACAACAGAACGTTGATGCTCGCTATAAGGTATATGAATTATCGTAATTTGTACGTTAATTATAGGTAAATAGATATTATAGCTACTCCCCTCCTCACCGATTTCGGTAGCCGATTTCATTGAAACCAGGCCAGCTAAACAAGAGTTATTTTATAGTGCCCAAGTGTGTGCGCAATACACAAAGACACTCTCTCTTCCTTTTCTCTCATAACCTAGTGGGACGGTAAACCGACACGACTGGCGGCGGAGACAACAGGTCCGACTTTTTACATGCCCATCCGACGCATGGATCATCTCTCTTGTCAGACAATCAGGAGATCAGCCTGCATTATCCTAACCAAACATGACGACAACATTCTTATTTCTTTGTTGTTCCAACGCGGGAATCGAACCCACGACCTCCGGGTCGAAAGCGAAGCTCTGAACCACTAGACCACGGAGGCGATAAATCTGCTCGCTATTAGGTAGGTATATGAATAATCCTAATTTGTACCTTAATAATAGTTAAATAGATATGACTATGCTATGGGTAGGTGCACGGTTTACGCCTCGACCCCAAGCGGAGCCTTATCATCATTTAAAAATTCTCAACCCTTGTCTAAACAGGACCCAGCTGCGAATTTAATTAAAATATTATTCTCCTTTTCCTTCTGTTTTTAAATTAGTTAATGACAATTAATAATTGTAAAAATTAAGGATAATGGAATTGCAAATTGTGAATTCTTTTAAACCTGCTTATTTTATTAGAAAAAGCATCGCACAGTTTAAAGTAACTAAATAATGTATGCCTACATAGGCATCCATTATTTACATGTGACAAACTAGGACAAAATGTCCTAGTTTGATTTGCGTCAATTTCTCCCGCGTACTTGACTTCTAGGTGTTATTATTCCATGTTTAAACCTAACATTGCTTTGCTATGACAACTAATTTTACACCATTTTGTTAGTAGAATAAAAAATGGTCAAGTGCGAGTTGGACTGATGCCCGAAGGGTTCCGAACAAAACAGCAAAAGGGGCCAGCTACATTGTAGAATTTGTTATGTATTGTTTAGGACATTGACTTGTTAAAATTTCATGTGCCAGGAATTACTCGATAATTTTACATTATTCTAGTCTAAACGCAGTGTAATTGCCATTTGACACATGCTTCTTTTTCTTAAACACGGATTTGTGCCAGTATCATTTTTTCATATCGAAAAGCTGTAGCTTTATAAACATTGACCTTCAAATTCGTTATACTAAAACTTATTTCTTTTTAACACGCTTTTATAACCTTGGGTTTTGTATGTAGATACTTATGTATGTAACTGAATATTTGAACATAATTTTCACCAATTTCCAGAAGTCTGATTAATTTGGAACTTTACATACTTATCAAGGACCAATGACAATGCATTTAAGCGTATTTTTTTTTCATTACATTGGAGATTATATTTTAGATACGTTTATATTATAATAACATACAATACACAATCTGTAGCCTGAATCTGACCACGTCTCACCACTAAATACTAAAAGATGTATATTTATTAAACTGAGATAGATTAGAAAGATTATATTTTTATCTAAAGCACAACATCATTACACTTTCTTATAAAGCTCTCGCATGAAAAGCGCTAACAACTTTACCCCGAAGCTTTCGCGCCACGCTTTTTATTTTAAAATGCATTACCTGTTCGTAATAACGTAAGGAAATTTTAAGGCGCTGAGAAATTTTCTTTTTTTTTTAATTATTCACAGACTGCTATTTTCGCTATCGTAAAATAGTTATTAGCAAAAGACGATGCTTAATTTTTGCTGTGACACTGACGCCAAAAACAATTTAGTGGCAATCGTAGGAACTATTAATGAAATGATACGGCAAACGAATATTGACAGCAAATTAATTTTTCTGAATTTTTAAATTTTAAACTGTCCTGTTGTCACAACTGTTATGTTTTTAACATTAACCGGTGATAAAGTTCAAGAGTAAAATTTTTTCGCGATTGCTTATCTTTTGCAAAATCAAAACATTTTATTTCCATATAGGTTATTAAATAACACTTATAGAACTGTCCTACATGATGCCTACCACCGGTTCGGAAACTAGCCCGGCGAGAAGAACCGGCTTAAGAAACTCGCAAGTTATATACCTACGTGATAACCCTGCCGGCCTGCTGAGTGCTACTACTCGGCGCGAAGAAATGAACTACAATTAATGAATTTGTGGAAGCGAATAATAAAATAGATAAAAAACATTTTATTTCTAAATGAAACTTAACAAGCTATTTTCGGAAAGTCAAAAAAATAAACAAGCTACCACCCGTTCCACCCTTATCCGCCGAGAAGGCGTAAGAAACTCGCAAGGGCCATATTTTAGCAAAAAAATCCAAAAATTAATCTTTTTAAAACCTATATTTTTACAATGTAACTTAATCTGTATTATCTTATATTAATAAAATAGCCTTTAAGGTTGGCCACCTTATTCCCGGGTTGTGCAATCATGAATAAAATCATTTATCTTATAATAAACTTTAGTTTTTTTAATATTCATTACTAGGCGACTATCCCTTATATCTTTGTACGAGTCAAAGCGATGAGAGCTTCAGACTCAGCTTCGAACCCACACTCTCAATAAAGTACAATCAAGTGTCCAAATAAGGACAGATTTGGCCAACATCCCGAAGGATAAATCAGGGAATTTCATTAACTCGACACGGGCCGAATGTCGCGGAAACGATTATTTTTTCTTAGCGATGTATACGGACAATTATTTGTAAGTCACCATTATTGTAGGGTCCGGAATGCAAATTAAACTTTTAAGTGTTCCGTTGTACAAAAACCCTTAAGTCGTTCGCGCTGCTAACTTCTGTTTTACTATGTATATGTCGCAGTCAGCTGGTTGAATCTTCTATTTGATTAAATGAATCTTGCCTGTCCTTCGTCTGCATCAGATCCCTTATGACAGTCAAATCATTTTATTTTTCACAACAAAAAAAAATATCGGTAAAAAAGCGACGAAGATATCCGTGAACATAGTTAAAGTCAAATAATTTTTATTCAGAATAAAATTAAAAAAAAATGTCTACCACTGCACCGGTTCGGGAACTAGTCCAGCAAGATGAACCGGCGGCGTAAGAATCTCGCGTGGGGCAATCTTTTATCAAAAAGATGGAAAATTTATCTTTTAAAAAAAGTATATATACTTTTTTACATATTAATATATCATGTTTACATATAAATATGTCAACACATAAACAATATAAGTAAATTGTCGAATTGAGAAACCTCTTACTTTATTTCAAATCTGTTAAAATGAACTAGCGAACACACGAACAATATAAATTGTCGAATTGAAAAACCTCTTATTTTATTTGAAATCTGTTAAAATCCATTTTCGTGTAATTGGCCCACCAAATTGACGTTGAACTTAGTAGCTAAAATTAGTTTCACATTGTCGTCGATGTAAAACTGTTATGTTGTGTAAAACTTCACACGCTGTATCCTAATTACTACACAATTAGTCCGCTTGTGCCTTTTCATTACGTCCGTAGAACTCGCAACGAGAGATCGCGCCACTTTGAAACTCGAATCTAGACAAGTTTGCTAGTCGAATGGAATAAAAAGTTTATTTACTTTGTAGCACATATTATCATGACATTTTTTTCATACAGGGTGATTCATAGTTTATATATCAACCCGAATGAAGAGAATGACGCGTAGAGCATTTTTTGTTTTGGCACCTCAAATAACTAAAAATAAAAAATTTGCTAAAAAATTATTACGTGACGTTATTACGTACGAGATTATGAAAAATAGAAGATACTGGTAGCCAAATTTCATCAAAACCTATGCATTTGTGAATCAATCATAGGCATCCATATATAATTTTATAATAATAGCTATACCTATATATAACCTACAGTTTCATAACCGAAATCTATCTATCCCTCGGATATCGTACATAAAATATGTATGTATTGCTTCTTACAGATGTTGTAACTAATTCTTTCTTGTGTCTATTACGAATATTTATAGCATTTGCGAAGTTAAGGCTGGAACTTTATGTATAAGAATCGGAACAACCGGACAAAATTCAGAGCACTGAAAATATACCTATGGCCTAATACAATAGAGTTGAAAATCAAACACACGAGCGTCAAGTGTCAAATTTGACAACTCAAAACAATGTTTGATTTTGACCACTTTTGTACTAAGAATAAAATTAGGATCACATTGGCACAGAGTTGAAGGATCCATTTTCGTGTTTTTTTACCATAGCATATTGATCTCTATTTTCTAATTATTAAGGTTCAAATAGGCGTCGCGTCGCATTAGAATGTGGCCTCTTTAGTGCGTTGCGTCGACGCTGCGTTGTTTCCCGTGGGCCATGTCATCTATACTTAATATTATAAAGCGGAAGAGTTTGTTTGTTTGTTTGTTTAAGCGCTAATCTCAGGAACTACTAGTCCGATTTGAAAAATTCTTTTTTTGTTGGATAGTCCATTTACAGAGGAAGTCTTTAGGCTATATAACATTACGCTATGACCAATAGGAGCGAAGCGTCAGTGAGAAATGTTGCAAAAACGGGGAAAATTAATTACATTTGGGGACTTTCATTGCGTGCGCTGTATAGGAGCGAAGCGTCAGTGAGAAATGTTGCAAAAACGGGGAAAATTAATTACATTTGGGGACTTTCATTGCGTGCGCTGCATAAACGGCTCAAGTCACTCAAAAACCACGCAAACGAAGTCGCGGGAACAGCTAGTAAAAAATATATGGAGATCGAGGCAGCGGCAACGACGAACGCAGCACAACGCACTAATGGGGCCTCGCCCTTATGGGTTTTATTAAAAACATAGAAAAACGGCGCCTTTAAATGATAAAAAACATTTATTCAGCAATATTAGACTGAGTACACACAATAAAACACTAAACAATGAAGAAATAAGAAAAAGTAACATGTAAAACAAGACAGATTACAGCATGAACAGAATACATGAAAAATAAATTAAATAATAATAATTCGGTTCAGAAGGTAGGTAGTGTAATGCCTATATCGCCGAAAAGGAGACCACTCAGGCGTATCACCGCGGCGTGAGCACCACAGCGCCTGGTATTCTGTGGTTCCATCAGTATTGTCATTTGAAGGACAGATTAATACTCAGATATAGGACGATACATAAATATGTCAACGATTCAGTTCTCTGATCTTATTTCCGGTCTTTCGGATAACACCTTAGGCTATCTTAGAGACAAACTTTGAAAACAAAAAAGTATGTTATCTGTTCTATATTTAACTACATTGAAATTCAAGTCTTCGATAGTTGAATTTTTAAACATTCCACGTTGTCAAAGAGCGTCCCCATCCAATGTTGCGGGGTGTGCCCCAGGGGTGTTCGCCAGAGCCCAAAGTCAAAGATGTTTTTAAAGTGGTGTAAGAAATAAAATGCATTGCCGACTTTGACAATAATCAAACGAGACACTTGAAAGTTGAGACATCACACTTATAATTTAATTTAAAACAACGGCACGCCAAGTTAGAAAAATAAAAAATAAAATAAAACAGAATAAAAACAATTAGTCATTATTTGACCACTGAAATAGTTTCATGATCCATAAATTAAAAATAAAACTATTTGTTAGGTACCGATTTTAAATATCGGTATATTTTGGAACTAGGACTGGGCAGAGATTGAAGATGAATGATATAACGGGTGTAAAAAGTGCAATCACTATAACTTTCGGATATTATTATACTACCATTTCTCATTCTAGTATTGTATTTTTTTTTTTACAATAATTTCCAAAAAAGATTTTTTTTGCTTTATTGTTATTTTTGCGACAGAAAAATAAGAAATGGTGAAAAGTAAAAAAAAAATTTTTTAAGTTTTTGACAAACAAAAATGTAAAAAAAATACATTTCGTAGTATAATCGTATCTCAAAGTTATAGTGACTGCTCTTTTTATACCCTGTATATACAAGGTGTAAAATAAATGAGTGATAATACTTTAGTATGTGCCTCCTATGTAGAGTATACTCTGAAAGTACCATCGCTGAAAGACCTACTTTTAACTTTCATGTGTCTATGAGAAATGCCCCAACATTATACATAAATTTTGCCATACAATATACATTAATTATAAAAAAGTACCTCTTTCGACGCTGGTACTTCCTCAGTAAACTCTACATAGGAGGCACATACACACCCTAAAGTATTATCACTCATTTATTCGGGACTCATACACACCCTAAAAAATTATATCACTCATTAATATTATAGCCTGTATAGTCTTAAAAAACTTTTCATTTGACCTATTCAGTACAAATGTAACTAGTATTTTAAAAGTTTTTGAATTTACAATTTGGTATTTTTAACAATATTTCTTTACAGCGCGTGTTTAGCTTTGGCAACAGCGAAAAGGAAAATCTCTTTTATGTTTTGCTAATTGCTTGTAGCATTCTTGCTCCATTTGATGTCTACTTTCATTTGCATTTTACGCATAGACAATAAGTCGAGATTGCCCTGTGGCCGAAATTCACGAATAACATTTAAACTTTATAAGGGTACTTTCCATCTTAGCAACAAAAAAACTACGTCAAATTTTGAACTGCTCAGTTCACACAATTCTTGTAAAACTGTACAGTATTTGCTTCGAGCATTGATTGATATTTATAGTACCTATACAAAATATAAGAAAAAGTGAAAAGAGATATTTTAATTTTTGTTAACATTGTTCATTATAAACAATACTTGAAGATATGAAGGATATGTCGCAAAAAAATATACCCTGCAAATTAATTCATTTTTTTAAACTCTTACTTAAACATTTTGGGATATGTGGTAACATATTAAGTACATTGATTCTAGAGAAGGATATATAGATTAATGTACTTAATACGTTACGACGTATTTTATAATGTTTAAGTGACATATTGAACTCAACTTTCTCGAAATCAGAATTTCGCTACATATCACCTTCATCTATTCGCGTCTATAATTAGGTTTAGATTTTATTTTTATTTAAATCAAGTATGTGTATGGCACGTTGTTTAAAATATAGTAACTTAAATTGTGCCCGGTAGTTTAAAATAACGTTACTCTGTTCTAATTTATGATCATTTTATTACCATGAAATAGAGAAAATAACCTTGTGGGCCCAAATATGTATTAATACATTAAGTCGCTCCCAGGGTACAGGCAGAATATTATTGTAGTCATTTGTCCATATTAATTACAGTAAAGTGTTTATGGGGTATAATAAAAGACCTTGCAGATAAAGAAATAAATACAATTAAGTTAGTACATCATAATCATCAGCAGTGCGGGATATTTTTTCCCATCCTGTGTGTTACATATTTATTTAAATTTTATTTTATACACTTTATGCACAATGTACAATAAATTTATAATATGTCGAAAAAAATTTTTACCTACAAAATTGGGTTAAGTAATTAAACTGACACTAAAATATTTTAGGATATGTAGTAACGTATTAAGTACATTGATTCTAGAGATCTTTAGATTAATGTATTTAATACGTTACGACGTATTCTAAAATGTTTAAGTGACAGTTTGAACTCAATTTTCTCGGAATCATATATTCAACTATCGTAATGAAGTGTTGTAAAATAGCTCAATAAAATAGCTTAAAGATATTACTATTTTCTCAAAACCACCTTCGTTACTTACTGCTCTATTAATTACCAGGGCAGAGCTCTACTAATGATACAGCAACATAATATTATTGCTGTATCATTTGGTAGAGGGGCATGGCCTACCATCCCATACAATCTATCTTTAATACAAAAAAATTGCAATAGATGTCACTACTATTAAAGTTTGTAAATTATAAAATGTAAATATGTCGAATTAAGTACAAATATTGACATTAAAATAAAAATAAGTATATTTTTTAAGCATAACATCACATTAAGCTAAATTCAACTCCTTAATTAAGAAGAAGTTACGAATCGAATTATTAGAAAGTAATTAGTATTTTCCAATTGTGGCGCTAGATGGCTGTTTCCAGAATGTGCCTAGACTTTACCCTTTAGCCAGTCGAATTGCCAGTATTAGGGTGATACTATTTTCTAGTACTAGGTCGTATCTCTGTTATATATCTACTTTGAGGTAGAGTTAATGTGCACCGACCCTAAACAAACGCAGTGACGACGTAGCCTAACACTGTGTAGACACGATCTACAGTGGTAACCAATCTCAAAAGCCCTTTGATATAATCTCAGGGGTGCCCGAGGGTCATGCTCTGTCTTGGGACCCGCAACGAAATTAATCAGAAGACTGAAGGAGTAGGAAGAGCTCCACTTATCCAGCTCGAGCGAAGAGGCTTCCATGGTGGAAATAGTTTATTGCATGTTCTCCTTTTTAAAATTAAAACTGCCTTCATGGTTCAGTGGTTAGAGCTCAGCTCTCGAAGGAGGTAGTAGTAGGGTTCGATTCCCGCTACAATCCAGGCTGATCACAAGATCATCCAGCCGTTGGATGGTAAAAGTCCGTCCTGCGTATGTTAGACTTGTCGGTTATTCGTCTAGACTAGATTCAAAAATCAAAACATTTTATTTCCATATAGGTTATTAAATAACACTTATAGAATCGTCCTACATGATGTCAACACCGGTTCGGAAACTAGCCCGGCGAGAAGAACCGGCGTAAGAAACTCGCGAGATAAGTAAAGAAATATTGATGTCCTTGTGTATTACGTACACACACGCGGAATCTAAAAAGTCCTTGTACAATATCTATTTGGCAATCAGAAGGCATTATTTTAAACATTTTTATCTGATACCTATGTAAATCTCACTTAAACAACAGAGGTAATTTTTCATACTTACAATAATGGTGTAATTTGACGATCAAGCTCAATTTTCACTTTATGACGAGGTTAATGGTCTTCAAAGATATTGCATAGTAATACTAGTTTAATCCTGTTTTTTTGCAAATACTAAATCCCATGGGAACACATTACTTTTTCGCGTTAATATGTACTTACATGAGTTAATCGAGAGCCTAAGCTACTACCAAATCAAAAATCAAAATCTGTTCAGTTATTTTTTGCGTGAAAGTAAATAAAAACTTTCAACTAGTATATTAGTTTATAATAGCAGTGTAACTATCATTATGAATCTATTGACCCTTTCATTTAAATCGGATCAGTAGTTTAGGCGCTACGGTGGATCAAACATCTACATATCTACATAGTATGCCAAAATTATACCATAAATTTAAAAAAAAAACGGTATACATACATAAAAAAACGGACCGAATCGAGAACCTACTCCTTTTTTGGAAGTCGGTTAAAAATAGTTTTACCCTTCTCATTAAACATATCCGAGGGTTGCCGGGGATGGTTGATGGGGTGGTGAACAGCATCACCCCATCACCCCACCTTCCCCACGGGTGGCTTAAAGGCGATGTAGCGGTACTACTAGCGCCACATCCTGCATCGCGCTATCGAAGTTTTCTAAGTCTGGCGCTATATATACGACATCTGGAAACTAGTTCAGTGGGCTTCGGCCTGACCGAGCATACCATCTCGTGAGGTCGGAGATCTCCCTTTGGGGCTTCCACTAGTACTCCCACAGCGACAAAGGGAATATATTTCCGGAAATTGGCAGTAGCATATCCGTGGACAATTATAATCATAACTCTGCGCTCCCCAACCCGCCTGCCAAACGTGGCGAGTATAGGCAACCCCCCCATGAAATACTTTGCGGGAGGCTTCCGTTCAGTACTGGACGTCATAGCTGAAATAATTATGATTAATACTCTTCTCTTATATATGTATAAAAATTAATTGCTCTTCGTTAGTCTGGCTAAAACTCGAGAACGGAAGAACAGATTCGGCTATTTTTAGTCTTGAACTATTCATGGAAGTCCAGAGAAGGTTTAAACGGTTAGTATGCTCAACGAAGTGGGCACGGGTCAGCTAGTCTTCTTGTATATTAAAACGAATTTATGTACGTTAGTCTCGCTAAAGCTCGAGAACGGCTGAACCAATTCGGCTATTTTTGGTCTTGAAATGTTCGTGGAAGTCCAGGGAAGGTTTAAACGGTTTGTATGTAATTAATTAATTTATAAGTTTTATTTTATACGTTAATAAATTTATTTTACTTAAATTATTTTTTATCTGCAAAGTGAATTGCTAAAGTAAATTATTTGTAATTATCTCTGAAATCTGATTTATTTGACAGCCTTGTTAATTTCGTCTTTATCTGTATAATATTTTGTCTTTAGAAGGCGATAAGGAGTCGCCTTGCGGCGAACTGCTAGCTGGTTAATACTCGAAACAGGATACGTCCATAAAAAGTTATGAATTTTTGAATTTAATCACGTGATTTTGTCAAAGTGCACATTACAGTGGGGTTAGCAGGAACAATTGACAGCTACGTATTCGAAATTACAGGAAGAAAAATATTAATGTAAGTAAGATCATCATATTATATCCCATATCTCATATTATTCATTATCGCAAACGCATGTTGTACTTCACCTATTATTAGGACTCATTTTATCTTTAAGCCCTTTTTGTTTTTATATTTTATTAATGTACCAAATGTTATTCTCTTGGTGAGTCAATAAATAAATAAATAAAATAAAAATATGAAAATCATGCGGTTTTATATATTTGATAGACGGTAACGTAACGCCTTGTATATTTCTGTCGTGTACCACACTACCTTGTTTAATACTTAAATTTAATATTAATCGAATATAGTATTATTATTTTGTAAAAAATGAAATGCATCTCTCTATTTATTTGAAACTAGCTGACCCGTGCCCACTTCGTTAAGCACACAAACCGTTTAAACCTTCCCTGGACTTCCACGAACATTTCAAGACTAAACATAGGCGAATCGGTTCAGCCGTTCTCGAGTTTTAGCGAGACTAAAGAACAGTGATTCATTTTTATATATAAGACTAGCTGACCCGTGCCTACTTCGTTGAGCATGCAATTAACCTTCCCTGAACTTCCACGAATATTTCAAGACTAAAAATAGCCGAATCAGTTCAGCCGTTCTCGAGTTTTAGCGAGACTAAATAATAGCAATCCATTTATATATATATATATATATATATATATATATATATATATATATATATATATATATATATATATATATATATATATATAGATCTCACTACCTATGCTGCGTCGAACATGGGTGCTTTTACCGACCATAATGCGTCTACCCGATTTACTGCGTCCTGTATACGGACGCAAGATTGACGAGCCCTGATTTTTTTTCTGTAGCCGTCATATTACTGTACCAGTGTCTGGTAAAAATTTTGGCATGGACGTAATTTTGAGTCGGGAATAAAATCCGGCGCATAATTTAGTTCAGCGACTTGCCGCACGCACCGCGAGGTCGCTTTGTGCGGCGTATATTGTATACGCGATTTTGTCACTGTTCAATTCTCCGCGTTTGATGATACCGAATATCAGATTTTTTTTTAATTTTAATCAATATTAATGATGGATTTAATTGCATCCGCCAAATAAACAAATCGGCAGAGATGTGAGGCCTCTCAAGGTTAGGTACCGTATATATCACAATTATTTTATGTTTTAATCAATATAAAGGATGGATTTAATTGCGTCCGCCAAAAGAAACAAATCGGCATCGATGAGAGGCCGCTCAAGGTTAGGTACCGTATATATCACAAATATTTTATGTTTTAATCAATATAAAGGATGGATTTAATTGCGTCCGCCAAAAGAAACAAATCGTCAGAGATCAGAGGCCGCTCAAGGTTAGGTACCGTATATATCACAAATATTTTATGTTTTAATCAATATAAAGGATGGATTTAATTGCGTCCGCCAAAAGAAACAAATCGTCAGAGATCAGAGGCCGCTCAAGGTTAGGTACCGTATATATCACAAATATTTTATGTTTTAATCAATATAAAGGATGGATTTAATTGCGTCCGCCAAAAGAAACAAATCGTCAGAGATCAGAGGCCGCTCAAGGTTAGGTACCGTATATATCACAAATATTTTATGTTTTAATCAATATAAAGGATGGATTTAATTGCGTCCGCCAAAAGAAACAAATCGTCAGAGATCAGAGGCCGCTCAAGGTTAGGTACCGTATATATCACAAATATTTTATGTTTTAATCAATATAAAGGATGGATTTAATTGCGTCCGCCAAAAGAAACAAATCGTCAGAGATCAGAGGCCGCTCAAGGTTAGGTACCGTATATATCACAAATATTTTATGTTTTAATCAATATAAAGGATGGATTTAATTGCGTCCGCCAAAAGAAACAAATCAGCATCGATGAGAGGCCGCTCAAGGTGCGGGGTGAGAGTTGTGTGGTAATGTTTTGTTTTCAGTATCTCGACAGTTATTAGCCGGCCGGGCGCCGTGACGACGCTGCAGTGTATGCGATTTTATAAGACTGATTATTATTTTCTAAGTTTTTTTTTGTCGTTTTGCTCAATTAGAAATAAAAAAAAACTGTTATTATATGTTAAACCAGCGGTTCTCAAATTTTTTTTGGTGGCGGAACCCTTTTGGAAAGCAAAATACTTGACGGAACCCTACAATAAAATAATAGTTTTTAAAAGTGTATTCTTTATTAATAAAGATAATAAAAGTATGTATAATGTAACAGTTACTAATTATTACTTACTTTAACATGCCACATGGCAAGTACATTATTACAAGATATTAAAAAAGAAAAAATCTGACTAATGGGAGGTATGAAACTGTTTTTTATTTTTCATTAATTGGTTGATGTCAGGTTTGATAAAAGACAGTTGCAGTCTCATATCAGGTTCGGCGTCCAGTCTATTGCGATATTTTGTTTTCGTTACTGCTTACGTTGAGAATCCTGTTTCGCACAAATATGTTGTTGGGAACGGGAGAAGAATATTCAGAGCCATTTTGCCAAGCATTGGATATTCATTACGAATTCTGCACAAAAATCTTTGAGGCATCGTTTTGAACAGTGACTCCATACTTATGTCTGATGACATTTCTAAAAGAGATTCATATATCTCGTTTGAAATACTTTCGGGCTTTTGCAAGTTGGGTAAAAAAGGATTATGAATCCATGAATTCAGTTTTATTTTTGTATTCTGTTCTTCGGGAAAATACTTTTCAAAAGATGCGCGCATCGAAGTGAGATATTGGACCAATTCTTTAAACATATCATCTTGAAACATTTCTGAGTCGTTATCGCTAACAAACTCACTGAGTAACGTAAAGCTCTCTATTTCTCTCTTATCAACGCAAACAATCCAAAAATCTAATTTTCTTTTAAAGGCAGTTATTTTGTTATAGGCCTGGAACACTGTTGTCTGTTTACCTTGCAATGATAAATTCAATTCGTTTAGTTTTTGAAAGATATCCGCCATAAAAGACAATCGGAACAACCAAGTTCTATCATACAAACGGTCTTTCAAATTAAAAGAAGTATCAGCTGAAAGGAACATTTGTAACTCCGCTCTAAGTTCAAATAGCCTTGTTAAAGTTTTACCCCGAGACAGCCCCGACACAGAAGTGCGAACTTCTGTATGGAGCAGCAGTGTTTTATGTTTGCTGCCATAATCTTCACACAATAATGAGAACAATCGGGATTGTAGTGGTCGTGATTTAATAAAATTAATTATTTTTACCGCTTCATCCATAATTAATTTTAGATTTTACGCCATTTGCTTCATCGCAAGTGCTTGTCTATGCAGAATACAGTGGCTGGAACTACAATAAGGCGCTTTATTTTTTATGCGTGACACTGCTCCTGCTGTTTTACCTGTCATCGCCTTGGCCCCATCTGTACAAATGTCAATGTAATCGTTCCAACTGAGATTATTTTCTTCAAAAAATATGTTTATTTTATTAAAAATTTCATCCCCGGTAGTGTTTGTGGGTAGCGGTGAACACATAAGCATATCTTCTTCAAAAGAACTTTCATATGGATATCTCACAAGATATGAGAGGCTTACCCTACCTTAGGGTTCCGCGAAACCCCTGTAGGGGTTTCGTAAGAATTTAGAAAAAAAAATGAAAATACCTCTATCTGGTCTAACGTTTTGACTCCGCCCGCCGCGCCGCCGCCACGCGCATACCTACTAATAATTGTGAGCGCGCGTCCTTTGATAAAAGCTGCCTCTGAATTAGACATTATAGTTGTGAACAAGCGACTTTCGGCTCTAACTTCAAAACATAAAGTCGAGATTGTTTCCAACGCATTTTTGTATTTTTATTTCCGCTTTTTGTTTATCAAAGGCGCCGACTCGAGTATTTTTGAGAATGTTCGAGATTGCGTCTAGGACTAGTATAAAAGCGGCGATCGCGCGTCGCGCCTCGTCAGTCAGTTGAAGCGTTCGGAGCGATAAGTTCCTACCTTGTGAATTATTTTGACCCCACCATCCTGACGATGTAACATTATTAATAAAGAAGAATGGAACGTTGGCTTAAAGGCGTTAAACGTGTTGCAACATCATCTTCTAATGACGCTGAATGTTCAAAAGCAGTACGCGCGGAGCATGCAGCAATTACCGATCCAGACGATGATGCCACGACGTCAAGTTCCACGGTTTCAAAGACGAAAAAAAGGAAATATGATGAATCATTAATCAGTTTCGGATTTGTTGATTCCAACGGCTCACCTCTCTGCATGCTATATAGTAAACTGCTTCCTAATAGTTCCATAGCACCTGCCAAATTGCCGATATTTAGAAACTACACGTACACCCCGAGTCTAGAGACAAGAATAAAGAATTTTTTGTTCGCAGAAAAGAACAGTTATTGGAAATTCAAAAAAAAATGATGCATGTAACACAAACTATCAATGAAAAGGCCACGGAGGCATCATATTTAGTTAGCTATCGTATTGCACAAGCAGGTGAAGCGCACACTATCGCTTCATGTCTTGCCGCTCCGCCTAGTACCTGTACAAAAGCAATCTCTAGATACTACAGCTACCTACATGTACTTACTCTCATCTCTTGCCGCTCAGCCTAGTACCTGTACAAAAGCAATCTCTAGATACTACAGCTACCTACATGTACTTACTCTCATATCTTGCCGCTCCGCCTAGTACCTGTACGAAAGCAATCTCTAGATACTACAGCTACCTACATGTACTTACTCTCATATCTTGCCGCTCCGCCTAGTACCTGTACGAAAGCAATCTCTAGATACTACAGCTACCTACATGTACTTACTCTCATATCTTGCCGCTCCGCCTAGTACCTGTACGAAAGCAATCTCTAGATACTACAGCTACCTACATGTACTTACTCTCATCTCTTGCCGCTCGGCCTAGTACCTGTACAAAAGCAATCTCTTGATACTACAGCTACCTACATGTACTTACTCGTATCTCTTGCCACTCGGCCTAGTACCTGTACGAAAGCAATCTCTAGATACTACAGCTACCTACATGTACTTACTCTCATATCTTGCCGCTCCGCCTAGTACCTGTACGAAAGCAATCTCTAGATACTACAGCTACCTTCATGTACATACTCTCATATCTTGCCACTCCACCTAGTACCTGTACAAAAGCAATCTCTAGATACTACAGCTACCTACATGTACATACTCTCATATCTTGCCGCTCCACCTAGTACCTGTACAAAAGCAATCTCTAGATACTACAGCTACCTACATGTACTTACTCTCATCTCTTGCCACTCGGCCTAGTACCTGTACAAAAGCAATCTCTAGATACTACAGCTACCTACATGTACTTACTCTCATATCTTGCCGCTCCGCCTCGTACCTGTACGAAAGCAATCTCTAGATACTACAGCTACCTACATGTACTTACTTTCATATCTTGCCGCTCCGCCTAGTACCTGTACGAAAGCAATCTCTAGATACTACAGCTACGTACATGTACCTACTCTCATGTCTTGCCGCTCCGCCTAGTACCTGTACAAAAGCAATCTCTAGATACTACAGCTACCTACATGTACATACTCTCACATCTTGCCGCTCCACCTAGTACCTGTACAAAAGCAATCTCTAGATACTACAGCTACCTACATGTACTTACTCTCATATCTTGCCGCTCCGCCTAGTACCTGTACGAAAGCAATCTCTAGATACTACAGCTACCTACATGTACTTACTCTCATATCTTGCCGCTCCACCTAGTACCTGTACGAAAGCAATCTCTAGATACTACAGCTACCTACATGTACTTACTCTCATCTCTTGCCGCTCGGCCGTACCTGTACGAAAGCAATCTCTAGATACTACAGCTACCTACATGTACTTACTCTCATCTCTTGCCGCTCGGCCGTACCTGTACGAAAGCAATCTCTAGATACTACAGCTACCTACATGTACTTACTCTCATATCTTGCCGCTCCGCCTAGTACCTGTACGAAAGCAATCTCTAGATACTACAGCTACCTACATGTACTTACTCTCATCTCTTGCCGCTCGGCCGTACCTGTACGAAAGCAATCTCTAGATACTACAGCTACCTACATATACTTACTCTCATATCCTGCCGCTCCGCCTAGTACCTTTACGAAAGCAATCTCTAGATACTACAGCTACCTACATGTACTTACTCTCATCTCTTGCCGCTCGGCCGTACCTGTACGAAAGCAATCTCTAGATACTACAGCTACCTACATGTGCTTACTCTCATATCCTGCCGCTCCGTCTAGTACCTGTACGAAAGCAATCTCTAGATACTACAGCTACCTACATGTACTTACTCTCATCTCTTGCCGCTCGGCCGTACCTGTACGAAAGCAATCTCTAGATACTACAGCTACCTACATGTGCTTACTCTCATATCCTGCCGCTCCGCCTAGTACCTGTACGAAAGCAATCTCTAGATACTACAGCTACCTACATGTACTTACTCTCATCTCTTGCCGCTCGGCCGTACCTGTACGAAAGCAATCTCTAGATACTACAGCTACCTACATGATTGTACTTACTCTCATATCTTGCCGCTCCGCCTAGTACCTGTACGAAAGCAATCTCTAGATACTACAGCTACCTACATGTACTTACTCTCATCTCTTGCCGCTCGGCCGTACCTGTACGAAAGCAATCTCTAGATACTACAGCTACCTACATGTACTTACTCTCATATCTTGCCGCTCCGCCTAGTATCTGTACGAAAGCAATCTCTAGATACTACAGCTACCTACATGTACTTACTCTCATCTCTTGCCGCTCCGCCTAGTATCTGTACGAAAGCAATCTCTAGATACTACAGCTACCTACATGTACTTACTCTCATCTCTTGCCGCTCGGCCTAGTACCTGTACGAAAGCAATCTCTAGATACTACAGCTACCTACATGTACTTACTCTCATATCTTGCCGCTCCGCCTAGTATCTGTACGAAAGCAATCTCTAGATACTACAGCTACCTACATGTACTTACTCTCATCTCTTGCCGCTCGGCCGTACCTGTACGAAAGCAATCTCTAGATACTACAGCTACCTACATGTACTTACTCTCATCTCTTGCCACTCGGCCTAGTACCTGTACAAAAGAATGTCCTGATCTGCGACCTAGACTTCTAGCTCTTGCTCTAAAATCTTGTTTACGGGGCACGCGGTTAAATGTTGTTTCGCAGTCTATGAATGCTAGGTTAAGATAGAAAATAAATTGCGTGCAGAACGGCATACAGCTGATCTAACAGACTAACCAAATATTAAATAAAAATAACACGCAATGGTCTACAGTAATGTTGTGGTTTTTAAGTTAATTTAGCTGACAGAAAGGAAGAATCGGTGGGATATATCAATGAAAATATATAATGTGCCATATGATTACGGTTAAAAAAGGACGTAGCAAGAAAGCACAATGCACAAGGCATATATGATAATATACGCACACCACTTGATTACCACGCTGAATGGTCGTACTAAGAATAGTACTATGCACGAGTTATATACGATAATATACTGTGTGCTACATAAGTACCAGTATGAGTGGACCTCAAAAGTGACGAGTTATATACGATAATATACGATAATATACAGTGTGCTACATAAGTACCAGTATGAGTGGACCTCAAAAGTGACGAGTTATATACGATAATATACGATAATATACAGTGTGCTACATAAGTACCAGTATGAGTGGACGTCAAAAAAGACGAGTCATATACGATAATATACGATAATATACAGTGTGCTACATAAGTACCAATAAGAGAGGTCGTCAAAAGTGACCGAGAATTATTTGAAATCGAATATCAGCATACCGTGTTTAAATGTAATATAATTACGACCAAGTTCATATTAAGCAAATAAAATAACAATATTCACTCGCAGACACTTTTAAATCGTACTAGAAGTGGGATCTATGCAATAAGTATCGAGTTTGAAAAGACGCACGAAGCCGTCTGAGATTTAAATATATATATATATATATAAGATTTTATATAATCACGTTCATAAGATACTCATTTAAATTACAGAGCTGATAACAAATTTGGATCCAAAGAATATCAGGGACTGTGGTAATTCTCAGTCATTAACCTGAGTGGACTCCTTTTCAGCGGTTTAAGCATTACACCACATATCTGTTTACAACCTTAGGAATTCAGAACAAATGTTATATTATGGCTACCGTGTTTTTTTTTGTACAGTTGATTTCTTTGTTTTTTTTTCTCGCATGTTTGTCAGTTTAAAATGTTCTTGCGTTCTTCTTATATATACTTGTTTTAAATGTAACATAGTATAATGCCCAAACGTGTTATAAGATAAATGTTTTTTTTTTAAATTATATTTTACATTTGTCAACCTGACGAACACGCAGCTGACAGTTGTTCCTGCTTGGTCTACTGATTCCTATAACATTAATGGCCTGAGACGATACTTAAACTAACACTTAAGTCATTTGCCGTCCTTGTCATTCCGATAAACGGAGACAGAGATAACCTGTGAATTGGACTCCTAACTTTCGAGTATTCGGTCGTTAGATATTTTCTATGGATTCACCTTTATAATTATTCACCTTGATAATGGACTTGCAAAAGTTTTCGCTGAATAAAAATGGCGTCTCGAAAAAGTTTTTGATCCATTTGTGGTAAGATAATAGTTGTTAGTTGATTACAAGTAGTCAAAAACTCTAACAATGACTATATTCCTTAAGTAGGTATATTTCGTTTGGTAAATCTGTGCCCGCGACTTCGTTCGCGTGGTTTTGAGTGAAATAAACCGTTTATGCAGCGCACGCAACGAAAGTCCCCAAATCTGAATAATTTTCCCCGTTTTTGCAACCTTTCTCACTGCCGCTTCGCTCCTATTGGTCGCATCGTAATGATATATAGCCTAAAGCCTTCCTGTATAAATGAACTATCCAACAAAAAAATATTTTTTCAAATCGGACTAGTAGTTTCTGATATTAGCGCGTTTAAACAAACAAACAAACGCTTTATAATATTAGTATAGATGGGTGCGGAATTAGGTTAATCGACTCCGCCTGAAGATAAGACGCGTGGTCAGTGGATAAGAGTTACATGCACGGCTCGGCAGAGGTTGTAGGTCGATATTGAACAACAAAAAATGTTGTCAGGTTTGGGCAACGCCGATGATCAGACTGTCAGACAAGAAAGACGACTGTACGTCGAATGGGGATTTAAAAAATAGATCCTGCACTTGTTTTCTCGCCAGTCGCCCCGTGATTACGAGAGCAAAGGAAGTGAGTATACTTCTTGTATTGGGTACACACTTGGGAACTACAAAATAATCTGTCGGTGTCCGGTGATTAAAGGTCGAAAAAGTCGACCAAGTCTGCGCATTATAGCGAGTACACATAGCTTAATCAATTTTGTCACAGTCAGAAATCAAACAATTAGTTCTAGCTTGGAAATAATAATGAGTCACGGGAGTCGAACCCGTGACCTCCTCGCAATCACACTGTATTTATAACATCAAAGGAATTGTGGTTTATAGTGTTACCCATTGTTTTGCGCTGGCAAGCCGCCAGATTGGCTCAAAGTTAAATTTTTTGGGTTCCGTTTAAAAAATATTTTTAAAAACCCTTATAGCTTCGCATCTGTCCATCCTCCCTAGCTTCTGTAATTATGAATTAATTTTAATAATTTTTGTGAACCCATAAAATTTTAATAAAAGAAAAATTTAAAATTTCCAAATATATTTGTATTTTAGCTCCTTGTGTGGGTGATTCTATAGGAGTTTCATTGTACAAGTACATAGTTATTATGATTTAGTGGTCCAATCAGAAAATAGAGAATAGACCAATTGGTTGGCGCAGGCAGACGCGACTTTGATTGGTATATCTATACTAGTATGAAAAAGCTGAAGAGTTTGTTTGTTTAAGCGCGCTACTCTCAGGAAGTACTGGTCCGATTTAAAAAAAAAAATTTCTTAGATAGTCCATTTATAGAGGATGGCTTAAGGCTTAAGCATCAGTGAGAAATGTTGCAAAAACGGGGAAAATTATTCACATTTGGGGACTTTCGTTGCGTGCGCTGCATAAACGGTTTAAGTCAGTAAAAAACCACGCGAGCCATCTCGCGGGCACAGCTAGTAGTATATTAGAGTAGGACCTGTGTTAGTATAAGATTTATAATACATTACGTGAAGTACAATAAATAATTACGAAGTGATCAAAGTCTCTATCATTGGACGTGTACCTGGGCCCTAACCAAATCAACAGTGACATTACAACAGTATAGTAATTAAATAATTTGTATATAAAATCACGAAGTAGATAACATAAAATGTATTGAAGTTAAAATAAACGTGTATTGAAGTCAAAAGCACTTTAAAACTCCATAAAAGGGATATTTGGGAATCTTTAATACTATCATTTGTTTTTACATGTTGAAGACGAAATTTTGTATTTAACCTCTTATTTATTTATTTTAAATATTCAACCTGCTAAAAACTAATTTTCTCTGACTGAGCTAGTGCAGGTAGCCTTAGCTTACCGTTTTTCTACTGTACAAGTTACTTTTAAGTGCCTTGCTTCAGAAGAATTTGCATTGCTAAGTGTTAAATCCCCTTTAGGTATTAATTTTAAAAAAGCTAAGTGCTAGTTTAGTTTTTAAATAAAATAGATGAAGCCACTTATAAATTTAAAAAATAGTAATAAATTTTCACAATTGAAAAAGACGATGCCTGAAAGAAATGTTCTGAACATTTAAAATATAAATAAATTAAAATACCTTTATCGAACAAATAAATGGACATAACACAGCCAAAAGTTAACAAAAACACTAACTTAGGCATATAACAATAAATATAGAATGTACAAATGTTATTTAGTTTTAGCATTGACATGTTTTTACGTATATTTATACTTTTTTTTAAAAGAGAAATTTTCCATATTTTTGGTAAAAGATGGCCCCATGCGAGTTTCTTACGCCGGTTCTTCTCGCTGGGCTAGTTCCCGAACCGGTGCGCGGTGGTAGGCATCGTATAGAAACAACATTCAGAAATTTTTTTTTTGTAAAATTTAATCTTAATAAAAATATTTGATTTGATTGATATAAAAAAATAAATAAACTGAAAGCTAAAGTTTTACAACATAACCAATTAAGGCTATGCAATGCCCACGCCATGCGTTTAAAGGGAAGGCACTCAGGTTTTGACCACGACGAGCCATGGCGCCTGGTCTTCCGTTGCCCCTTTATAAGTTTACACTACTAGTACACTAGAGTTGCAATATATTATATTTCTATTTTAAATGTTAGGTGAACATTCTTATTCTAGAGAACATTCTTATTCTTATTCTTCTAGTAATGTCTTTAAACATTAGTAGTTTTTCTTAAAAACAAATACCTGTTGTGGTAGCCACGCATGCTATTTTGCGTGTTTAGGTACACATTAACGACAAAACTCTTTTTGATCAATACTATTAACTTAAAATTACTAGGCCAAAGTAAAATAACATTTGCACCGTTCGGCGGGCATAGACTTCATTCTAATTCCTATTTACATCCCGTGAAGGCGTAAAAAATAGAATTTCGCGTGAAAATTTCGGCAAAAGGTCGGTCATTTTATTTAAATGCTAATACACTTACTTAGTATTTTGCTTAGATCGCCCTAATTGGCGCGGTACAACTTTTGATGTCGAATTTACATTACAAAGACATCGCCTATTTGTAAATAATGGACAAGTTTACATTTAAAATAACAGCGGTGTTTACAGTTTACAAGAATTGGCAATTAATGCCAATTTGAGAAGTAATTAACAATTGTTATTTTTAGTTTTGGGTAATTTAAAGGTTATGTTTTGAAGTTCAATGTTATTGATAAATCATCTCAGAAAAGATAGTAATCATTTTATTTGCAGAGAAAAGTTAAGGCTACAAATTTACTATTTGATTACAAAAAAAAAGAATACAAAAAGAAAGACGTGTCTACAAAAATTAAAATTAAAATTTCTACAAAATATATTTCTATACCTACAAATAAATATAAAAAATCTCTGGTCGTACCAATCTGGCAGAGTATCTAGCCAACTAGATAATACCTAGATAGCATAATAGGTCCATGATGAAAAGATAGTTAGTTTGTAAGAAAATATAATATTTTAGATGTCTGTTATTAAGACCTGTTGCACTTCAAGTGTCAGATGCTTATAATTTTGTCTCTTTCGCTCGGTATAAAGTATGCAGCGACAAAACTATCCGACACTTATTAAATGATTATGAATCAGGGGGCTTAATCCGATATGAAGTGAATAAATAGAGTGAAGGTAAACGAGTAGAAAATATCGTCTACAGTACTTTTTACTAAAAGGTAGCCCGCGTTATTTTCTTATGCCGATTCCTTCTGCTGGGATAGTCCCTGATGGGCCTGAACCTGCAGTAGGTATCATGTAGGACAACTCTGCACGTCTTATTAACCTATACATGGAAAAAGGTAAATTGATTTGTTACAATAAAAAATTGAACTTCGTTAAAAATAAGGCAGTGATAATGATGATGTCCGTAGTAAAGGATCCAGTTCTTCCTTTTTAACGATCTTTATTAGCGCTATTGAGATAAGTGCTTCTCTTATATTACGTGCATTTTTAAAGGCCAGATGCGTGAGAACTGCCTAATAGCGTCTAAAACTGCCCCGGGGCAGGACAGTCGAATTAATACGAAATGAGTCGTATGTAAATGCGATTCTCTTGCCATCGTTTCGAATCTGGGTCTGTCTTAGTCGAATGTAAATGCCAATGCCCAATCTCGATTTTACTCGTATGCGAGCGGTACAGACTGACGATCGAATCGAAGTTAGAGTTACTAGAATCGGGGACCAGTGCTGTAACATTGTCAAATACACAAGAAGAAAAAGAAATGTAAAATGAAAATATTGTACATCCTACTTCGTAAACTAACGGTTTCGTTCGATTGTTTAATAGTAGTTTTAGGTATCGCTATGATCATCAACTCTTTACCTTTATAATATAAATTACCCCCCTTACCTTAAAAGTACACATTTAAGCTAAGGTTTACTCCTTGTTGGATAGGTTAGAATTGACACTTGACAGACAATGACAAAATATTGCTTCGCTTAACGAGTAAATACTTTCATTAGTAAGGTGTTATTATTATTTAAATCGAAATAAAATATCGTAAAGTAATTAAACTAAAAAACACTTACTTAACCCTTAAGGCGAGGAGTAACCGCAACTAGCGCCACTCTTTTTAAAATAAATTTTACAATGACACAAAGATCTTATTAAAAAAGTAATCGGTTCAAACTTTGAGTAAATAGTTAAACTAATTTATTATGGTAACATATAATAGTTAAACTAATACTATATATTATATCTCGTGAGTAATAACTAAAACGGCCGTTTTAGTTATTACTTACGAGATTAAATACAGTATAGGATTTAGAGCTGTAATTAAATGCCAATAAATTAGTTTAACTATTTAGTTAAAGTTTGAACCGATTACTTTTTTTAATAAGATATTTGTGTCATTGTAAAATTTATTTTAAAAAGAGTGGCGCTAGTTGCGGTTACTCCTCGCCTTAACCATAAAACAAGAGGAATTTAATTGCCTTAAGACTTTTGGCGGCAAAAGTGACAGCTGACAGATGGCGGCCATGATGGATAGTGACCGCCGCGGGCATTATGCCGGGCCACGCGCCGTGTTAATTACCCCGTATTAACACACAAATAAGTATGCAAATAACTCGTGTAATTAAACTGAATGCTAAACACGAAATGAAATTCATGGTGTAATAGACTGCGATTTTAAAATTCGTTATTTAGATTTATGGCCAATGTTTTTAAGATTTAGCTCGCGGCATTCCCTTGATTTTTAAAAATCCGTCCTTAGCAAATGCCTTCGATATAACTTATGAAGTATGTGCGCGCTAGTTAAGTTTTGTAGCCTTCAAAGGTTTGGCCTGTGCGTATATCGTAAACGAGCCTTGCATTTTTCATATACATAGGTACCTACTTATGTAAATATATAAGATTATAAAAAACAACAGGCAAATCGCAGCGAACATCTAATCAGGCCGAAAATTCATAATGTAAAACGATTACCGAAAGATATTAAGAACATTTATTTTTAAGCCACATTCTTCACACAACATTCTTAATTTCTTCCGAGAATTGTTGATTTTCATTGCGAAATTGCATTCGGTTTTTTTTATAATTTTAGTGGCTTCGATCACATGTTCAGTTTATTGTTTTATAATCTGTAGGGTCTGTGGTCTGTGTAGTATGGTAATATAATCAAATACGCAAGAGAGGTATTTTGAACCACACGGTAGTTTAGTGTGTAATTTACTTTTACTATGTACCAAGTAAAGTGGAAGTTTCCAGAGTAGAAACCATTTTTTTTTTATTTAGGCACGAACTTTGAAATAATCAATTTCTTCGTCAGACTTTTGTACAAATACAAATAAAAATTAATATTAAATACGCTTTACATCAAAGCTACAGTCTAGGCAAGTACCAGAGTAAATAATAACTTTACTCTGCCGTGCCACGTATATAAATAAAAAAAATAAGAGTTCGAAATTTAAAAGTAGCGCGCTTTTAAATTACTTTTATGTAGGTTATTTGAACATCACAATATGGTATATGGAATATGAAACATAAATGATTTGAGATTTCCACAGGGAGAGAGACCGGCCAAGCATTTAATAAGGCAATAATTGAAATTTCAAATCAAACAACCTACCTACATTCCTTTAAAACAAATAAAAAGTGTGCACTGAATTGATTTTATAGAATGGGTAACATACCAATAATATTATTTAATATATTTAGTATATTTCTCTATGATACGGTATCCAAACTTTACGTAGAGAAAATTATAGTCTATGTGCTAGAAAGAATAGAAGAAAATGAAACTGTCCATCTGTCCACAGGCATATTTTAGGCATAGTTCAAAACCCAATTCTCATATATACCTATACTTAGACTTTTAATTTATTCTAATGAATCGTCTTATAAATAGGTCTTTACCTATGAAATTTCCCTTCTGCAGTACTGGCTATTTCAAATTAAACATATACATTTACATAACATACTAAACATTATTATTAGATGCGGTCTAAACCTCGGGAAAAAGCTAGTAAGTATAATATATAAATCGCAAAACACTCTTAGAACACTCAAATATATAATACCAAAATATATCTAAGCCTCTATAATTTGATATTTAGGAGCATGTCACTTATCGCAATAACATAATAATTAATTAATTGTACTAAACACACTACACGGTAGCCTTACGACCATGTCAGCCGGCAGCGACAAGCGAATATTGCGTGCTTCACAAACAATCGGCGGGACATGTTTATTTGATCATCAGAACGCTTCCATGGCCCAGTGTCGCTTGGCTCTCTAATGGACAAAGGTTCGACCCCCGCGTTGGAACAACAACAAAAATCGGATCATTAACCTCAGAGCAATCGGTGTACATACTTAAAAAAAATATGGTATTTCAAGTTTAGACTGCAACCCGACGCATAGAACATCTTTGTCAGATGCGGTACTACGGTGATACATACAAATCATGGCACAAGACATTGTGCTAAGCCAAGCTTAAAGAAAACTGAATTAGCAGGCGATGCCTGTATTTACACGAATCATCTCACTGCACTTTCGACCCCTACGTAACTCGAAACCTATCCAAGCTACAGACATGAAATGCGAGAGAGAAAAAAATTGCGGGTTATTTAATGAGAATATTATCGACAACATTTTTTTATAAGAAAAAAAAAACGAACAATTCAGTCGAACTTGGCTACTTGCAAATTAACGTATTTTATTCTTCCGATAATTTTGCTTACAAAAGATAAGTCTTGGTAAGAAATTAATTATAATAATTGTATTAAAAACTAGCCAACTCACACCATAAGTTTCAATATATTATTATCATTTTGAAAAAGACGTTACAGTTTAAGTTGATATAAAATACTTTATTGCAATAAATATATATCAAAGCTTGGCGTCTATTTAGATTACCCTTCTTTTGTCTTTGTACTTGGCTCCCATTTTTTATTAACTGCCAAAATCATTACTTCCTTGCTTCGCTTTAGTGTGGTCAAAAGATGAAGAAGGTAACAATCTTTAAAAGCTCGTGAGGTCCACCAACCTCCAGGAGACTAGCGCTGGTAACCTCAAAGTATTAGGCTGGACTAGCATGGTGACTCCTTATACCAGGCGCAGTGGTTCACGCTGCAATGTTTTGCCTGAGTGGACTCCTTTTTGACAGTTAGGCATTACTCTACCTACCTACCCTACGGTCCTTGGCGCATTGTGTCAAGTCTTTTTCTATTTTTTTTTTGTGTTAGTTAATAATATTTTTTTTGTTCTTTCCATGTTATAAATTCCTGTTATGTTTTGTGATTTTGTAATGTTAATCTTTGTATAATACTAGCTGACCCGTGCCTACTTCGTTGAGCATACAAACCGTTTAAACCTTCCCTGGACTTCCACGAATATTTCAAGATTAAAAATAACCGAATCGGTTGAGCCGTTCCGGAGTTTAAGCGAGACTAACAAACAGCGATTCATTTTTATATATACGAGAAGAAGATATAGTGTAATGGTGTTAACGTGTCAAAAGAATGTTTTTTTTTTAAATTTTCATTTAATACAATAAGAAGTGTAACCCGTAATAACCAAAAACTCACAGCCGGGAACTTTAAGTGTTCAGTGTTACTCACTTAGTTGTAAATGGAACATTTTGTACCTACTCCTTCCTACAATCTGCTGATTAATTTCGAGTCCCAAGACAGAATCCCTCTGGCACCCCCGAGATCATAATATCAAAAGGTTTTTGTAGTCGATTCAGGGCTTTTAAACAAGATACCATCGCTACTATCACTTGGCAATGAAAAGAATGACAAGCGATGGCGCATGTCACTTAGCGATGCTTATGTCAAATCCAATACATTTATGTTTCCGAACTTCGTAAATTATAATGGCAATGACATCTTAGTAAATAATTACTAAACATACTTAGTAAATTCAAACTTATTTAAGGATTTTCTCCTTGTTGATGAATGAAGATGAACGTTTCACTTTGACCTAAAATATATTTATGATAACAGATTTAAACGATTAAAGTAACTTTTTTTCTAATAATTAATAATTCACTTACAATAGATATATTTCTTTGAGGAAATAATTATTTCTTGATAAAAAGTTATCTGAGGATTGAAAAAACCGAATAGAGAATCTCCTCCTTTTTTTGGAACTCGCTTAAAAATCGTCCTTTATTCATAATATTATACTTGTCTAAAACACAATAAGTAATAACCTTAGACACACAAAACCACTAGTAACCCGCAAGCTCCCGCGTCATATGAACACGTCCCGGCGCGGAGTTACATTTCAAAGCCATTGTAATACGCGCCTACATTTCGTCGGGAATTCTGCGAAAAATTTCAAGTTCATTCCCTCTAGTTCTATAATTCGTTAGGGAATGTGAGTTGAGGGTTCCGTAGGATGTAATGTTTAGATCTAGACCCTAATTTTGTAATGCAGATATTTGGGTGTTCAGAGACTGTTAAATCGACCACGAATGTCTATTTTGAAAGTTTGGTCGTTTGTGTTTCCTACTCTTGAACGCAAATGGTTTTTTATTTCCAACTTTTTAACAAGTTATTCTCCTAATGTCAAAATAAAGAACTGGCGTAAGATACAGTGTATATGTTGGTGAAAATTTCTTCATTATCAGACCTTAGCTTCATTATCAGACCTTGGAACCTAATCGTGGCCAAAAATCATTACAAGGCTTTTTTTCTAGAAATCCAAAAACACCTATGATACGATGTTTCACCTTGACTCACCTTTTCAAGTTCATATTTTCCTGCCATCATCAGATCAGTTCGACAGTACCATATTATTGTATTGTCATCAGAACTTACAGCTGCCAATTATCATTACGCTACGATCCTTGGAAGATGGTTAAATTAGTTACCTAATAAAGGTTGTTTCATGGTTCATATATTAAACCGAATATAGTGTAAAGAGAATGACGCATCATGTAAATTACTTACCTAAAAATTTAAGGTCTAAAATGACTACAAGGAGTGAATCTTACTATGCTGGGGCTCGCTGGCTTCTAGTCTCTAATAAACAAGAACGCACTGGTCGTTGACCTAAGACCTGGGGCCTTACTCTCCAATCTGATTTGATTTTTGATTCAGATACGATAATGCCGCGTACTTATTATAATAAACTGACATTTGTTTATTTTTATTCTCAGTCGATTGATATGGTCGGGAATACAAAAATTTACGATCTAATAATTTTCTTTATCCTGATTAGTTTTAAAGTAATTCACCAAATAAAGTACGAAAAACCACTGATATCGAACGGATTCGGTTCTCGATTGTGTCGGGAGTAAGCCACCTGACCAGGATTGAAACTCATCAGTTTTGTGACTTTTATGGAGATCTTTAATCGTCATTTGTCGCGTTATGGTAAGTAATTTATATGAGGTGGCGAAACAAAAAATGCTCTAAGCGTCCTTCTCTTCACACTATATTCGGCTTGATATGTGAACCGTGACTCAACCTTTATTCCATTGCATAGTTATGTAAATACAGGTCGACGTAATAAAAGAGTGTTAAATACTATTTGTGCATTGGACCTGATACTTTTAACTACTTATCATACCACGGAACCATATTACGCTCATCCGAAAAAGCTTTTCTTTTTCCTGCAAAGTATCCAACGTTACGAGTATAGTAAAAAATACAATTCTATATTTATCCACTATTTGCATAACAAAAGTAGGTTAATCTAAAACAAATATGGATGTTTATAACATATATTGTTTAGGTGAAAACGTTCACAAGCCGGCGTGGGCCTGTGTTGTCCAGGTAAATTAAATTGTGAAAAATGTTCAAAGAGACCTTTTTTGATGACAGATTAGGGGAGCCATTAAATCGCAATATGATGAAACTTTGTAAACGGGCTTGCAAGCAATAGTAGGAGCTTTAGGGCTTTGTTGAAGCTCCATTGTCACAAAACACAGCTTGCGATCTTGGCTATGCCTAAACTTTTGTTATTGGCCTTTGAAAATGAGTGCTTTTAACCTATTTGCGTACTACATGGATTAGGAGTATAGCGGCATAGGAGTTCGCCTCTTTATTTTCTCTCTGTCCGCCCTTTTTCTCCTATGTATAGATATTATAATATATAAAAGAGACAGCTGTTTGTTCTATATTTAAAATACTTTATTCAATATTTAAGTATTCTATAGAGTAGTGGTTGAATGCAATGTAAAACCTAAAAATGTCGGAGGCCGGTATCGTTTAGAAACCAACGCAAGAGTCACTTTTGTAGTACTAAGAGTGTGCGCAGAACACAACGATACTACCTCCTTCTACTCTCTTATTCCAGTGGGACGGTTCCGATTCGCGAGCGATCGGAGCGAGGATCGATTTTTCGTCAGATTATCTGGCTGCATAAGAAGGTGGCGTCAGTAGTGCACCGAGTGCGGGGGAGTAGGAATAGTGTCCTGAGGATGATAGGAGACAGAACAGACACTTCTCTTCTCCGCTCACTGACCTCCATGTATAAGGGTCAGGTGAAAAGCTGGTGATTAGTATTATATTATATTTTGTGTTTTTAGATTGATTTGTTTAATTATTAGATTCATTTGTTTTTAATATTTCATAATTATTCTTTTATATGTTTTGTTTGAAAATAAATGATTTTTATTTATAATCATCGGTACCTACACCGTCCAATACTATATGCCCTTAGCTAAAATTTACTGCAAGCTATTGACATATTCCTACCTAGTAACACTGAGACCTAGGCATCTGAAGATTTTCATACCTGGTAACACTGAGACCTAGACGACCTAGAGATCATACGAATCTCAGGCGTTTTATTGTGAGTTTTTGCCTCACGGTAGGTGTTTTACCTATACAGAGTGTAAAAAGAACAGTCACTATAACTTTAAAGATACCATTATAGGTACCTTTCCTGATTTGGATTCAAATACATTTTTTGTCAAAAACTAGAAAAAAAATACTTTTTACCTTTTCTTTTTTTTTGTCGTATGAATAACAAAAAAGCAATTTTTTTTTTTACAAAAAGTAAAAAATATATTTCTAGAACGAGAACAGGTACATAGTATAGTCATATCCCAAAGTTAAAGTGACTGTTCTTTTAACACCTGTTATAGAGGTATTTTTCTAGAGAAAGAACCTGTATTTGCGATGCAGGCTGCGTTTTATAGCCACTAAACCCGTTGTCTTACAGCTAATAGCTCCTACGTCATATACTGTAATGCTAGATATAAAAATGTACTAAAAAGTGCCTTCCTTCTGACTACGGCGAAGAAAGGAAGGGGGGAATTTACACCCTGTATCATTAAAGTCGCACTCACTATTTTTGAAAACAGAACACTAGCCCGACTTTCAAAGTTGTTTTTTTAAATTGTGGTATTACCACAGACACTATATAACCTATCAGTACAATACAGTTAAATCGCCTCCGTGGTCCGTCTAGTGGTTCAGAGCTTCGCTCTCGACCCGGAGGTCGTGGGTTCGATTGCCGCGTTGGAACAACAAAAATGTTGTTTTCAAGTTTGGTTAGGACAATGCAGGCTGATCACCTGATTGTCTGACAAGAAAGACGATCCATGCGTCGGATGGGCATGTAAAAAGTCGGACCTGCGCGCGCCTATTCTCTCGCCAGTCGTGTCGGTTTACCGTCCCACTGGGTTATGTGAGTAAAACGAAGAGAGTGCTTCTGTGTATTGCGCACACACTTGGGCACTATAAAATAACTCCTGCGTAGCTTGCCTGGTTTCAATGAAATCGGCTACCGACACCGAAATTGGTGAGGGGAGCTATTATTATTATTATCAGTACTAGTGTAGTATTGGTATAATATGCTATTACGCTATGGATGTAAGGGTGAATTTTCTGTATTTGAATTCAGAATTTAGAAACCATTATTTTATTTCGCAAGGGTAATGCGTTACGCATTCCCCCAGGAGGGTCCCGAAGGGTATGTGGGACTCGCTACGGCTAGCTTACCCACTAAAACCACTTGTGGATTGCCATCAGCCGTTATGTTGGGTGGAGTGCCCTGGATCTGTCAAAGCACAGGCCATTCCTCCCTCGACCAGCCATTTCACCCACAATTTAGCAACTCTACGCTAGTCTTATATAGATAGGCGTTTAAAATAAACTTTTTTTATATGTTCTTTCAAATCATTGGAGAACCTACGCGACATTTTTTTCTAACCAGCCAACAGTAGATCAGCTTAGTATACTATACAGTCTTATATAGGAGAGATTGACGACCTCCGTAGCGTAGTTGGTTGAGCGCATTGGTGCTCGAACGAAAGGTCGCGGGTTCGAATCCCGCCGAGGGAACAAAAAGTTTTCAATGTTCCTGGGTCATGGATGTGTATTAAATTTGTGTATAATATAATAAAAATCTTAAATATGTGTATAGTATAAAAGTATTAAATATATTTCCGTTGTCTAGTACCTGTAACACAAGTTCTTCGGATACTTAGCACAGGGCCAGATTGACGTGGTGTGAAGCGTCCATAGATATTATATTATATTATATATTATCGCAAGAGTATAGACAATAGCCGAAATTTATATTAAAATTAACTTTTTTGACGCACCACCAAGTTTAGTTTAATTGCAATTAAATACTCTTAAACCTGAGTCGAGGACCATTTTATCCATCGGCGAAAACATCTTGAAGATCGATGCAGTTGTATTTGATTTTATCGCGAACAGATACAGCAGAGGACTTTGTTTCATGTAAGGATTATTATTGTGTGTACAGCATTCCTTGCTCACGGGCAATAATGTCCCGGACCTTTGGAAGGCATGCGTGGGGCCGAAGCCAACGCAGAGGCCCCAACAATTTTAATTTAAATGTAATGTGTACCCTGTATGCTATGAAAGTGCCCACGGAGAAACACCTGTTACTGTCTGCGGATTCGCTCGCTATATTGAGTTATATATATAAGTGCTATTTCAATTGTTTTTCAACCCTCGTGATTTTTGATTTGGTCTTGTGTGCAATTTTCTGATTTATTTTATGTCATTTTGTATTGTTTTGTTTCATTTATATACTGTCTTTAAGTGTGCGTAACTCTCTGTAATGTGATGTCTAAATTTTGTGAATAAATGTATTTTATTTATTTAAACTCCTTCTGCCATAATTACTTTATCTTTAATACCATTGGAATGCCATTGAAATTAAATGGAGTTTGATTTCTAATGATACTTTCAAATAGAGTTTGATTATTACATTAAACCTACTATAAAGCATACAAATTTCAAGTATGTTACTCCAATAACATAGGACTTTCATACAACCTCCAATCCCTTAGGGTAGTGTTTTGTAAAATCCGTCCTTAGTCCCGATTTCACCAACGCATGCTAGTGTTAACGGCTTGTTAAATTACCATGCCGTCTTATTCATTGATAGGAATTACGAGAGGAACAACATGGTATTTAACGAAGTATTAACTTTAACATTGCTTGATGAAACACAGTCTACTGTGATTAGTGTAAAGTGTGATAGTGGACTTAATATTATTTCGAACAAATTCTGAACGGCCTGGAGCTCACAAATTTATGGTTTAAAAGCAAAATAAATTTTCAGTGAACCTTAAAATATTCTACAATTGATACCGCGATTCCCCGAATGTAATCGGCTGAGGAATGTCACTGACAGCAGATTTAATTAGCCGCATAACTTTTATTATTTTATTTTACTGTTTACTTATTTTATTTATTCAAGGTGTAAAATAAGTTAGTTATAATAATTTAGGGTGTGTATGTGCCTCCTATGTAGAGTATACTGTTAAAGTGCAAGCGACGAAAGACTTTTGACAATAAAAAAAAAATACAACTTTTCAGTTGACTCTACTGAAAAGTTGTAGTATTTAGATACGAGGTTGAGAAGGTAAAGCGACGATTTGCCCATACTCGCCTCGCTTGGCAGGTGAGTTAGCGAGCGCACTGCTGCCAATGTATATCTGTCGCCTTTAGGACACCCACGGCAAAGATAGTGGACGGGAAGGTGCTAGCCCATGCATAATATCATGGTACCCCATGGATAATAACATATTACCCCATAAATAATAACATGGTACCCCATAAATAGAAACATGGTACCTCATAAATAAAAACATGGTACCCCATGGATAATATCATGGTACCCAATGGATAATAACTTATACCCCATGGATAATAACTTATACCCCATGGATGATAACGTGGTACCCCATAAATAATAACAAGGTACCCCATGGATAATAACATGGTACACCATGGATAATACCAATAATAGGCGCTACGCTGAAACATAGGTTTGAAACTCAATCTAATAGTTATGTCCTACATGTCCTACCTGGCGTAAGAAACTCACGCGATATATTGCGGGGAGATATATCACCGGAATTAGTTATGGGGTAATAATTTAACCCAGGCTGGCACAAGTGGTCCTAAGAGGAACATCATTTTGTATTGCAGTGGCCATCGTTGTATGGGCAAAATAAATTAATGACAATATTTAAGAATGTGAATCTCTTGTATTATTAAGAGGAAACACCACAGTTGAGAGAAATACAAAATAGGTAATTATAAAATCTATTGCTGTCTCGCAGTGCCTTAGCTAGCCAGCACTAGCACGATAGAGACAACTGTAACTTAGACTGAAATTACTTATTAAAAGTACCAGAAATCGACGTTTAGGGGATTCCTATTTCCTCCTCCAAAACCTAACCGATTTAAATATTTTTTCTTTATTAGCTAATAAAAGAAATGAGATAGGTTCCTTTTTTTTGATTTTGTTGTTTAATGTAGTCAAATCTGTTACCTAGATGTTCAAACATAGCGGAGAGTCTGGCCATTTTTTTTAGGTTTTTGAACGTCCATATCTCTTTAAATAATTAATTTATTAACAAAAGTAAAAAATAGAGACGTACAAACAATATCCATGAATATCCAGGAAAATAATTGTTACTCTAGCAGTATTATCCAGGGAGGAAACAGGAATCCCGTAGACCCCTATTTTTGTATGGAAAAAATTTCGTGGTGTTTCCTCTTAATAAACTTATTAAGAGGAAACACCACGAAAACTTTTGTTTACGCATGCCAGTCCATCATCTATTTTTCTGATTGGGGCGCTAAATTATGGTTGTAAATTAACCTCTAGAACCACTATATAGATACATACATAGAGCTGTAATGGAGAATGTTGACAATATTTTATTTTCAGCTCACCGTGAACTTTGTTGAAAATAAATAGTATTATATCTGAAAATATTACAATACGTCGTGCAATTTCCGAGATGTATATATCGGAAAGTGCACGACGTATTGTTTCAAATTCTCGACGCGATGATGTAATTTTACAACGCTGTGATTTGAAAAGTCTGTAAACTCATGAATACTAGATTTTTTCCAATGAAATAAATCTAGTGTAATTGTATAAATATAATAAAAATATAAGTCAAATAATTCAAATTCTCGATCCGATGACGTAATTTTTCAACGTCAGCAAATTTCCAAGAATTTCTGGGTATTTTTCAGTGAAACAAAAACTAGTGTTTTTAACAAATTTGTACAGATACAAGCACTACTGTGACAAGTTTTAATCAATTTTGTATATGAGTACCTAGTAACATTCTTCATTGAACTATCTTTGCAATATTTAAATTTTCGTTTTCTTTCAAATCGTATGGTCACCAAATTTGCAAATACTATTCTTATAGGATCACGCAAGGATTTCTCAAGGATTACGCTATAATTTCTTTTACACGTTGTATACACCTAAAAATCTTACCATAACTGGCTATATTATTAAAATAAGAATACCCAATTATCTGTTCTTGACTTCAAAAGCAAATTGAAGTCTAAATGTATGGTTCATTTGATAATAAATTAAATTATGAAGTCGGGCTAACGTTTGAAGTAAGAAAAATTAAAACAAACACATTCACCGATGAAAAACTTTGTGTGAACTTTGTGTTTATTTCAGTCTTAATCTCTACATTTTCAAAACTCGTTGAATATTAAAACACACTAATTTAGTACGAGAGGTTTTAGTCGATTTTTAACCGACTGCAGTAAACCCAAAAGGTATATTATCTCTTATACCTATATAAAGATATTGATTGTTATATTATATTGATCTACATAATATACACGCTATAATATTATAAATGAGTGATAATACTTTAGAGTGTTACAAAAACAGTTTACTTAACTTGGTAACTTGGTCAGCTAGTGTTTAATAAAGTTTGTCTTAACATACTTTAGGGTGTGGTATGGGTCCCGTATATAGAGTTGACTATGAAAGTACCAGGGATAAAAGAGGTACCTTTTTTACTTATAATAATGGCAAATTGAAACATGAAAGACAAAAGTAAGTTTTTCAGCGCTGGTACTTTCACAGTAAACTCTACATAGTAGGCACATGACCTATACTGGATTATTCATAGAACTTTTTTTGGAAAAAGCTAAGGTACAATGTGTGCAAAATACATGCTTAGTCAAATTATATTTTCCTTTGCAATAGGGCGCCTCACATTTAAAGATAAATGACCGCATCGACTGTAGTCGATGAAGTCTGTGTGTGAAATAGCGCACGACATTAAGCTATTTTCAATTTTTTTACAGTTTCTAAATTTTCCTTAGCACTAGAGCGTCTCAGAAAAAATGCACAAGAAGTGACCGCATCGACTGTAGATGTGGACGAAGTCGTTATTTACACGTGATAAGCGCATGATTTATCGACTATTTGATCCTATGCCCGATCGAACTACAATTTAGATTGTACGTTGACAACAATAAAATTTCAGTCTTAAACAACACATAATATTATGTTTCAACAATATAGATATTTATACTTTTTAATTTACATAGAAACACAAAATGGTGAATGTTTTAAATTATTGCCTGAAGTCTGTATCCCGTAAATATTGATTTTAAGTTTCGCTTTGCCAAAGTTTCACCTGTAAATGAATTCTCTGTACTTTAAGAGATGTTTCCTCCACTTTAAGATACCACTTTTGAAATATTTTTATCTTTTGTGGCAAGATTTATGATTTCAAAGGCAAAGTTTTGAAAAGGTCAAGTTTTGAATAACTGAAAAAGTTTAACACAGGCCTAAATTCATACCGAGACGTGATACGGCGCTGCGTGCATATGGCAAGTTCAATTTTCAATCGCCATGTTAATAAAAATAAAATAAATTGGCTCACAAACGGCGGCAAAATATATAAACAAACTGAGAAACTCAGGATCAGAGAATGATGCTCAATCTACAATGTGGTCAAAATATTAAAAACAAAACCACATATACTATAATTATTGAAGATATGAATTGATGAAGGTGATATGCAAAAAAAAATAACCCAGAAAATTCGGTTTACATTGTCATTTAAACATTTTAGGATATGTAGTAACGTATTAAGTACATTGATTCTAGAGACAGATCTTCAGATTTATTTACTTAATACTTTACGACGTAATCTAAAATTGATGTGACTGTTTGGACTCAATTTTCTGAAAATCATAATTTTGGTATATAACACCTTCATACATTCATATCTTCAATTAGAAACTGAAGCATGGGTTTAATTCTCTTTTATACGCCATTCATATATATCAACGTATCTAATAATAGTCTGGGGACTGATCGTAGATTCAAAAACAAAAGAAAAAAATTGATAACCTCCTCTCTCATGGAAGTCGGTTAAAAAGTGCGCGCCGTGAGCTGACCGTAACTCAACTAAGGCTTATTAAAAAAATATACATATTTGTATATATTTAAGCTTTAATTAACTTTTTTTAATAATTGTATTTCGGGCGATATATTTTTTTTATAACTTAAAAGATTGAGGATTTTTAAATCACGCATTCATAAGAAAAGCAAAGTTTATTTTAATAAAATTTCAATTGTAGTTTTTTTTTATTTTATGATAATTTATGTAATAAAGAACCTAAAATTTTAACACGTAAATGACAAATTAAATTACAACGTTTTATCACAAATCCATTTCGTTATTTTTTTTTTCTTTTTATAAAAAAAATATCCACTTACCCGAAAGCCATGTTATCCGATGTCCGTCCAAAGTTCTCCGCTGTGCCCGGTGTGTGTACGGCAGCGAGTTGAGCGCTGAGTGCGGTGGGCGCCGCCCGCCCGCCTTTATATCCGCCGCCGCCCAACGCGTGCACTATTAATATTTATTGTTTTCTACTTACATTATGATAATATTTTTACACATGGTGAATCTTCACATTTAATGTGATGTGTAGTCATGAAAAAAAGTTATCAAAATCCTATTATAATAAATGTTTAAGGATAGTTAGAAGTTAGTAATTCTTCTACGCAAAAACTACTGAACGGAGTTTAGGTCCTGGATTGAAACACTGGCTACGTATTATAATCACGAAAAAATAACTGTACTTACTTACTAGTAGCGCCCCCGTGGTATAGTGGTTCAGAGCTTCGCTCTCGACCCGGGGGTCGTGGGTTCGATTCCCGCGTTGAAACAACAAAAAATGTTGTTTTCAAGTTTGGTTAGGACAATGCAGGCTGATCTCCTGATTTTCTGACAAGAAAGTTGATCCGTACGTCCGATGGGCATGTAAAAAGTCGGTCCTGCGCCTGTACTCTCGCCAGTCGTATCGTAAAGGCAGAGAGAGTGTCTTTGTGTATTGCGCACACACTTGGGCACTATAAAATAACTTCTGCGTAGCCTGGTTTCGATGAAATCGGCTACCGACACCAAAATCGGCGAGTGGAGCTATTATTATTATTACTTGTGTGGATACGTGGATAGCTATTCGACATAATGTAATATTTAAAAATGTAATTTTTCAGTTTTACTTACAATTGGGTTTAAAAAAAAACTTTAGTTAAATCGTATACCGATATATATTTAAAAAATATAAATAATATGTGTTTTATACATCGCACTTAAGTGACTTTTGAAGTTAGCTACTTTCTAATCATGTTTGAAAATTAAACTTACATAATGAGTAGGAACGGATAATCAGATCCTTTTTTTTAAATAATTTATTTAAGGTCACTCAAACATCAATGCGACCATTAGCGACCACTTTAGGTTTACATTTAATATGAAATCATAATAATTAATTAATTTTAGATATTGTACAGTTTTTTCTGCGTTCTCTAGATTTTTTTTCGTAAAGGTATAGGGAGTTAAACATTATACATTGGACATTCAATTTATAATATGTGCTTAACAGATATGTCACTATCACACCTCACGCAATTTTTTTTCTTTATTCATCTTTCATTCTTAATCTATTCATAACTCAAGTAGTTATGAAAAGATTTGTGAAGTGACTCCCTTCTATTATTTTAAAACAAGTTTTTGAAAAAAGTTAATTAAAAATTAACTTTTTTCAAAAACTGATTTTCTTATCTCAAATAACGCACATTATCATTTACCCAAAGACTGTTCCATAGATCTTTAATTTTTAGCTTGAAATATTTTTTTAGTTAATTTTTTTTACACAATATTAGACGTTAAGTAATTTTATAACTGATTGAATATACTGTTCTTGATGGAAATTCATGTTTACAATAATAATACACAACTTTTTTACACTTTTCCACTTTCCACGTTTTAAATGACATACCTGGTGATGATTTAATCGAAACCGATCGTGTTTTTGTAAAACTTATTTAAACATAATAAAAAAATTAAAAGTTGTGTGTTTTTATTGTGTTAAGTTTTTTCATATTTCGTAGCTTCTTTAGGTTCCACAACAGCTTTTTCGTTACCAGGAATACCTTGGTGGCTTGTGGTGGGAATCCAGATTAATTTTATGGCAACATAATGAAATTAACCAAATTATCTTTAATTCAATTAACCAAAGGAAAATTTTATCTGTCTCAACATCCTTTTGTTTCTTTTTCATCTGTAAAATAAGATTAAAAAGATACTATCCCACAGCTTCACTCGTGTTTCGGGGTACACATCTGTGTTGAAGGACTACCTCGAACAGCCTAGCAAATGTCGTCTACATAAGTCTTTCTTAACGCTTTTTCGCTCTATGTGGGTTGAGCCAAGAGCTGTTACACATTAGACGCGCGTTTTGCTGATGCGCGTTTTTGAATAAAGAAAATTCCAAATTGGAATAAGTAGCACCTTTGTACATAATTTCTGTGTCTTAATTTAAGTTTCTATTGTTTTTATTTTTCTTAATGTGTGTACATACATTATTAAATAAAAATAAATAAATAAATAAAAGCGCGCACTTGAGTATGTACAGAGACTTGGTGAAACATTTAGAATAAGTTAATTGAATTTTATTGAAACTATATATTTAACTGTACTATAATAATATATTATCTTTTGTAATTGAATACTATGAATGTTATTAATTTTTCTAAATTATGTTAAACTTGACATAAGATCATTGTAATTAATTCAGTTAAATATACAACTAGATATTGTACAATTTGCATGCCTATTAGGTAGAAAGATTTGAACCCTGTATTATAATTGTAACACAGCTATTGTAACAGTGCTTTCAGCAAATAATTAATTGATTTGATTTGTCTGTACATAACTCCTGGTACTCAAAACGCGCGTTAACAAAGCGCGCGTTTGAAAGCGCCTAATGTGTATCCGCTCTTAGCTAAACCCACACTGGCACAGAGCGAAAAAGCGTCGCGTTTTGCATGTTAGTCCCCATATTCATCTCTACTTTCTAATTATTAAGATACAATTTTGATTATGCATAATAATGCCCCCCACACCGATTTCGGTAAAGGTAGCCGGTTGCATTGAAACCAGACCAGCTACGCAGGAGTTATTTAATATATAAAATAACTCCTGCAACAATGACGACGAATAAATGACAAAGACACTCTCTCTTCCTTCACTGTCGTAGCCCAGCCGTAAGGATAACTGACACGAATGCCCATCCGACGCATGGATCATCTTTCTTGTCGGACAATCAGGTGATCAGCCTGCATTGTCCTTACCAAACTTGAAAACAACATTTCTTTTTCAAGTTCGACAAAAACAATTTAGTGGCAATTATAGGAACAATTAATAAAAACTCTAAACTCCTTTTTTGGCGCGTTCGGCCCTATTACCTTTCAGTCGTCGATAAAGTTTAAGAGTGTTTTTTTTTGCAATTGCGTTGCTTTTGCAACATATACGTAATAACCCCGCGGACTATCCATAGACCAAGAAACATGGAGCACCTGTTTCTCGCTCGGCGGGATTTGAACCGACCAACCACTAAACCACAGAGGTCATTACTGTCAAACAGAAGCACGTGGTGCTTCCTCGGCGGGATACGAACTCACGATCACCGAGTCACGAGCCAACTTAACCACTTAGGAGGAGTAACAGATAGATAGATAAACAATTGCTACCTCAGCGCGGTTTAAATAAATAAATAAAACAAAAAGTCGTCGTGGGCAGGGTGCCCACGAGCGACATCGGCGACCGACATCGGCTACCGACTTTTTGAAATAGAATTTGAAATAGGAATATAGAAAGAATTTCGGATCTTATGTGCAAAATGTAAAACGGATAATAATCGGGCAGATTTTTCCTGCTCATTATTTCTGACTTTCTGTCCGATGTGTTCTGTGACTGTTTAACTGTTCCAATCAATTTATATAAGTTCTTTTTCTCACCTACAAAAAGTCGGTCGCCGATTATCGTGGGCACCCTAAATAGAAAGATATAAAAATAATCGGGCAAATTTTTCTTGCTTATTATTTCTGACTGACTTTCTGTCAGATGTGTTCTGTGACTGTTTAACTGTTTCAATCAATAAGTTCTATTTCTCATCTACAAAAAGACGGTCGCCGATTATCGTGGCCACCCTAAATAGACAGATAGAATGAAGTTCGGATGTTATGTGCAACATGTCGTTAAGTGTAACGCGATTGTGTCGCTCGCCAGTCCGCGCGCGTCTCGCCCGTTTGTCTTCATTGAACCAATTCACTACATTACTACTCTAATGTTATTTGTTTTACAATACCTGTCCCACCTGAAGGTGCAGTTTATTGGGTTATCAAAAGCTAAGAATTCGACGTATGCTTTGTTCTTCGTAATCCATACAGAAGAAACATACTAATTTTGTACAGGTTTGTTGAATACGAATTCAACTAGCTGACCCGTGCCTACTTCGTGTTTATGATGAACCGTTTAAAAATTCCTGGGACATCCACGAATATTTCAAGACTTACAATAACTAAATTGGTTCAGCCGTTCTCGACTTTTAGCGAGACTAACGAACAGCAATTCATTTTTATATATAAGATAAGAAGATAAATTAAATCAACAGATTGTCCGCTGGGTGCGAAGGGGTTACTCTCGAAACTAAAACATATCTGATTGAAAATCAATCTCTAGCCCATGCTGTGAAGTCATCACTCTCGAAAGCAATACCGATTACTTTGGATTAGAATAGTTCCATAAAATCGATAGATACTTAATTTCAAACCAATTTGACACTAGTGTCGTGACGGACTGTCAGATTCAGTATAGTTATTAGATTATATTAGATAGTATTCAGACAGTAAATGTTCAAGAATAGGGCCACTGCACATTACACAATGAGTTTGAATCACAGCTTGCTGTGAAGAAGTTAACTACAACTTGTATAGCATTTAATTATACCACTAGGGGTGTTGTTTCATTGCTATACAAATTGTAGTTACATACAATTTATAGTAGAGACTTAAACTCCGCTTGCCGACTACTAAAATAATAAAATAAAATAAAAAACGTTTTATATCCAAATGAAACTTAATAAGCTATTTTCGGAAAGTCAACAAAAATGCTCGCCGAGAATAACCGGCGCGGCGTAAGAAACTAGCACAATCAAATTTAATACCTGTCAGATCATTATGATTCTATTCACACCTCTTTCTTTAAAATCAGATGAGTAGATTAGACAATACGATTAATGGTAGGTACTATTGTATCAAGTTTTTGTTAATAAACATTGTTTATTTTGGAATTACAGACTCTAACTTTTACGCAATACTTTCGATAATAAAAATGAAGAATCGGTTCATGTAAAATTACATAATTTATGTTTTAAATTACGATTTTTATCTTTAATAATTATTACCCAATAAAATAGGGTAAACTCATTAACCCGTCATATATAATACATATGGGTTATTAATTTAAAATTTTAACATTTTCAAAGTCAGCAAGAGTGGTTGCAATACACATTTGTTTGTCTTTCGAATAATTTCATTTATAAAGGCACTTCCAATACACTCATACCCTGAAGCGAAATAAATAAAGACGATAAAAACGAAGCAATTTGTTCTCAATCCTTGGTTTAACGTCAATAAGCTACTTCTAACAACATATTAAATGCCTTATATGGGCATATTATATTAGGCATTTAAGAATATTTAATATTATTTATTACTCCATCAAAATAAAACACAGAACGCACCGAACGTCTCGGTGAAGCTACTAAATCAAATACAAAAATTGTACAGGGAATTATACATGGTGTCACATGGTTCATATATAAAGCCGAATATAGTGTGAAGTGAAGGACGCGTAGAGCATTTTTTGTTTTGGCACCTCTTAAAAATGACTTACCATAACGCGATAAATGCAAAAGTCTAAAATGACCACAAGGAAAGAATCTTACTAAGCTGGGGCTCGCGTCACATTGGTCTGGTTAGTACCGGGATTAAAACTCGTCTGTTTTGTGACTTTTATGAAGATTGAATGTACTGTAGGTTCTTGATGGAACATAACGGCTGATGGCAATCCGCAAGTGGTTTTAGTGGGTAAACCGGCCGTAGCGAGCCGGGAGTCCCACATACCCCTCGGGGACCCTCCCGGGGGGATGCGTAATGCATTTCCCTTGCGAAAAAAAAAAAAAAAAAAAAAAAAAAAAGGTTCTTGATGGAAATACATTGTACACAGTAATAATACATAAATTATATATTTATATATATAAGTATTATATATAAGTCATCATCAGGTGTCTTAGTCGAAACCGGTCGTGTATTTCAATAAATCTTATGTTTAACAACTAATAAAGTGGAGAAAGTGCAAGCAATTTGTGTATTATTACTGTGTTTTATGAAGATTTTTAATCGCGATTTGTCGCGTTATGGTAAGTAATTTATAAGAGGTATCAAACAAAAAATGTTCCACCCGTCCTCTTCACACGACATTATATATTCGGCTTGATATATGAACCATGAGACATTCTGTATATAAAAAAAATCTTCAATCTCACTTAGCGAAGACAAATCCTTTTGTTTTCGAGTAATCGGTATTAGCAATGGCATCGAGAATCAGGACTCTGCAATATCCTAACTAGACAGCAGGGATGTTAGGGAGTTCCGTAATCGTAATCGAAACTATCGGATATCCGATTTAAAAAATTATCCATAACCGTAACCGAATCCGAAATGAAAGTTTTGTTAGTGTAAAAAGGAAACCAAATTGTAATATCCGTATCCGAATTTATCCGAAACAAACGGATAATCTGAAATAATTTAATATCCATTTCATCCCTGCTAGACAGCAGATTGAATAAAACATTTTGTTGTTTAACTCAGGAATTGAACCCACGTAGATTCACTTCCAAAGTATTGTGCTATGCAGGCATTAGATATTGTCACTCAATATTGTATATTACGTGGAGTTATGGGATTGTTGTGTAGCGTATTATAAAATATCCTGCATATCAATATCGTATGCAATGTGACTATTGATGTATTTTAATATGAGATGTAACTGACGGCGCGAATAGCACTAAGGGTCGCTACGCCGTAGCTAACGAACTGTAAATAGATACACTTTGTAGAAATAAGTTGGTGTAAGCCATAAGTAGACTGATAATTAGAGAGTGGATTATATATAACTGCTTGTTACATGCATACAAATATGCATGAAAATTGTCAGAATATGCAAAATTAAATGATAAATTTGGTATGGTATGCACCAAATTTCACACAAACACAGATCAATGAGCACGCAAAGTATGAACAAGTAACAATTTTTAGTATGCAAAAGGGGTAACACTTTGTAGTAGGTGAGTGCGACGTTCTTCTGTCTCTTTCATTTTACTATCGTAAAGCTGTCAAAACAAAAGACGCGCGCGGCTACTGACTGTGTTTGGAAATGCAATAAAAAATCACAATTATATTTATAATCCAATTACCCTTATATTTTGTGACTGTTATTAAATTTGGTCGCATTTTGGAACGCCGGATGATTGAAGAATGTTGTAAATGAACCGATAATATGCATCATAACTAGGTCTTAGTTAAAATATGCTATTACCACTGAGAAAAGCTAAAATATGCCAATGCGTATGCGAATATGCAATTGCATATAATCCGGTCTCTACTTATTATTCACACAACCTATCGTATTTGTACAAAGTAATCTTGATAATTAATATCTGTCAGGTGTAAAATTGCGGTTTGCGAATAATATTTACTTTTGACGTGATTCTATGTATTTATTAGAAAAAAAAAACAAAACGCCAGTCAACGCGATGCGTTGCGGCGAGACGCTCGCTCCATACTATTTGCATAATCATAATTTGTACCTTCATAATTAGAAAATAGAGATTTATATAAATAAACTAGCTGTCCCGGCAAACTTCGTATTGCCTTATTAATTAATTGCTTGACATACTGACTGCAGCGCCACCTATCGGTTCCAATTGTAAATCTAAACCATTCTCGAATCTCCACGAACACACACAAAAAATTTCATCAAAATTGGTCCAGTCGTTTAGGAGGAGTTCAGTCACATACACACGCACACAAGAAATATATATATTAAGATAGTGATACTTGTACAATGTAAACACGAAAATACGCGACGCTTCTATTCTGTTACATTATATTGCTGTGCTCATTGTGTGAGGCCTTATAAATCGACGAGCGTCGGCTGCACGAAAAATCATGACTCATTGTCACGTTCCGCCTGAGCTGAGCGTGCCAGCAAGAGCTCGATGCGTCTGAGTAGAGACATCGACAGCACGCAACCCGTATATGGTCGTGTTATCACGTAAAATTAACGTCCATAAATCGTCTTACTAGTACTGGGGGAATCAGGGGATTCAAGACGCCATCGCGTTTATGTCACTTTGTTTTTGAACTTCGTAAGCTATAAATAGCGTCGGCATCTTGAATTAGGCCCCGTTGTCCAGGCAGCACATATGGGATCGTTTTTATGGTTATCATAAGGTATCCATGGAAATTTTACTCTGTCGGTTTTTTCTTTATTTGATCGCTATTTTTATCTATGAATTGAACGAACTACAGTAAAGATTATGCAGAATTATGTAAAGAACTAATAAATATACACAAAACTTAAATTGCTTTAAGATTTGAGTAATTAGTTTTAGAATCATGACTGAAATAGCTAGAGACTAGAGTTTTAGTTTTCCTAAGTATAGAAGACTTAAAATAAATTAGACTTTTATACTTAGATATACTATGTTTATAATATATTATCATAAAGGAGTTTTACTTTAACAAAACTTATGGATTTCGTGCAATGTAATTTTATATTATTGTTTGTATATAAATCGCTCCATCCACTGGCTGAGCAAAGCCCTCTGAAAACCAAAAAAAAGGGAGCAATATTTATATATAATAAGGCTGTAAACAGGAGGAGCAGTGATGGTGTGCAGTGAATATATTACTGTTATATAAGTGTAATATTATTGGCATTGTTTTATTATTGGACCTTTAATTGTATTTTAATTTTTTTCTTTTAAATTGTATTGTATTGTATTTGAAATTGTACAAGATCTTTACAATTATAAAACATGTTCTCGTACATTCAGCCATATAGATGGCGTGTATTTTAGTATTAAAATTAACTTGTCTAATAATAATATTATCGTTATATTCTTGTATGTGTATCTATGTATTAATGTTTTAACTGCACGAAGTAATCGTGGATTTTAAATCCTCAAAGGACGTGGATGTTAATGAAGAAACTTTTAAATATGTTCTGGATGCAGAAAGTTGATATCATAAGTTATTATTAACTATACTTTCCTGGGAAATCATGGTCATATCTCGTCGTTTCTGTAATGACGTCAACTGCTGGCCATAAACCTTTTTTTTATTTCGCAAGGGAAATGCGTTACGCATCCTCCAGGGAGGGTACCCTAGGGCCTAGGGGTTTGTAGGACTTCCGGCTCGCTACGGCCGGTTTACCCACTAAAACCACTTGCAGATTGCCATCAGCCGTATTGTTGGGAGGAGTGCCCTGGATCTGTCAAAACACAGGCCACTCCTCCCCCGACCGGTTCACCTCTATAGGGACTGGACTTCCATCAAAATAAGTGAGCGCTCCGGTAAACTGAAGCGCTCCCCGGCGTCGAGACTGACAAAGCCTGGGAGGTTATGCTGGGTATAAACCACTCCCAAACTATTTCTTTGCGATGGTGGGTTAAGGATAGTAAAAATATCCACGTAAACGGTGCTGCCCGTTTCGCATAATATACATTCCTTTTGTCGCTTTCGGGAAAGGTGTTTTTCTCACTTCGACGCCTCATGGAAAGAGATCATACTTGACTTGTTATGCTACCACATACATACACACATACCCCCGGTTTCTCGGACGCTATTTAAATTAATGACCAACTCTTCATCAATCAACCTTATCTGAGGAATTGTAACCAATCTTGCAAGAGCGTGATGTAATTATAAAATATCTGTCCGTTCCTTTTTGTCCATATTTTCCACCTATCGGTATCTATATCTGGAATCATATTGTGTCAACCCTTAACTTATGTCACTAACACTTATTATTATAAATTAAAATATCATGTAGGTTTATCTATTGTATATATATATATATATATAGATATATATATTATATTATATTGTATACATATATTATATATTTATTGTGTTTATGTATTATTTTATTTTATTTACTTTTATTTTATTAAATATACTTTTGCGCAACTCCCATTCTCTAGCATTGTTTTCTCTAACACCATAAGGTTGTCTGGAAGAAATTGCTATCTAGTAATAAGGCCGCCTTTGTGTGCATGTCTGATTTTTGTAATGTATATATTTTTTTTGTTTTTTTTGTAACTTGTTGTGTGCACAATAAAGTATATTTGTATTGTATTGTATTGTATTGTATATTTTGATAATATTCCACCTATCGGAGCAGCGTTCAATATAGGTTGTTTATTTGAATTCCATGTTAGTTGATCATTTATTTGAATAGTGTACGAGAAAGTCCAGCAGTGCAATTGTATAAGCGCAAAAATCGTGGTAGCCAAGATTCCAACATTTGTAATAGCGATGATATCTGAATTGGTATTCCCCAAGATTAGTTTTTACGCTATTGACAACCTTCAGCTCGTCGCTATGATCACGAATGTCACAGCCGACCATGTGACGGCGGTGACATTCGTGATCATAGCGACGAGCACAGCCTCAACCGCGAGCTTAGAGAATTGCACTACAGTGCGTGTACCGCAAAGTGATATGCTCCAGAAGCTACATGCGAGTTTGTATTAACGCACGTATTTTTTTAATGAAGGCTGGCCTTGTCAGGTACTGATGTCACTGCGATCCTTTCGGAACTATTGTGACTCCTTCGCCAGTCCTATGTTACTCATGAAGCGAACGATATGGTGGGGGTCTGCGGTGCGAATTTCCTCTGCTGTAGAATATTCGAGCTACCCGAGGTACTTGCTCCTGCTCAGATGAAGAGCTGGACAATCTAGAAGAATGTGGAGCGTTGCCTCGTCTTTCTCCTTGCAGAATCTGCAAGTTATTTAATCGCGCGTATTGTACTAGGCTGCAATACATTGCATCAAAGTTATACGCGCGCAATTTGCCTTTAATAGGGTAATTTAGAACCGATAACTACACATTCATAAGACTATCGTATGAAAACGATTTATTCAAACATTTAATATTCGATAGGTTACGAATACGTAGATGTCAATTGTTCTGCTAACCTATTCGACAAGGTCTCCTCGACATCATTGCAGGCAAGAAATAAGACATTGAAACTGTTTAATGTAGACAGTAATATGTCAAGAAATATAAGCTCCCTACACACATGTAGCTTGGACTGTGGGAAAAGCGCCATTCCAACCCACGCTTCGAAACAAAAAAGGTGCGGGACCGTTAGTCCCATAAGACATATCCCATATACAATATTGTTTTTAAGAATAGAAAAAAATATGACAGCAAAATAACATTCGAAGGGAATTAAAATTGAATTTAGTTTTCAGGGTAAGATGTGCAAAATATGCTATTATAATTATCAACAAGCCAGACCGGCTTTTGCACATACTTAACCGTGCTATAACGTATTTTAACCCTTATCTTACTAATAAAAACTTTACTCTTCGTCTGTCAAATGCTTTTATACCAACAAAGATCGCATTATTGCAAAGTTTATAGTATATAGTAAACAATTATGATGATGTGACTATCATCTAATTTGTGTTATCATGAAGAACGACACACAAATCGCATCGCAGTTTGGATCACAGTTTGATGCGCGGTTCAAACTTAGCGTGTGCAGGAAGCTTCGACAGTCATCCCCCAGCATCGTTTGCGCTGGTTTTAATATTAAAGTTACGTGTGAACTTGCCAGATATTAAGTAATATGTGTTACCGGGATTGTGTAACGCGACATTATTGCAGTTTTCATCATCGGCATACGATATTGAGATGAGAGTTAATTAGGGCCTTGAGCCAATAAACAGGCTTACTCCTGACGCAATCAAGAATCTAATAAATTCGATCTCAATGGCTTTTGGTATTTTATTTAGTGGATTGCTTTGAAACTAAACAGGTAAAAGAAAATCGTTAAATCGTAACTTTTTGTACCCCCGAATATCAAATGTCAATTTATTGAGAAGTACGCGGTATCTAAATCAAAATCGAAACATTTTAGACAGTAAGGCCCCTGTATTAAATTATAAAACTGAAAGTTAGGATATTACCGGCAAACCGGTGGTCGGCACCGTGTAGGACAATACTATGAGTGTTGCTTAATAACCTTTATGGTAATAAAAAGTTTTGATTTGATTGACCACATCAGTCGACCAGAACTCCTCCACCTCGTTAAGCGCCCTCGCCTCCGTCGCAATAAACAAAACTAAATAAAAAAAAAACCCCGACTTAGCGTTGTTGCAGCTACGTCGCAACGGCGCGAGCGGGGCGAGCGGGGCGTGCCGGGCGTGCGGGACGCGCGGGGCGTTCGCATGCGCCTGCGCACACAGCCGTGCGATAGATTTTAAAACACTTTGTATAAAACCAACCATCCGATGTAGACGACCTTAGACCTTCATAACAATATAAAGTCCACTGTTATTAAGTCTTTCATTTAAATTCTATCTTCATTTCATCTGGGAGTCTACAAGCGTGTAAAATTCGTATCACACCTAACAAACTGATGACCTAAACCGACACTCTCGACTGATATACCTTTCAAACAAAAAATCTTACTGTACTGTGGCTTGCTGGCGCCTAGTCTATACACACGAACGAACTGGTCGTTGACCTAAGACCTGACCAGGATTGTAACAAACTTATCTGTCTTGTGACTCATATGGAGATCTTTAATCGTCATTTGTCGCGTTATGGTAAGTAATTTATATGAGGTGCCGAAACAAAAAATGCTCTACGCGTTCTCTTCACACTATATTGTGCTTGATATATGAAACATGAATTACCCTGTATGTAATCATATACATAATGTATATATAGTTATAATGGTATAAGTTGATAAAAAATGCTATGCAATATGCTTTACCGCGGCCGTCTCCGGGTGCCAAACGTTTTATTTTATTATTATTTGATCGCAGGGAGAGTCACAGGTTGCTGTATTTTACTTTACCGTGAATAAATATCACTTGCCCGCCATAATCACGTGTTTACGTTTTACCATATTTATTGAACTATGAATACGGAACAAAGGGAAGGTAGATTGATTTTTTCAGTCAATAGTCACCTGAAAACACAGGTAAGCTAAGAATTCATCTCTGTCGCCCAGTGGTTAATCTTATTGGTGTTCAAGTCGGTTGCGGGTTCGAATCCCGTCAAAGGAACAAAATAGTTCTATTCTTAAATGTGCACAGATTGATTGATGTAGGTTATGTCGTATATTTAGTTGTCGAACTTCGTAAACGATAATAGCGTTGGGATCTTGAGTCAGGGCCCGGACACACTCTACGCATACAATAATTACTTCCCTAACTCGTCCATTCGCATCTAATAGTATTTGTACGAAGCACTCCCTCACCTAACAACGTGAGTTTGGTTTCAGCTTTTGTTTTCGATTGTAACTTTGAATGTATGTTCTTTTGATTTGTTTTCTTGTTTGTACAAATTAATTATACAAGTGACATCTTATGTTTATAAATATATAAAGTATTTTCGAAAATCGACGCTATTGAGCACAGAGCCACAAGGGGACGTCAAAACTTATGCTAAGGGGTGGATGACTGCAGGCGCTGCGACATTCTACAGCGTGGCTGCGGCGCAAAATCTATAGTACTAGCCAAATTGGAAAGATGGGACGTAACAGTCACTATAACCTTTTCTTATTCTAGAAATATGTTGTGTTTACAAAACTTGATAAAACATTTTTTGCTTTCTAGTTATTCTTGCGACATAAAAAAAAGGAAAAAAACTAAAAAAAAAATTTTTTTGCTTTATACAAAAAAAAATACATTTCCAAAATGAGGAAAGGTAGTATAATCATATCTCAAAGATAAAATGACTGTTCTTTATACACCCTGTATAACTACTAACATTTGTTTTGACATTTTTTCAATCGGACACCCAGATATACAGTGGATACACAAGAACATACATTGCAAGAGTCACCGCATTGCACGCCCAGCTGCAAAACATCCTAAATCTTGCAATCAAAAGAGTATCTTGTGTCTTGTATCTTGTGTGAATAGTGAATTTTGCATCGTTATCTGAATAACTATGTATAAACAAAATACTGTAAAATACTGTACCCCCGAATCGTCAAGCAGTGATGAATTGGAGCAAACAACACTCAATCACATCAGCTAACAAAACTACACCAAAATCGTATGAGAAATGCGACGGACACGCAAACAAACAGACATGTAGAATTTAAAACAACCCTCAAAAAATATAATGAAATGACGTATGTAACTAATTTCTTGGAATAAACGAATCTGTTTTCGTCATGGATTCAGCTGCATCGCGTCTCGATGTAAACTGACCCTAAGCTTTAGAACAAAACGCATTGTTGCAATATTCTGCTATTGAATAAGAATTAATTCCGCAGTTCAATGAGAAATATCAATTAATCACCCTCTATCGTCTCGCGCACGTCTACTGTTCATTAACATAAAAATTGAAATCGATCGCAGCAGTAATTATTGTAGCCAATAGCTGTGTTATTAGAGCTATTATAATTGAACTTGAAATAGAACTCATCTAAAGCCACATTTCATTTATTAACATTAAATTCATTCCTAACAAAAAAGTACTTTTATAAATTGCTAGTACGGCCACAGAATATAAAATTATTAAAAACTAAGATACTTTGGCACAAGAATTTTTCTATAGTTTATTCTTTTTTTAGTCGCTAGAATAAGTAAAAAAGCAGAAAAATATAAAAAAAATATTGAGAATAATAATAATAATTATTTCAGAAATGTATCCCAGAATGAGAAAAGATAATTAATTATAATATCCCAAAGTATTCGTATTCGTAGCCTCACTAGGGATTCGTAGCTTAGCTAAATATTCGTAGCCCTGCTACATTTTCATAGCCCTGCTACATATCCGTAGCACTGCTACACATCCGTAGCAATAATACAAATATTCGTAGCCCTGCTACACATTCGTAGCACTGCAACTAATTCGTAGACCTGCTACATATTCGTAACCATGCTACAAAGTATACGTAGAACTGGTAGAACTGTAACGTGTACGTAGCACAGCTACGTAAACGTTGCTTAATAATAATAATATTAATTTATAACAAACCTGCTACAAAAAAATAATAATAAAAAAACAATAGTCCTGCACTTTAATAGCAGCAGACACACAATAAAAAAATACCTGCTACTTATTCGTGGTTACATATACCCGCTACGATTTCTCTGCTTCATACCGTTCGAGTGTTGTAACCGTCTAATGACATTCTTGTATCATTCATTCCTTTTATTGTAACTTTTAATTAATTGATAATTAAATTAAGTAACACTTCCGTTACGAGCTGTTCTTATAGTTCCGCTGAGCAAGATATAGGTAGTGTTTCGGTATGCTGACTTTATTGGCAAAAACAGTATAATAATAATAATTTTTAATTTATGTTAAGTTTTATGTATATATGAAAGAAAATGGTTTCTTTAATTTTAATATGCGCGCGCACCCCACGCTTTACGTGACATGTCGCGTCTGACATTCTGTTATTATTTAAGATATTTAATTTTATTATAATTTATTTATGATTTAGTATTATAGTTTATTAAGATGTGTTAATCGAGAGATGATAACAATAAACTTTTATTGTCGTTTCTTTATTTACAGGTAAGGTTATTTTAGTTATGTAAAGATTGTATTATGATTGTGTAACCTACTCGATGAATAAGATTACATACTTTATTTACAGAGAAACAAATGGAAGTTTTATTGTAATTGAATTAAGTGTCTTATAAAACGACAATACTTGTTTATAATGGCACAAAAATTGCAGTTTGCATTTAGATATGAGGCATCACAAACCGACAGAAAGACGAATGTGATTGCCATTACCTCCATTACAACAGAGAATAACAAAAAATATATACTGCTAGAAACTGATAGATACGCAAGTCGTCACATAGCACTAACTAAGACAGAAGCATACAAAAGAGTGAAAAAAAGTTTAAATCAAAGAAGTCAAGAGAGAACGATATGGATTTCATGCACGGATGAAATGTTACAAACTTATTTTGATGAAGATGATAATTTAATGTTTAATGATTTATATCTAAAAGAAATGAAAGAAATAGAAATAGTCGAAACTACTCAGAAAAACGAAGGTCAATTGAATCTGAAGAATATATCAGAAAGATTTATGATTGAAAAATTTGTATGTAAACTCTCAAATGCGGGACAATGGATAGAAACATTTGAGAATGAATGCAAACGATATGAAATTAAAAAAGATACAACAAAGATAGAAATTTTAAGATTATTCTTGGACAGATCATGTGTAGACTGGCACTCGGCAACATTAAAAACTTTGAAAATCGAGGCTGGATGGTCCGAGTGGAAAGACAAATTTTTGGATTCGTTTGCTGATAAAGGATGGAGTATGGGAATGTATGCTATATTTTACAAATATAAAGAAGGATCACTAATGGAATATGCCATAAGAAAAGAGAAGTTATTATTAGATATGGATGAAAATATTAGTGGGAAAAGTCTGGTTGCACTTATAGTATCCGGCTTACCAGAATTTATTAGAAATAGAATTGATCCAGAAAAATGTGAAAACACAACGAGATTGCTTCATGAAATAAGTAAATGTGAAAGTTTGGTAAAGATTAAAAGCTTCACAAAAAAGAGAGAAGAAAAAAATGACAAAAGGAAATATATTGGAGACAAAAAGCCATGCAAAAACTGTCAAGATTTAAATAAAGGTACTCGATACCACCCAGAACAATCATGCTGGTTTAAAATAGAAGAAAAAGAAAACAAAATGATTGGAAGTAATTCCGTAATAGAAGTAAACCTGACTGAAGAGACAAAAAACGAGTAAGCACACCATTGATAAAATTAAATATGTTATTAGAAGACAAAGTACAAATAAACGGAACATATGATTCCGGTTCCCAGGTGTCTCTGATAAACAAAAGATTAATTAGAATAAGGAATGATTCAGAAGATACAAATAGAATATTGTTAAAAACGGTCAATGGTGTGACATACACAAAAGGTTTAATAAGTATAAAGGTAAAAATTTTTGATATAGAAGAATATGTCGATGTTTTCATCGTAGACAAAGTTGATTTTGAAGATTTTATTATAGGACTAGATATAATAAAAAAATTTAAACTTATTCAAAATGAAGATCTGAAAATATCGCAAAAGACAAGGAAGCAGATAAATACTATGGATGGATTGAAAGAGATAGAAACAGTTAAAATAAATTTTAACGAGCATGTGAGTAATAGTGAGTTTATAACAAACCTACATCACTTGGACAACGTCAAAAAGACTCAAATACAAAGTTTGGTAGATAATTATAATACTGTATTTGCCAAAAATAAATATGATATAGGTACAGTAAAAGAATATGAGGCCCGGATAGACTTACTAGTGGATAGGTATTGCAGCAAAAGGCCATATCGATGCACAATAGAGGACAAAAAAGAAATAGAAAATCAGATAGCAAATTTACTTAAAAATAATTTAATTGAGGAATCTTACAGTCCATTTGCGGCGCCAGTTACCTTGGCATTTAAAAGAGACGAAAATACAAAATCAAGACTTTGTATTGATTTTCGTGAATTAAACAAGATAGTCATACCACAAGCACAACCATTTCCATTAATAAGCGACTTGATAATTAAAGCAAGAAATTGTAACTATTTTACAACACTTGATATAAATTCTGCATTTTGGTCTATACCACTACGTATTGAGGATAGACAGAAGACAGGCTTTGTCACACAGGATGGACATTACCAATGGACTTGCCTGCCGTTTGGGTTAAAAACATCACCTGCTATTTTCCAGAGAATTTTATCAAATATATTAAGAAATAATAATTTGAAAGACTTTACTGAGAATTACATTGATGATATCTTAATATTTTCACGATCATTTAAAGAACATATAGAACACATAGAAAAAGTACTTAAAGCAATAATAGATGAAGGTTTCAGATTAAAATTTAAAAAATGCACATTTGCAGCAACATCAGTAAAATATTTAGGACACATAATAGGAAATAATACGGTAAAACTAATCAAAGATAACATTATTTCAATAAAAAATTTTCTAACTCCTAAAACTCAGAAGAACATTAGACAGTTTCTGGGGAAGATTAACTTTTACCACGAATACATACCAAATTGCTCAATCATATTAGATCCACTTCATAAATTATTGAGAAAAAATGTTCAATTTATGTGGTCAGAAGAATGTGAGAGATCTTTCTCTGATATAAAAAATATATTATGTAAACAACCAGTACTAGAAATATTTGATAAAGACTTACCTATTACGATTTACACCGATGCCTCATTGAATGGTATAGGTGCAATATTAAAACAGATTCAAAAAGATGGAAGAGAAAAACCGGTTGGCTATTTTTCAAAGAAACTTAATGATTCGCAAAAAAGGAAGAAGGCAATATACCTTGAATGCTTGGCAATAAAAGAAGCTATAAAATACTGGCAATATTGGTTAATTGGAAGAAAATTCACCGTTTATTCAGATCACAAACCATTAGAAAACCTCAACTTAAAGGCTAGAACAGACGAGGAACTTGGTGAATTGACTTTCTATTTGTCACAATATGACTTTAATATTAAGTATATTCCTGGGAAAGATAATACTGAAGCAGATAGTCTCAGTAGAAACCCAGTATTAGAAGACAATGATGAAGATGATGAAGAAATTTTAAAAATTGTAAATTTGATAACATTAGATTATATTAAGATAGATCAAAAAAATAACGAGAATATAGGGAGAATAAGAAATAAATTAATTGAAAGAAATGGAATACTATACAAAAAGACACGAAATAGAGAAAAAATTATTTTATCTGAAGAATCAAGTGTAAAGTTAATAAAAGAAATACACAGTGAATGGTGCCATTTGGGTATCAACCAAATGATAAATAAAATCAGTCCTTATTATACAGCAAAGAGTTTAACAAGAAATATAAAAAAAATATGCAAGAATTGTGAAACCTGTATAAAGAATAAATCGAGAGGTCAAGATAAATATGGGCTGATGTCACACCTGGGGCCAGCATCAAAACCATTTCAGATAATGTCTATAGATACCATTGGTGGCTTTGGGGGACAAAGATCAACGAAGAAATATCTACACTTGTTAGTTGATCATTTTACAAGATTTGCGTTTATCTTAACATCAAAAACACAAAATGCTACAGATTTCATTAAGTTGGTAAAAAAAGTTCTTGAGACGAAAAAAATTGACATATTACTAGCAGATCAATACCCAGGATTAAATTCAAAAGAATTTAAAGATTTTTTGAAAAATAATGATGTAAAACTAATCTTTACTGCAGTTGATACTCCATTTTCAAACGGACTCAATGAAAGATTAAACCAAACACTAGTTAATAAAATGAGGTGTAAAATAAATGAAAAAAGTGAAAAGAAATCTTGGGCATTGATCGCAAAAGAATGTACAGATAAGTATAATGAAACCGAACACTCAGTCACAGGCTTTGCACCAGTGTATTTATTAGAGGGTAAGGTCACTAGCATCTTGCCACAAGAACTACGACAACTGACAAATACAGAAACTTGGATTAGAGACAGAAAAGAAGCATTAGCAAGAACGATTCGATCACATATATATAACAAGAAATTATTTGATAAAGGCAGAAGACAAAGTGAATTTAACATAGGAGAACTAGTTTATATTGAAAACGGTAATAAATTAAATAGGAAAAAATTGGATAATTTAAGAATCGGTCCATTTGAAATAATAGATAAAATATCGAATACAATATATAAAATAAACACAGGAAGAATAAAGAAAGATACAAGCTTATACCATATTACAAAACTTATTCGAATGGAAGACGAGATTAACGATGAAGAGGATAATGCTGTAATATAATTGTTAGTAGGTGCAGTTACAATGAGAATTACTGGAGCAATTCTCACTCTGGAGGAGGGAGATGTAAAGAAAATGGTTTCTTTAATTTTAATATGCGCGCGCACCCCACGCTTTACGTGACATGTCGCGTCTGACATTCTGTTATTATTTAAGATATTTAATTTTATTATAATTTATTTATGATTTAGTGTTATAGTTTATTAAGATGTGTTAATCGAGAGATGATAACAATAAACTTTTATTGTCGTTTCTTTATTTACAGGTAAGGTTATTTTAGTTATGTAAAGATTGTATTATGATTGTGTAACCTACTCGATGAATAAGATTACATACTTTATTTACAGAGAAACAAATGGAAGTTTTATTGTAATTGAATTAAGTGTCTTATATATATATGTAAAGAAAAAATATATTTTCTTTAATTTGAATTTTGCCGCGCAATTATCAATTATCATCGAACACGCATGACAGTGACATACCCAAAAAGCCTCGTCATTGCTATGAGTTATCAGTAATTTATATTATAATTAATTCCATACTTAAAGAGATCTTATTGTGATTTAGGAACTGACATTGTTAATAATAACATTAAATGTCGTTTCTTTTCTTACAGGTATGTAAGTTTGTAATATTAAGAACTTATTAAATGTCCGCTTTTATTTCATACAAAAATGAACAATAAATCTTTTCTTACAGAGAAACTCAATTGTGTTTGACTGACTGTGTCGTCCAAATCACGAGAATACTAAAAATAACCTTATAAAACGACATTTATTGTCAAAAAATGGAGAAGTTGAAATTTACGTTTGAAATAAAACCATCAATAGACGGAAAATCAAACTATGTCGCCATAACAGCAATTACCACTAAAGATAACAAAGTGTTCCTTATGCCTGAAGAATGTCAAGCAGTATCGCTTCACAAACATATATAAACCTCGAAAACTTTCATTACCGTGAAAAATTCTTTAAAAAAAAGATATCAAACTAGAAGTGTTTGGATAACAACTACAAAAGATATATTACAAACATATGTTGATGAGGATGAGAACATGATCTTCCAGGACCAATTTTTAGAGGAAATCTCCCAAGAGAAAATGGCTATTAGTAGTAAAAAGTGTTCAGATGATCCTATAGTGAAGATATTAGAAAAATTAATTGAAAGTCAAAAAAACAAAGAAAAACAAAGTATTAAGAAGTTAGCCGAAAAGTTTGTAATTGAAAAATTTGATGGAAAGAGTTCAAGTGCATATCAGTGGATGGAAGTGTTTGATAAAAAATTTATCAAGAAGAAGGAAGATACTAAACCAATTAAAGTAAAATGTAGCATTTGTGAAAAATTGAAAAAAGGTGTACGCTATCATTCGGAAGATTCTTGCTGGTTTAAAACAAATTTAAATATTGAAAAAGATAAAAAGCAAATAAAGCTCATCAACAATTCAGAATTAGAATGTGAATTGCAGTGTGAAGATCAAAAAAACTAATAGTGCCGCCATTGATCAAAGTAAAATTAGTACTCAAAAGAAATGTTGAAATTTATGGGATATATGACTCTGGGTCTAATGTTTCATTAATAAATTCAAAATTGCTAAAAATAAATAATAAACAAACCAGTCATTATAACAATACTAATTTAAAAACGATTAATGGCGTTAAAAAGGCAAATGGCATGATAACCCTTGATATTACCATCTTTAATATGGAAAAAAAATGAATGTTTTTGTAATAGACAAGGAAAATTTCGATTATGATTTTTTGCTGGGACTTGATTGTATAAAAGAGTTTCACCTAGTTCAAAACGAAAACTTGGAAATTACTCAAAAATTACCTATACCAAAAAGAGAAATAGTTTCTAAGGAAACAAACAACACAGATATAGTCTCTAAGGAGATAAAATCTATTAATAACTTAATAAACTTTAATGAAGACATACATAAGGAAAACTTCAAAATTTGTATAAATCATCTAGACTATCAAAAACAAGCAGCGATTGATGAATTAATTTCGGAAAATAAATCTGTGTTTGCTAAGGACAAATATGACATAGGAAAGGTAACAGATTATGAAGCACACATTGATCTGCTGGTAGGAAAATATTGCTTTAAAAGACCATACCGTTGTACAATGGAAGATAAGAAGGAAATTGAAGATCAAATTGCAAAATTATTGGAGAAAAATATAATAGAAGAATCATATAGCCCTTTTGCAGCCCCAGTCACGTTAGCATATTATAAAAGAGATGAAAACAAAAGATCAAGATTGTGCATCGATTTTCGAGACTTAAATAAAATAGTAGTGCCTCAATCACAGCCATTCCCTCTTATTGAAGATCTAATACTCAAGACAAGAGATTGTAAGTTTTTTTCAACTCTAGACCTAAATTCAGCATTTTGGTCAATACCTTTACGTATCACAGATAGACAAAAAACTGCATTTGTAACCCAGGAGGGACATTACCAGTAGACATGCTTGCCATTTGGTTTAAAAACCTCGCCTGCTATATTCCAGAGAATAATGTGTAATAAAATACGAAAGCACAAGCTTGGAGATTTCACGGTATGTTTTATTGATGATATTTTACTGTTTTCCGAAAATTTTTCGGCTCATGTCAGACATCTGGAAAAACTCTTTCAAGCCATCAAAAGCGAAGGCTTGAAACTTAAATTCTCTAAATGCACATTTGCAGCAGATGCAGTTAAATATTTGGGTCATGTAATAACGAATAATTCAGTCAGGCCACTGAAAGATAACTTAATATCAATTAAAGAATTCCCGACTCCAAAAACTCAAAAGAATGTTAGGCAATTCCTGGGAAAAATAAACTTTTATCACAAATATGTGCCAAACATAGCCATAAAGTTAGAACCATTGCATAACCTTTTGAGAAAAGGACAAATCTTTAACTGGACTGATGCATGCCAAGAGTCGTTTAATGAAATGAAAGAAATATTATGTTCTCAACCTATATTAACAATATTTGACCCAAACCTACCTATTCACATATACACAGATGCTAGTATACTAGGAGTAGGAGCAGTACTAAAACAGCCACAAGGAAACAATGAAGAAAAACCAATAGCATACTTCTCTAAAAAATTGAATGAAGTACAAAAAAGGAAGAAAGCTATCTATCTGGAATGCCTGGCAATTAAAGAATTTGTAAAGTATTGGCAACACATATAAAATCTATCAAAAAGTGGTCAGATCTCATGTAGAACCAAAATTCTTGATCTATACGCCCTTACTTCACCAGGCTTAACTTCACTTACGCTACATTGCAGTTAAAACGTGATGCTACTACCTTCTGCAACCTGCTACCCTCAAATCTACCCGCAAACTTGTTTTTTCGCATCTACCCTCAAATTTGTTTTTTTTGCATCTACCCTCAAATTTGTTTTTTTTTTTGCGTCTACCCTCAAATTTGTTTTTTTGCATGTACCCTCAATTTTGTTTTTTTTGCATCTACCCTCAAATTGGTTTTTTTTTGCGTCTACCCTCAAATTTGTTTTTTTTTTGCATCTACCCTCTAATTTTTTTTTGCGTCAACCCTCAAATTTGTTTTTTTTTGCATCTACCCTCAAATTTGTTTTTTTTTGCATCTACCCTCAAAATTTGTTTTTTTTTTGCGTCTACCCTCAAATTTGTTTTTTTTGCATCTACCTCAAATTTGTTTTTTTTTTGCGTCTACCCTCAAATTGCTTTTTTTTTGCATCTACCAAACCCGCAACCCGCAACGCAGAACCCACAACGCGGAACCCGCAACGCATAACCCGCAACGCATAACCCGCAACGCGGGAACCCGTAACCCGTAACTCGGAACTCGGAATCCGCAACCCTAAACCCGCAACGCGGTTCCCGCAACCCGGAAACCCTCAACCCGGGAACTTGTAACGCGGAGCCCGCAACGCAAGCGGGAACATTTGACAGCAACGTAACGTAACGGAAAAGTATGTCAATGAATGATAATAATAATTAAATGAGAAGCATAAATTATAAAGCTAATACAATTCACATTCTATAATGTTACTATGGCGGAGCTTTCAAAGGTTCATGATAGACCTAGTGGTATTACGTATTACTTCTTTTTTTGTAATTGTCGAAGTTTTTGTAAGTCTTCCTACAGGCATTGTAGACTTTTCTGTATATGACAGATTTTCCTTCGAATAAATTTTTTTTTTTATTTACCGATATGGAATATCAAAGTATTAATCCAAATGGTTTAAAGATTATAAAAATACGGTATGTATAACATTTCATCAATCCATTCTGAATTGTTGACCATCACTCGCAACAACTTCGCTCACTCGAGACGTTCACCAATGAGCGTTCAGAATGAGTGGTTAATTCAAATGTTAGCTGATCGACGTTTTGATCAGCCTTTCAGAAACCAGAGTTAAAATAATATTTAAAATATTTTTACAGATATAGAGCTGCCATAATTATATTTTGTCACAATTGTTGGGATTTAACCCCCGACGGAATGATGTGTATGTCTTTGATATATTAGCGCCCCAACCGGTTAACCGAATTTGATTTTAATTTTTTTCTTGTTTGAAAAGTAAATTATATGGGAGTGTTCCTATGACTAATGAATATCGATAGAGCAATTGTCTGCTACAAATACACTCGAATAGTCTCAAATAATAATATCTAAGGACGCTACACACCACGTCGATGTAGCCCCGTGATAAGAATCCAAGGAACTTGTGTTATAGGTACCATACAACGGAAATATATTTAATACTTTTATGCTATAAACATAATATTTAAGATTTTTATTATATTAATACATAAATTTAATACACATTCCTATCCAGAGACACCTTGCGACCTCTTGCTCGAGCCTCAACGTGGTCAACCACTGCGCTACAGCGGTCGTCATAAATGAAAGTGCATCACGTGAAAATCGTATGAGCTTTTTTTAAAAAACTGTGTTTCTTACAAAATCGGAGGTTAATTATAATTTTAATTTTGTTGTAAGTATGTAAGGTTTTGTACGAGCTAGACGCATTTCATAAAGAGTGGCCAGTCACAGCAAAAGATCGCGACTTATGGAAATAGAAAGGGGAGGCCTTTGCCCAGCAGTGGGACAGTAACGGCTATAAATAATAATAATATATTTAATATTTTACCTGAAGTTGTTTGGCCACAAGCCCGCAACTTCAAGTAGGCCCCGTAAATGAGAGAAGAAAATTATAAAAAAGTCAAAATAATAATAATAATAAAGTTGGAATTGAATGGAAATTAAATTAAATAGCAATGGAAAGTTAATACAGTTAAAACAATACCTATAATAATTTCGACCACTGGCATCATACCTAAAACACTTCACACATCACTCAAAACACTTGACATACATCCACTTACATACATCACCATACAAAAAGCAGTCATACTCAATACATGCGTATTGTCCGCAAATTCTTAGCTATAAATTGAATCACAGTCATAGCACCTGAAGTTGTTTGGCCACAAGCCCGCAACTGCAGTAGACCCCCGAAAGGGAGGAAAGAAAATTTCTAAAAACCATAATAATAATAGGGTTTCGTGAAATAGCCAAAAATACCTTATGTCAAATATTCCAACGCATCAAACTAAAACCGCGTCTCTGTATTAAATAGGTTTAATCTGTTATCACAATTTTTCATTTAATAAACATCAGTGGAAATAAATAAATAGATATGTGCCGTCATCGCCATCAGCGCCGCCCGATCCTCATGATGGAGTGCACCACGTCCTGCCTCTTCATACCGGTGTCCAGGAGCTGGGGGTAGTCGCGGACCAGGGCTGGAATAGACATACAAATTTATAACGGCCAAGTGCGAGTCGGACATTCGGACCTAGGAAACTTTGTTCCTTTGATGAGATTTGAACCTGCAACCTCCAGCTTGAGCGATAACCACTAAGATATAAAGTTGAACACCATAATTACAACACGAACATAATCGAACTTTGATATATGGGAATCAAAAAGTTTTAAGATCAAAGATAAAAATGATTGATGCAAAAATTTGGCGTCATTATCTGCCATGTTATTAAGGTGATGTAGAGTTAAATTAGTATTTGAATGTTTTTTTTTTTTGATGTAATATAGCTCCCGGGTAAACAAATAATGTGAAACTAAAATGATTTAAGTATCATGAAAAATAATGATAATATTAAATATAATGTGCGAACGAGAAAGGAACAACCGATTGTGACGTCACGTTGTTAACCCTACATAGACATCACACCAACATTCGTACAAATATCGTTTTGCGAAAAGAGATAAATAAATTTATTTAATTGCTTAGTACTTAAATGTTTCAAAACTGATCCTAATTCTTTTTTTTATATTTTGTCTATCTTTTTGATTTTCTGCGTAATGAGTCTAAAATTTGTTTTGTTAATGTAAAGTTTTTCTTTTTCAGCCTTGCATCCAAAGTATACACAATAATAATATATATATGCACGCTTCACACCACGTCAATGTGGCCTTGTGCTAGGTACTACAAGAACTTGTGTGACGGGGATCAGACAACGGAAACATATTTAATACTTATATACTATACATTATATTAAAGATTTTAATTTTAATTATATTGTACACATATCAGCTAATCAGTGACCACAGAAAACTTTTTGTCCCTTCGGCGGGACTCGAACCCGCGACAACCGGTTGTAGCACCAATATTTTTTTTAATAGAAATACACATTATTAGATTATTTTACTCTCGTAACCCAGTGGAAGAGATGACCTTTACATACCCGTACCACGCATAAATCTTTATCAAAAAACGTCTCCGTGATCTAGCGGTTCTGAGCTTCGCTCTCGACCCGGAGGTCGTGGGTTCAATTCCCGCGTTGGAACAACAAAAAATGTTGTTTCCAAGTTTGGTAAGGACAATGTAGGCTGATCACCTGATTGTCTGATAAGAAAGATGATCCGTACGTCGGATGGGCATGTAAAAAGTCGGTCCTGCTCCTGTTCTCTCGCCAGTCGGTTTTCGAGAGCAAAAGAAAGAGAGAGTGTATTTGTATTGCGCACACACTTGGGCACTATAAAAGCACTCCTGCGTAGCTGTCCTGGCTTCAATGGAATCGGCTACTGACACCGAAATCGGTGAGGGGAGGTATAAATCTTTATCAGCTTAGATGATCAGCCACCTTGGTACTCCGGCACCTGTTCCCCCGCGGCTTCGGCGTACAGCTCTAGGAAGGTGTTCAGCGCCTGGCAGAAGCGGGCGGCGCGCGCGTCCTCGTCTACTGACGCCACGCAGAGAGGTGTGGTGGTGGCGTGGACAGCCGCCAGGCATACCACCACCAGTATGAAGATTACTCTGAAAAGAAGTGAGTTAAGATTCGAACGGACGCTTTCACAGCACATCAAATAAGTTCTCTAAACACTTCTTTTATGGTACCAGGCATCGGAAGTAGGAATTTTTTGTTACTAAATACTTTACATATTATATTATTATTTAGGTAAAAATAAAATATACACATGAACATATCTTATACAGGGTGTAAAAAGAGCAGTCACTTATATACTATAGGATTTTTTACTTTGGGATAGGATTATAGGACCTTGACTGATTTTAGAAATGAATTTTTTTCACTATTTATTTTTTGAAAAACAAATCTTTTTTTGCAATTTATTATTTTACTCGCAAGGCTGAACTGCTTGGAACAACGTTCTGCATTAAATTCTTAAATTTTATAATTTTTGCCCTAGTACGTAATGAACGTCTGACGCGTGCTATGTGCGACCTCTCAGCGTAATCAGCTGATCGCTGTGTTGTGCACGTTGTACATTGCCTATTGATTTTTTTTAAATTTTTAAAACAGTGGATTAAAAGCAAATGACTAGTACCAATGTAAATATCTCTTGCCTGGTTATTACCCCACGAAGTTATAGTGACTGCTCTTTTTACATCCTGTATATACCCGAGAGTGGCTGAACTGATTTGGTTATTTTTAGTCTTGAAATATTCGTGGAAGTCCCTTGAAGGTTTAAACGATTCTATGCTCATCGAAGTAGGCACGGGGCCGCTAGTCTTATATATAAAAATGAATTGCTGTACGTTAGTCTCGCTAAAACTTGAGAACGGATGAACCGATTCGGCTATTTTTAGTCTTGAAATATTCGTGAAAGTCCACGGTAGGTTTAAACGGTTTGTATGCTCAACGAAGTGGGCACGGGTCAGCTAGTAATATAATAAAGATACTCATAATTGACTAATACACATCGAAAACACGTTTTTCCTTTGATGGGATTCAAACCCGGGATCTCCGGCTTGCGCACCATTGCGCACAACGACCGAGCCATAAGGACTTTGTAAAGAAACCTTAATTAAATTGACACACGATGATGATGGTGAGCGATTGTCGCGTCCCAAGGAATCTCGCGACATTTCATTTTCAAGATAAGTTGGTCCTTAAGGGAGGCCATTTTTTAAAAGACGAAGAAGTTTAGTAGGATGGTCGGATTGTCTGACAAGAAAGGTGATGATGGGCACATGCAAAGTCGATCCTATGTTTGAATTCTTGCCAGTTATAGTATGTTCTTAAGGTTTGCGAGAGTAAAGGAAAATATAGCACTTTAAGTCTTCTGTATTGCGCACACACGTAAGCACGAAATAACGCTCAATGAAAATTGAAAAAGCTTTCTGTATGCAATAATAATTCATATTATTAATGTCTTTCGGTTATTGCAAAATTGTAGTAATCCGCTAATTCTCGTCTTTAGATTATTACTTTTTTATTGAATTACTCCAATTTGTAGTAATTTAATTTTGTATTTGCTTTAGTGGCCTCACCTAGATTGTTTTACAATCTGCGGGCCAATTTTCCTGATGCAATCGAGAACCGAATCCGTTCGATATCAGTGGTTTTTCGTATTTTATTTGGTGAATTACTTTGAAACTAATCAGGATAAAGAAAATTGTTAGATTATAACTTTTTGTACTCCCGACCATATCAATCGACTGAGAATCAAAATAAACAAATGTCAATTTATTAGGAAGTACGCGGCATGATCGTATCTAAATCAAAATCAAATTATTTCGGAGAGTAAGGCCCCGGGTGTACCTGTACTTTATGACAAAATCGCAAAATTGAAATTTCAATTGTACTATTTTAATTAATATTTCAACCGTTTCAATTGATATCCAAGGACATACCGGTTCGCCATTTCTCCCGCTGTGTGTGCTCGTCTACTCGATACTCTGGTCTACTGGTCTACCCTAATCTACTGCCTCTGTGACTGTGACTCGTCGCCCGGCGCGCCGCGTTATATACCCGCCGCGCCACTAACAACTATTTATCGCCCGTCCGTTTGCGTTCAAATTAAATTCGCCCCTTTAGATATTTCGATTGTTTGTATTTTTAGACGTAACATAATATGTGGGCTTACTTGATAGTTCGCAATCAGTAGGCGCCATTAGATTAAGTTTTAAGAACACTATTAGTGTATTCATACAGTGTGACTGGTGAGACATGAGCAATACTTGAGGACGTGATATTTGGCTATTTTATGAGACGAAAAAAAAATACTTATAATATAAAAAAATAATATCAATTAATCACTGAGTAAATGTATGTTAAACTTGAATATTTATTTACCCGACGCATGGACACCGCGCGCCCGTACTACCTACGTTGATGTCGCACGCCGCCGCGCCGCGCCGGCTGCGCAGGTATGTCTACTTGCATAGCAGCGTAATTTTTATAGTATAAGTACATGATTCATTTATTTAAAGGAAAAATTGGTAAAAAAAATAAGTAGGTACCTAATTTTATTACATATTTAATATGGGAATCGAGTACTGAGTACTCTCCGTAAGTATTGCACATGTCTCTCCAGTAAGGCTGTATAGGTAGATGGAGATTCCAGCTCTGCTAGATACCTCTTATAACCAAAATACTGATATAGTTAAACACAAACTACTTGCACTTTTTACCACTTTATTAGTTATTTTACATTATTACCTAAAATACACGACCGGTTTCGACATAGTCATCATCATGTCTAGTGTGTGTAAGTGCAAGTAGTTTGTGTTTTACTATGTAACATGAATTTCCACCAAGAACCTACAGTACATTCAATAACATAATATTATGTCAAATACTGATACTCTATTTAAAGTTATGAGCCAATGGTCTCCCATTCCTAGGGTAGCAGAGACTCACATACACACAGATAGGTTCCCCATTCCGTTTTGGATGCTCAAAAGCATTTTCTCGGCGAAAAAAAAGAGGTACTGCCTTACCTGACGTAACTATACGGGGCCCCCGGGCCACTACCCGACGTGCGTGAGCAAAAATAAGAAAAAAACTTCCCGAGTTTTTTATTATTTCAGAAATGGCTAAAATTAAAAAAAAAACTCTTACACACGTAAAGCGTAAGTTCATAGGTTAGCAACACCCTAAATCAGATATCGCGGGCTTGTTTATTTATGCAAACATTTTTTTAAGAGAAATTTTACCCGTAATAAGGCCCAAACAAATTTAAACGGGGCCGCTTATGTACCAATGTCCAATGTAGGCTGACCACCTTTTCATGTCTGACAAGAAATGACAAGCCTGTAAAAAGTCGGTGTAGGGTAACCGTCCCACTGGGCAACGAGAGTAAATGAATACAGTGTGCTTCTGTGTATTGCGCGCACACTTTGGCACTATGACACGTTTTATTAGTATAATGATTCTACGTTTGCCATAAGAACTAGTTTATTATAGGCTTTATGTTCTTGCAGAAATAAACCTATTTCTATATAGATTAATGCAGACATAGTCAGGTGGGCAACTAGTGGCCCCACTCCACGCACTAAGTGCACATTACCCTATCAGCTCCTCTGTTTTCCATTACGGCTGTTTACATTTTATTAACTGGTTTATCTTGATAATCCGTGTTTCGGTTATATCAATGGCAGGGGACGATCGCCCACCGCTGAGTGACACGTTGACGTCACCAGCGGAGGCGAGCGGAGGAACAGAAGACACAGAGAGAGAGAGAGAAAGAGCTTTCTCTCTTTTCTTTTCGCGACATCTTAGAAGACGAAGGTATATTATACATATCACGCACACTCACAATTTAATAGACCTATCTAAAAATGAATTCAAAAAATTCGAGGCAGACCAATTCATGGGCCGTATTTTCTGAAGAAATACAGGTCGCTGGTCCGTCTCGAAGGACCAATTCTTGGCCTTGATGAATAAGCGAAATAAAAATCTTCTATATAGAAATTAACTGCTGTTCGTTAGTCTCGATAAAACTAGACAACGGCTGAACCGATTCGGCTATTTATACTCTTGAAATATTCGTGGAAGTCCAGGGAAGGTTTAAATGGTTTGTATGCTCAACGAAGTGGGCACTAGTCAGCTAGTTGTTTATAAAAATTCATTTCAATGTTTTCGATTTCGTTACAAAAACTGTATATACCGGGTGTAAAAAGAACAGCCGCTATAACTTTGAGCCTCATTTTGTAAATGTATTTTTTTATGTCAGTAGTAGGTCAAATCAAATCTATAAGTTATAGTAACTGTTCTAAAGTTATAGTTATAGTAATATAAGTAGTCCTTCCCCAAGTCGAATTATGGAAATGTTAGATTCTTTTCTATTCCATATTACTTATTTCTATTTCCAACAAGTGTATGGGCGTTTATCAATAAAACCTTCATGAGAATTCCCATCGCAAATTCCTTTTGCTATTAGTTTATATCGGATTTACAGTATTTCATACGATACGGAGGGGTTAGCAGGGAGCAGGGACAATTGACGGCAACGTATTCGTAACTTTATTGAAATATAAATATTATTATGCACTGTCATTACACAGTACACACACTTAATAATATCTAAGAGAACAAATATGCAAATACATAAATCTAATCCCATGCTTATTAAATTTGTGTTACAGTTATTAGAAAGAAAAATGTATGAAAATTATGATACACATTCGATCCTTTAACGAATAAATAGCTGTCCTTTGATCAAGCTTGCAACTGGCACTTTATTCAAGATGCCATTGCAGTTATCGAAAACAAAACGTATGGGATTTGACATAAGCTTCGCTATAGTGACACGCGATTTTTCTTGTCATTTAGCGAACCTTATGTCAACCATTTTGTTTTCGAACTTCTTAACTGATAATAGCGAAAGGATTTTTAATAGCGGCAATCCTTTATCAAACACACAGAATATAAATATTTAATATCTATTATCTAACTAGCGCCGCTAGTCGAGTCTAGCGGCCCCCGTCCCAGCTTCGCACGGGTTAAAATCTAGGGGCACGGTCGTGCCCCCGTCAAGACGAGCCAAGCGAAGCGCAAGGGCACTACCTACCTTTTCTCGAAAGGTTTCGTCGTTTTTTTGAATTCCCATAACTTTGCTTTGGATGATGCTAAATAGTCGCTGGGCGTCGCGGCGCTGGGCGTCGGTAGGCGTCGCGGCGCTGGGCGTCGGCAGGCGTCGCGACGCTGGGCGTCAGCAGGCGTCGCGACGCTAGGCGTCGGCAGGCGTCGCGACGCTGGGCGTCGGCAGGCGTCGCGACGCTGGGCGTCGGCAGGCGTCGCGGCGCTGGGCGTCGGTAGGCGTCGCGGCGCTAGGCGTCGCGGCGCTGGGCGTCGGCAGGCGTCGCGACGCTGGGCGTCGGCAGGCGTCGCGACGCTGGGCGTCGGTAGGCGTCGCGGCGCTTGGCGTCGCGGCGCTGGGCGTCGGCAGGCGTAGCGACGCTGGGCGTCGACAGGCGTCGTGACGCTGGGCGTCGACAGGCGTCGTGACGCTGGGCGTCAGTAGGCGTCGCGATGCTGGGCGTCGGCAGGCGTCGCGGCGCTGGGCGTCGGCAGGCGTCGCGACGCTGGGCGTCGGCAGGCGTCGCGACGCTGGGCGTCGATGGCGTCTCGGCGCTAGGCGTCGGCAGGTGTCGCGACGCTGAGCGTCGGCCGGCGTCGCGGTGCTGGGCGTCGGCAGGCGTCGTGACGCTTGGCGTCGGTAGGCGTCGCGGCGCTAGGCGTCGCGGCGCTGGGCGTCGATGGCGTCTCGGCGCTAGGCGTCGCGGCGCTGGGCGTCGGCAGGCGTCGATGGCGTCTCGGCGCTAGGCGTCGCGGCGCTGGGCGTCGGCAGGCGTCGCGGCGCTGGGCGTCGGCAGGCGTCACGGCGCTTAGCGTCGGTAGGCGTCGTGGCGCTGGGCATCAGCAGGCGTCGCGGCGCTGGGCGTCGTGGCGCTGGGCGTCGGCAGGCATCGCGACGCTGGGCGTCGGCAGGCGTCGCGACGCTGGGCGTCGATGGATTCTCGGCGCTAGGCGTCGCGGCGCTGGGCGTCGGCAGGCGTCGCGGCGCTGGGCGTCGGCAGGCGTCGCGGCGCTGGGCGTCGGCAGGCGTCGCGGCGCTGGGCATCGGTAGGCGTCGCGGCGCTGGGCGTCGGCAGGCGTCGCGACGCTGGGCGTCGGCAGGCGTCGCGACGCTGGGCGTCGGTAGGCGTCGCGGCGCTGGGCGTCGGCAGGCGTCGCGACGCTGGGCGTCGACAGGCGTCGTGACGCTGGGCGTCGGTAGGCGTCGCGGCGCTTGGCGTCGCGGCGCTGGGCGTGGCGACGCTGGGCGTCGGCAGGCGTCGCGGCGCTGGGCGTCGGCAGGCGTCGCGGCGCTGGGCATCGGTAGGCGTCGCGGCGCTGGGCGTCGGCAGGCGTCGCGACGCTGGGCGTCGGCAGGCGTCGCGACGCTGGGCGTCGGTAGGCGTCGCGGCGCTGGGCGTCGGCAGGCGGCGCGACGCTGGGCGTCGACAGGCGTCGTGACGCTGGGCGTCGGTAGGCGTCGCGGCGCTTGGCGTCGCGGCGCTGGGCGTGGCGACGCTGGGCGTCGGCAGGCGTCGCGACGCTGGGCGTCGGTAGGCGTCGCGGCGCTGGGCGTCGGTAGGCGTCGCGATGCTGGGCGTCGGCAGGCGTCGCGGCGCTGGGCGTCGGCAGGCGTCGCGGCGCTTAGCGTCGGTAGGCGTCGTGGCGCTGGGCATCAGCAGGCGTCGCGGCGCTGGGCGTCGTGGCGCTGGGCGTCGGCAGGCATCGCGACGCTGGGCGTCGGCAGGCGTCGCGACGCCTGCCGACGACAATCGTTCGACACCTCGATAGCGCGATGCAGGTGCCTAACAGCGACATCTATGTTTAGAACTGTGAAACATCTAAACACAAACATTTATCAGTCGGTACCGTTTTATAATGATAACAATAAACGAAAAACAAACGTTACATAAAACTCCAAATGCGTAGATTTTTTGTAGTCTAAATTGTAAAAACTTCGATACTCAAAAAAAATTGTGACCATTAATTAAGTACTTAATCGACTTTTAATTGATTGGCGCATGACAAAATTTTATAAGTTTCAATATGACACGATCAATTTATTTAATTTATACAATTTTAGTTATTACGCCTCCGTGCTCTAGTAGTTTAGAGCCTGGCTCTCGACTGTGGTCGTCGTGGGTTCGATTCCCACGTTGGAAACACGTTTTAAGTTTGGTTTAGACAAGGCAGGCTGATCACCTAATTGGCTGGCAAGAAATATGATCCATGCGTCGGATGGGCATGAAAAAGTCGGTCCTGCGCTTGATCTCCCGCCAGTCGTGTCGGTTATCCGTCCCAGTGGGTTACGAGAGTGAAGAAAAAGGGAGTGCTTCTATGCATTGCGCACACACTTGGGCACTATAAAATAACTCCTGCGTAGCTGGACTGGTTTCAATGAAACCGGTCACCGTCACCGAAATCAGTGTGGGAGATATTATTATTATTATTATTTTAGAAAACACTAAAATTATTAAACAAGCTTATGACTAAACAACTAGCCACCCGGATAGTTATAGCACTTTCGAAAAAAAAAACAAGAATACAGTATAAAGAGAGTTCAATTATAGTAGTGAGGTGTTTTATTGAAGTTCGGTGTTACACAGCCACAATGGAGACTTATAGTTTTCATATCAACCCCTACAATATGGGTAACAAATGATGAGAGAGTTTTGCTACCGTTACGAAGATTTTATAGGCATTCATTTATCGTGTGTGAAATAAAACGGCCAAGCATCACGTTTTAACTGAAATGTAGAGTAAGTGAAGCTAAGCCTAGTAAAGTAAGGGCGCATAGATCAAGAACTTTTTCACCGCAATGAATGTATAAGTCGCAGTCATCTAATAGAATCTACTTATTTAATTGAATGACTAGCGCGGTTATATAATGGCGTCAAGCAGCTCGCACATATAGCAATGTGTTGATATATTTTTTGATTTATTTACTTTAATGTGCATTAGTACACATTCGGAAATTTTTAAGCTTAAAAATAAAATATTAAATGGCTGTCCTAGTCTCGGATTCATTGAATTTGTTGGTAAAAATAGAATTCAATGAACGCGCTAGGCATTCAATAAATAGCGGATTCAATCAGATGACTGCGACATATATATTGTCACTTCAATGTAATTGAAGACATGAATGGATGAAGGTGGTATGTACACAGTAATAATACACAAATTACTTGCACTTTCTCCACTTTATTAGTTGTCAAACATACATACATACGTGAAATACACGACCGGATTCGACTAAGTCTACACCTGATGATGACTTAGTCGAAACCGGTCGTGTATTTCAATAAATCTTATGTTGAATAAAGTGGAGAAAGTGCAAGTAATTTGTGTATCATTACTGTGTACAATGTATTTCCATCAAGAACCTACAGTACATTCAATAACATATGAAGGCGATATGTCGCAAAAAATACCCAGAAATTTGAGTTTAAACTGTCACTTAAACATTCTAGGATATGTAGTAACGTATTCAGTACATTGATTCTAGAGACGGGTAGATTAATATACTTAAGTCGGCGTATTCTAAAATGTTTAGGTGACAGCTTGAACTCAATTTTCTCGAAATCAGAATTAAGCTACATTTCACCTTCATCAATTCATGTCTTCAAATGTAAATGTAATTTAATCGAGTTACAATGTTTCGATTACATTTATATCGCATTAATCGAAACAGTATAGTTTGGCTTAAAGGTAAGTTAAGCGTCTTTAAGACCGAGTCGCATTTATCGAACGGATTTTAGGTCCGTTTCGAATGTTCAACTGATATGAACTCGCAGCCACGTGGACGCTTATATTATATTTTAATAATCAAGTGTTATAACTTTTGTATACATCGGTTATAACTTTAAAATGCTGTGTTATTTCATTCCGTTTCAGTAAAAACAAGACTTAATTATAGGCACATGATATAGTGTATAGCATTATTTTTCTTGTAAATTTGTTGAATAGTTCGCCCCTGATAAATTTAACCTAAAGGTAAACAAACCGGAAACATCGAAATTTTCCCATGTTCACTTATTTTGCACTTACCAACACTTTTACAGGTATATTAAAGGATCATACTTCATTATCCAATACATTTTATAACAATTAAATAGTAATTCATATGTATAAACATCAAATGAAAATCTTTTACAGAAAAAATACGCCATTTCAACACTGCCGATTGTAGAATATAAGCCTAATCTATGGATATATTATATTCATTTTATTAGTATTGGCCAATTGGCATCACTGACTAATATATGGCTGTGTCATAGACGGGTTTGTTTACGTTTAGGTTAAATTTATCTCGGACAATATCGTTTCCCTGATTTAAAATAAATATTAAGAAAAAAATTTACAACGTAGCGAGTGATTAAATCGTACAACGATGAGTTAAATTCACGACATCTTTAAGATTTTCCAATACTTGGCATTTGTGGCGGTACTAATGTCGCCACAATCCTGCATCGCGCTATCGAAGTTTTCTAAGTCCGACGCTATGTATATGTCGCAGTCATCTTATTGAATCTGGTTATTTAATTGAATCACTAGGCGGTTATAAAATGGCGTCAAACAACTCGTCATATAGCAAAGTGTTGATATATTTTTTGATTAATTTACTTTAATGTTCGTTTTATTAGTACTCATTCGGAAATTTCGAAGTTTAAAACTAAAATATTAAATGGCTGTCCTAGTCTCGGATTCTAAAATTTGTTGGTAAAAACAGGATTCAATGAAAGCGCTAGTCATTCAATTAAATAGCGGATTCAATCAGATGACTGCGACATATACAACATCTGAACACTAGTACAGTGGGCTTCGGCCTGACCGAGCATACCATCTCGCTCGGTCCCCAGTGGAAGCCCCAATTCCACTCGTATTTCCACACTTTAAATCTAGACTATGACGTTTCTCTTTTTTTATTACTCATTATTATATTATATTTATATGAAATTCTTTTTTTGATACTACATCAAGCCATGTTTTTTTCTGAAACGTAATAAAAATCACCTCGGACATACTATATAGTGTCCCACGGTTCATATATCAAGCCGAATACAGTGTGAAGAGAATGACGCGTATGACATTTTTTGTTTTGGCACCTATAATAAATTACTTAATATAACTCAAAATATTGATAGGTCTAAAATAACCAAAAGGAGTAAATCTTACTATACCGGGGCTCGCTGGCTCCTAGTCTATACACACGAACGAACTGGTCTTTGACCCAAGACCTAACCAGGATTGAAACTCATCCGTTTTGTGACAATTATGGAAATTTTTAGTCGTGATTTGTCACGTTATGGTAATTAATTTATATGAGGTGCCAGAACAAAAAATGCTCTACGCCTCTCTTCACACTATATTCCGCTTGATATATTAACCATGAGACACACTTTATAGTGATACCAGTTTCAGCTCATTTTAATGAAAAGCAAGGAAACAAAAAATATCCCTAAAATTTATCTACATTATGTAGCATTCAATTTTTATCATGATTGATAGATTGATGATAAACACCACTTCAAAATAGTTTACAATACAACAGCACATAATATTATGAACTAGATATAATTTCATTAAGAGCTATTATAATCGGCGCACATCACGTCGCCGATCATAATACGTGATAGAGCTTAGATATAATTATTATAATATGTATGTTAGTCTGTAAGGTATTTATAATATGGGCCTATGCCGCCCGAAATAAAGATTATTATTATTATTATTATTATTTACTCCATCTAGATACAACTTAGTTGTTACTGAGACAGGATGCGCTTTACTGGGGGTTAAAATAACTACCCCCTGTTTTTGTCCACAAAATATGTTCCTTTTTTATATATTTGTCAGCATTATCACATATTTTGTGTAAATTTTCAGACATTTAAATAACAATTTCGACATTCTACAATTAACAAAGCTTTTTCGTATGTCTAAGGAATTTATTTTACAAAATAATAATACTCAATTTAATGTTATAATCTTTTGATATTGAATACACAACAAAATGAAAAAAATAATTAATTTACAAAATTATATTCATTTTTATATTATACTGTAAAGGCAGTGACGACAATAGAAAATTAAAAATAATTGAAGCATTTTTAATATTAACTTAATACCTATATTCTGCATTATGTATATGTCGCAGTCATCTAATTGAATCCGCTATTTAATTGAATGACTAGCGCTTTAATTGAATCCTGTTTTAACCAACAAATTTTAGAATCCGAGACTAGGACAGCCATTTAATATTTTAGTTTTAAACTTCGAAATTTCCGAATGAGTACTAATAAAACGAACATTAAAGTAAATTAATAAAAAATATATCAACACATTGCTATCAGTACGAGCTGTTTGACGCCATTTTATAACCGCCTAGTGATTCAATTAAATAACCAGATTCAATAAGATGACTGCGACATATACATCATTAAAATATATTACATAAACATCACTAAATTATTAATGAATGTATGAAGTATAGTCATTCTCAATTATTCTGTATCAATGTCCTTTAGTGACATAAATATTTTAATGTATGTATTGTCGCTATTATTTAAGAGATACTAAAGTAAAATACTAAAGCCATACATACAATGACCTACCTTAGAGATAACCAGTACAGCAACTGATTCACAATTCTCGTTCTAGTCGCCATCCAAAACTTCGAGTAAGTTACTACTATTACGCGTTGTGAAACATGCCCCAGTAGACCCTAGAATTTAACACAGAGATAATACACAAATTACCCTCATACTTTTTTTTACTTAATTAATTAATTAACATCAGATTTATACACGACCGGTTTCGATTAGGTCATCATCAGGTGTAGTTTCGTCTTAGTCGAAACCGGTCGTGTATTATAAATCTGATTTTAATTGACTAATGAACTAGAAAATGCAAAAAAAAAGCAAGTGATTTGTGTATTTATGTAACGTGTATTTCCATCAAGAGCCTATCATCAAAAACATACCTTAAATTTAATTCAATGATCTACATTGGGATGGAATTGGAATTTGACAGTTCTGTAATTTAAGGCCCGTATAAATAAAACAATCTCAAACCCAACCTCAACTTGAGCACCCTTTTTGACAGGTAAACAACGTTTCGTTTCACTTTTAAAAGTGAACATCATTATTAATGTTACATAGTACTTTAATTTATTTTCTTTTTATACCGTTATATTCATATTATAGATTACAGGAAACAATAAATTAAGTATAATGTATATTTTTATAATCTTTATTTTTACGTTTTAAGAAAGAAAAAAAATTAAGTATGTAACATATTATGTAAAATTCTTAATTTTTAAAAGTGAAAAGAAATTTTTTTTTATCTGTCAAATAGGTTCTCAAGGTGAGGTTGGGTTTGAGATTGTTTTATTTATACGGGCCTAAAACACGAGGCTTAATTTTAAACGCCAGTTTGTTACGAAATTGCATTGTTCTCTGATAACTGTCGAGTTCCAATCCAAACCCTCTGTCGATCCATTAAATTAGATTCAAGACTGACCCCCGCTTTTTAAGAGGCTGATCAAACCGTCGATCAGCTAACATTCGATTTGACAAGTAACCGTCTGAACGCTCATTGGTGATCGCTCACTCGCTACGTTCACCAATGAGCGTTCGACGATTTGATCAGACATTTAGAAACCATGGATAAGCTAACAGGTTTGCCAAACGCTACAAAAAGCTGCGTAGGTCTATTGGGAATAGTCCCATACACATTACGGTCTACCTTTACTGGTACACTTCTCCGGTAGATCAAGTATGACAAACATAACTTATGTTAAGGGCGTGTTTCACCAAGCAATGTTAAAGTTAACGCCATGTTAAATATCATGTTATCCCTCTCGTATTTCCTATCAATGAATGAGATGACATGGTATTTTAACATGGCGTTAACTTTAACATTGCTTGGTGAAACACGGCCTAAAGATGTTTACATTACATACATTTTACCTAACAATAGAGACCATAAAATCTAGTTTTACGCGATTTCGTTGACGAGATCACTACCATAAACACTATAAGAGTCGCATATTAAAACATTACTTTTCATTTTCGACCAAAGTTTACGAATAATATATTTTTTAATCAAACGTTCATATAAATTTCAACAGTATTTTAAATGCCAATCATCTATATTAACATAAAGTAAGCAATGATGATACATAGCTCTTTATACAAATATTTTCTTAGTTTTTCTCTGGTCTTCTGTTCTACCGGTCCACCGGTCTTTTGGTCTTTCGGTCTACTTGTCTTGCAGTTGCACGTAGTTGGCGGGGAACAGACCGTACGCGCCCTTACACAGCCCCTGCCACCAGCCTTCGTCGATCTGGACAAACAACAATTGTTAAATGAAAATAAATAAAATAATAAAATATACCTAGTTTAAGAAAAACTACAAAAATAACAAAACTTTAAATAAAATTCAACAAAAAAATTTAAAATAAATTTAAATTGAAAATAGTGAAAAAAATATTTTATTGTAAAAAAAGCGTGGGCGCTTATTCTACTACTCATATCTGTCAGAAAAATATTTATAACTATTGACACCAATCAGTTATAAACATACAAACATACATACAAGTGAAGCTAATATAAAGCGTGTAAAAATAGTAAGCCCAATATACACTAGTGAGTAAATAATGACACTGTAATAATAATAATGCCTCCCACGCTGATTTCAGTGACGGTGGCCTGGTTTCAATGCGCAGGAGGTATTTTATAGTGCCCAAGTGTGTGCTCAATACACAGAAGCACTCTCTCTTTCTTCACTCTCGTAGCCCAGTGGGACGGATAACCGACACGACTGGCTACCGATCAGGCGCAGAACTGACTTTTAACATGCCCATTTTGCGTTGTGATGCTGCAGGGAGACAAAGCTCGCTACGCGTTTAGAGCGTTTGTCTATGTCGCAGTCTACTACGCTACGCATGTGAAATGTGTAGCGCCTTTATTGAATGACGACATTTAATTGAACGGCTAAGCCGTACGTTGATTAAACAAGCGTCACTGAACGTCCAACTATGTAGTTAGCTGATTGAAACAAAGCCCTTTAAAGTTCGCTCTGAACGTAAAATCAGTCAGGAGATTGAAATTTAGTTCATTTTTTCCCGCAGTGGCGCTAGTAGTCATCAAATCAAATATGGCGGCAAACTGCTCGCACATATAGTACTTAGTTGATATTTTCATTTTCATTTTATGTGACATGTCATGTCCTCATTTTTGAGCACATTTTAAGTTGCGAACTTATGTTCAAACCAACCGCTAGTCGTTTAATTAAACTGCTAATTCAATCAGATGACTGCGACATATACAATGAATTGAATTTGCTATTTCATTAAATCTAGCTAGCTAGCTAGATGACTGCGACATCTATACTGTAGAGCAGCGGGGACGCGCACCCCTGCCCACTCACCTGGTAGTCGTACAGCGCGCGCGCCGTGTAGAGCAGCGGGGACGTAACTCACCATCAGTATGTTGGTGATGAGGTCGCCGGGGTCGAAGGAGATCTCGTCGGCGGCGGCCGCCTGGTAGTCGTACAGCGCGCGCGCCGTGTAGCCGTCCTCCTCCTCCTCGCCCGCCTCCTCGCCCTCGCCCGCCTCCCACCCCACCGGGGACACCACGATGGTCACCTGGCGGCCCTGCAGAGAAATGTCCAGGATTATTACAAAGCTCTTAATTCCAGCCAGTTTACGCCATACAACATAGCTGCCGGGAATTTCCGTATTACGATCACATAATAACTGCACGATGACAGCTAGTTAGCGGACACATGACACTTGACTTGCTTCCGAATGTCACTTTCAGACAACCAAACTAGGGTGGATGGTATGGTAAAAGATCATAATACGGCCCCAGTATTATTGCAGCCGTGATTACTAACTTTGGTGACCTGGGGCCTTACTCTGCAAACTGATTTGATTTTGATTCAGATTCCTTCGAGTTTCTTACGCCGTTTCTTCTCGGCGAGCTAGGGTTGAACCGGAGGTAGCCTTTTTGTTGACTTTCCAAAAATAGCTTGTTAAGTTTCATTTGGAAATAAAATATTTTGATTTTATTTGATTTGATTCGATCAAGCCGCGTACTTCCCGATATATTGACATTTTTTATTTTGGATTCTCAGTCGATTGGTATGGTCGGGAGTACAAACGGTTACGATCTAACGATTTTCATGTATCTGGCCCCGTCCTAATCATCCGAAAAACTTGTATATAGGTACCAGACAAATGAAATATATTTAATACTTTTCTAGTATACACATATCTAAGGATTTTCTTATATTAAACACAAATTTACACATCAATGACCCAGGAACATAGAAAACTTTTTGTTCCCTCGGCGGGATTCGAACCCGCGACGTCTCGCTCGAGCACCAACGCGCTCAACCACTCTATCATATCTTTAGAATCCATCACTTACATCTTCCTTCTCTTCTTTATAAATGTGTTCGTCGTTCTCCTCTTTAGGTTCTCCCACTAGAGTGACATCGGGCAGGTTCGCCTTCACCTCAGCCTGTGGTTCCTCTACCTTGACTTCTGTCCTTGTTTCCTCCACTTTTGGCACCGCCGCAACCGGTTCCGCTTTAATGACGGGTTCCGCTTTCGTGACCGGTTGCGCTTTAGCGACGGGCACCACTTTAACCGGTTCCGCTTTAACCACAGGCTCATCGTCTTGCTGTTTCGCCATTTTATCTTTTTCCTGAAAGAAGATTACATCTTTACATTAAATCTACATGATATATGAAAACTAGCTGACCCGTGCCCACTTCGTTGAGCATACAAACAGTTTGTGATGAAATTCAATTACATCGCGTAACCCGCAACGCTAACCTAACTTTTTATTTTTGGTTTTTTTTTAAGGGTCCTTATTAAGAAACAAAAAATAAAAATAATAAGTTAGGGGTGGGTGATTTATCACTTAGGAGTATGAAAAAGATATAGTAGCCGATTCTCAAACCTACTGGATATGCAAATAAAATTTCATAAGAATCGGTCAAGCAGTTTCGGGGGAGTATGGTAACTAACACTGTGACACGAGAATTTTATATGTTGGACGAATTCCTGTTCGTAAGTCTCGCTAAAACTCGAGAACGGCTGAACCGATTCGGCTATTTTTAGTCTTCAAATATTCGTGGAAGTCCCGAGAAGTTTTAAACGGTTCATCACAAACTTGGATGCTCAACTAGTGGGCACGGGTCAGCTAGTAAGTTTTTAATAATTTTAGTACACTCTGTTGCGTAAAACAGTATCGGAGAAGATACGAGGTATTACGAGGAAAATATAAAAATAAATAATGCACCTTATCTGTGAGGTTCTTGTCGAGTTTCTGTCTCTCCTGTCTTATCCTTTGGACCGATTGTAAAGCTTCCTGTAACACAAGATATTACACTTGAGATGCGACCATAGATAACAAATATTTGGGACGTGTTTCACCAAGCAATGTTTTTTTTTCGATTCATGTGCAATCTCACGCCCGACGGAAGCCCTCGATAATTCTAGAGGGCCCCGAACGGAGGACCACGACCAGAGATCAATGATCTCCGTACATGGGGTATAAATAAATAAGGCGCACTCAGCATGGAGGTGCTGAAAGTGCAAAAAGCCTGTTCTTAAGGGAAGAAAGAAGAAGAATGCGAGAGAAAGACTAAAAAATAATAATAAATTCAAGAGCAGCTACGTGCTCGACCACTCATATATTTTATTAATTTTTTATTTTTTTCCAAGCAATGTTAAAGTTAATACTTTGTTAAGTATCATGTTGTTCCTCTCGTATTTCCTATCAATGGAAAAAGGCATGGTATTTTAACACTAACATGCGTTGGTGAAATTGGGACTTGGACTGTAGTGGCCCTAGATACGTCATCTTTAAAATGACCATAACAAGTATCATTATAGACGCGCGTTGCTGGCGACGATAACATTGCGCAAGAGGGCTTTGTGAAAGAAACATTTTGAGTGAAAAAAGAACAGTCACTATAACTTTGAGATACGATTATACTACCATTCCTCATTTTGGAAATGTATTTTTTTTTTGTAAAAAGTAAAAAAAAATATGAAAAAAGCTAATTTCCCAAACTTATAATAGTGACTGTTCTTTTTACACCCGTTATATCTCGTAATAAAATTAATTTACACAGATAAATATCTATGCCATAGATGACCATAGATTAAATAAATGACAGACATCATGGTCACATCACCATAGACTAAAAAAATTACGGGCATCGTGGTCACAGGACCATAGATTAAATAACTGACGGGCGTCGTGGTCACAGGACCATAGATTAACTGTCAGACGTCACGCTGACAGTGACAGCTGACCTGCTCCTTCTCTTTCGCCATGTTCTCGAAGCGGTCGCGCAGCGCAGACGGCCTCGCGCCGGCGGTGTCGGGGCGCGGGCGCGCGGGCGGCGGCTCGCGCGGCGCCGCGTCGAACCCGAGCGCGCTGGCGTCCTGCCTGTCGGTCTGCACGCCGAACTTGCCGCCGAAACCCTGCAGGGGAACATAGGTACACATCATATTACAGACTTAACGTCTAGGAAATATTTAGATGTAATAGTTCATCCCAGATAAATTTAACATAAAGGTAAACAAATATAAATTTATTCACTTCTGCATACTTAATAACACTTTCACAGGTATATTAAAGGATCATATTTCATTATCCAATACATTTTATAACAATTAAACAATTGAACATACTTATTTAAAAATCAAGTGAAAAACCATCACAGTCAAAATACTCTATTTTGACACTGCCGACTGTAGAATATAGTCTATAGTCTATGGATTCACGTAGCCAATAATAATCATTGCATTAATATTGGCCAATTGGCATCACTGACTAGTCTATGGTTGTGTCATAGACGGCTTTGTTTACGTTTGGGTTAAATTTATCTCGGACGTACTATATAATAATGAGTATGTAATTAAAATCTGAGGATACAAAAGAGAAAGACCTTTTTGAGCCACAAGGTCAAGAACACAGCCAACGAATAAAAACTAGTTTTGTAGAAAAAGTCAAACTGAATATTTTTCACTTTGGCACAAATTAACTAATTTTCTGAAACTCTTCAAATATATACTTATCCAGGTGAAGGTTTTTCTTATCAAAATATTGCAAAATAATAATATAGATTTTCTACCTCTATCGTTTTGTGATGATTTCAATGTATATCGAGCTTCCCATTAAGTATAAGTTTATATAAAAATGGATTGCTGTTCGTTAGTCTCGCTAAAACTCGAGAACGGCTGAACTGATTCGGCTATTTTTAGTCTTAAAATATTCGTGGAAATCCGGGGAAGATTTAAACGGTTCATCACAAACTTTTTCTATATTCAACGAAGTGGGCACGGGCCAGCTAGTAAGTTTATAGATACAAAGCTATATGCTCTACCTTCTTGTGGTCAACCTGGCTGGCGTGGTCGGGCGCCTTCTCCTTGTGGTCCCAGCCCACCGCGCTCGCGTCCTGTCTGTCCGTCTGTACACCGAACTTGCCCCCGAAACCCAGCGCGTAATCTGTAACAATATACATTGAAAAACACATACAATAATAAAGCGTTAAAAACGAGTTGTATTATCATGCAAAAAGTGCTCTAGAACTTTTACGCATCAGTGCTCGTGATATAAGTACACGCAAACACACGTACATTATATATTGGCGCCTATCTATGAGTTAATGTAAACCTGTAAGTGCATACGCCTAGAGGTATCGAGCATGTGTGTAAGACCGAGACAGCGTGATATAGCGCATGTGTGTGTAAGACAGAGACAGCGTGATATAGCGCATGTGTGTGTAAGACAGAGACAGCTGGTATCGCGCATGTGTGTAAGATAGAGACAGCGAGGTATCGAGCATGTATGTGTAAGACAGAGACAGCATGGTATCACGCATGCATGTGTAAGACAGAGACAGCGTAGTATCGCGCATGTGTGTGTAAGACAGAGACAGCAAGGTATCGCGCATGTATGTGTAAGACAGAGACAGTGTATGTGCCGTGTACGCACCCTTCTGCGACTCGTGCACCTGCATCTCCTCCTTGTGGTCCCAGCCCGCGGCGCTGGCGTCCTGCCTGTCTGTTTGCACGCCGAACTTGCCACCGAAGCCGACGGCGTAGTCCTTCTGTGACGAATGTTTTTCCACTTGTTCCTTGTGCTCCCAGCCTGCTGCGCTCTAGAATGCCATTTAGATTTATATTAGTAGTCTATGGTGCCAACTTGTCATTAACATGTACATAGCTATCAGTTTTGAATATCTCAATATCTACATTATAGATGAACACTACACTTTTCTGATTATTTTTACTTCAATTTTACATGTAGTGTGCATAAAATAGATACGCAGGCAGTACGCAGTGACATGTGTAATTATTGCTTGCGTGCATACACGCACATCATTCATGTAAATGTGAATGCGTAGACGTACGTCCGTATTGCGTACGTGCATCCAACTTGCGTGCATACACGTTCACTACACACGTAGACATAAAGGCGTTGTCGTACGTGCGTATTGCGTACGTGCATCCCGCTTGCGTGCGTACTCGTTCACTATACACGTAGACATAAAGGCGTTGTCGTACGTCCGTATTGCTTACGTGCATCCCGCTTGCGAGCGTACACGTTCACTATACACGTAGACATAAAGGCGTTGTCGTACGTGCGTATTGCGTACGTGCATCCCGCTTGCGTGCGTATACGTCAATACGTAGACGTGAAAGCGTGGACGTACGTGCGTTGTGCGTACACGTACCTTATCAACTCGGTCGGTCTGCACACCATACTTGCCGCCGAAGCCGCGGCTATAGTCAGACTGTGAGGCGTGCTTCTCCACTTTGCCGACATAGTCGTGGCCGACGGCGCTCGCGTCCATGCGGTCGGTCTGTACGCCAAATTTGCCTCCAAAGCCTGGAAAAAATTAATCAAGAATGTAATATTGATCTATAAGCACGTCGTTCGACATTTAAGCTATGACGTCAACTGTTAGTGTGTCAATAAATAAACAGCTGGACATAAGCCCGAAGTATTTCATGGGGGTAGTTACCTAGAACGCTTGGCAGGCGAAATTTGCACTTAATTCGGCATAATATTTACATTTTATAAAATTAAAAAAAGTTAATGGTAGTGACATCTATTGCAATTTTTTTGTATTAAACATAGATTGTATGGGATGACAGGCCATGCCTTTCGGTTAAAGTTATCAGGGACGAACTGTGCATGTTGTATTAGTAGGGATCCTAAATACCTTGAGCATAGTCCTTCTGCGAGACGTGCTTCTCAGTTTTCCCGACGTAGTCGTGGCCGACCGCCGACTGGTCCATCCTGTCAGCCTGCACGCCGAACTTGCCTCCGTAACTGGAAACAAATAACAAAATCAATACTAATATTATAAAGCGGAAGAGTTTGTTTGTTTAAACGCGCTATTCTCGGGAACTACTGGTCGACTTGATTTTTTTTTTGCTGGATAATCCATTTATAGAGGAAGGCTTTAGGCTATGTAACATTACGCTGCGACCAATAGGAGGGAAGCGTCAGTGAGAAATGTTGCAAAAACGGGGAAAATTATTCACATCAAAAACCAACGAGAGAGATCAAAAGATAATCGCGGTAATGTTTCCGACAACAACACGAACGAAGTCGCGGACACAACATATTTATACAAGATCTTAAATAAGTTAGCGCTAATACTTTAGGGTGTGTATGAGCCTCCTATGTAGAGTATACTGTGAAAGTACCGGCGCTGAAAGACTTACTTTTGACTTTCATGTTTCTATGAGAAATGCCTTAACATCATAAATTTGCAATAATTAAAAAACTCTATCAGCGATGGTACTTTCACAGTAAACTCTATATACGGACCCATACACACTCTAAAGTATTAACTTTATACTAAAAAAATATTGGTAGTCAGTAAAATCCGTGCCTCTCGCTCGATCGTGCAGCGCTCTCGCTCCGAACGTATGCATGCATGCGTGCAGCCGGCGCTTATGGACTTATTGGACGTTGACATGTTTGACTCATGTCATGACTATGACGCTATCTTACTTTGGGTCACCTAGTACTTTGGATCCTCAGAACAGGGCCAGATTGACGCGGTGTCCGAGGACCTTACTCTCCAAACCGATTCGATTTTGATTCAGATTCGATCGTGCCGCGTACTCCCGAAAAAACTGACGTTTGTTTATTTTGATTCTCAACCGGGCTAGTTTCAAAGCAATCCACCAAATAAAATACCAAAAGCCATTGAGATCGAACTGATTCGATTCTGGATGGTTAAGCCTGCAGCATCCATAGACATATTAAAAAGTCTACTTACCCATATGATGACTTAGGTCCGTCCTCATACTGTTTCTTTTTCGCCTTATTGTCTGCCTCCTGTACCTCTTCCCGCAGTTTGGCCATGCTACAAAATAAGAATTTAAATTATGTTACATGATATTAAAATTAAAAATTTAAATTTATATTTTAAAACAAAACTCCATTCTTATTAGCTAGCTCTCGACTCGGAGGTTGTGGATTCGATTCCCGTGTTGGAACAACGAAAAATGTTGTTTTCAAGTTTGGTTAGGGCAATGCATGCTGATGATCCATGCATCGGATGGGCATGTAAAAAGTCCTGCGCCTGATCTTCCACCAGTCCCACTGGGTTATGAGAGTAAAAGGAAGAAAGACCTCGGTAGCGCAGTGGTTGAGAGCGGTGGTGCTCGAACGAGAGGTCGCGGGTTCGAATCCCGCCCAGGGATAAAAAAGTTTTCAATGTTTCCGGGTCATGGATGTGTATTAAATTTGTGTATATTTATAATAAAAATCTTAAATATGTGTATAGTATAAAAGTATTAAATATGTTTCCGTTATTTGGTACCTGTAGGCTGTAACACAAGTTCTTCGGATACTTAGCACAGGGCCAGATTGAGGTGGTGTGAAGCGTCCATAGATATTATTATTATTATATTACGCCGAATCACTAAACGTGTAACATCCTGCCGGGGAATATACATGAGACATGCTCATAAATGTAAACTTACGGTCAATTCACGTCGAGACGCGACGCGACAATGCTTGAAAATACTGTAATAACATGCAGCACTGCTTAACGCGATGCCGCGCGAAATATTGAATCATTGTAAAAAAAGTTTGTTTTGCTATCATAAAACAGAGCTCCATGTCTCGTCTTGTTGTGAACCGACCCTTATTGACAGGTTATTGTACCCATGTGATAAAGTTACAGGAAATAATTCGATCAGATTGTACAATCAACAAGTGTCCCTTATTTCCATAGCAATAAGGTTGACATGTGGTATAGACTATAGAGGAAAATGTATGTGATTCTTTAAATAGATTTTATTTGATTTGCAAACATATTGATTAACTTAGATATTTCATAAACATTATAATTTAGCCTAGCTAAGAATTTTACATTACTTTATTTGTTTTTAAAATTTTTCCCATACAATCAGTTTAAAAAAAAACCTCTTTCAGTGCTGGTACTTTCTCAGTAAACTCTATATACAATAATTTATATGGATCAATACAAACCCTAAAGTATTATCACTCATTAATAATATAGTCTGTATGGCACCAAACTTCGAAAAGTTCAACAGCCCAATGCAGGATTGCGCTAGTTGTACTGCTAGTATTACTTCTTTCAACTTATTTATAAATAAAGTGTAGTTAGTTTTTCTCAATAAAACTTATTTATTAACTCATTAAATGCCCTTTAGTTGGGGCTTGAAATGTTTTGCTACACATGGCTCAGGGCTGTTTTTGCGTGCTTAATGCATGTCAGGATCTGGATAATGTCATACTTTTTAGCCCACCAGCAAATGGGTTAAAATGGCTAATGTTTGTTCCTGACACCAAATATTTTGTGGGAGTGATATATACTTACTCAATAGCCTCAACATGTCTGCCACCTGGCCCCCATCTCTGCTCCTGCTCCGTCACATCATTCACAAAGTCAGGGTCTGTCTCCCAATCATCAGCCTCTTCTGGCTCTGGCATTTTTACGTTTGTTGTTGCTTTCCACATCTAATAATAATAAATCCATATTCTATACCAAATGTTTTATTTTTTATTTGTACATTAATATTTGTTACTGGAGTTATTTTATTGATACATGGTATATGGTTTAGTATAGTTAGTTTTCCTTCTTCCTATTATGGTCCCTTTTAGAGTAAAGGCCTGTTAATTCCTCCCACATCATCTTATCTGTGGTTATAGGTTTTCATATAATAATGGGTATATTCAAATAAATAATAGTTAATTAAATTTAAAAAGTATGCATTGGTTGTTAATGCAATATGTTATACAAAATTTAAAATTAATCAGATTTCTGGACATTGGTGAAAATTATGCTCAAAGATAATATTACATAAATAATATTATAGATACCTACATATTATTACAACCTAAGCTTATAAAAGTGTGTTAATAAAACAAAGTTTCGCTGATCTAAACTGGGCAAGATCTGGTCTTATGTCTCAATTTCATGTTCTGCATATTTTAAAAAGAATTAGGCTGTGGTTGCTAGCAAGCTTGTCAACAGATAATTATGAGTCATTTTTTTCAATAATGATACTCTCTGGAACTCCGAAGTTTTCTACTAAAAGTAACAAAACAATTTTTGGCTTACATATCAACAGGTAATTCTCTACTGTTGGTAACGTTATCATAGACTTTATCTAACTTTTAAGATAAAAACAAAATTTTGGGAGTGTCACCTACTGTAACTTAAATAAAATGTTTGTTGGTACCTACATTTATTTAATATTATAAATGACCAAGAGTATTAATACTCGTTTACGACATTATTAGTCATTCATTCACTCAAGAAAAGTTGTATACTTAATACCGCTTTCGAAATTACAAAAGAAAAATACACACCTTGTACGCCGGTTTTTATAAATTAAAAAGAAACTCTTCACTAACAAAAAATCACCGGAAACTTTTCTAATATGTTAAGTTATTGTTACATTGAAAGGAACATTGATATATTTAAATATTTATGTTGTTTTCGATAAAATTAATAAAAAATACCACTACGACGAATCATTCTATGCGTCAGCGTCAATTGTCACTGTCAATAATTGTCATTTGTCATCACTCATCCCACGTCAATGTCTTTTTTTTTTTTTTCTCTCTGTAATGGCATGCACTTTGTGCATAGCCAATGACAAACGGAGGAAAACGTCAATGTCATTATCCAGTAGGTATCTTTATCTTATTCTTTTTATAATTCAGAGTATCATTTTTATGCCATATAATATAATATGCGATTTATAGTTGTGACATTATAGTACCATGTTGCAATTATAAGGTAGGTAGTAGGATTCTTTATCTAAGGTAGTAACTAATACTTAATCTGTGATGTACCATCACAGATTATTCACAGATTAATAGTTATTTTAGTAGTAGAAGTCAGAAGATTAGTTTACGTAGTAACTAATACTTAATCTGTGGATTAGTTGGGATTTCGGAAGAAAGTGGGATAATTCGTTTTATATAGTGCCGTAAGACTTAACAAGGAATTTCACAAACATTAGCCGCAAGTCTATGAAATTCCGTGCCACGTTTCACAGCTTAGATTATAACGAGAAATAATTTAGTAGATAAACATAATATTTTATTAATCACCATAAAAAAGTTTAAGGTTACAGTCGATTTATTTATAACTTACAAAACTAAAATACAATAAATTAATTCTAAATATGTACACTTCGTTGAAAATATTTTAGAAGTTTTCTATGTCTATACGGAATACACAGTAAAACGAGCATATGGATCAAAGAGAATATAATCACTACGTTTTAATATGGATCATAAGATTGGCGTGTAAATAACGAACCTTACAAAAACAGAATAGACGTTGTATAGAACAAGCAGACATTGTATATTAATAATTATTGATATTGTATGCCTTATTTCTCTTTCGATAACGTTACGTATAGATCACTATAGTAATAAGTACGTACTTGTAGTTGTCAATAATTATTGCTGACTCCACAGTACGTCCACGACTTCAGTGTAAGACTGGCAATCATCGATCATGTCCATATAAAACGAAGATTGCCGAGGGCTATTTAATTAGCAACATGGTTTAAAGTACTGTAATTCATTATAAAAAATATATAGATTTTAATACACACGTAGGTACCTCCAATTAACAAAAAAAGATTTCTCATTACGATGGAGAATATTATGATAATTATTTTTAATTACTTACATACTTAGCTACTAACTCTGGAACTGCAAATAATAAATTAATTAATATGTTTTATGGTTATAGTAGAAAATTAGTTTATTAACTAATGTTGTTTAGGCAAAGTAATTTTTTTTTTTATATTGATAAATTAAGACAAAGGCATATTTTAGTTTTACAACCTTATTAGGTAGGCGTGGGTATAATAATTTGATGATTACATATGCAGGTACCTATGAAGTATTCCATGAGAGGATAATAAAAAAACGTTATCTATAGGTTATGTATAATCTTTACATATTAGGGACAGTTTATATAATATGACAATGGAGAATAATTAAAAGAATGCCTCCTACTCAAAATGTTACCTACTATGTATTAGAATTTGACAATTGACACTAGATCGACCAGATTTTGAGAATTAGACCGGGCCCTGATTACGTAACTCCGGTCGCTTTCCCGTCTCTCGAGATCAACTGCCATTGTGACGTTACATCTTTTAAAACACGATTTAAAAAGTTAAAACGTCAAAATTATGACATATTCATTTTTTAAATCGTCTTTTAAAAAGATGTAACGTCATAATGGCTGTTGATCTCGAGAGACGGGAAAGCGACCGGAGTTACGTAATCAGGGCCCAGAGTTATATATTCAGTGCTTTAAATCCGGCTTCTGTATTCCGGATATCAAAGTATCAGCTTAAGATACATGTTTAAGTATTTATTATTATGATTAGCTTTGGTTAGCTCCATTAAAATATAAATATATAATATTTACAGAAATTCATTTGCCTCATCCGAAATTACTTAATATTAACCTAAATTTGTCATTTGCCAAATTCACGAATAAAGTAACTTCTACATTATATGTGTCTAATATTTATTAAGTATGAATTGGTGTTCTATTCACTCTTCAACATTTCCATTGTACAACAATTCTGCCCTGGTAATTAATAATGCAGTAAGTCAGAAAAGGCGACTTAGATAAAATGACACATAAAACTTTTACAAAACCACCTCTTCTGACTTACTGCTCTATTAATTACTAGGGCAGAATTATTGTCTTTACATATCCAGAAATTGGGACTTCTATGATCATTACAATATAGAAAATAAAAAAAACACCTTCTAAATTTAAATTCGTAAATTAGATTTTCTTTTGTGCAGGGTAAAATCTTTAAACCCGTTTGAGCATTTTAGCTTATAAAATAATATTATAAATATAAATTATAGTTCAGGATCCGGTGCATCGATTGCGTAGCCACATTTTTGTAAAGCTACTTTGATTTCGCCGAAGACAGAGGCGTCCTCTATGGTCGCTGGGAGTTTGACTTGTTGTGAACGCGCCAGTTTTGCGATGGCGCCTCGTAATGCTTTGCCAGACCTAAGACGAGTAAGTAGTATTAATAGGTGAGTTGCTACAAAACATTGAAAGTGGCTAAATGTCATAATTTTTTAGCTTATTTTTTGGTATGTACGTAAATACATTAAATCGCCATATATTCTTTTTATTTAGCTTTTTATTTACCGTTTAGATAAAATATGAAGTACTCATAAGTACGTATACTTATAGCAAGATATCCACCGGCTACTCGCCGGTGGATGTCCAGCCTTAGCACAAAAATAATTGGTCGCTAAGCCTGAAAGTCTAGATTTCTAGAAAGTGTAAAAGAGAGACAAAGTTATGGAAGATCTTATGGTGTTAAGTATGATGCTTGTAAATAAAAATAAAAAGAATACCTGGTTCGTGGTATAGCTGGTACTGCCACCGCTTTCCGGAACGCAGCGATCGGGCCAATAAGGTGCCGAACCAGCGATATCAGCTCTTGGGTCACCATACTTTCGGCAACTATCTCCTCGTCTGTAAGTAAACATAAGACTTATAGGTACTTCGTCTGTAAGTAAACATAAGATTTATACTTTGTCTGTAAATAAACATGCTGTAAGTGAACTTAAGATTTACTCCTCGTTTGTAACTGAACACTAACAGGCGCGTAGGCGGTGGCGCTTCAGTTAAGATTCATGAATGAATGTATCGTTCGTCTCTGATAAATTTAACCTAAAGGTATAAGGTAAGGTAGGAAATTTTCTTATTCACTTATTGTGCACACTTCAAAAAATCAACAATTTCACAGGTATATTAAAGGATCATTCTCCAATACGTTTTATAACAACTAAACTATAATTAACATATTTAAACATCAATTAATGAAAAACCGTTACAGTAAAAATACGCTAGTTTGACACTGCCGAGCTCCGAAGCACTAGACCACGGAGGCGATAATTTAGAGTCATTATGTCAAATACATTTTGTTTTTTGTAAGCGATAATTAGCGATGGCATCTTGAATCAGTCCCCTGCAACACTTACCATCCTGCGGCGGGCGCATCACGTACAGACACAACGGCACGTCTCCTTTAGTGGCGTCAGGGGCTCCGACGACCACCGCGTCGGCGACTCTCGCGTGCTTCAGCACCACGTCCTCTATGGCCGCGGTGGAGAGGCGGTGGCCGGCTACGTTGATGACGTCATCAGCACGAGCCACCACCCATACGGCGCCTTCTGTGCTCAGCCAGCCAACGTCTTGCGTGTCGTAGAAGCCCTGGAAAGAGGTACAATAGTTTTATAAGATTAATGATTTTGTTAATGCACACCCTGGGAATTAGGTGTCCACTTTCGAGGCTACTTCTATTTATAAAGTACTAGCTGTTCCCGCGACTTGGTTCGCGTGGTTTTTGAGTAACTTAAACCGTTTATGCAGCGCACGCAACAAAAGTCCTCAAATGTTAATAATTTTCCCCGTTTTTGCAACATTTCTCTCTGGCGCTTCGCTCCTATTGGTCGCAGCGTAATGTTTTATAGCCTAAAGCCTTCCTCTATAAATAGACTATCCAACAAAAAAAGATTTTTTCAAATCGGATCAGTAGTTCCTGAGATTAGCGCGTTTAAACAAACAAACTCTTCCGCTTTATAATATTAGTATAGATACTTTTGTAAATTGTAATTTATGTTAAGTTATAACATTGTAAGTTAATTTTTTTTTTTTAAAGAACAATTTTCCCATCTTTTTGCTAAAAGCTAGAAGCGATTTTCTTACGCCGGTTCTTCTCGCCGGGTTACTCCCCGAATCGGTGGTAGGTCATCATGTAGGACAATTCTAAAAGTGTTAGTATCTAACCTATTTGGAAATAAAAGATTTTTCATTTTCATTTACTAGGGTATTCAATTAATTTTTTTTATTCAATTATTTATTGAATATATTACATAGGTGTGGTGGTAAAGTTTAAAATAGGCCCATACATTCTACCATGATATAGTGTGTAAATATAAATAAGTATACATATCTACCGTTAAATATACAAATATTAAAATGATAGAATACCTATCTAATTTTGAATTCAATCTAGGAGTGTTTTAAGCCTGAACTTTCCTAGTATTAAACTTAATTTACCTAGAATGTAAAATACAATAAGGATTACGAAACTTCGGCTCTGTCAACTTTAGAGTACCTACCTATACTATTACCATCGTTTATTGACTAACATTATACACAATTACTTAAAATAGGTAAGTACAGCAACCGTTTGTATGTTTAATGTATAATACGTACTTAAGTAGCTGGGTATTGCATGCAACCTAATTGTTAACTCTGATTTATTGTTGTGGAATGGTTAATAAATATATTTGAAATTTAAATGTCTACGACATAAGTATATATTTTCTGTGTCGTCAATCTTAGCATAATGCTAATGAGTGTACATCGAGGTGACAGATATGTCGCAGTCTTCTGATTGAATTTGTAGTTTCATTGAACGACTTGCGCGGAAATGTCGACATTTAATTGTTAGGGGTAACCATAAGTTCGCAACTTAAAAGGTCCTCAAAAATGAGGACATGACATGTCACACAAAATGGAAATGAAACTGAAAAGGAAAATATCAACTATGTACTATCTGTGCGAGCTGTTTGCTGCCTGATGGTGACTACTAGTGCCACTGCGGGAAAAATGAACTAAATTTCAATCACCTGACTGATTTTACGTCCGCTCTGTTTAAAGGGCTATGTTACAATCCGCTAACTAGTTGGACGTTGAGTAACGCTCAACGTTAGCCCTAGTCAATCAATGAAATGTCGTCATTCAATAAACGCGCCAGACATTTAATCAAATAGCAGATTCAACCAGATGACTGCGACAGATACACGGACAATAGAGTTTAAGGCCCGTATAAATAAAACAATCTCAAACCCAACCTCACCTTAAGAACCTATTTGACATATAAAAAAAAATTAAGAATTTTACTTATAAAAATGTTACATACCTACTTTAATTTTTTTCTTTCTTAAAACGTAAAAATAAAGATTATAAATATATACATTATACTTATTTTATTGTTTCCTGTAGTAATCTATAATATGAATATAACGGTATAAAAAGAAAATAAATTACAATGTAACATTAATAAAGTTGTTCACTTTTAAAGGTGAAACGAAACGTTGTTTCATCTATCAGATAGGCTCTTAAGGTGAGGTTGGGCTTGATATTGTTTTATTTATACGGGCCTAAGAAGGTTTCATTTTTACCCTTTGGGTCACCCTAGAATTTAGGGTTCCAAAAAGTATCGAGCCTCTCAGCAGAACTTACCGGGTAAGATTCAAAGTAGACCTTCTTGAATCGGTGATCAGACCGCCAAAGGGTGGAGGCGAAGCCCGGGGGCAGCGGATGTTTCACCACCAGCCGGCCCACCTCACCCCGCGGGCATTCCGACCCGTCCTCTCTTATCGCGCGCACTGGAATTAAATATGTTAGCTGTAAATACAGATCTAGTATAATCGCCTCCGTGGTCTAGTGGTTCAGAGCTTCGCTCTTGACTCGGAGGTCGTGGGTTCGATTCCCGCGTTGGAACAACAAATAATATTGTTTTCAAGTTTGGTTAGGACAATGCAGGCTGATTACCTGATTGTCTGACAAGAAAGATGATCCATGCGTCGGATGGGATCGGATGTAAAAAGTCAGTCCTGCGCCCGATCTCTCGCTAGTCGTGTCGGTTTACCGCCCCACTGGGTTATGAGAGTGCTTCTGTGTATTGCGCACACACTTGGGCACTATAAAATAACTCCTGCGTAGCTGGCCTGGTTTCAATGAAATCGGCTACCGACATCGAAATCGGTGAGGGGAGCTATTATTCTAGTATTTAAATGGTCTTGTGGCTTTACTAGTAGCGCCACAATCCTACATGGCGCTATCGAAATCCGGCGCTATAAATATGTCGCAGTCATCTGATTGAATCAGCTATTTGATTAAATGTCTAGCGGGTTTATTGAATGACGACATTTAATTGATTGACTAGGTATAACGTTAATTGAACAAGCGTCACTGAACGTCCAACTAGTTAGCGGACAAAGCCCTTTTAACAGAGCGAACGTAAAATAAGTCGGGTTATTGAAATTTTGTTAATTTTTCCCGCACTGTCGCTAGTAGTCACCAAAACAAATATAGCGGCAAACAGCTGGAACAGATAGTACCTACATAGTTGATATTTTCATTTTCATTTGGTGTGACATGTCATGTACTCATTTTGAGGACCTTTTGAGTTGCGAACTTATGGTCAAACCTACCCCTACCACTCTGCTAAAGGACGTTCAGTCAAGACGTTGAACGTTACATTGAACAACTTGGCAAAGTCCTTTAGTCATTCAATTAAATGACGTCATTTCATAAACGCGCTAGTCGTTCGATTAAACTGCTGATTCAATTAGATGACTGCGACATAATATACAACATGTGAAAACTAGTATAGTGGGCTTCGGCCTGACCGAGTAAACCGCCTCGTGAGGTCGGAGATCTCCCTTTCAGGCTTCCACTGTTCCCACATTTTAATATGTGCATAATCCTTCTGTTCACCTTCACATGTCTTTCGTGAGGCGACATTGCGGATTATTTGGTCGTTGATTAACGCCCTTTTCCCTATTCTTTGTCTTTAAACCATGGGGATTCTTACAGTCGTAGCCTGGCACGGGGTAGCCGGTGGAATGGGGCCGCACCCCTTTCACTCCGTACCCCAGACAGGCAGACGTAATGGGGGAGCCGCTCTCCGTCTGCCACCAGTGGTTCAGGATGGGCACGCCGAAGATACGCTCCGCCCAGTGCTGGAACAAATAATGATGATGAATTATTATTTATTTTTATTAGCTTACCAGCTGACGCGTGCACACTTCGTTGAGCACACGAACCGTTAAAACCTTTCATGGACTTCCACGAATATTTCAAGACCAAAAATAGCCAAAACGGCTGAACCGTTCTCGAGTTTTAGCGAGACTAACGAACAGCAATTAATTTTTATAACGGGTGTTAAAAGAGCAGTCACTATAACTTTGGGATATGATTATACTACCTTTTCTTATTCTAGAAATGTATTTTTTTTAATTTTATTTTAACAAAAATTAAAAAAAAAATTTTTTTTTGCTTTATTGTTATTTTTACGACCAATAAGAAATAGTGAAAAGTGAAAAAATTTTTTATTAGTTTTTAACAAAAAAAAAATCCAAAATGGGGAAAGGTATCTCAAATCGTATCTCAAAGTTATAGTGACTGCTCTTTTTACACACTGTATATAAAAAGAAGAAGAAGATAGGTACTACTGTGATTTGACAGGCGTGATCTAGACAGACTGGCATTCTGGGGTCCAGACTCCAACCCCAATCAGACGAACCCCAGACTAAAGCCAACGCAGAAATTAAACTCACAGCCTCCGAAGTCGAGAGCTAACCAAACCACAGGAGTCTGGACCACGGATGTACTGTGCAATATCTCTACTCACCCTGGTCTCCTGGTCGCAATGCTCGCCGGCCATGAAGATGGTCTTGAGGGAACCATGGCAGTAGCGACGCGCGAACTTTCCCGCGGAGTCCGCTCGCTTCAGCACGCGGATGGCGGTAGGGATCGTGAAGAGAGCGTTGACGCGGTGCTGCTCGATTATTCTGCCAATCAATCATTCAACAGCTTATAGCAATAATGTATAGTCCAAAACACTAAATCTCTCGACCTAACATTCTGTCATCACAGTTATGAACATTTCTATGATATATAATTATTAGGTCATTATGAAATATAGAGTGATTCCAGTTCATAGAATCTGGGAAAAACGCTTTGATAAGGTCCACTTGCGTCTGGGTTCAATGAATAATCTTACCATTTGGTAAGGATTTGCAAAGTATTTACCCACGCCTGTTAGGTCCTTTGGAGGTTCCTTCCTAATGCTGTTTACGTTCATAAGACTCTTATTGTATCGTGTGGACTCCAAGTTTACGACTTTTGAATCTCGATTTTATTTGGTAAAAGTTTTGAATGTCCAGTTTGAAGTTGAAAATTAAATATGCACTTTGTATGAACAGACTTTGAAGTCCTATAAAGAATAATCACCTATAATACTGTCCGGGATCCGGCGTCCTGTCAGGTTTCCCCTCGTAAAGCACCGACGTGACTCCAGCCAGCAGCGGGCCGTAGCAGATGTAGGAGTGCCCCACCACCCAGCCCAGATCCGAAGCCGCCCACCACACACCCCCCTTTTTCAGGCCGTATACCGCGTTCATGGACCAACATAGGGTCACCGCTTGGTTGACCGGTCGCTGGATGCCTTTGGGGTCGGCGGTTGTACCTGAAGAAAAGTAGTTTTAGATGTAGGTGGGTAATAAATAAATCTTCTCTTCTGCTTATATATAAAAATGGATTGCTGTTCGTTAGTCTCGCTAAATCTCGAGAATGGCTGAACCGATTTGGCTATTTTTGGTATTGAAATATTCGTGGGAATCCAGGGAAGGTTAAAACGGTTTGTATGCTCAACGCAGTGGGCCGGGTCAGCTAGTCTTTTATATGAAAAAAAATATTGCTGTTTGTTAGTCTCGCTAAAACTCGAGACCGGCAGAACCGATTCGGCTATTTTTAGTCTTGAAATATTCATGGAAGACCAGGGAAGGTGTAAACGGTTTCTATGCTCAAAAAAGTGGGCACGGGTCACCTAGTTATAAATAAACTTCTTGAAATGCCCAACAGAAGGACAGAAGTAGTAACATAATACGACTAGCGCGGTAAGAGTGGGAGAGCATGAGCCTACCTACCGCTGCCGTATGCGTATGAGAAAGAGAAGCCAGACAGACTGGTTCCGTAACACCCTCTTTTAACAAATGACACGACAAACTCTATGAGCCCCTCTATCGCGACAACTCAACCGCCGCTAGTTCAAGCTACCGCGCGCGAGCTACCTCACTGGTCAGAGAGTGAGGAAGGGGTCGGAGCACTCCCCACGCAGGACCCGAGTCCCGTACCCGATCTATATCTAATAATAGCATTCCATCGTAGCAATCCCCAAGGGGGGGCAGAACCCCCCCACTTTCTCCTCTCCCTAAGCAACTAGCCACATGGCTAGTTATAGTCCGACGACGACATACCAAATCGCGATCATTTAGCGTAGCTTATGTCAAATCCCATACATTTTGTTATCGAACTTTGTAAGCGATAATTAGCGATGTCGCTCAGCGAGCTATGGAGAGGGCAATGCTCGGTATTTCTCTACGTGATCGAATCAGAAATGAGGAGATCCGTAGAAGAACTAAGGTTGCTGACATTGCCCGTAGGATCAGTCAGCTGAAGTGGCAATGGGCCGGCCACATAGCACGAAGATTAGACGGTCGATGGAGCAAAAAGATCCTACTGCCAGATGGACCGACGACCTGGTGAAAACTGTCGGGTCACGTTGGATGCAGGTGGCAATGGACCGGTCGCACTGGAAATGTATTGGAGAGGCCTATGTCCAGCAGTGGACAGTAAAAGGCTGAAACGACGAATTAGCGATGGCATCTTGAGTAGGCCCCCTGGTGTCGTAACGCATTACGTAACGGAGCCGTCCACCCTCCTATAAGAAGTTATGACTTCAATAATAATAAGACGCTATGGAAGCTTTCAGACCACGTCTGATGATGATCAACAAAGAGAGTGTACTATTTTGGATTGCGCACAATTTTGGGCACTTGCGTAGTTCATCAGTTCCACTGGCTTACGAAAGTTAAGGACGACAGAATGCTCTTGTGGATTGCGTAGATACTTTTGCACTTAGTAGGTACTTATTAAATAATTCCAGCATAGCTGGTGGTGTCAATGAAACCGAACGTCGCCGAAATCAATGAGTAGTAATGTTACTTTGTTGCATGACTTGTTTTGAATTTAAATTTTAAATGATTAACAATGAAAATATAAAACTTGCACATATTTTAAAGGCAATTAATTGAGTATCTAACTATGACGTAAATAGATAATTGACAAGTAAAATAATTAATTTCATTTAATAGAATGTAAATTTTTAATAAATATAATTAAAGAGGAGTATACATTAGAATGTTGATATGAAACTATTATTATTTAATAGGTAGGTACTAGCCTTTACCCGCGGCTTTGCCCGCGTGGAAATATGTTTGTGGCAAAAACTTCTTTTTCCAAATAATTTTACAGGTATACCTAGTATTATAAGTGTAGGTAATAATAATGGTACAGTTGGTGTTGACATTTTGTTTGAGTTTTACATACCTATTCTACTATATAGTGTGCAAATATTGTCAGTTATTACATAATTTATAAGCTTTTTTAGTTTACAATATTTACTAGACTGCTTCAATTACTTATATGCACTATAGATTGATTAATAAATTAAATAATATTCTATTGCCAAGATTATAATAATGTCAATACAAAACAAACACCAATAGAGAATAATGCTTATCATTAATACCGTATCATTGTTAATATATACATTTTACCTTCCAATAAAATGTGTATTATGTTCCTTAACGTCCAAAGTCCTTTATGAGAGTACATCGCTTGCTACCGATTGCAGTCCATAGATGTCGTACCGTACCGTTACCGCTCCCAGCGCCACCTTCCGTTAAATCTGTGAACTAAGTGAAAGCCACAAGCCGCCATCTTTGATATATCAGATCATTGTAAGTGTCTCATAATGATGAGGATGGACACCAGGAAGCCCTTATTAGGACTTTGGACGTTAAGGAACATAATACACATTTTATTGGAAGGTAAAATGTATATATTATGGTTCCGTTTGACGTCCAAAGTCCTTTATGAGAGACGTGTTTGTTATCTTCTGGTGGCTTGTGAATAATGCAACAATGTGATAAAGTTTTAAAGTAATAAAAGAATCACAATTACACCTATCAAGTATTACTGTGTGTCAAGAGACTGGTCGAGTATTTAATTCTTTATTTAAGAATATATTTTTGTTCACGTAATCCGACATCACAATAATTACTACTGATGTAAGTTTCCAGGCGTAGCGTAAAAAAAAATATATATATAGCTTTATGACATAATACGTATTTTGAGAGGAAAACTGTAAAAGTACCTGAGGCGTTCACCAAGATAGAAATATTGCACCGCCAGTGTGGATTAGTTTACATTCCAAGCAACTGGGGTATCACAAAATTTTAGAACCATCGACTCCGCTACTAGTAAGAGTTGAATGCAATTAAAAACGTCTTGCAAAGTTAAAAAGTTAGTTACTATTCGATGCCATCGTGTGACACTTTTGGTTCTATGAATAAAATATATTACCTGGATGGTACAAGTACTATACGCTATGTAATAGTGTAATAGAACATCTCTGCAAATCTAGACTTATTCCTGAGAATTAAAGATAAATAAGTTATAATATTACCGACTATGTCGCCTTTGATCCTTTCCAGGACTGTGGAAATCGTCGCAAAGATCTTGCTAGGTGACCGACCGGCAATTAGGGAACAGATGTCCATAAGCTGCATCACGTCTTCAGTGTCTTACATTTGACAGGAACTTCGTAGTTGCGATTAGTGTTCCATACACTTTTACTGAAGCTGTAGCGTGCCAGCGTTAGGCAAGCAACCTTCCCGATTGGGGTGATGAAGGTTGCAAAGTTGATAAACCCTATGAGGCGAGACCTGCATGAGGGACCAACCGCCAGCTGCACAGGAAACTCCATAAACTCTAGCACATATACAGTATCTATTTTTTGAATAAAACTTTATTAAAGTGTCATGGTGAGTGTACCGAGCTTTATGTAGCCTTTGAAGCTGTAATGTGCGAGCTTTCGACCCTTAAGTCTAGGACTGATTTTGACCCAAAGTCGACTACAGACAAGAGACCATGAGTTCTAGTACGTCTGGAATATCTTGGTTTTCAATAAATACAACATATTTGGATGTGCGTCTGTATCTGCGTTATAAAACTTTTGTCTTCGTATCATCGACAGGAACCTCGTCTTAGAATGTATGCCATTATAAAGCTCGTGTATACCATCAATAGAAACCTTATATTAGGATGTGTGCCATCATATAAACATCTTGTTTGCGTATCATCAATACCTGTATTAGTATTAGAACGTGTGCTATTATAAACATATTGTTTGTGTATCATCAATCTTTGTATTTGAATATGTGGTATTATAATGTATTATAATGTACCTATGCCATTATAAACCTCTTGAATTTATATAATTGACAGGAAATTTGTATTAGGATGTATGCCTGCTCTTGACTTTATATCATCGTTAAGAAATCTGTATTATGATGTGTGCCATTATAAAACTTTAGACTTTGTATATTGGACATAGGTAAAGAACGCGTCGACAATGACTCGAAGGCCAAAGTGGACATAATATTAATATTATACTCTGTAAAGCTGAATCCGTTTGTGCGACAAACAGACCACTGCCCCGATTTTCATAGGACCTGGTATACGTAAAGTAAATAGGCGCAAATGTTTGGCGTTTTAGCCAACAGCAATCCTGCTATACCCGGAGGTAAATAGTTTCGACACTGATATTATAGTCCCAAGAGGAGTAAGACCTGCTTGAACAATCAGCTATTAGTCAATGTATTGTAATGAACTTGTACTGTCCTTATTGACTTTCGACAGGGAATTTGTATAGGTTTTGTGTCCCTTAAATATTACTCTTGCAGTGTAAGTGCGCGGCTATACGACCTGTCCCAGCGGGATGAAGGTTAGGAAGCTAATTTTTTAGTTTCGAAGCTTATATTATAGCCCAAAATCCCAAGAGGTAGAAGACCTGCTTGAACTGTCAGCTTTTAGTCAATATATTGTAATGAATTTGTACTGTACTTATTGACTTTCGACAGGGAATTTGAGTATAGGTTTTGTGTCCCTTAAATATTACTTTTGCAATGAGAGTGCGCAACTATACGACCTGTCCCAGCTGATATTATAGTCCTAACTTCCAAGAGGTAGAAGACCAGCTTAAACTGTCAGCTGTTAGTTAATGTATTGTAATAACCCTTCTGTACTTACTGACTTTTTGAACAGGGAATTTGTATAGCGTATTGTATACCATAAATATTGACTTTGCAGTTTGACTGCGAGGTGATACGAGCTTTCCCCGCGCGGAAGATTTAGGTTAAGATGCTAATTTATAGCATGAACTACTGCAGTTGGTATTATGTAATAGCCAACAATTATTTATAAATTTTAATGTCCTCGGTAATCTGACATTTATAGTTCAAAACCATCCAAAGTTTAGAACCTTTAGAATTGTTGAAGCCTGATTCTTGGTTCAATGTACTGTACTAGAAGGGCATGTATTTCATCATCTCGATCGATATTTATATAGCAAGCATACCAACAGTCTGTGTTATATATTTAATGGTAATAGTATTTTAGCCACAACTACAAAATGAACGAGATTTGCAAATCTAATGACTTTGATTAATATCGCGAGGGCGTCGACTGTACAATGGATTTCTACCACTTTATTGATAATATTCGTGATGGCGTCAACTGCACATAGTTTAAATTCATAACAATACCTCTTTTAAAAAAATTATAATTTATGTTAGGTTACCGACTGTACATTTTATTCGATCACTTGTCTCAGTTTGAAATCATTCTATTAAAGTCATATTAAAATCAGTAAAGTTTTGATCTCTTATATATTATGTGGTCATATTATATAATATGTATATTATATCCCCCCCCCCCTTCTTTTTTAAGGAGTGAGGATGCCTCGCAAATCGCATACCCACGATTTATTTATTAATGATGGTTCCAGAGAACTGTGTGTTCGTAACCTGAATGTATGTTATCCAGTCCGCCTACTTTTTATCTTGGCTTGTCAAGGATTAGATATCTGCGTCTGCATAAACATGAATTTTCTAAGCTATATTATATAGGCTTAGGGTATGTTTATTAAGAATATTTTCAGCCGTCTACTGTTAGAACCGAACAGTCAAGACGTTTAACGTACCTATAGAAGGTCTGGAAAAATTGTAGGTACTTCCAGCGCAAACATCGATCTATTTCGTTCAGAAATGCTATGAGTGAAAACATCGATCTATTTGGATCACAAATGTTACAAGTGTAAACATCGATCTATTTCGTTCAGAAATGTTATGAGTGAAAACATCGATCTATTTGAATCGGAAATGTTATGAGTGTAAACATCGATCTATTTGGATCAGAAATGTTATCAGTGTAAACATCGATCTATTTTGATCAGAAATGTTATAAGTATAATGTATTTTTAACTAAATATCTGCAGAACTGTACGTATTGGCTCAATTAGCAATAGAAAAGAGCTGAACAACTTCGCAAAAAATATTTTACTACCCTCCGCGAAGTAAACGTAAATGATGTAACGGATGGAAAATTCGATTTAGTAATGAAATATTTGTTAATACATTTACATAGCCATTTGAAATGTAAAAGACAGCGGTTTATTGTATGAATACGTTTACATTTTAGGTAATACGTCTCCGTTCCAAAAATGGCGGTAGTCGTAAAAGTTTAAAAATAGCATTTTTTGTTAATTAATTACTTTTATACTATTCGGATATCACGCTATGATAAACAGGTCACCGAATTAGGCACGATCTCAAGAAATAGATCATTAGTACCCGCCGCATAATCGTGAAAAATTATCATGTCACTCACCAAATGCGGCTGCAAACCTTTGCTTCGATCCTAATTTCAAACGGCGAAGAGATTTTCTGCTCCATCTTCTAAAGTAACCGCCAATAACGAGTTCAAAACGACGAACTTTTCACCGCGATATCCCGATCGCGTGATTTACGTCTACCCGATACGCGGTAAAAAACTGTATAATGAACTCTATTGACGATCAGTAACGGTTTTACGACTTTATAAAACTCAAAAATTTGTTTTAAATAGATTTTAAAATTAAAAGTTAAGTTAAATTTATAACTTAAATAAGTAAGTTTTTAGCGACTGCATGGTTGCAAAAACGACGCAACAATGATCTGATATATCAAAGATGGCGGCTTGTGGCTTTCACTTAGTTCACAGATTTAACGGAAGGTGGCGCTGGGAGCGGTAACGGTACGGTACGACATCTATGGACTGCAATCGGTAGCAAGCGATGTACTCTCATAAAGGACTTTGGACGTCAAACGGAACCATAATATCTTTTTCATTTAAAATGTAGTTAGTAAGTTCTATTTAACGTAATAGGCAAAAGACATGACGGACTTTTCTGTAGGCACATATTACTACAAAAACTTGTGTACCACTATGCATAATAATGCATGACAGATCATGGTAGGCGCGGTGACGCCGGCGTGATAATAATCGTTGTCTGCAAATGTTAGTACAACGACACCACGAGATCTTCGGCGCATATGATACAATAGACGGTCATTTAGGATGCTGGTAGTAGGAATTTTCAGCCTTTTCATACACAAAAAAAGCCACTAAAACCGATCGACGCGCCGAGTTGGATCGTCGGCGTCGGCGCCGTCCGAAATCGGCGCCGGCGCGGCGCCATGTCTACGTCTAGCTGATTACCTAATAGTACCTATTACATAGATACTCAGAAAAGAATAATGAATACCAAATCCAATATTAATTAATTAATTTTGAAAATATATTCAATGTACAGAATTTACCTCTCTACAGTACTGTTTAATTATAACTATAGATACACAATTAAGATAATGTATAATTAAAGCGAAAAATGCATTTGAAACGCAGTATTCATATAATTAATAATTATTTTACATATTAACACGATTTATTTAAAGTTTTGACGTCATTGTAGATTATTTTGGAAAAACTTTCAAGATTTTTAATAATTATTAACACTAAGGAATATTAAACTAGGTACAGGGATAACTCTGCCGTCCTTACGAAGAGTGAATAAGTTGAGTTTTTGGGCAAATTGAGTTAGGACCATATCAGTAATGAGGAAAAGAAGCTATATGTTTCCTTCAAACATGGTCTGACAAAGCTAATGCAAAGTATATTACGCCTTTACCAGTGCCGGATTAAGCAGGCGCGGGGCCCGTAGCAAATTCTATGACCTGCATATAAGGCAAATATTTTGTAGAGCTGATAATCACACCTACTGAATTTCTACGCATCTATACGAGCAACTTTTTGTAGAACTTATGCGTTTACGGTATGAAATTATTTAAGGAAATAGTCGAGTACCGAGTGTCAAACGTGGATTGTCTTAGAATGATAAGTAGTAACGTTACACGTAAAATAATCCGCTCAGGCAAAGATAGGTTTAAATATGCATAGCAATTGCTACTCTTGCTACGTGGTTAATCCGGCACTGGCCTTTACATTAAAAATCTTATACCTGAAGTATACAAGATGTACAATGCCTCATTCGCCTCCGTGGACACGCAGGGCACAGGCTCAGCATCCAGCGCCTCGTCCCAGCAGATGTCCCGCCCCGCCTCCAGCGTGCACTCCAGCACGCGGCGCCGCTGGAAGATGATGCAGTTCTTCGGCTGGTGGGAGCTCTGGCAGAGCGCCTCGTCGAGGATGTCTTTATATCTGTAAGCATTGCAAAAGTAAGTATCGGCTTCCTCTGCCTAAATATAAACGTCTAATAAATCCATTAACGCCGGGTGCATGCACAAAAAAGCATTGTACGGTGTCTCATATCACACCGTATCATTTTACTTCATATATTCAGTACGCGTTCGTATGTAATACAGCAGACTTCGCGCGTGCTCCCCAGCACCTTTATATCAAACAAACATATTATGTGAGAAAGCTAATAAAATTAATTAATCGGAAAAACATCGCACTTATTCACTAAACCCCCACATAGTTTGGTCCTTTGAGCCGGATTGAACCAGTGACCTGGATTTGTTAGCCAAACATCGCATTTATTATCCAAACCCCCACAAGCATGACTCATTGTCCCGTTACGATCGGAGCGAGATCGCTGCACGAGCGAGCGAAAGGCAAATAGAGTTTATCGTCATACTCATCAGTGTTTTGTTGTGACGTCACGTTGAACTATAGTCCGACTTTACAGACAGCATTTTTTTACTAAATACCTGGACTATTATCATGAAAATATTTATAGCTCTTTTATTAAAATCGGATCAGTAATTAAGGAGCATGATGTCACACCACACCAACCTGGGCCCTGATTACATAACTACGGTCGCTTTCCCGTTTCTCGAGATCAACTGTCATTGCGACGTTAAACTTTTTGAAACACGATTTAAAAAGTTGAAATGTCATAATTTGGACGTTTTAACTTTTTAAATCGTGTTTTAAAAATTAACGTCACATTGACAACTGATTTCGAGTAACGGGAACGCGACCGAAGTTAGGTAATCAGCAGGAATACTCCCGACACATTCGAGAATCAAATCAGTTCGATCTCAACAGCTTTTGGAGTTTTATTTTTAGATTGCTTTAAAACTAACCAGGATAAAGAAAATCGTCAGATCGTAACTTTTTGTACTCCTGACCATATCAATCGACTGTAAATCAAAATAAAGAAACGTCAATTTATTCGGGAGTACGCGGCAAGATCCAATCTCAATCAAAATCGAATCAGTTTGGAGAGTAAGGCCCCAGGGCACTAGCGGAATACAGCGACCAGCTTTTGCCCGCGGCTCCGCCCGCGTTACATAGTATCCCTTTTACACAGGGGAACACTGTACTTTCCTTTAGTTATTGGGGCAAATACCTGACAATTTTGTTGGGCTCCACGCCGCAGCTGGCTGCGATGATGACGGTGGGCTCTGCATGCTCGATCCTCGTCCTCAGCTCTCGGGCAGCGAAGCCTTTATCATAAACAAAATTCATAATTTAAGTAAACCCGCAAATGAAGCAAGCTGACGTTGATGTGGAAATAGTAGAAGCGCCAAAGTGTGATCTCCAACTAAACACCAAAGAACTCTCGATCACGTCAGCTATGAAACAAAACATATAAAATAGTTTCATCCGTTTTCAACGTGAAAGGTACGATGCTACAATCAGACACTCCAGCCATTCTATCGGAAAGATCGGTGCAGTACTCTATCAACGCCAAGTCAACAAATCAGTGTTCAAATCTCTTCTCAAGTTTAAATTTGATAACTGACAACTTAAACTCAGATTGATTGATTTAATGGTTGATTTGCCTTTGCTCTAGCTACTTTTATATTAAGGATCTCTCCATTGGTGAAAATAGCATGAGGATCGGTGCAGCATTCTTCAAGTTTATCGCGATCTCCTACCTCCTCAAAGGTTGATTCACCAAAGACACCGATTAGTTGACATACGATTTAAATGAACCTTCTCCGTGGATTTTTTCCAGCCTTGTAGGTGCGAGCGTAATGTAATTATAAAATATTTGTCCCTTCCTTTCTCTCGGACAATGTTCCACCAATCAGCATTATTATTCAATTAATCAGCAAATGTGTGATTGTTAATTTGAATGCCATGTTAGTTGATCACACATTAGCGTTCCAGAAACCAGTAGGTAAGACTTTGTTTTTTAATATATAACAATAAGTAACATTATGCAACTCGCCTCCAAACACGACGGAGTGTATGGCGCCGATCCTGTTGGTGGCCAGCATCGCCACCACGGCCTCGGGGATGAGTGGCATGTAGATCACCACCCGGCAGCCGCGCGTCACGCCGAGGGACGCCAGCTTGCCTGCCAGCCGAGATACCTGGGGACATTTAGTTGGATTACTATTAATGTCTATGGACGCACACCACGTCAATCTGGCAACGTGCTAAGTATCCGAAGAACTTGTGTTACAAGTACCAGACAACGGAAATGTATTCAATAATATTTAAGATTTTTATTATATTATGCACAAAATTAATACACATCCATGACCAGGAATATTGAAAACTTTTTGTTCCTTCGGCGGGGTTCGAACCCGCGACCTCTTGCTCGAGCACTAACGCGCTCAACCACTGCGCGGCGGAGGTCGTCAGATATCGCTAATTGCAAAAGGTTTGTGATTTGTGAATACCTCATACTACAAGCGTTGTATTAGAAATACTTTTTTTATTTATTAGGACATTGGTAAGTGCAAATGTATTATATAGATGGCAACCTCACAGGACCATGCGTTATACAAAGAAATACATTTTTTTATTGCATATCTACATCGGCAAAGAACAACCAAACAGGCGTGGCTGTGTCATGGACATTACCGTCTGCTGAACGTGAATACGGTCCTTACGTCTTCTTCAATTATTTAACTATCCCGTACTCATTAGTGAAATTGGGGACGATAGATGTACCTTCTCCAGCACTAAGAACCCTTCGACACCTCCATGACACTCGTGCTTGTTCAGCCAAGAACTACAAGTTAGGATGCCCGATAATCGGTGACCGACTTTTTGTTGGTGAAGAAAAGAAGCACGTAAATCGGATCATAAATCACTGACCTTAAAAAAACTGATCAATTTCACCTTCACCTTTTTTTATGACGTTGGTTGAAAATAGAACATACGGATTGCAATTACAGTGCATCATAGAAAAAGTCTGTCACAAAATCGGTCATGTTTATATAGTGGAACAATCTGCGATTGAATCGGCGGAAAGACTTACAAAAAGTAGCGGCGGCTAGCGATAATCGGCCGACGTTTTGTAGGTGAATAATAGAACGAACTACTTGCAATAGTGCAACGCACTCGTCATATAAAAAGTTGGTGAGATATAATATAGAGGAATAGAGCCCGATTATCGGTCGGATGTGATGATGATGATGATGACAATTCTGAAAGTGTCAGTAACTAACCGATTTGGAAATAAAAGATTTTTCATTTTTCATGATGGTGAAGTGTATTAGCAGTAAGGAATGCAATCCCGACTCGAGATTGCAAATTCGAGATCCAGCGGGATAAGAAATATCTGAGGGATCCCGGAATTTTCGGGATCTCGTCTAATTTAAAAGAATGTTAAATTCAGATGACTGAAATAGCTAATAACTGCTTGTTTGCGATAGTGAGGTTAGCTAAAATAACATAATATTATATACTAGCTGTGCCCGCGACTTCGTACGCGTGGAAAAGTGATTTAGGACACTTTAGTATTTTTAAATATAATTTTAGTTTATTGGCGCTGACAACTTTCGCCAATAGGTACTTCCCAGTGTATCCCAGTGTTGATCCCGATCCAGCAAGTCACGTACCCGGCAAGCCTCTTGGTATGCAGGGTATAATAATAACATAGTACCATCCATTCGGAGCTCGGCAAAAGAAGTAGGCCTTCGAACAATATGTAGAAGTCAGCAAAGGTATTCGAAGTTAGGATAATATTATTCGAATGCACCGTATAGACCCAGCCAATTTTTCACGTTAATTTAGTAAAGTATTTAACTTCGATGTCCGTCTGTCTGTCTGTCTGGTTGTCAAAACTTTAACACGTGTAGGTATCAAGCTAACAATCCTATTAAATACTCAGGATCTTCTGTCCCTTCTGGCTTTGAAAAAAACAGACTCCTTAGCCACATCTACCCAAAGATTCAGCCGCTTATGTCGCTAATTTTCGACACTCCAAAGGGAACCAAAACCTAAATTTGATATGATGCTTCATATCAAATTTAGGTTTTGTAGTGTCTCGTCTTAATAGTGCCGACATAGGATAAATTGCGAAACCATAAAATTATTTTTAATTTTTTTGAACTTAGTACCGTTTTTGTCATTAATATTTTGAGATATTTAATTGAAACCTAATATATTATATTGCAATTATTAAGGTATTTAAAACGAAACTCTCGGTTAGACATGGGCGCAGCGGCACGCCCCGTCGAGGATCCAGCAGGCTTACTCTCGACACAACCGAAAATCGAATCAGTTCGATCTCAACGGATTTGGTAGATTACTTTGGAACTTATTAGAATAAAGAAAACCCTTGGAACGTAACTTTTTGTACACCCGAAGATATCAATCGACATAGAACAAAAATAAACAAACGTCAATTTATTCGGGAGTATGCGGCACGATCGAATCTGAATCAAAATCGAATCAGTTTGGAGAGTTAGGCCCCAGCTAGGCGCGCCGATCGGTTTTAGTAGCGTTTTTTTATTAACCTACCCTAAGTATAACAATAATATAAATAAATTAAATTTAGTTTTAATGAAAATATAAAATAAAAAAATATTAAATTTGAATGTTTGCAGCGCGGTTCCTGCCGCGCTTCATACAAACGTCCAGCATTTTTTTTTTTTTTCATAAGTTTTTTATTTATGAACCGATTGAGATGAAATAAATGTTAAGTCAAGATTACTACAAATATGATTGAACCACATCTAAATCGGATAAGCCGTTTCTGAGATTAGCGTGCACTAATGCACCGACAAACAGACAGAAATAAAAATAAATATTGTTTTGGGTACTATTGCATATTTATTTAGCACATTTTAATATTATTTTTTACCCAGCAGTCAGCAGCAGTCTACACTACACCAGCCCGGCTCGGACGTAAGACGTCACCCAGCAGCCTGCATTACGCGGCGCCCGGTCGAATCACGGCGAAACGATTTTAATTTTGCTATATTTCCTAAACTACTCATTATATTTGCATGGTATAAAGGGCAAATATTTATAGTCTTCATGGAATGCTTAAGCCAACTAACGTATTAAAAATGATAAGGATTAATACCGTGATGGTATAAATAGCTTTCCAAAAACCGCTTAATTGCCGTACCAAATGATAATTTATTTCAATTTGTGAAGCAAGTTCAAAAATACAATTTTTATATTATTATGACACTGTGAAAACACTGTTTTCCCAGAAAAAAAATCCTGATAGTTAGGTACTTATTTGATGTTCTAATCTACTTTAGTGCCACGTTCTATTGCTTCGCGTCACTGTGTAAGCGATCCCCCCGCGCCCGCCGCACGAACCGTTCGACCGCAGGCCGCGCGCGCGAAATTCATCCGACTTGCTTCAAATTTATCATCACTGCTCGGCTCCTATGTATCGTAGCGTTATGTTATATAGCCTATAACCTGCCCAGGAATATGGGCTACAATCGTACCAAGTTTGGTTAAAATCCCTTCAGTAGTTTTTGTTCCCATCGTGCACATACATACAGACAGACAGACAGACAGACAGACAGACAGACAAAAATTTTACTAATTGCATTTTTGGCATCAGTATCGATCGCCAATCATCCTCCAATATGTATTTTGAAAAAATATTCAATGTACAGAATTGACCTCTCTACAGTTTTATTATAAGTATATAGATAACTCGAAAGAAAATAGAGACCTTTATTCTTTAATCTTACCAACTAAATAATTATCAGGCTTTAAGGAATTTAACATAGATAAATTAGGTAATCAAAACAATAAGCATATTTCAAGGGAATTAGGACGTGTGTAGCGTCGCTGACCACTGCCGACCAATCCCGGCAATCTCGAACGGGATCTCGTCATATGAGGCGTCGGGATTGATACCGAAATATTACACGAGATCTCGCGAGATCGGGATCCCGCGGGATCGGGATTGCATTCCCTAATTAGCAGCTGGCACCAATCTAGGCTACACTTTAATGTTAAATTAGAGCCCATTCATAAGTTTACGTTGTTCATACACAATGCAAGTATCTTTATGTATTTAACATTGTTATAAAACACTTTGAACTCTGAAAACAAACGGAACGTGAATAGCATTGTAAAGTAAATCAAATAGATTTAACTGATTTAATCTTCCATTACTTTCGTTGCGCGTACGTATTAAATACATATGTAATGAGTGTGTTGACGCGCCAAAGTTAAAACCATTCGCAAAGAGTACTCACTCGATCATTCATATATATATGTGTCGCAGTCATCTGGTTGAATCTGCTATTTGATTAAATGTCTAGAGCGTTTATTAAATGACGACATTTAATTGATTGACTAGGCTGAACGTTGATTCAACAAGCGTCTCTCAACGTCCAACTAGTTAGCGGACTGTAACAAAGCCCAAACAGAGCGGACGTAAAATAAGTCAGGTGATTGAAATTTAGTTAATATTAAAAGTTAGTTTAAGTCATTTATTCCCGCAGTGGTGCTAGTAGTCACCAAAACAAATATGGCGGCAAAAAGTTCGCACAGATAGTAGGTATATTATAGTTGATATTTTCATTTTTGCATTTTCATTTTGTGTGCCATGTGATATCCTCATTTTCGAGGACCTTTTAAGTTGCGAACAGAAGAAAAAGTTATGGTCACCCCTACCAAACATTACAAAGTATGCTATATCCCATTCAATGACTATGCTAAAGGACGTTCAGTGAAAACGTTGAACGTTACAACAACTTAACGAGTTGTCCTTTAGCCATTCAATTAAATGTCATCATTTCATAAACGCGCTAGTCGTTCAATTAAATTGCAGATTCTATCAGATGACTGCGACATATAAGTATACCAGGTGTAAAATAAATGAGTGATAATACTTTAGAATTTAGATAAATTATTCAATTTACGGGACCTATAAACACCCTAAGGTAAGGTAATTAAGGGCAATCTAGTTATCGAGCTGACCCAGCGCACTTCGAACAGGTTCAGAATTAGGTTTCTTGGCGCACCTCATTAGGTGGTGGTAGTTTTAGAGGAAGGTTTTAAAATAGTGTTTGAACCCATTGGTTCAAACACTAAAACCTTCCTCTAAAACTAATCTATCAATTGAACAAAACAGCATGAAGATCGGTGCAGTAGTCTTCGAGTTTATCGCGAACAAACAGACTTTGTTTTATAATATGTAGGACCTACAACCTACGTAAGGTCTCATGACCTTTAAGGTTCCTCACTCGTTCACATAAAAAAAGAAAAAAATGTAATTAACTTTATGTAAAAAATTACTTACAGTTTTGTTAATTATAATTAAGACGTACCTACGCCTACGTCATATAACATCATAATACTTTTTGTCTAATTAATCGTAAAGAATAACTTTTAGTAGGTAAGTACTCACACAAAGTAGATAATAATTATAATAAATACTCCTAAAGGTACTCGTAAATTTTCATGGTTAGGTTACTATTATTATATTTTTATAAAAAAATATCCAGAAATTGATAGAACTGATATTTGAGTCTAAGGCCCGCATTAATAAGGAAGTCTCAAACCAGGTCTCAAGGCAGGTCTTGGTTGATACGATCTCAAACTGCAATTAGCTTCTCAAGATGGTATTTGATTGAGATTAAAATCTATGATTAGTAAATTAACGTCTCGTTTTTCTTTTAAAAATAGCAGATTTATTTATATTATTTTTTTTTTTTTTTTACAAAAATGTTACATAATTATGTATAATAATGAAATATAATAAACAATCGGATATGAGTACTAATATTATTACTTTTTGATTTGATGAAAAACAAAATGGCCTGCTTTAAGGAACAAACCAAGTCTCATAATATCACGGTTTGACGTTACCCACTGTTGGTCAGATGCTCAAGTAGCAGTTTGACAGCTGTTTTGACAGCAGACTTATGCTTAAGTATTCTCTATTAATTCAACAATCATCTTGAGATGACAGTTGAATTGAAGACATGAATGGTTGTATTCTAAAATGTTTAAATTTTGCGACATATCACTGATGTCGCAAAAGTTAAAATTTTTAGAATACGTCATACATTAATCTAAAGAATGCTGTCTTGAGGTTGAGATTGAGATCGTTTTATTGATACGGGCTCTATAACTACAGTCCCTGGACGTGAAAGAAGTCCCTTAGAAGCGGCACTGTGATCACGTGACGGAATATTAAATCAACCTGTGGGCCTACTCAAGATGCCATCGCTAATCGTCGCTTACAAAGTTCGATAACAAAATGTATGGGATTTGACATAAGCTACGCTAAATGATCGCGATTTGGTATGTCTGAGGCCCCCTGTCCTATAAGATATCCCGAGTGTGGAGGCACAACCAGCGTCACAATCCTGCATCGCGAAGTTCCAGCTTCGGCACTACGTAGGTATGTAAGGCGTTGACATTTACCTACAATTATCATCCGATAATCTCTCATCATCTATCGTCACGATTCGTGAAGTTATCGATAGATGTTAATTTCAATGGCTCGACATTGGAATTGGATTGGAATATGACAGTTCTCTATCCTACTTGACGCTTGTTTTGTGTTTAAGATAAGAGGACTGTCAAATTCGATCAAAACAGTCCCGATGTCTCATAAAATTAGATTCAATACACAGTCCCGAATTCCTGATGTCCATTGAAATTAGATTCAATACAGTCCCGAATTCCCGATGTCCATCCAAATTAGATTCAATACAGTCCCGATGTCCATTGACATTAGATTCAAAACAGTCCCGATGTCCATTGAAATAATATGTAGGTAATATAGTCCCGATGTCCCTTAGAATTAGATTCAATGCAGTCCCGATGTCCATTGAAATTAGATTTAGGAGTAGACAGCATACCTGTTGCTGCAGCTCGGCGTAGGTGATGCGGCGCACGGTGTCCGTGAGCGGGGAGTCGTGCACCAGCGCCACCTGCTCCCCCCGCCCGACGGCCACGTGGCGGTCTACCGCGTTGTAGCACACCGACAGCTCGCCCCCCACCCACCTGCAAGTGTAATTACAGCGTGTTAAATATAAGTGATTAAATTTAAAAGTTACTTAGACCTTAATTTTTAAGTCCCCCATTCAAATTTCTAGGACAAGCTAGGGCTTCCCCTTAAAGGAGAATCAGAATTCACATCTGCACAGTTTAATACACACAAAACGCAATCCGTCTATATCTCTTATAGTAGACAGGGGCGCAAAATCTATACAAAATATATTTTGGGCCGTAGCACCAGCAGACGAATATTTAAGCCATAATCTGTAGATTCTCTAGTCTCCCACAACTGTGTGTTGTATGCGAGTTTTGATCATTACTCCTCGTGAAAAAGTTAACTACACAATATGCATCAAAAACAAAGCCGTCTATGACACAAGCTATTAACGCAATGATTAATTATTATTGGTGGCTACATAAATCCATAGACTATATTCTACAGTGGTCAGGGAGTGTCAAAATAGCTTATTTTACTGAGAAGGCTTTTCATTTGATGTTTAAATATCAAATATGTTAATTATTATTTAATTGTTATAAAATGTATGTTATCCTTTAATATACCTGTGAAAGTGTTGATAAGTGTGCACAATTAGTGAAAATTTCGATGTTTTCAGTTTGTTTACCTTTAGGTTAAATTTATCCGAGACGAGAACGACAGAACTCGCACTCAGATTTGAAAAAAGAGTTCTTCTTTGGCGCTAACTCATGGGCAATATCTGGTATCAATTTAAATGAACGCAATCATGAATAACCATAGCTATTGTTTCGATGTTAAATATTACAGTAAAAATGGAGCGTTGTGTAACCTCAAGTTGAACTTCGTAATAAAATGTACTTGCAGTTACGTCTGTCACGGAATATTCCTTTAAGCAACCTTATATTATTAGGGCTCATAGCACCCAAATATAGTTATTCTGGTAACTGGTAATAGTAATTTATATAATTATATCAAAATCGACCTTCAAAAAACAAACAAAACAAACTTTGTTCTGAATATAAATAAAAACTTTTTTGACAAAGTATCTACGTATATTACCTACTACGAGTATTATGCTAGGTAGTAGGTACTAATAGTAAGTACTAGTAAGTATTAATAGTAGGCAGTGTAATATACGTACTTTTTTGACAAAGTACGTATATCACTACTATTTAATGGAGGTCTGATGATGGGGCCTTGCGGAAACCCCTCGAAGATTTAAATCAATTTCTTGGTGTTTGGACTTGATTGCTTTGGATTGATGAGAACTTAACACCAAGATGGGTTGGGACTTGGGGGTAATTAGGGGTCTGATGATGAAGACGAAGGACGGTCAGTCAACTTTTTGGAGTAGTTTAAGACTATATTGAATACATTTTTTTGGTTGAATACCATCATCACAATACAATTATTAAATATTAATACTTAAAAATTCTTATTCAAATAGGTACATTAAACATGATGTAAAAATAACAGTTAAAATAATTTTGGAATATTATGATTATACTACCGTTTCTCATTCCACAAAATTGTTTTTAATATATTTTTATTTGTTTTTTTATTATTTATGCGAATAAAAAAGAATTAAGTAATTGTAAAAAGTAAAATATGTTTTTTTAGTTTAACAAAAAATACATTTCTAGAATGAGAAAAGGTTGTACATAATTATAATCAAATTCCGAAGTCATGTGACTGTTCTTTTTACATCCTTTATATTCAAATTTGATCCCCTTGTGATTATTAAGGATTTATTCTCGGATAAAAATCATCTAGAAGCTTTCTTACTTTTGTGATAACATCTCAACTTTCAACAAATCAAAATTGCTTTATAAACAACAAAGTTGTCCGCGATCAAAGAGGAATAGGTACTATATAATATACTAGCTGACCCGTGCCCACTTCGTTGAGCATGGAAACCGTGTAAACCTTCCCTAGCCTTCCACGAACATTTCAAGACCTAAAATAGCCGAATCAGTTCAGCTGATCTCGAGTTTTAGCGAGACTAACGAACAGCAATTGATTTTTATATAGCCTATGTTACTCAGTGATAATGTAGCTTTCTAATGAAAAAATAATTATTAAAATCGGTCCAATACTTTTTGAGTTAAGTCGTTTCATACAAAAATACAAATCTTTCCTCTTTATAATATTAGTGTAGATAGAGTACGGAAGAGTTTAACCTCCTCCTAATTCGAAGGGAGTTTATATATAAATAATAAAATGTGTCATGTCACTTCCCTTCTGCGTCAACCCCCTTGCCTAGCCATGTAACTTACCACTTCGTGAACGGTGGGTTACTGTCATCCAACACTCTGTCCCAGGGTTTGGTCCACTCTAGCAGCCCCCCCACCTCCGCCCAGAACCCCTCGGGGTCATCCAGAGACCTCTGGTGGGCGCTCAGGTACTCCTCCGTGAGAGCGCCGTCTTCTGTAAAAGGTAAAGTTAATTATGAAAAAAATATAAAAGGCTTTAAAATCAATTAAACTACAGAAAATTAGGCATAAAATGATGGTTATCTACAGACTTTAAGAAGCTTGGGCGTATAAAACTGATTAAAAGTAAAAAAAAAACGTAACTTGAAAAATTTTATAAACCGTCGCTGTTACCATTGACCTCACTCTCAGCTGATTTAAAAACAGCTACAAATCAATCAGCTCAGCGTGTGCTCAGTTTTTTTTTGTCTTTCAACATTTTTTTTCTGTGTCAAAGCCTACTTTTATTTATTATATGCTGAAAGTGAGCAGTAAATCATGGGCCCAATTTTGTATAAGTAATCATTGATTTTACGAAATCTTTTCTTTACGTAGGTACCAACAGAAAACTTGAATTAATAACATTTTAGATTTTCTACCAAGGGATTGCAGGTGTTATCTAGAAAATTTTAAACATAAAATAAAGCAATGCCACCTAATTTTTTAATTTATTGTAATAATTAAAATAATAGCTTAATTAATTACTCGCATGCTCGAAGTAAACATGGAATCCATTATTACAATAATATTGCATTATGTTAATGATATTTTTAAATGCATTAAACGCTCGATGCTAATAAAATTCTTTTTATACGTTTGTCTGTGGATTTTACTACATACTGCATTATATCTTACAAACTTTTTCCCGCGGCATGGCCTACCATTCCGTACAATCTATGAATAATACAAAAAAATTGCAATAGATGACACTACTACTCATGTTTGTAAATTATAAAATGTAAATATTATGCCGAATTAAGTACAAATATTGACAAGAAAATAAAGATAAGCATATTTTTTAAGCATATCATCACATTAAGCTAAATTCAACTCCTTAATTATTAAGAAGAAGATACGAAAAAAAATAGTAATTAGTATTTTCCAATAGTGGCGCTAGATGGCGGTTTCCGGAATGTGCCTGGAAATCGAAGAAAACAAAAATAGCCAGTCGAATTGCCAGTATTAGGGTGATACAATTTTCTAGTTATATATCTACTTTGTGCCCGCAGCTTCGCCCCCGAGGAATAAAAATTATCCTATGTTAGGTTAACAACATTTTTTTTATCCAACGTTACTTCTAATACCAAGAATAATATTATGCGAAACCGACGCCGACGCCGTTGCGGGACGTAGAGCTTGCGGCGCGGCGGTACCGGCCGGCCAGGGCGGCGAAAGCGAGCCTGTAAATAGCGCGTCGGAGGTAAAATTGTAAAAAGTAATTAAGTAAAAACGTTGTTTATTAATGTGCCAAAGATAGCAGGAAATCTTCATGGTATAGGGGAATTGTTTTACTCCAAATTTAACGCGTGCGGGGCACGGGCAGTAATGAATAAATCAAAAAACGAATAAAATCGATCCAAGTGAGTGACATAGGCTATATATTTTAAATACCCGTGCGGAGCCGGAGCGGGCCGCTGTTCATCTAAGCTGGGGCCACTGTGTTTTTATATATGTCGCAGTCATCTAATTGAAATCGCTATTTCATTGAGTGACTAGCGTTTTTATCGAATGACGACATTAAATTGAAAGACTAGGCCGAACATTGATTGAACAATCGTCAGTTAACGTGCAATGAGTTAGCGGATTGTAATTTTGTACTGTCAGTCAGGTGATTCAAATTTTTTATCACTGCGGCGCTAGTAGTCACCAAAACAAATATTATGGCGTCAAACAGCTGGCACTGATAGCACAGTGTTGATATATTTTTCATTATATTCTCTTTGAGTAGGTTATTCGTCGACTACGCTAAATGTCTAAATGACGTTCAGTCAAGACGTTGGACGTTACAATAAACAACATGACGACTTGTCCTTTCTTCAATATAATGTCATCATTCGATAAAAACGCTAGTCACTTAATGAAATGATGATCTCAATTAGATGACAGATAATAAACAACGTTCACAGTTTTTCTGTAGTGTATTTAGTATCGCTATATAGTAGTCGCTAGTACCACTATATAAGTAATTAAAATGCATTTTACATCCCTTTTTCATTTATGCCACCACATTTTATGTTCTTTGTAAAACGAATCTGCTAAATATATTGTAGTTAATATCTTTCTTGAACTATTATAAAAAAAATCGGAAAACTAACAGCTAACAAGTAAGAAAACATTTATGGATAACAATTAAGCCAATTAAAAGCTTTCACTACTACAAGAATTTACATATCTGAGGTTTTTCATTATTTTTAACTAGTTTTTAACTATTTAACAATAGAAATCATACGAGGGAAAAATTGCGAACAGCGATTGAAAAAAAAATAGGATGTCAGTTATTACAGTTTAAATTTTAAACGTAGAACAAAGTATTTTTATCCTTTGAACCACAAATCTAATCGGCTGGACGCTATGATTGGTTCAATTGTAGAACATGTAAAGCTTTGATCAATAATACACTAAATAAATAGCTCCCCTAACCGATTTCGGTGTCGGTAGCCGATTTCATTGAAACCGGGCCAGCTACGCAGGAGTTATTTTATAGTGCCCAAGTGTGTGTGCAATACACAAAGACACTCTCTCTTCCTTTTACACTCATAAACCCAGTGGGACGGTAAACCGACACGACTGGCGAGAGAACAGGCGCAGGACCGACTTTTTACATGCCCATCCGACGAATGGATCATCTTTCATGTCTGATAATCAGGTGATCAGCCTGCATTGTCCTAACCAACCTTGAAAACAAAATTTTTTGTTGTTCCAACGCGGGAATCGAAACCACGACCTCCGGGTCGAGAGCGAAACTCAGAACCACTAAACCACGGAGGCACTATACTAAACATATTAAGTGCATTGTTGATCGACCTCCGTAGCCCAGTGATAGCCCGTTGGTGCTCAAGCAGGAGATCGCGGGTTCAAATCCCGCCGACGGAACAAAAAAGATTTGTGCTCCTGGTCTTCTCTCTTCTTTTTTGGTCATGGATGTGTATTAATATAATAAAAATCTTAAATATATGTATAGTATAAAAGTATTAAATATATTTCAGTTGTCTGGTACCTGTAACACAAGTTCTTCGGATACTTAGCACAGGGCCGGATTGACGTGGTGTGAAGCGTCCATAGATATTTTTATTGTATTGTATCAGCTCAACTAATCCGTCTCACCAAATATCAGCTCACTTGAAAGTGAGTTGATACTGTTGGTCACGGACTCACCCTATCTCCTTTAGAGCTACCACTATCCCCACAAAACAAAATGGCGCAGAATAACAAACCCGAGTAAAGGCAAAAGGTCATCAATTTAACTGCTTCCTTGTTCCAATTACTACATAATTCATTAATTATTATAGCATATAAAACTTTTAGGCAGGAAATCGCACTGAAACGCTGCCAAATTTAAATATAACCACCAACCTATGTTTAACTAGATGTGTCCGCGACTTCGTTCGCGTGGTTTTTGAGTGGCTTAAACCGTTTATGCAGCGCACGCAACGAAAGTCCCCAAATGTCCCCAAAAATAACCATTTTTCCCCGTTTTTGCAACATTTCTCACTGACGCTTCGCTCCTATTGGTCGCAGTGTAATGTTATGTAGCCTAAAGCCTTCCTCTGTAAATGGACTAACCAACGAAAAAAGAATTTTCCAAATCGGACCAGTAGTTCCTAAGATTAGCGCGTTTAAACAAACAAACAAACAAACTCTTCCGCTTTATAATATTAAGTATAGAGTCGTAAACAGTAGCCCAAGCAGGAACATTTGAAAACTCCGTAAAGTAATCGAATGACAAATCACAATACATAATATTTCTAGGTATTCACAATTTTACACAAAACTGTTGTCCCAGTAGGGCTTGTATATACAGGTTGTAATATTAATGAGTGATAATACTTTAGGGTGTGTATTGGTCCGCAAATATAGTCTATAGGTATACTGTGAAAGTACCAGACCTGAAAGAGATAACTACTATTTATTATTATTGTTTGGGAAAATTGACATGAAAGTCGAAAGTAAGTATTTAAGCGCTGGTACTTTCACAGTATACCTACTCTACATAGGGGCACAAACACACCCTAAAGTATTATCACTCATTTATTTTACACTTTGTATATGTCGCAGTCATCTGATTGAATCCGCTATTTAATTGAATGACTAGCGCGTTCATTTTTACCTTTTTGAATTCTATTTTTACCAACAAATTCATGAATACGAGACTAGGGCAATCATTTAATATTTTATTTTTAAACTTCAAAATTTCCGAATGAGTACTATTATAACGCACATTAAAGTAAATTAATCAAAAAATATATAAACACATTGCAGCTATCTGTTTGAGCTGTTTGACGTCATGGTATAACCGCGCTCGGCGCTAGTCATATTAAATAAGCAGATTCAATCAGATGACTACAACATATACACTAGTGTGTTTGTTTGTTTCATTGAAAAATAACAAGTAATCAATGAATTTACAGACATTTGAAATTCTTGTGAATTTCGGGGCCCGTAGCAGGCGTTGGAAAATGACGTCATCGAATTGAGAATTTGAAATAAAATATTTTGGATACTACACGACGTATCGTAATATTTTTAGAGATAACTAGCTGACCCGTGCCCACTTCGTTGAGCATACAAACAGTATTTTCTTGGCGGTTAAACCTTCCCTAGCCTTCCACGAACATTTCAAGACTAAAAATAGCAGAATCGGTTCAGCCGTTCTCGAGTTTTAGCTAGACTAACGAACAGCAATTCATTTTTATTTTTTAATAGTTGACCCGTGCCCACTTCATTGAGCATACAAACCGTTTAAACCTTCCCTGGACTTCCAGGAATATTTCAAGACTAAAAATAGCCGAATCGGTTCAGTCGTTCTCGAGTTTTAGCAAGACTAACGAACAGCAATTAATTTTTATATATAAGAAGAAGAAGAAGACTAGCTGATTCGAAGTTTTAGCGAGACTAACGAACAGCATTTCATTTTTATATATAAGAAGACATAAGAAGATAAAAATTTGTGAAAAACCAAGGAGAATGTCCTTGTTTTTTGGCCTACTGAGTACTAATTCAGTAGATCAGTAGATCTACAAATTTTTGCGTAGGTTACTAGGTGCTTAACTTTATTTACTTAAAACGAAAATCTACACCGCGCTGAATTATGATTTTCAGCTTCGATCAGCAATACACTAGATGTAATGTACAAAAACAAACTAAAATATGTATGTGAAACGATTGAAAACTTAGTATAGCAATATCCCGCGAAACAATATATATAATATATTGTTTCGCTAGATATAATAGATTTAATATATTTAAATTGTAAACTTAGTATTCGTTACGATATCGAATGTGAATTGTATAATTTTTATTATTTTTATTAAGTCAGAAACGGTTTTCATAAAACTCTTTCGATAACGTTGCGTAACGTAACGGTAGCGATAATGTTGTATTTTTTTCCTGCTGTAGTAATTTTAAATATATTATAGAATTTATAGAGATATTTAGATGGAAAATAGAAATGAAATTTAGTGTGGTAAAGGGAAGGACGCGTAGAGCATTTTTCTTGTTTTGGAACCTCGTTCTTACTATAACGCGACAAATCACGATTAAAGATCTCCATAAAATTCACAAAACATATGAGATTCAATCCTGGTCAGGTCAACGACCAGTGCGTTCGTGTGAATAGACTAGAAGCCCGCGAGCCCCAACATAGTAAGATTCACTCCTTGTGGTCATTTTACACCTTTGTATACGCGTCATTCTCTTCACACTATATTCGGCTTGGTATATGCATCGTGGGCCACCCTGTATATTAATATAAAAAAATACGTATCTGGAAATATTTTTAACCTAGGTGTAGGTAATTAATACTCTTATAAATTAAAGTAATGAAAGTGATATACCTATCGCAAAAAAATTACAATTAAATTCATTAATCTAAAGATCCGTCTCTAAATTCAATGTAGGTACCTAATACGTTAGGTACTACATAACCTAAAATGTTTTAGTGACAGTCTGGGTAAAACATTTGGAACATATCACCTTCATCCATTCATGTCTTCAGTTATTAATAATTATTTCAATATCTACATACATCGTTTTAACTCTTTTAATTGTTTTAACTAATTCTTAAGTAGTAAAATTCAAAATTGTCTAAGTACAATATACACGTGCAACCGATAACATTATTGTTTATAATATGTACATACATTATTAAAATTTAATACGTTATTTAGAATTAATAAAATAACATCTCACCGCGTCTGTGTTCAGTTTTCATGGCGGAGACTGACAATGAAAATGCAAATGTGAAAAATTCATTGAAATATAAAAAGATAACCGGCCAAGCGCGAACCGTTTTCAAGCGTAGAGTTCCGTATGTTTATTGACGATCATAAAAGTTGATCAGGGGCCTTACTCTCCAAACTGAGTCGATTTTGATTCAGATTCGATACTCCCGAATAAATTGACTTTTATTTGTTTTGATTCTCAGTCGATTTATATGGTCGGGTGTATAAAAAGTTACGATCTAACGATTTTATTTATCCTGGTTAGTTTAAAAGTAAAATACCTAAATTAAATATTTAGGTGTTTTTATTTACAAGCTTTTACCGTTTTTTATTTATTGTTTATTACAGAATAGTTAGGTTGATATAAAAGTCCTTTGCGCCATCACAGCGTCTAGCTGGTTTTCTTAGTTCCAGTTTGGTTCAGCTCTCTATAGAAGGAACCCTAAGGTTATTATATGCTTTTATCTAACAAAATTTACAGTCTCATTATCGGTTTTTATAGGTATAGTTAAACTAATGATTCTATAATAATAACACACTACTTTTTTACTTATACCTACCTATTAGGTGTATATGTTACGGACAAAATGTAGATTTCCGTATTCAATATAATACCTAGGTAAGTTATAGAATGCCGAAAAATTCATTGTCTGATTCACCTCCTTAAAAAACACGTTGCAAGTTAAACCCCGTATGAATGACTAGCTGTTCCCGCGACTTTGTTCGCGTGGTTTTTGAGTGACTTAAACCGTTTATGCAGCGCACGCAACGAAAGTCCCCAAATGTGAGTAATTTCCCCCGTTTTTCTAACATTTCTCACTGACGCTTCGCTCCTATTGGTCGCAGCGTAATGTTATATAGCCTAGAGCTTTCTCTATAAATGGACTAACCAACAAAAAAATATTTTTACAAATCGGACCAGTAGTTCCAGAGATTAGCGCGTTTAAACAAACAAACAAACTCTTCCGCTTTATATAATATTATAGTATAATAGTATAGATTCGGTATAACACGCAAAAAAATCACCGAGAGTCCGACTCGCACTTGACCGGTTTACTATATTGTAGTGAGTGTGACAGACGATGAATGAATGAGTGTCGATATGTTAAAGAACATCAAAAAAATATATCTAAAGAAATATATTTTTAAGAAGCATATAATTTAATAACAATGAAAATACAGACTAAGGCCCGTATTAATAAAGAAGTATCAAACCCAACCTTACTTGAGAACCTATTTGACAGAAAAACAACGTTTCGTGTCACTTCCAAAAATAAATACCTAACTTTACTTTTGTTACCTGGATGCCCCAGGATATTTGCCAGATACATTATCTAGAATACTGTCATTACTCATTATACACATTGCCGGTAAGTTTGTCTACTTCTATTAAAACTTTACAAATTAACCATCATTAAGTAAATTTTAACTATTGAAGTTTATCCCTAAAATATGACGTAGGTAGAAACATTTATTCCAATATTTTTTCACCAGAAAATTGCAAAGCTAACAATCAAATAAAAATAATAATATATTTATGTAGTAAATAATTATTTCTTCCATTATTATTCTAGACAATTAAAATTTTTTTTCTACAATATTTATCTACCTAACCTATGATATAGATTTTCGTACTGGAAAATTGCACCGCTTTGTTCAAATTAAAATGATACATTTTTAGGATTTAGGACTCAAATTTTAGAATGGGCAAACGGCTCGTTTTCAACCGCAACAGCGGGCGCAAAGATGCTACTTATCCCGCATGAGTAATAAAAAAATTTTTACAGCTGTTAATCTCGCTAAATTTCGAAAACGGCTGAACCGATTCGGCTATTTCAAGTCTTGAAATATTCGTCGGAAGTCCAGGGAAGGTTTAAACAGTTTGTATGCTCAAAGAAGTGGGCTCGAGTCAGCTAGTGCTAAATAATTGTTTATAATAAAATGTCAGAATACAATTTCAATAAATATTTGTTATACATTTCAATTTCATTCTAGAAATGTAGTTATTTCGTCGAAAACTAAAAAAAATGGTTTCTACTTTTGACAAAGTAAGTTGTCCGACGGATTCATGGAGGGATAATTATAGGATAAGAGACCATAAGCATGGCTTACCATCCCATACAATATAATAATAATATAATCTTTAATACAAAAAAAAATTCAAAAGATGTCACTACTATTAACGTTTGTAAATTTTAAAATGTAAATATGCCGAGTTAAGTACAAATATTGACATTAAAATAAAGATAACCATATTTTTAAGCACAACATTACATTAAGCTAAATTCAACTCCTTAATTAAGAAGAAGATACGAAACGAAATTAGTAATTAGTATTTTCCAATAGTGGCGCTAGATGGCGGTTTCTGGAATGTGCCTGGAAGTCGCAGAAAACAAAAATAGCCAGTTGACTTGACAGTATTAGGGTGATACTGTTTTCTAGTACTAAGTCGTGTCTTCGTTATATATCTACTTTGTGCCATAAGAAACTCGCTACTACGGACTTACGGAACCAAATCGTGCAATGTCCAGATCTTACTTAGCTGGTTTACGTCCAATCTTGAATGATGTCTCAATTTATTCTCAATAATTGTATTCGTTATGTATCTACTTAAAATTAATTGTTTGGAACATAATAATCATGTATTTTAATGGTGATTGTTGAAATAATAGTAATTGATAAGCATTGTTCACAAAATAGTAATTAGACCGTATCTTTATTATAAATCAAAATTTTTTTTAATCAAATATTATATTTTTGTGTTCCTATAATACTTACTAAAAAATAGAATACTTAAGTAAATAAGTGTGCGAAAATTCTGCACTAACATAATATTCTAGACTAGGTTGAGAGTTTACAAGATTACATTGGCAAAAGTTAAAATCGAATTTGAAGTGTGAAAATACGTCATTATGACGCGTTTTTTATAGGGAAAATTAAAACTGTTTTATTTACCCCAACAACTGTCGAGAAGAACCGGCGCAAGATCGCTCGGGCTCATCTTCTAACAAAAAGGTGGAAGTTATTTTCAAAAATACTTGCATTTTCGACAAAAGTCAAAATACATTGAATAAACTCTGCTTGGCCATCTTATTCCCAAGGTTTGCAATCTATACTAATATTATAAATCGGAAGAGCTTGTTTGTTTAAACGCGCTAATCTCAGGAACTACTGGTCCGATTTGAAGAATTCTTTTTTTGTTGGATAGTCCATTTATAGAGGAAGGGTTAGGCTATATAACATTACGCTGCGACCAATAGGAGCAAAGCGTCAGTGAGAAATGTTGCAAAAACGGGGAAAATTAGTTACATTTGGGGGCTTTCATTGCGTGCGCTGCATATAAACGGTCACTCAAAAACACTCAAAAGCACAGCTAATCGTCAATAAAATCGTTGTCACTTAGCGAAGTTTGAAGAATGTAGTTAAACCGACCGCCTAACCAACTTGGCATAACATGGATCTCACAACTTTTTACGGTAGAAGAACTAAGATGTGCATTTTTTACAAGTTATGTTTTTGATGGGATCTCAGTTATTTTGTAGAAGATTAATTTAAACTGGTGTTTTTGTCTGGAAGTGCAAATATAACTTTGTAATTGCATTTATATGGGAAAACCTTTACATTTATATGGGATTATCCTATATAAAATGTATAGGATAATCCCATATAAATGTAAAGGTTTATTACATTTATATGGGATTATCCTATACATTTATTTATGTAGTGGGTGTCTAGATGAAAATTCCAAAATGTTTTCGTTTTTCCTTCATTTCTACACTATATACTACTTCTATATCAAATTTAAATATTCTATGCTACTGCTAGAAGTGCCTTATACTTTTGATGATCTGTCAGTGAGTGAGGGAGTCAGTAACAAAATTAGGATCTTTGACAAGTTATAATTGTTAAACTTAAGTTTCAAAATGAATGAAATTTTAAATGTAGTGTATTTATATAATGCCTGCTTACTTAAAATAGAGGCTTCTAGTTTTTATCCTCAACGAAGTTATGTTTCTAGAAAAGTATGGTACGGCCGTGCTCATCTTGGCGGGGGCACTACCGTGCCCCCAGATTATGAAAGTGCTGTGCAATTAGATTGTTATCTTAAATAAGTTAATAATTAAATTAGCCCCTCGATGTTTTAATTAAGTAATTATATTTTACACTTAATAATAAATTTTAATTCCTCTGAATTACTTAGCATAAAATTGTTTCAGCCAAAGATATGAAAATGAAAAATTTTATTTCCGAATAAAACTTAATAAGGTGTTCTCGGAATGTCCACACAAATAGCTACCTAAGCACCGTGTTTCACCAAGCAATGTTAAAGTTAACGCCATGTTAAAATACCATGCCATCTCATTCATTGACAGGAAATACGAGAGGGATAACATGATATTTAACATGGCGTTAACTTTAAAGTTGCTTGGTGAAACACGCCCTTAACCCTATAGTGGCCTATACTGGTTCAACCTTAACCCTATACCGACCAAGTGCGAGTCTCGCACGTAGCGATCTGTAGCTTATACTCGATAACATCCTTATTCCTCGTTTATTTTAATTTAGATAATGCACGTTGCACAATGTTTTTTTTTTGTAGAAATTTCTAATTAAAGTAATGGTAAAGTTTTAATGTTTTATTTGTCGCATTAATGTTTTATTTATTAGTTTTATTGTTTTAACGAACAGAACAAAAATAAGGGTGTTCGTCTGTACATTTTTACAATAAATATTAATTTAGACACAATCCCTGACTAATAAAAATATTTACAGAATGGCATAAATTTAATGAATGGCGTTTTTTCTCAAAAGACAGGGTGATTAATGGTTCATATATTTAGCCGAATATAGTGTGAAGAGAATAACGCGCAGAGCATTTTTTGTTTTGGCACCTCATATAAATTACTTAATATAACTCAAAGGTCTAAAATGACCACAAGGAGTGAATCTCACTATGCTGGGGCTCGCTGGCTTCTAGTCCACTAAACACACGAACGCACTGGTCGATGACCTCATCAAGTATAGAAACTCATCAGTTTTGTGATTTTTATGGAGATCTTTAATTGTGATTTGTCGCGTTATGGTAAGTAATTTATATGAGGTGCCAAAACAAAAAATGCTCTACGCGTCCTTCTCTTCACACTATATTCGGCTTGATATGTGAACCATGAATCACCCTGTCTTTTGAGAAAAAACACCAAACAGTTCAAAGTCAAAATACCTACCTCGTTTAAAAAAGTAGGAGAGCGCAAAAGGTCGACTTAACACGTTGTCATTGTATAATGAATATCAAACTGCGCTTATTTAAATATTTTAATGGACGATTAAAATTTTTTTACATTAATATTTTATTTATATGCAGTACATGAAAAACATTAAAAACGATATTGCCCAAATGTTCGCGAGGTCTCCAGTATTCAGAATACTTAGAATTTTTAGGGTGCCTACCTAAGAACGATAATTAATCGGTGTTTTGTACAAAATTGAACATTGACAAATCGGTCAGGAATAATAAGAGGAAAAATTTAATTATTATCGGTCCTGCAAAAAGTAGACCGTAAACCGACCCTCAGAGTTATTTTTTTGACATCCGACAAAAACAGAGGGTAGTTTTTTTATCAATGGACGCTTCAAACCACGTCAATCTGGCCCCGCGCTAAGTATCCGAAGGACTTGTGTTACAGGTACCAGACAACGGAAATATATTTAATACTTTTATTCTATACAGTATACACAGATTTAAGATTTTTATTATATGTAGTATACACAAATTTAATACACGTCCATGACCCAGGAACATTGAAAACTTTTTGTTCCCTCGGCGGGATTCGAACCCGCGACCTCTCGCTCTAGCACCAACGCGCTCAACCACTGCGCTACGGAGGTTGTGGATATGTTTGACGTGTCAGTGTGTCTATGGCATCATACCTCCCAAACGGATGAACTGATTTTTATCTAGTTTGTTTTGTTTGATATTTTAGATAATTTGTTAGCTGCCGTTATTGCGAGTGTTTCTAGCTATTTATCATCATCAGATCAATTACTCCTTGCCAATTTAAACATAACAGGGACAGTTAAAAAAAAATGTTTACAGTTATCGTTTACTAACATTTTGTTAATCAAAGTCAAAGTCAAGAAATATTTATTAATTATGGGCTTACAACGCTTTTTGACGTCAATAAACAAATAAAGATTAGAATACAATACAATTCAAGCTGACAATTGAAGGCACAAATGTTAGTAGCGATATATTTATGTTATATTTTATGTCAGGAGAATTAATGTTTCCAAGTTTTGTTAGGACAATGCATGTTGATCGCCTGATTGTCTGGTAAGAAAGATGGTCCATCCGACGGTTGGGCATGTAAAAAGTCGGTCCTGCGCCTGTTCTCTCGCCAGTCGTGTCGGTTTACCGTCCCACTGGGTTATGAGTGTAAAAGGAAGAGAGAGTGTCTTTTTGTATTGCGCATACACTTAGGCACTATAAAATAACTCTTGCATAGCTTGCCTGGAGTCAATGAAATTGGCTACCGATGCCGAAATCGGTGAAGAGAGCTATTATTATTATAAACAGTGCCGGATTAAGCAAGCGAGGGGCCCGTAGAAAATTCTCTGACCTAGGCATATACGGCAGACATTTTGTAGAGCTGATTATCAGGCCGACTGAATTTCTACACATTTACACAAGCAACATTTCGTAGACCAATTACATTGGTCCATGGTAGAACTTATGCGTTTACGGTATGAAATTATTTACGCCAAGGAAGTAGTCGGTACCTCTCAATGAAAAGTACTTAGTAACGTTTCACGTTTTTGTATAATATATTTATAAGTTACACGTAAAAAAAATACGCTCAGGCAAAGATGTGCGTGAAATATGCGGGGCCCCTTTCGCGCGAGACCCGTAGCAATTGCTACTCTTGCTACGTGGTTAATCCGGCACTGATTGTAAATGGTTTATTCTAGACATTGTAGACTGTACATTCATACTTAAAGGCATCGGCGTACCCAAATGGGGGCATGGGTGGGCAGCTGCCAATGTTGAATGTTAAATTCCAGTGGACCTACTTGAACAAAATTGAAATTGCATTTGAAGTTTCAGTTCATGGCGACACTAGCGCCAAATTGGTTTGAAACTGCGTGTCGATATTACGAAACTATTCCCATATCATCGGTATTGTTTTCAAAAGTGGCTCATCTTGGACCGAAACTGAAATGGGTTTCGAGAGTAAGACCCAAACTCCTAACATTCCCTAGGGAGGACCGAAGGTTGCGCCCATGTACCATTACATTCATAACTAGAGTAAATGTAGGAGCGACATAATAATTTTTGACTAAGCTCCTTAAATAAAGATAAAAAAAATAGAGTAAATTCTAGAACTTAGACTGTAGGTACATAATGCAACTACTATGCTATGCTATTATATCCGGATAAGTGCTAATTTTACCGATAAAGTTAATCATTGAATTTGTTCTCCCCTCTCGTATTTCCTATCAATGAATGAGAACTGAGTACCCAGGATGTTTTAACAAGCCGTTACAACTTGTTGGGTGGTGTTTGTTAGTTTTTTTTTCCGGCTCTTAACCACGCCAGTGGACATAGCCTATGTTTTTTAGAATTTATAGCCACCGCTTTAATTAAAAACATACACATTATAAGTAAGACGTGTCAAATCATTCAGTTTTTAGAATACCTTTAACACTCTTCGTAATGCTAAGCATATCTACTAAAGAAAGACTACTGTTCTTGAACTGCTTATAGTATATTAAAAAGTTCGTCGACATATTAACACGATAACTTTGGTTCGAAATTTTAATTAGTGGAAGTTTCTTATCTACTTTGTGGTAGAAGCCAATGTGCATCTACCTACATGTAACTAAAGTCTAGGAGTACCTGTATCTAATTAGTTTTCTATTATTACTATAATTAGTATTTTTTAAATTTTACATACCTAATGTATATCTTTTTTATATAGGTTAATAAATTCCCTACGTTCATTATATTCTCGACTCCCATATCTGAGTAGGTACTCACCATAATTCTCCAGATCAATGGGAGATACGAAGCTCTTAGTTCTGAGCTCACTGATGGACGCTTCGAACTTGTTCTTCTCATTTTTCAGTTCGACGCCGTCATTTTCTTGAAACATTTTGGAATTTTTTAAAAATTTTGAAAATTTCAACCCTCCCACGAGTTTTCACTCCACGGCCCGATGCACAAATAAGAGTCCGGGACGCATTACAATATAAAATGTCATTTATATTCCTGTATTCCAATGAGGGACCTCTGAACCTATGAATAATTGAAATCGTATTCAACGGTACACGGTGTCGTGAAAAAATAAATTTCAAAGATTGTATTTCAATAGCTTCCAGATAGCGGTAAAGTACGTTAGAATTGAGATGAGTGTTATCATTTTTTGTAAGGTTTGATCGTTTTGCATTTCCGCTGGTATCTGCGTCAAATATTTTACCATACAGTTTCATCCATGATGTATTAATAAATAACTATTTCATTAATGGTTTAAGATTTATTCAAGTCTCATTTGAAGTAAGCATTTCTATAGGCTGGTATGAGGTATCCCGTTCGAAGTTGTTTCTTCAATTAGGTAGCAGCTTACAGCATAATTTGTTAATTTAGTTATCTACATATTATGTAGGTAGTTGGAATGCATCAATATTATCAAACAAAAACGCATGAATCTTTGCCTTGGTCTTTCTGAAACAGTTTTAGGAGTAACTCAAGGAGCTATTTTATGACCTTTTCTTTTTCTAGTTTACAAAATTGATTTAACTTTTTCATGTAAAATATTAGGTACTTAGAGAGTGTTATGCCTGAAGATCTTTAACAATTCACATATTTTTGAAACGACAACAATTACACGATGTAAAAAATGCGCTCTTTGAATAGTATGATTTGTTAAGATAGTATGTAGGTATTTGCTAAGAATGCTAATTAATAAGGTAGGTACAATATGAATTTAATAGTATTTCCTAACATAAGGTACTAGGTAAACAAATTTTTATTACATATTAAGGCAGAGGATACCTAGGTACCTATTTTTTACAAAAATCGAGATATCAAACTATGATTTAGTTTTAGCTCTAGATATTAATTTTATTCAGATTAGATCATTTTGAGGTCAATCAATCTGTTTTAACAATAATCGCTGGAATAAGTTCAAAAAATTAGTTTGTTAAAGTATAGCATTTAACAATGTACAAAACAAAATTTTACCTACCAACGCTATACTTTAGGTACCTACTATAAAATTTAGGTATATTATATATACCTACTTTTATATAAGAAATAAAGACTCGACTTCTAGATAATATAAGCAACTATCCTTACCTGTTTTTTGGAGTTTGGACCGATCAAATTGGTTGTTTTGTTTGGCGTTTATGAGAAAATAATTATTTTGCTGTTTCATTGTGATCAATTAATAGAAAAACCTGCCTATATTCAGCAGTACTGGCCATTTCAAATCAAAATATATTTTGTTTGGCTAAGAATTCTAATTTCAAATTAATTATATTCAAACATGGTATTCTTTTTCCAAAAGTAGTCATTTATTTATTGATTGGTCTTTACATTTACATCACATTTAAATATTTTTCGTCATTATGGATACGTTAAAATTTCGAGTAATAATGGAATATGAGTACCGTCGTAGGTCAACGACGTTTACGGAGCTAACACTGCAAACCAACGCACCACCTGTTATTGGTTTGGAAATTTCTGCTTTCTGGAAATTTCGACCTAAAAAATGAGCCACGCGGTCGTCCGAAGACTTTGGTCGACAATGACGAATTAAAGGCGATTGTCGAAGCTGATAAATTAGCAGCAGCTTTCGACGTTAGCGTCAAAACAATATCCATTACCGTCAAATTGGCAAAGTAAAAAAGCCTAAACAATGCCCTAAACGAAAACATACACCTAGGTGTATGTTGTGGTCAACAAGTGATGGTCACTGTTCACTCTGTTGGGTGGTCCAACGCCGTTGTGATCACAGCTTCTCATGGTGTGAGCATTACTGCAGATGTGTATTGTAAAAACAGTACACAATGATGGAAAAGCTGGCACATCTCCAACCAGCATTGGTCAATCGCTCGTCTCCGCTGCTCCTGCATGACACCACGCGACCTCTTACTGCACAGCAGACGGTCTCCAAGTTGCAAGAACTGGGAAGCTCTCCGTCATCCGCCCTACTCACCAGACCGTATTACTTTTTCCAGAATTTGGATAAATTCTGGGCTTGGGAAAATAGAGAGGAAGTACAAAATGCCTTTGAAGAATTTGTTCCCTTTTGTCCAGCTGATTTCTTTAGGAAAGGCATCAATAAATTCCTACTTAAAGTGGTTATCATTCACTAATCGATCTATGAGTATAATTCTATACCTTTATTTCAGTAAGTATTAGTTCGATCTGGTCAATACTCTAACACAATGTTTCGTAATATTTTTGTGTAAATCGATGTGACGTGTAAATAAATAAAACAACAGTTATAAACGTAGGTACCAAAGTATTGTTTTGAATGGATCGTCTTTAGGTAAGCTATAATATGGTTGTATGTATCTGTAAGTCATCACTTCCAATTTAAAAATGGCTTCCTATAATCGGTGAATATTAATAAAGCGAATAATAATAAGGGTCATTGCACAATTGCCACATTTGCAAACTTAATCCGAAGCGTAAATAACTAAATTAATTTTTTTTACTTGAGAATGACTATGAATAATTAATAGACGTAATGAATAGACTAGAAAACGATTACCGATTCATATTAAAAATCCTTCACCATCATCATTTCTACTATGATGTCCACTACTGAACTGAAGTCCACTCAAAGAGTCTAATGTCCTTGCCCACTAGATAAAAAGTAGTTTAATATTATAATATATTCTTTTCCGTCACAAATAAACCCAGTATTTTCGGAGTATTATCAATGTTAACTAGTAAATGAACATACAAAATCTTTCTTAGTCATATTTTGCCTCCGTCGCTCGATATCTAGTAGAGTGGGATAAAATAGAATAAGCCCATCCGATAAATAATATTGGAGCAAATTTTTTTACATTTTCAAATGGGAATGTGTATGGATGAAAATAAGTATGTAAAAAAAAACAAAAAGAAACAAACTTAAACGGAATAAATACATTTTTATTTAAAAAAATAAACATTTACAAAAAACAATTTCCAAATAAAAATGGGAAACAGAAAATAATAGAAGTCACATTTTTATACAGTTAATAAAATTTCAAATTAAATATTTAAGATGTGTATATGACTCGGAAAAAATGTTAGTATCAATAAGTACTTTAGTTATTAAAACTGAGGCTGCTTTAGAATAACTGATTAGACATGGAAAACCAGGTACAGGATATTGTCAATTCAAGGTGATCAAATACGAATAAAATAATACATTTCGCAACATTAGACATTTTAAACACATGATTTACTGCTTATGTAGATATATATACGTTTATAAAAACAGAAAAAAACAAAACAATTGACTACAAAATATTATATAGATACTTAAAAAATTAAAATTACATCGGTTTCTTTACGAGTGGGACCCTAGTTGATCTCACAGCTGATTTCGATCACAATAATAACACACAACTTTTTTATACTTTTCCACATTTTATTGTTGTTATGTAATGTGATGATTTAATCGAAACCGGTCGTGTTTTTGTAAAAACTTATTAAAACGTAATAAAAAGTGGAAAAGTGTAAAAAGTTGTTATTATTGTGAACATGAATTTCCATCAAGAACCAAGACCAAATTCAATCAGTTAAATGATTTCGATCAATTAAAATCAGCTGTGTAAAGTCAATAACTTTAACGTCGACTAGATTGCATTTTTTTATATTACTTTTTCTGCCTCATCTTGCGTTGTATTTATATTACCAGTAAATCGTGTGCCGAAAATGTAACTGATTTTGCAAAATTTTATGTAATCCGAAATAATGGTCCAATTATTTACTAATTATTTAATAATAACCAATACGACTTGACATACAGCAACATAATAAAAATATTACAAATAACATTAAACATACGGCGCGACATGTAACAAGTTGACTGATAATAACGGCGCGGACGTAGCTTCAAACGGTTTCACCCCTTTTTTTCACTACAAAAAGTGCCAAAATTTTTCTTATTCTCGTCACACGCATAAATGTTACGTCAATTTCAAAGTATCGATAAAAAATTCAACCCATATTTTGAAATTTTCACCCCCTTACAAATCACCTGCTACGTCCACACATGTAACATTTTGTAATTAACACTAAGTGTACTCGTATATAAATGGAATATTTTGCAGTGCTCGTCTTATTTTAACTCTCTTAACATCTACGTAACTATCCATTATTCAAATACTTAATTCTGTTACAGTTTTGTACAAAAAATCAAACTGTGTTTCTAAATTGCCTTGAAGTTAGGTGTTTTTACATAGTATTGACTAACTCCAGACACTAACACACTCTAGAAAAATCTACGTTCATATTATGTTCAGTCTCATTTTGACTTTTATTATTTTTTCTTTTTTTATAAGTAGTTTCTGAGACTATGAAATTCACTATCTAAGAATATTTCTTGTACCAAACTGTAACGCAAAAATCACCTAGCACTTACAATGAAATGTAATAGGCAATAAATATTACTACAAGATTTAAAAATAGAAAACTGCAATTCTACCGTCTCACTATCTTTGAGCTAAAATCCATTATGTTTCATTGAATTGCGATATTAATTTTCAAGCAGTAATAGAAAGTATATTTGAGTAAATTCCAATATATAATAATCACTCCTAGATGTTGATTAATTTTTTATTTCATATTTGGTTGTAATGCTATAAGGTTACGATAACCAAAATGTTAAATTATGGCTTTTTAGGCCGTTAAAATAAGCATTAATGAAATTTGGATAAATTTTTAAGATGAAATTATTTTTATAATATAATGATAGATAATAGTTATGACAGCATTATTGTGTACACTGAATATCGAAGAAAGGCTAGCTTGACCTCTTTATAACAATAAGATTTTCGTAAATAGACAAGACAGAGATCATAATATTTAAACATATTTTGTCCTCAATCTTCGATACACTCAATCCATTCACACAATATCCACACAAACATTTTTTATATCGTCCACTATTTAGTACGATTAATAATACAATTGAAGGGGATTATCACTTAGTGCCCACTTTTCACCCCTTAGGGGTTGAATTTTTTTTTTGAAAGTGATTTTTGACTACAATTCGCCTATCCCCTTGAATCACCCAATTATTTTGAATGTCAAACTAAATACCAATCGGAGGTAGTGAATTTTGAAAATGTCCCCCGTTGGGTGGTGAACGCTCACGAGACGGTAGTGGTGTTGAACAGTTCAGCAGAGCTCCGGGTTGTCGTTGATCTGCTTCTTGACGCGGACGAGCATGGTGGTGTACCATTGGTCGAGTCGTGATATGCTGTCGTACGTCTTCACCGCCTCTGTGAAGCCGTCCACATTCTGCTCTTCTAGATGTTCGATTAATTCCTGTAATGAGATTTAGTAGCTTTTAGGACACTTTTAACATAATATGGCCGTTTCCGGTCGATGTAATGTGATGAAACATAAGCAAAATCTACAAAACTAACAATTATGACAAAGAGTTTATTATTTATCTGTAAAATTGTTTGAATACATAATATTATTATGATTATTAGTATAGCAAAAACAATACAAAAAACTCTTAGTGAAAAATTTACAAAAAGTAGTTGAGTACAGTATATTTTTTGCTACTATGCATCTTATTTGGTTTGCTAAAACACTTAAAAACAGAGCATAATACATATAATAAAAACCTTTAAAATTGCCAAAAAACAATGCACAAATATTAAAATGCAATTTATTGGCATTTGATTACAACTCTAAATCCTATACTGTATTTACTCTCGTAAGTAATAACTATAACGGCCGTTTTAGTTATTACTTACGAGATATAATATATAATATTAGTTTAACTATTATATATTACTATAATAAATTAGTTTAACTATTTACTTAAAGTTTGAACCGATTACTTTTTTTAATAAGATCTTTGTGTCATTGTAAAATTTATCTTAAAAAGAGTGGCGCTAGTTGCGGTTACTCCTCGCCTTAACATAATTTTTGCATAGGTTGCGAACAGCCAAACCAGACTTTAAACCACGCACAGTGACTGTTCACCCCCTGGGGGGTGAAACTGCGACTGACCTTGACCAGCTTACACTCCCTGGTGTCGCCGAAGGCCGGGTACAGGCCGCAGTAGCGCTCGACCGCGTGCTGCGCGTTCAGTATGTCCACGCACAGGTGGCACAGCGCCGCGCGAAACATGTACTCCTTGGCGCTGTACTTCAGCAAGCTGTTGTCTAGGGAGGACTTGGCTATCTGTAATTGAAAAAAAATCTGATAAATAAAATTCTCCTGTCACAGTGTTAATAGTATATAGTATGCTTTTGCACACAAACATCCTTTGACTACTTTCTAAACTTATTGTTTGAAAAATTTTGAACGTTTTCTGGGATCTTATTGTAAAGGCGTATACATTGGCCTTTAAACGAATTCTTTACTTTACTAAGGCCCGTATTAATAAAGAAATCTCAACCAAGACGTCAAACTCAAGACAGCATTTGAGATGACGTTCGAATTAATAGACATTACTTGAGCACCTAGCTCAAGAAAGGTGTCTCAGCCGGGGCGAGCATTGTCAACAGCTGTCAAACTGCTACTTGGATATGTCAACTTACGAAAGTGACGTCACACGACAAACTGATACTTGGATACGTCAACTTAGGTGAGTGAGGCTTATTATGTCACTAGTTGTCAATGTGTTTCCGTGTTTTTCTCCCTAAATTGTTTTTACGTTTAAGCTGTTTTTATGATTAATCTAGGCTTTTCTTTGAACTATTATTTTGATGTACCCTGTAGGTACCTACTTTGGTGACCTTGGCTTCTGATACGTGTTTTAGTTATTGTTATTTGTTTTACATAAGAAACGGAAATCTACGATTTTGGCACCTGTACATGGTTATACAATACAGACGACCGTAAACTACTTGATTATTAGTACTTATGTATTAGTACTTGGCGACTGCCAGAGCTTACAGAAGACGTGGTGATTCGCGAGGCAAAAAAGACTTATTTATTTATTTATTTATTTTATTTGGAACAAAAAACAGTTACATATTAAAATCTTAGACAATTACAAATTATTAAAAACTACAAGTGATAAACATGTAACCCACACCATTGTTCACGAATTAATTAGTTTATAAAAAGCAACTAAAACATAACTTAAAACTAAAAAGAAGTTTATATGTGTACAAAAACTCTTATTTACTAGTACTAATTATTAACTATAAACAAATATAAAGTGCTTAATTGGCTTAAACTACAATAAACTACAATAATTGAATTTAATAGACATTATAATATACTAATAAGTTGGGTATGTACCTAAGCAAAATGGGTAATTATTAATTACTCTATTGGCAATTCTGTCACTATCTTAATTGCTCGTTTTTTAAATTGGCTAATAGATAGTGAAAAAATGTCAATATCGCTAAAATATTTATTGTACGTATCTACGAGACGACGAAGAGGAATACGAAGACCAGCATTAGTCTTACAAGATGAGGTATGGAAGAGATGATATTGACGCACTCTACGTCGATTAATTGTCCTAGGTATATTATAACTTATCTCATTAGTTATAGCCGAGCAATCAAATTTGTTGTTACACAGGCCATACAACATCATGACTTCAAGTAAAAGGCGTCTGGATTTTAAACTGGGAACTTCAAAATAATTTAACAACTCAGCATAAGGTAGCCTACGTTGCGTACATTTAAAGTAAGTAGTGCGTAAGAATTTTTTTTGGACCAATTCTAATTTTTGGGAGTATATGGCATAAAAGGGGTTCCATACAGGTATTGCATATTCCAATTGAGATCGAATTAGTGTTTTGTATAGTAAGAGAAGTGTGGAGGGTCGCACGAAGTCTTGGGTAGATCTTTTAACATACCCGTACATGCGATAAGCTTTATTAATAATGTTATCGACATGCTTATCAAAATGAAGAGATGGATCCAAAAGTACCCCTAGATCGCGGACTATATTTATTTTATTCAGTGATACATTATTAATGGCGTATACATAGTTAAGTTTATTTATTTTTTTGGTGAAAGAAATTGTATGACATTTAGGAAGACTAAGAAAAAGTTTGTTACGACTACAATAATTATTCAGTCTACACAGATCTTGCTGCAAAAGCTGACAATCTTCTATATTCCTACATGACTTAAATATTTTTATATCATCGGCGTACATTAGGAATTGGGAATGCTTAAAACACTGTTTAATGTCATTTATAAAGATTATAAAGAGTAACGGACCAAGTATTGACCCCTGGGGAACGCCGGAGCTTACATTAATAGAGTCCGAGTAGTAGCCATTGATGACTACTCTTTGTGTTCTATTGAAAATATATGACATGAACCAACGCAATAAATTTCCCCGTATTCCATTAAATGCAATTTTATCTAACAGGAGCGAGTGATCCACCTTATCAAATGCTTTTTGAAAATCCGTGTATACTGCATCTACCTGCCCTTGTTTATCCATGTTTGAAAACAAGAACCCAACAAAACACATAAGATTGGTACATGTGGAGCGCTCTTTCACAAAACCATGTTGTTCAGGTAATATTAGCCGATGGATATGAGGATATACTGCTTCGTGGACGAGTCTTTCGAATAGTTTTGACAATGTTGATAAAATAGATATAGGGCGGTAATTTTCAACATTGCTCTTGTCGCCGTTCTTATGAATTGGTGTTATAAATGCTTGTTTCCAAACCGAAGGAAATACAGATTCTTTAAGGCACTTATTAAAAAGTATATGTAAAGCACATGATATATTTCTTTCAGTTCCTATGAAAAATATTGGTGGAATCCCGTCAGGACCGGCTCCTTTGGATGAATCTAGTGATTTAATGGCGTTAGTAAGTGAATATTTGGATAGAGAAATATCAGACAGACATTGAGTAAAATCAGAAATGTGGTCGGCGGGTTGCCAGGTTAAAGGGTTAAGAGTAGAATGTTCGTAAACAGAGCTGAAAAAGGAAGAGAATAAATTACATATGTCATTAGGATTGTCTGATGAAACGTTATTATAATACATATTATTAGGAAAATTAGATTTGTTTTTCTTATTTGAGATATAGGACCAAAAGTATTTTATATTCTTTGGTATACTGTCCTCCACCAACTTTATGTAAGAATGAAAACATTTAATCATTTCGCTTTGAAATAACTTGCGATAACTGGAAAAGTGTTCATAGTCCTTGCGATTTCTGTATATTTTCCATTTGGTCCAGGCGCGTTCCTTATTTTTGAAAATTCGGACTAGATTGGGAGAGAACCAAATAGGAAAACTTGACCTCTTGGTCGGAGTCAAGGGAACATGAAGCTTAATCACACCATACAAAATTTCGTAGAACGCGGCTACGGCTTCTTCAGCAGGTAAATACGTTAGAATTGAGTTCCAGTCCATTTTGCTTAGTTCTTGATTGATGTTATCATAATTGGCTCTGAAATATTTATACGTAAGTACCGTCTGACGTTTCATGGGGACTAAATCAGTGTTTAGATTAGAAATCAATACAGCAAACGGGGGATGATGAGGAACAGTATTTAGCAAAGCATTACTAAAGACTGCTTCACAGTCGACGTTCGAAACAAACAAGTCCAGTATTCTATCCAAATTATTTTTAAATGTGTTAAATTGGGTACCATTGATCATCGAGAGGAAGTTAATTAATATTTGACTAGGCGACCTGAAAGATGACGTGGCTAATGTAGGTACAACATAGTTATTTTGTTCAGCCCAATTAATATCTGGGAGGTTAAAATCTCCAGTAATAAAAAAAGATTCGATTGAACGATCACTAACAATTTTTTGTAACATGTCTAAATATTCTATATAAACAGTATTACTGGTGCGCGGCGGTATGTATGCAGCACTAATAATGTGACGTGTGGCAGCTTGTTTGGCGGGAAGTTCTAGAACAACCTGCTCCATTGCAGAGTTGTCAAAGGGTATGATTAATTTAGTCGGACGTAGTTCCTTACGAACCGCAACTAGGACACCACCGCCTTCTGCTTTAGAGGTTGCACACCTGTCACGATCACATCGGAACACAACGTAGCGATCATCAATAAAATTATTATCTTGAATATCTGGTGTAAGCCAAGTTTCAATTAAAACGACTACGTCATAGGAATTAGCCATAATGTTCGTATATAAGGTTTGTAACTTTGTGCGAAATCCTCCACAGTTCTGATAATAGACAACGATACCATTAGAAGACATTTATACTGATAAAACTACAAACAAAATATTATAAAACAGATTAAAGTTAAAACATGTTACGATATGGAATACCCCATTGATACGCCTAAAATTATTAAAAAAAAAAACGCTACATAAAAATAAATATGATACGACCTCCACATTAAAAAAAATCTTATGCTTGAGAATATTATTAGCAACAATGTAATTATATAAGATACATACTTTAAGAGTGTAGTCTTGACTATAATAGTAATTAAATATAATTTTTGCCGGTACATCATATTTTCTGAATTCGCAAAAATATAGATACTATAATATGTTAACACAAAATAAAAGGAGGGAACATTACAATACAATTCATATAAAAAAATCATCGATAAAATAAAAGATAATAAAAAAGATATATTAATATTATAGTTGAGAAGTTGACGGGTAAGGATTCTTAACAAATTTCTTGAGGTCGTCTTCAGAACGAACTGCAAACGCCGAGGATCCATCTCGTTCACGTACAAGTATTGTAGCATTTTTGATCCACACGTATTTGAATCCATTGTCCCTGGCGGCTTCCTTGCTCTTGCGAAATAACATTTTGTTCTTGAGTGTGAGGTGCTCATTAAGGTAGACCTTAACAACAGTGCCAGGAATTCCGAGCTGGTCCGACTGGATATCTTTCTTTGTTCTGTAGGCGCCAAGCAGATTGTCCCGTGTAATCTTAGACTTTAGTTTGACAATGACATTTTTGGGCTTATTGACGTGCTGAGATGCATGAGGTACTCTATGAACTGCCTGTATATCATTTGGTAAAAATTGGAAATTCACTGCTTTGCCAATTGATTCTACAAGAGTAAGAAGGTTCTCGTTCCTCTTTTCAGGCAAATTACAAATTTCTACGTTGCACTGACGTGCCTGTTGCTCAAGTAAGTCAATTTTAGCTTCCAGTCCAGCCACTTTCAAAGAACTACAGCTCTCAGATATTTCATAAATACGTTTTTCTTGGTCTTTTTGATGTTTTTTAATGCCTTCTATTTCTCCTCTAATTTGATCGTATTTATTAGATAGAAATTGAATGCTCTCTTTTATCTCCGAGTTCTGTTTTTCCAATGCATCTTTCATATCTTTGAATTGTCTTTCTTGTCGCTCATTTTGCATATTAAATAACACGCGCATCTCGGACATAAAACTCGACATGTTATCGGTATTAGAAGGGACAGACGGTGACGAGCCTTCTGCTTGTGGACTACCAACGGCACGACGTTTGCCGGTTCTTCGGTTCTTATTGATAAAATCAGAATCAAACTGATCTCTTTCTGCAAGGTCCGGTTCCGAGTCATATTGGATGGATGGTGTATGGAACGTCGACATCATACTAGGATTCTCGATAGTAATATTACTGTCTGAAGTCGAGTTTTTCGGTGGCGTGCGTTTTAATGGCATATTCGTGTTGTCTCGAAATATGTGGAGATTGACGAAATTTTGAAATTTGAATATTTTTACTTCACAAAAAGTTTTCAGTTGTGGGATTCGAACTCAGGATTTCGAGATGGGTTACGGCTCGGTAGGCGCTAGGCCAATGACCGTGTGACGTATCACATAAAAGAGTGATACTTATTATAGAGCTAAAAATATCCTTAGGTCGTCCTGCAGGTAGTTTAATTATAATAACGGATTGTTTATTTTGTGCACTACCGACGTTAATTGTCCTTTCGGTGTGAAATATCACTTGTTTAGAATGTTTTTCAATAGTTTTTTTTACACATTACACTGCACTTGGACTTATTATTAATTAGAAAAAAGAGTTTTAGTGAAACACACAGTTTTTAGGTTTTAAAATAATTTTAAGTACGGAGCACATTGAAACAGATGTGGTCGCTGTCAAGTAGACAGGTGAACTGAACTTGAAAGGTTAGATATGTATGGTAAAAATATTGCCAATAAACATCCAGTGAAACGATTCCTGTTTGCGTCATTCTCTGTGGGAAATATGTTATGAGCCAGAAAATCGATATGCTGTTCAGGCAGATGATCATTATTTTGATGTGGATGTCTGAAGAAACTAATTATAATTAGTGGACATTATATAGTGTACACAATCAATCAAACACAAATTCAAAAATGGGGCATCTTCAACGTAAAAGACGAATGATTGCAACTCTATAAATGTATAAATAAAAAAATTTGCATCATAGTAAGTAGTATCCCATCTGGTGAATCAACCAGATAATTATAGTCTTTTCTTGCTAACAAGTAAATGATAATGTTTAATTTGTGCTCATTGTTTGCAAAATATTTAGCATGTCAAACTTTTAAATTCAATAGGTATTGTGTTGTGGCTCATATTTTGAAGACATCTCTTTCCAATATTTTACTGGCATATTTTCACTTTGTTGTCTCTCATAGATGTTAAATTAATTGATTCAAAGTAAATCAATTGATTCAAATACATATATCACACCATCAAATACAGGGCCAATTGTACTTGCACATACAGAGATTTTTGTAATTTATAAGTGTATATTGATGCAAGAAAATGGAGCTTACAGCATTTTCATTCTCTTGCATCAATATGTTACTGAAAATGCTCTAAATAAGGTAAATCCTAAGACTTAAGAGTAAAACCTAAGATTTACCAACTGTGAATGGTAAAAGCTCCAATGATTTTACAATTCACACTTTTTCAACATTCACTTGGTACCTACCTACTATAATATTACTGTTGCCTACATAAAAATATGTAGGTGCCTATGTTTTTGACTGAAACAAAATATGAAAGAATTAATCTTTCTTTTATTCCCGACAAACTCTTACTAGCTGTTAGTGGTAAAACCTTTATTAAAAAGAATAATATATTGAATTCTATTAACAAAAGCCTGAAAAATTTTACCAATTTTCATATCTCCTTACATTTACCAACTCATGTCAGTAAATCCTAAGGCTTACTCGAGAATGAGAATGTCCAAGGACAAAGGAGTAAAGAAATTATTTATAAGTTGCTAGCATTGCTGGACTTATAGAATTTATTTTATGAATATCATTTTACAGCAATTCTATTTAATAAATATTTATATTATAACTATGAAAGAATACAGAATAAAACAACTTTTGAAACTATTACTTTTTTATTTCTACTTAAAATACCTAATTTCTCTGAAGTTACTTAACATAAAGTATACTATGAAGAATATTTTTGAGCCTAATGGCTCATAAAATTGATTCAGTTCAGATTTTAATATTGCATTAGTTTTGGATAGATGGTAGACCTTTTAATCTTTCATTAAGTTAACTTTAGCTGGCTACTTTTTTTATTTGCCTTTGATTGAAGATTCATGGATTTTGTGCATTTCCTTTAAGACAAGAATATTAATTCTGAAACCTTTATTCTGAAAATAAATCTTGCACATTGAAGCCTGTCAATGTGCTTACTTGTAACATCTGAAAACATGAAAACATGTTAAAACAATAACTTAATAAGCCTCCTGGAGAATAGTAATTCAATATTTTTACTGTATTTTTAAGTGTTTAATTAATGCAACTTTCTTATTTTATGAGCACCCATTTTCTATCATTTATGCACACTGCGCCTCATTTTTCAAAAAAATATAATTAAATAATGGTAATCTTATATCTATATTTTTAAGAAATAATAAATTGTTTGTTGTGAGGTTGTGGGAACAACAGTCCAACTGGCTTAACTTTAGAATCTTGTTCATCGATTATTGTGCATATGGTAATTTTATGGTTGAGGTTTTAATTACAAAGCCATTTTGCCACTTCAAAACACATATCCATAGTTTTTGACTTAAATTAAATGCTTAAAAATACATAATTAAAATCGAAAAAAATAAATTTGTTGACATTCCGCCATGTTGACTTTTCTTTGAGTTTGACAATTCCTCTTCTTCTTCTGCTTTTTTGGCATCTACTGCCGTCAAATCGTAACAGAGTTATAAAATAATTATTGTACGTAAAAGTTGTTAAATATTTATTTTATTTTATTTTGTTTCATATTATTAATATTGTTATTTTGAGTTAGAAATATTTTTATTTTATTTTATTTTATGACAATAATAAATAGAAGAGCTGTTGTCTTTATGATAATGGCCAAGTATTATGTTAAGCGTTGAATACACCTCTAAATTTACCAAAATACATTTTAAAATTTTATTTAATATTAATAACGCTAATAATAGTAAATTATTATTATCTAAACTATACTAAATAATTAAGTTATGCGTTATAAGTAGGTACATAATGCCCGGTTATTATAAAAAAAATATCATAGTAGGAGCAGGCCTCCGTCACTCCATGTACTTGCGCGCTATAATTACCTACCGCCCGACCGAGCGGTCTCGGGCCACCGGAGGCCCAAGCTCAGTGCGGTTGTCGCGAGCGAAGCGCACGGGTGTTTTTACATTTTAATTCGTTCGTACGCGCCTTACGATGCCTTCTGGTACTTTATGTGCTGTAGATGGGTGCAAATCAATATCTAATAAAACTTTTTGTTAGATTCAGGATTTTTGCTACACTCAAATTTAATAATAGAGAATTTAGAAAGGGTAAGAAATTTATAAAAAATTATATTAAAATAAAACATATGTAACTTTAATTTTTTTATTTTATTTTACCTACACACTGACGTCTATAATAATTATGTTCTATCTAGATTGCACAGTACAGCACTAATTTAGGACTGCCACATATAAGTCAGAACATATTCACAGTTCTCAATAACATCGACACAAAAAGTTATGTTAATTTAATTTTATCAAAGAGGCAGCCCTGCGATTGCTACGTGATCGCGCGGTGCGAAGCAATCACAGCTATACGCTTGAGCATTAAGGCACAGTTTAGCATGCAGTGGTGGCTGACGCGACGGAGTAGGCTATTATAGCAGTAGGTATTGGAAATTTTCTATTGAGTGAAGTATCTGGTAACTATTTAGTAATCTGTGGTAGGAGTGCGATTATTATTATAGGTACAATATACACGCAGACACGTCAAACTTATAAAAAACTGTTTTCGTCGGGGGTTAAAATATTATATTATAGGTAATAATAGTCATTCAGCGTGGGGCTCATGGGGTGGACTTCAAAATCCTCCAAATGAGCCGCACGCTGAATGACAGTATATGATTGGGCAATGTGTGTTACGCATATTCCCTCCCCGCACCGCGTCAAATTTAGTTTTATTATCAAATTGCCCAATTTCACGTAGCAATATCATAAAGACTGCGCAATGAGATAAATAATGAAGTTTATATTTTAATGGATCACTTCACCCGTTATAGCTAGACATTATTCAAAATGCCCGCGCAATATTAATAATGCCCCCATTATTCACTGGTCCATACCTAAAGGCTACACGCAGAAAAGTCAAAAGGAACCCAACAATAATAATATAATAAAATAACAAAGTGACAACAATAATTATAGGTCTAGTTTAAATTTATGACAGGTAGTAAGTCTGTATTGTAATATTTACACTTTTCAACACTTATCCCCAATCCACCAATCATAATAGAATTCAAAAAAGGCTAAGAAATATCCTCTAAGAAAATTATTCAGCTAAAAATTATTTAAGCTTGTATTTACACGAGACTCGCGTGAAGGTCTTTTTAACCGACTATACTGCCATGCTTTTTGCACTCCGACGTTGGCAGTTTCTATTGATGGCTTATGCCAAAAGTAGAAGATGAAGTACAATAACAATGTTAAGTTCAAATTTTCGTAATGCAAGATGTAATTCTAATAGCTTTTTTTAAGCAAAAATAATCATAAATAAATAGAAAAGTCCAAGTTATCTTGTATATAAAACGTGTAGATATATGTTGAAAGTTAACTTGAATAAATAACTCGGATACAAATCTATCTACCGCGTAGTACTTGACCGTTAAAACGCCCTTATTTGTATGTAATTTTAGCCCGAATACAAAGAGGGAGAGCAGCCCACACTCGCCGGGAGAAACCACGAAAGCATAGAGGATATTATAATGCACGAAACACTTGTCTAAAACGTAGTGATTATATTCTCTTTGGACTTGTCGGCGTCGCGACGGCGCAGACGTCTCGTAATTGTTCCTGACTATACACAGACTGTACACCTTCATTCGGTTGACAAACTAGACTGATAATATCCTGTAAACACAGGCATAACTTCTAAACATGAAATCAATGAAGCGCGTCGCACGTGTTAAAGTGTAGTTCTTAAGTATATTTAATATGTATGTTAGTTTGTAAGGTATTTATTATATGGGCCAATGCAGCCTGAAATAAATGATATTTAATTTAATTTAATTGAAACATGTGTCCTGCAAAGGACCACCTCTCACATAGTCCTGTAATATTTAACACAATTAATGTTAAAAATAACTAGCTAATAAAGTCTTATTAGTATCTTAGATTTATATTATGAATTAATATGAATTTTTACTAAGAACCTAAAGTAGGTACATATTTTAATAACAATATAGAATAATTATTAATTAAGTCATAAAGCATATTTTAAATAGGTGAGGGAGTTTTAAGTATGTAGTGTGTAAGTAATATTATTAATATTCATCATTAGAAAAGGCTGGTTCTCCTTTAGGTCTAGGCTATAGTATGTAAAGGTAGAAATCTCTACATGGAGATCTCCAAAAAGTAAGGGCTAAGTGAAGCATACAGGAATGGAGTTGTCACACTTCTGTGTTATGGTTAGCAGCGGTGACCCTACAACTATAATATAAGATAATAATATTAAAGTAGGTAGGTACATGAAAATAAATAAAATTACATGTTCTTATGAAATATTTTATTATATTATTATTATAAACAAAAATTAATATGTTACCCCATTGTTGTACTGACTTCTTTTTTGAAAATTGGTTAAAAATGATTATCAACACTACAGGGAATGAACCATCTACAATAAATAATTAGCGTGCATACAATTTGCTTCAGCACTCATGGCTCAGATGTTTATGTGTAACAGTATCTGAAAAAAGGAAACAGAATGGAATTACCTAGTTGGATTTAAGAGTTAGTGGTAGTATATTAAAGAAGTGTAAGTTCAAGAGGAGACACACAATTTTAAAAGATAGTTTAGAACCTATTTATGATAATAATAATCTTTGGTTTAGAATTTATTCAGGTCTACCTGTAGGTAGGTACCTACTAATAAATTAATAATACTTACAAAGTTACAATACTTCTTCTTCTTCTTTTGTTTATGGCGGCAAAACATCACAAAATAACTTTCAATCTTCAAATTTTTATGGCGGAAATATTAATAAGACAGTAAAACTTTTTTCGAATGCCAATCCGCAGTTTTATTCCTAGTTCCAAATATGGATAATATGTGAAGGAATATTGTATTTCTAAATATTGAGTAATTAACCACAATAATAACGAAAACCAGTTTTTCACTACATTAATAAAGACTAAAGTTTATTTTTGATATTTATACCTACTAGAATAATATATGTTACATTTAAGTTATGAAATTTTGTAAGAATGTATAACAAAATATAAATCTGCTATTTTTAAAAGTATATTGAAACGGTATTTGACTAGTAATATAATAAAAAATTCTGTTTTCAAACTAGGAAGTATGGTCTACGACCTTAGCCTGTTCATCGTGAACGAACTTAAAAAAAACAGTTTTCAAAGGTGAGGTGACGTTTCTAGTTGAGGCAGCGTTCCTAAACCCAGTTCAAGTTTCAGCTGAGATCTGACTATTAATCAAATACCACCTTGAGAAGCTAACCGTACTCAAGTAGGGGAACCGTCTTGAGTCCCGGTTTGAGACTTCTTTATTAATACGGGCCTAAGTCTAGTCATTGGTACATCAAGTTTATACTTATTTCTAGTGTTTATATTAATGTTTGTCACATTTTTTTTTAAATTGATGAATATTTTTCTTAACATATAATACATTTGAGAGAACATACTGAGAAGCTACAGTTAATATTCCAGTTTCCTTAAACTTTTCTCTAATTAAATTATATTAAATTAAATAATAAAAATTCTTTATTTGAACATTAAATTAGGTACATAGAGGGCGTGTTTCACCGAGCAATGTTAAAGTTAATCCTTCGTTAAATATCATGTTGTTCCTCTCGTAATTCCTATCAATGAACGAGAGGGCATGGTATGTTAACACGTTAGTTAACATACCATGCCAATACCTCAATATAAAAAACCGTAAAAATATAAAAAATGTTAATGGAAAGTAGAAAAGTAAAAAAGAAAAGTGAAGGCTTGATGAAAAGTCGCTATGATTACCATAAGTATTTTTGCTACGCTTACTTATGGTAATCATATCAACTTGATAAAACGGATGAAACACCGCAAGCGTCATTTTACGGTCGATCCGCGCGATTCATGGCAGAGCTGTATGAATGCGTTTGTTTTTATTTATACTGAGCAAACAAGCTAGACCGGCAGGCTTATTATGTATATCTTGCAAAAGCAAAGCAATTGCAAACATTTTCGCTTTTGAACTTTTTGAGCGCCAAAAACCAAATTAAACAAGCAATAAAATCATTTAAAATTCAAAAAAGTGAATTTGCGTGAATTTGTTTGATGCAACATTTTAATTAATAGTTTTCTATGATCGCCACTAATTGTTTTTGGCGCTAGTGTCGTAGCAAAAATAAAGCAACGAGCGATTAGAACTATTTATATTAATTTTTTGTTGACCAATCGATTTCGCATCTATCGCGCGATATTTGCAAATCGCTATTTTACGTAATCAGCCAGTGGATCATCTTCTAGTAAGCACGTCGCACATGCAGAGCACTTTCAAGTGCCCTCTGTCGGCCGTGGCGTGTGGCGTACGTACTTGCGTGCGTGCTTGCGTGCGTGCGTGCTTGCGAGCATACGTGCACGCCGGCGTGCGTGGGTATGTGTGTGGGTGCGTGCGGCGTGCGTGCGTACCTGCTCGTATATCTGTATCGCCTTGTCGTAGTGCTCGGCGGTGGCGGCGTACTGCGCCAGCTTGAGCAGGCACTTGTTGGCGGCGGAGATGGACTCCTCGCCGCGGAAGTAGTCGGCCGCCTGCTCGTAGTGCTGCATCGCTCGCGTCGCGTCCGCCAGCTCCGTCTCGTATAGCTCGGCTATGTTCTGTGAATTATTAGTAAGGAGCTGTTGAGCTGACACAAATGGTTTTACAACTGTGTTGTTCTTTGAAACACACAAAAAACCGTTATTAAACTTTTCACTTACACATAAAAGTACAATAATAATACTGCCTCCCACAAAGATTTCGGTGACGGTGGTAGGGAGGAGTTATTTTATTGTGCCCAAGTGTGTACGCAATACACAGAAGCATTCTCTCTTCTTTCACTCTTTGTACCCCAGTGGGACGGACAACTGACACGACATGGGAGATCAGGCGCAGGACCGACTTTTTATATGCCCATCCGACGCATGGATCATCTTTCTTGTCAGACAATCAGGTGATCATTCTGCATTATCCCAACCGAACTTGAAAATAACATTTTTTGTTGTTCCAACGCGGGAATCGAACCCACGAACTCCGAGTCGAGAACCAGGCTCTAAACCACTAGACCACGGAGGTAAGTACAAAATTGTAAACTAAACTAAGACATCCATTATTAGTTGATTTATAAAGAATCATCCGAGTGAAGTAACCACTTGAAATAACCACACACAACAATTAAATAGTATGTGGGTCTGACGGTTTCAAATGTTGTATGATGGCCAGCACATTCGGCAGTCACACAACATTGTGTAGTCCAAAGGAATGACAAATCCGTACATCTGGGGCCATATGCCAGTAAATTGCCTGTACATTAAATATAAAGTATTGTTGTATGCTTACTTAATATCACTGCTAGTTTGAAGACACAAACTTTGTCAGTTGAAAATTTTTCCTTATCTATGACTAAATGGTATGACTCACAACATGCAAACACTCAACAGAAATTAGTAAGTGTACTGCATGCACACTGAAGGTTAAAAGAGTTTTGTTCATATTTTCATCTATTATAATCTATAAGATTGATTAACCAGTTTTATTATAATAATAATAAATTGCGTAACGGGGCCTTTACGTGTTGGCTTCTGCCCCACGCATGCCTTCTAAAGGTCCGGGATTTAATTGCCCGTGAGCAAAGAATATATAATACACAAACATAATAATAATGTTTTTACTAAAAACAAAATTAAAAATTTTAAGTAACCTCTGAATTGTTATGCAGCGAGTGAACTAATGATGATGAATTATAGCTTAGAACACTAGAGATCTTGTTAGCTTTAAAAAAAAACAGATCAAAATCGGTTTATCCATTTGGGAGCTACAATAATACTGATAGACATGTCAAACTTATACTCTCTGTTTTTGTCAGAGGTTAAAAAAATAAAAATACAATAAACATTTTCTTCCCACTGTTAAAAAAAGTAGCAAACACAAACAAGATGCTGTAATGTAATATTTAAATACTTTTTTAAATGGTATGTTCAATTATTACTTCACTCTTTGTAAAGCAATGTTAAAAATACTTTTTTTAAGCTATGAAAAGTTTGAACCAGTCTTTAAGGAAATTATATGTCTTTGCAACATCAATAGCAGCATTTTGTATAAGGGTTTAAATTAAAAAACTACAAATTACCTGATGATGTTTAGCCGCCACAGTGAATCTTCCCATATTTGTGTAAATTTCTATTGCCTTCAGAAGACAGGATACCGCCTCTGAAATATTTAATTGTGAAATATTAAACAATACTATACACAACCTCTTACTATATTAAAATAATATAGTAAGAGGTTACTTGCAATATTAAAATAATTAAAAATTTTAGTGATTATGTAATATTTTTTTAAACTTTGATAAATATAAATAAGGTAAATAAGTATCCATTCAATTATTACATAAGACAATTCAGGGGGTGTGTTTCATGCAATTTTCTTAGCATATTTAGCCCGAAAACAATACTTTTCTTTTGACAAGGATTCAAACTAGTAAAAACATCTTATGTTAGGTATATATATTATTGGTCTTTTAAAAAATTTAAAAGACTACTTAGAGGTACTTAAAAATTAGAGGAGGAAAAGAATAGTCTGTACTACTATACTTATTCACAATAAAAGATAAAGCAATGAAATACAATAATCACCATTAGGATCACATTTCTTATAACAATTGGAGGCGTCAACAAAGTTTGTTGCTGCGTCATGTTGCGTGCCAGCTTTTAGGTGTAGTTGAGCCACATGACAGAAGGCCTGGCCGGCTTGCGCCCATTTCTTGGCCATCTTGAACAGGTTGGCAGCTCGGAGGTAACAGTCCACTGCCTCTTCCACTTTTGATGATCCACTAAGGAAGTAAAATCATTAGTCAATAATCAAGACTTTCTACATAGTCAATATAGGTCTTGGTCTTGAGAATTACAGAAGATATAAAATAAGAAATTACTTTTTTATGGAGATAGGGTCTAAAGAGGCATTAAACACGCAAAAGGTAGTTTGAATACTTTGGACTAGAAATAATAGTTCATTGACTATACAATATATTGTTTTAGTGATAAGACAGGTCAAGTAAAGAAAAGTGAAATCCATAACCAGGTGAATGTATCACATAAAGAAAAGTTCTATAAATCATTATGTAGGGCAAATTCTTAGCGTTCTTTTTTATTTTGATTAGTCATTTGCAATATTTAAAAACTAATCAATAGGTAATTAAACACTAATAAACTCAATAAATAATAAAAATTAAAAGTGACATTTGATAAAGACAATGTATTGATATTGTACACTTTTCACGTTTTTAAGTAGTATTTAACATAGTTCATGAAGATATTAGAACAGATATACGGAAACCCAATTAGACAAATAAGAGAAAATAATAAAAACACTCATTGTTCTTACCCAAATAGAGAGCCCAAAAATGTTTTGGATGAACTTAATTTTTTCTCCGCCTCTGCCATCAATTGCATTGCTTTCTGCTCGTTATCTGCCATTTTTATGGCTTTTAATTATAAATCACTAATAAAATAAATATAAAATTTGGATAATTTTATTTAAATTTCTTGAAAATGTCGTCACTTCAGCCACTGCGAAAATTCGTCGCTGTCATCGATTGATTTGGTGTTGCTACAGTAAAAAAAAGTTTTTTTTTATATAAAATGAAGGATTAGAATAAAACGTTATACAGCCTTTGTTAAAGTTTGCATGTAAGCAAAGTATCAAAGGTGTTGCGTGATCGTAACCAATTTATTTAAAATAAGATCGAACTTGAAAACCGTAATAGGCATTTAATGAAAAAGAAATTTAAAAGTCAGGCGACATAATATTTGGAAATTACCCGACGAGAACTTACCACTAAATAAAAAGTGATTAACACTCCACAAAACTTCCCTAATTCACAATCCCTCGTGAATTCATGGATGAAATATACTACATCCTAGTTGTGAATTCGACTATGTAGGTAGTAATAAAACTGATAAAATAAACACAAAATAATAATAATATGCTTAAATCCTTTTTGAATCAATAATCTGATGTAAAATTTTATTACCTACCTAATTAGTAAGTAAATAGTTATTATAAAACGTTACAAGCTGAGGTTCTTCATTCTTACATAATCTAAACTAACGATTATAATCGTTCGATTTGATGAGTAAATAGTAAACAATATAAGTTTAAAAATCTGGAAAAGTTGAATCAGTAACTTGGGCACTAACATTTTCTCCGTGACAAAGGTATATCGTATATTAAAACAGATGCTGCGAAGTTGCGAACGTTTCATAAATTATAGCTATACCTTCTTATTGCTAAAGTTTACTTGATTTCTGGTATGCGTTACAACTGCTCCGCCACGGTAGAAATATGATGAAAATGTTCGCCCAAAATTTAGGCGAAATTTGACAAAATCGAAGGGTCCAAACCAAAAATTTGTCGAAGTAGAAACAAAGAAGTTATAAGGGTTTTAAGTTGGCCGCGCCAACGTAACGTCCACGATGGCGCGGCCATGGAAATCTCAGGAACTACGTGGGTTAGAGATCTAATTCTTTTTCTAGTATGAAGATTGAATTTGGCGAAAATTGTCGAAAAAGAAATTATAAACTAGAAATCGATATTTTAAGAGATATTTACCTCAGAAGCCGTGGCGGCGCAGACGTGCACTTCGTGTTTCTTTAATGTTGATTATTTATTTATATCATAAGACTTAGTATAAAAAACTGATACAGGAAGTAAGGGCTTAATTTGTCGAAACTAATGAAAGCAATAAATACGACGAAATGTTATTTAAACAGACAAATCGGACCGAAACAAAAAATTACATGGCCGCGCCAACGTAACGCTTCTTTGTACGCTGATATCTCATTACCTGTAATTGCTAGGATTTTGGTTTTTATATCCATTTATTCGGCACATTAACCTGATTAGAATGGCATATCGTTTTACCCTCAGAATGGTTTTCAACGCGTGTAATCTCCAAAAATGTGCTCTCTCATACAATGTTTGAGTAGGGTAACCATAACTTCGATTTTTATTTGAGAATACTTTTTACTCTACTAGACGAAAATGTGTCTATTTCCTAAATAATGCCAACAAATGGAATTATTACTATTAAATATTTCACACTTAAACGTAAGTATGTAGTTAGTACCTATGCCCGTAAGCGGTCAGTTGTAGATACTCGTATGATGATAATATTATGTTAGGTAAGTATACTGTACCTAGGCGGGCTACTTAATATTATGGGTTTCTTGCCCTTGAAATTAAGTACATACCTACTTATCTACGACAAGTATCCTCATTCCCTCAGCAAAGCAAGCGTTACGCCGGTTTTCATAGAGACCCGTGGCCGTGGTTAAGACCCGCTATTGGAATTAATATTATTGCAACCTGCAGATGAATAATATGCTTTTTCAAGAAGGCACTTTTTTACCGTATTTCGGTGTGAAGTGACGCTTAGATTTTATTAGCGAGTCCGACTTTGACTATTTTTGTACTTATGCATTTTAAATTTAATCTAAAAAGGCTGAAACAAGCATAGAAATAGGATATACATGCTTTAGTTATTAATCTGAGGAAACAAGAATGTAAATATTAGTCATCTGTCTAATATTTACATTCTTGTTTCAGCCTTTTTAGATCTAGATTTTATTTCATATATTTCTGTTTCCATGATGTTTATAAAAGTACTAGCTATGCCCGCGACTTCGTACGCGTGTAAAAGTGATTTTATTAGAAGTTTATGAACACTGTCGTTGGGGTATTTATATACTTAACTAATATATACTTAGTAATGCTTCTTTATACATGGTCTCTCGGAGGCCGATAAAGTAATATAATAATAGTTTCAAGTAATGGCTCAGACATGCCATAATAAGACATAGGATTAACCCCAATAGACGTAACTATATGTTGAATATTCAAACAACTATTCAGCATCAAATAGTGCAAAGAACATCAGCATGACTGCAAAGCAATGGCGCAAGTCACGTGCACGAAAATGGATACATCTACAAATTTGCAAAAATATTTCTACGTTCATATTTCAAAAATATCTTCACAATATTGTATTCAAATGCATGTAATTATCTAGCAAAATTATGAATACATTATTTTCATAATGAAGTAAACAACAAAATTTCAGTAAATAGTATACAGGGTGTACAAAACAACAAAATTTCAGTAAAAAGAGCAGTCACTATAACTTCATGGGGTAATAACCAGGCAAGAGATATATCCATTGGTACTAGTCATTTGCTTTTAATCCACTGTTTTAAAAATTTTCAATAGTCAATGTACAACGTGCACAACACAGCGATCAGCTGATTACGCTGAGAGGTCAATAGCACGCGTAAGACGTTCATTACGTACTAGGGCAAAAATTATTAAATTTGAGAATTTAATGCAGAACGTTGTTTCAAACAGTTCAGCCTTGCGACTAGAAATAATAAATTGCAAAAAAATTTTTTTTTTTCAAAAAATAAATAATGAAAGAACTTCATTTCTAGAATAAGAAAAGGTCCATTAATCATATCCCAAAGTTATAGTGACTGCTCTTTTTACACCCTGTATAGCTTATCGTGATGTTGCTTTAGTGTTCCGTAATAAAATGAAAGGTTACGTTTCCACTAACGCGTAGCAGGGCCTAGAGGAGCTTGCGGTGCCCGAATTGACCAATCACTATGCTCGAAATCTCCGCTCCGTTTTCACGGAAACACTCTCTCTTCCTTTTACTCTCATAACCCAGTGGGACGGTAAACCGACACGACTGGCGAGAGAACAGGCGCAGGACCGACTTGTTACATGCCCATCCGACGCATGGATCATCTTGTCAGACAATCCGATCAGTCTGCATTGTCCTAACCAAACTTGAAAACAATTTTTTTTTTCCAACGCGAGAATCGAACCCACGACCACGGAGGCGATATTATAAAACATATTGTAATGCGTACAGGTACATGAGGTCTATACAATAATTCCATTTGTTGGCATTATTTAGGAAATAGACACATTTTCGTCTAGTAGAGTAAAAAGTATTCTCAAATAAAAATCGAAGTTATGGTTACCCTACTCAAACATTGTATGAGAGAGCACATTTTTGGAGATTACACGCGTTGAAAACCATTCTGAGGGTAAAACGATATGCCATTCTAATCAGGTTAATGTGCCGAATAAATGGATATAAAAACCAAAATCCTAGCAATTACAGGTAATGAGATATCAGCGTACAAAGAAGCGTTACGTTGGCGCGGCCATGTAATTTTTTGTTTCGGTCCGATTTGTCTGTTTAAATAACATTTCGTCGTATTTATTGCTTTCATTAGTTTCGACAAATTAAGCCCTTACTTCCTGTATCAGTTTTTTATACTAAGTCTTATGATATAAATAAATAATCAACATTAAAGAAACACGAAGTGCACGTCTGCGCCGCCACGGCTTCTGAGGTAAATATCTCTTAAAATATCGATTTCTAGTTTATAATTTCTTTTTCGACAATTTTCGCCAAATTCAATCTTCATACTAGAAAAAGAATTAGATCTCTAACCCACGTAGTTCCTGAGATTTCCATGGCCGCGCCATCGTGGACGTTACGTTGGCGCGGCCAACTTAAAACCCTTATAACTTCTTTGTTTCTACTTCGACAAATTTTTGGTTTGGACCCTTCGATTTTGTCAAATTTCGCCTAAATTTTGGGCGAACATTTTCATCATATTTCTACCGTGGCGGAGCAGTTGTGACGCACACGATTTCTGGGGGTAGATGTAGACTATGTGCGTAATATAATATTTAATCTGGACACGCGGCAGCGTGTCAAACCAAGTTCAATCAAAGGAACCAAAGAGAATATAATCACTACCTACGTGAAAGGAACTGGCTAGCCAGAACTGGTTGTAATAATATCGCACGAACCTCTTGATGCCACTTTGACCCTTCTATAACTCAAAGCCTCTAAACCTCCTAAACACATAAGAATAAGTGTGTTAATTATATCCATCTAGAAGCCTAAATTTCATGTTAGCTCAAACGGTTATAAAGATACGAAGGTCTTTAAGTCGAGAATTTTAGCACTGACTGACTGACATATTATAGTATCTAAACCTAACATACTTCCAGATGACTTAGATGGATGAAATTTGTGATCCAGCTCGTTAATTGTGTTCAAAATACAAATATGTTTTTATAAGAATAAAATAACATTTTGAACAGGTATTAAACTGTAGGTCTTTAGATGTCCATTTTTTTGCGGCTAAGCCAAGCATAATTTTTGTATGGAACTTGTTGTCTTTCCTTCTTTACATTTATGTTTTTGGTGGGATAGGGTTTTACGACCCTATCCCGGACAGGGCAGCTAAATGAATACAATTTTCATTTTATATTTCTTGTTAATTTTGTGTGGTTATTTATTTCAGATTGTTACAGTACTAATTAAGATCGTAATTTGGCTGCTTACTTACCTATACATCCGTATTCATTCATAAAATATTTTCGATGAATATTGTTATTATATTAAGTTGATGTCCTGCCCGACACCGAAAATGTTAGCGTTTTGTAGTGTGGCGACACTCCAGCAAGTTAAATAATAATAATAAAAAGGTTTTTATTCAAAATTAAAACAAAAAGTTTGTTTTTTGAAGGTCAATTGAAAATAAATTATGGACATCAAAGATTTCAAGTTTACCGTATGTGATTACTTTCCAGATACATACCAATAAAAAGTAAATACACACATTTATTTTTTATGAAAATCGAGCTCGAGACTCCCTTAGGCCTCGGTCTCGAATTTTGGGGGCAGCGGGGCGGGAGCGGCGGCGGCGCGGGTGCGGTACTCGTTGCCCGCTCCCGCGCCGCTTTTTTCGAGAACCGGTCCATTTGATTATACGCAAAAGATCCTGCCGCTCCCGCCCCGTTGCCCGCAAAATTCGAGGCTGAGGCCTTAAGCCCTTTTTGCCGCCAGTGATCCTAGAGAATTGTTGCCAAAGTGAATATTAATTAGGTGGAATTCCTCTACAAAGCTATAATTTCTTTTTGAACACCCAACTTGTTTTCGTGGCCCAAAATAATTCTTTATTCTTTCTCATAAACTCGTAGAGCTTGGCAAGGTGAGATAAAATAAAAACCAATGCAACTGTAATTATTTATTATGTTTATACATAAACCGCTGCTATTAACGATTTGAACAACACACGTACATATTTAAAAGCTTTATGTTCTCTAGTGAAGTATGAAATCCTAGTAGACGACAGATAAAACACTCCACTCCTAACAAAAATATATTATATTTATATAATATTGTGATTTATGAGGTTACATTTCTTGATAAACTTGATTATATAATTTTGTTTTACAGTGTATATAGGACCTAATTCGCAAGTGCGCTCAAATTTTGAATGTGCGTTTATAAAAATGCGTACCTCACTTTAGCAGGATTCTTTGAAAACACCCATAGACCCATCTATACTATAAGGTCTACTGTATTAACCTTTAATAATCATACATATCTATGAAATGCACTACACTAACATATAATATTAGCTCTTCACGAATCTGCATTGTATATAGATTACATCAGATGTAATTGAAGACATATCACCTTCATCTATTCATGTCTTCAATTATTTTATAACCTATTCACACTTCAATTCAGTAAGTCAAAAATAAACGCTATTGCTTCAAAATAATTAAAAATATTTTTCATTCATCAAACTCATCATACAAATCATACACAACCAAAAGCTACTCACAAGAGTATTAAAAAAAATACTAAAACATAAAAATTATAATAATTGGCAACATTCATAAAGCCATAGACAATATCCGTGTGAATAGGTTACATTACTTCGCATTCACGCATTATACTAAGAATAGTATTGTCATGATCAGGATTATAATTTTGTTGTAAATAAGACAAGATTACATAGAAGGCTCGAAATGGACCCAAGGTGGAAGCAAAATAAAAAAACAGCATATCGATTTTATTTAATTATAAATAAACTAAAATAATTATCTAAAGGCACGAAAGGGATAGCAAATAAAAATGGTATATTATGTACATCATGGCATCAATCTGAAGATAAATAAAGTGTATAATAAATTAATAAAAATGTTTCATAATAATCTGCCAGCTAAATTGCTACAAAGCATTTTTATAATCACAGCAAAAAAGGTATGGCTAGACTGAGAAACGACAATGTAACGGTTGGCAAGCCTTATTTTATGTCGAGATATATTGCACATCAATTTAACAGATCTCATACATAGCAAATGATATTACATACCATTAATTCAATTTTCAAAATGTTTACAACAGATTTTATAACTTCATGAACTGTTAAACAATAGTTCTGCAAAAACATAATATCCATATTTTATACAGAATGTTTACATCCTAAATCTTGCTATTTTTTACCTTAGATATATTTTGTATAATGATAATATATCTGAATCTGCGTAATTTATATGACACACCGTAACAATCGTTGCATTATGTACATTGAAATTAAAAATTCCACATTTTATATCTCATAGACAAAACATTTAACGAAAGGGTAACACCGAAACTTAATTAATTGGCAACACCAGCACACGATACCATGTTCAAATGATTTAATACTCTATTATTTAATACTTTTAGACAGTCTTCAAAGTAAACATATGATTGATAAATAAAAATCATTTGGGCAAAGTATGACATGTATGCAGTTTTGATTAAAAATAAAAATTACATATTATTTATTGCTAAAATCATCTACTTAACTCCGAAACGATAAAAAGATAATTACAACGCATCTTACATTAAAAATTAAAATCATAAGTGGAATTAATATGCATGCAAATTTTCTAGTGACCTATTGAAAATAAACTAGAGTCGCCGTTACATCAATTAACTGTCAGCTGTCACTGAGCAAGGTTACTACCGAGTACCGCGACCGGGATAAGGATAAAGAGTTTTGTCTAATGAACACCTATGTTGAGGATCTAGTTCATAGCACTGAAAGCACCTAGACATCAATAATAATATAATTATCATACAGCGTCAACTTTACACCCGTACAATCTAACTATTAAACAATCTAATATTATATCCCTATAAATATGTAGTACGACGTCCATGATATGAGGGATCTAAGAAAAATGTCGAAAAATATAGAGACAGAGATCAAAGTTCATACAGCATTTCATATCAAGGACGACACGTTCTTAGACCATAATAACGCTGTACTTTGGAGTAGGCGACTAAATATGACTACATTTGTTTAACATATTATATAATATTATATGAGTTTGTTATATTTTATATCAATCACTATTCCAAATCGTAAATGCTGACTATGCCCGAGATAGGAAAGTGACAAAATATTCCAGAATAATATATTTTTGTACATAATATATGGAATGTGATGTAAAATTAATTATCATTTTCTACGCACCTTTATAAGAATTTAAATAAGATCATTAAGTAATAGGAAATTTATTTAATAAAAATAATACTTTTCAAAAAATCACTCGCTAAACCAAATGTATAAAATTCAATAAAAATACAATTAATTAACTGAGCCTGGTTCTTTTTAGATCACTTTAAATAATTCTTTGCATAATATTATGATTTTGAATATTATTAAAAAAAAATACCATTCTATTTAAAAACTATAGCATGCTAGAACATAAGTTTATCATAAGCACTCGAATTTAATTCTCTATTAAAAATACATCTACCTACCTGGTTCACAATCAGCATGACAGCTTTGGAACCATACGCTTAATCGGTAAGTATATACAATGAGTAAACTTCTAATCACAGAATGCTTCTGTATTCTGTGATGATGACTATTAAGTAAATCCTGGCTACACCGAACAATATTTGAAATTCAACGACATCAATACATAGACAATAGATTGCGCATAGATAAACATTTTTGACATTTCAAGATTATAAAAATATCTGTGTCGCCATTTTAATAATGGGTTATTCCACATCAATTACGATTAACGGCTTAACTGAATTGGTTGGTGGGATGTGGCGGGACTGGCGGTCTCATCGGTTGCATGGCACCCATGGGCATCATAGGTGACGCGTTCATGCCCATTACCATTGGCGGTTGTTGCTGGAATAAAAAAGTATGATTTAAAATTGACAGCTTGTGTTCTTAAAATTTTTTTTAGTAGCCTTTTGTGTGAAGTAAAAAGATTATTTTTAAAGTGATAAATATATAAATAGTTAAGTAATAGAAGAAAGATTAAAAAATTAGATAAACTTTTTATCTAACTTTATTAATAGCATCTGCCCAGTAAAAATAAATAAATAGGTAAATTGATGGCAAACAACTATTATTCCCAATATTTATATACAGAATGTCTTCAAAACAAATTAGATAATACGCGGCATTAAGAGAAGACTTAAATTTTATAAAGAATTCAAACAAAGTAATTCATAGAAATCTGCATAAACATATTTACTTAAATAACTACAGTGGGTGGCCGTATTATTAGGGACAACGAAATTTTTTATATATTTTTCTTAAATACATTGTTTTTAAATTAAATAACTATTTTTACCGTAGTAATTTTATTTAATATAACTCCATAAATTATTGCTATTATTTTTGCAATATGGCAACACAGGTTACTTACGTCATTTGTCAATTACATCTTGTCAGATTTAATTTTTTGTCGAAAAGGCGCGAATTTTCAGTTTGTTTGCCGGTTCATCTTGCTTACTTTTCTTTTAGTTTTAAGATTTTTGTATTTAAAATAACCAAAAGGTAAGTGAAAGATGTTATAAAAATATTTTCAACTAGTTTTAACGGATAATTTACATGTTATTCATATTTCAATACGACAACTAATGATTTTCTATTTTTTTAGAACGGGTAAGACTTCAGACATTTCTCCAAAAAAATGTAGGGAGGTACAAACACTGTTACTGCACTCCGCACATTCCCAAAGAAACATAGCATCTCTTTCAGGAATTTCTAAGTCAGTAGTAAGTTGATTAAAAATTAAAATTGACAATAAACAACCTCTTGAGGCAGATCGCGCGGGCAAATGTGGCAGGAAAAAACTCACTACGGTTCGTACTGATCGAAAAATCAGGGATATGTGCGTGAAGAATCGAAAAAAGAGCTGTCTAACTACAATGCTGAATGATGATGGTATTAGCATTTCCGAAAGAACAATGCGGAGACGGCTTGTTGAACAGAAGCTAATGGGGCCGGTGTCCTGCCAAAAAGCCACGTCTTACAAACAGTATGAAGAAGAAACGTCTTGAATGGGCTCGGCGACATTAAAATATGACTGTTGACGATAGGAGTCAAGTTGGTATAACTTTCTTTGTAGCGCAATAAATCAATAACCATTTCTTTCTAATAATTTTATTTATTAACAGGTCTGCTTTTCCGACGAATCGACGTTCCAAATTTTGGTCGACAAAAGTTCTTTTGTAAGACGCCGTCCTGGAGAACTATTTCATCCGGACTGCTTGGTTCAGAGAGTTAAACACCCAGTAAGCATAATGGTATGGTCTGTTATATAAGCCAAAGGCGTGGGGCGGCTGTATGTTGTGGAAGGGACGATGAAACAGGACCAGTACAAGAAAGTACTCGAAACCCGGTTACTGCCGCAGGTCCAAGAATGGTTTCCTAACAACGAAAAATATATTTTCATGCATGACTCGGCACCGTGCCATAAAGCCAAAACTGTTACTGCATTTTTGGATGAAAAAAATTAATGTTTTGCCTTGGCCAGGGAATTCGTCAGATATGAACCCTATAGAGAATATGTGGGAACGGAACGGGCTCACGAAACGGGCCATTTCAAAAAAATCAACTTATAGAAGATCTTATAAGAGACTGGCAACATAATACTACACTCTGGGAACATGCAAAAACATGCATCGAGAGCATGCCCCGACGCATAGAAGCTGTTATTGCAGCAAAGGGTGACATTACAAAATACTATTTTTTTCTCGATTTTATATAGAACCTAATATTAAGAAAAATAAAAGTTATTTGTGATATTTTTTATTGTTTTTATAACCCCAATAAAAAGAAGAAACAAACAAAAAATATATGACATACCTACAACTAATAGTTTCTTTCAGAAATTCAATAAAACTAACAAATTAGAAAATGTTCGTACTGTCCCTAATAATATGGCCAGCGATGGTATACATTAATAGTAAAATCAGTTTTTGGATATCAATAAAAAACGTTAATTGAAAACAAAATTCATACAAAATTTCGGTTCTACTAGAAAATGATCGGTTATATTATTATTCTCAGTTTACAACAGCAAGCCTAGCCGGAACTATTAACGACTGCGTATTCGGAATATATCAAATATCAACCGTAACATGAATTGGGTACAATTTCATACAATCTTTCGATAACATTAGAAATACGTAGATGTTAATTGTTCTTCCCAATCCCACAGATTAGTGATTACAGGGTGTCTCAAGGTTCATATTATATCAAGCCGAATAGTGTGAAGAGAAGGAACGCGTAGAGCATGAGGCATCCTGTATTTGCAATTTATTACGTATCACAATATTGTTTAAATTAACTTCGTATTATCCTCCATACTTATTCTTTATTCCTACCCCTTTTGTAGAATTTAACAGCAAGTGCATGCACATCATTGCCACTATTTAAATTTAACGTGTAAGCGAGAGCATACGATGCTCTGTCTCGATTGCACGTAAACGTCTTGACGTGTCTTTTCTTGAATTTTTCTATATGGAGTGATGATAATGATAAACACTCAGATGATATACATGCGTATACTCAGATGATACACGTGCAATCGAATTTTAGCACTTAATAATTTTGAAGAAAAAATGTTTCAAGAACCAAACATAATATCTCTATTTTGGAAGATTTAAAGCCTAACATCAATATAGAATAAATTGTAGTATTGTTACCAACCTTGTACACATTTTGCCTGTTCGTCTAAATAATATTCAACAAAAGTTGGGTATGTGGGTAGGTTAACATAAAGACAGCGGACATGTCACAGCAAACAAAACGGTAAATCGGAAGAGAAAAAAAAATAAAGAAAAAGAAACAATAGCAACTTACCAGAACAAAATGCGGGGGATGATACGTATGGGGTAAAGTGTGATGCATTGGTGGGAGAGTCATGCCTGGGCCCTGAAAAATGCAAAATAATAGGGGATGCTAGCATGCTACAGGACGGAGATAGCTTAAAATAATAAACAACTAAAAGCATAACAACAATTAGCGTTAAAATTGTATATAGCAACTGAAAAAGTACAACGCAAAAGTAAATAAAAATCATAAAGTAATAAGAACGCCTATACCAAAATATACTATCAGTTTCAAAAATATAAGTGGGTAGTTGAATGTTTTTAATTCTGCTCTAAGAATTTCCAACATTTTATTAACACCCAGACAGGATATAGATATAGGGTTTTTATATTCCCTAAAATATTTTTGTTTTGTTCCTCTCGGATATCATTCAACCCTCAATTCTGACACTTTACATGTTCGAAGTCCTTACCATGGGCCGATAGCCAACGCCGGTGGTGGCCTGCATGGGCTGCGGACTCCACGCACCACCAGGCTTCGAAGCATTCTTCGGGGAGCTCCACTGCATCGGTCTAGCACAAGATAATCATGCGAGCTTTTACTATGTATTCAGTTGTTTTTTTTCGTACTACCCTCGTTTTTTCGCAAAATATTTTTTTATAAATATCATGGCCTATTTAGTACCAGAAAACAGCGCCTACAGAAGCTGAAGCCGCTGTCACCAATTACCTATAAGCCTGATTCATTTTAAACCATTGTTTCAAAAAACAACTGAAATCTATTAAATATTCTGTGAAAGCATCTACATGTTAAAACGTGTCATGCTTGAATGATCTACTTCGGTATGTGAAACTACATGTGTAAAAATATTTAACATTGTTTTTACTCACACTAGTGTAGCAATTGAGTGTATTTCATGTTGATGCTTTCAGTGTAAATAGGCTAAAATCACGTGACTTCACTCAACAATGATGATAAAAAAAATCTATCTAAAAACTCTACCTACAATAGTAAAAAATCATAACTGTGCCTCAATAATGAAAGTAATTAAAGCAGGGTAATGGACCCAATATTTGCTAACATATAAATACATACAACATAAGTTTGCAGCTATATTTTTTTAATAAACCAACATTACACCAGCTAATTTCTTTCATCACAGATCACAGTTAGCTATGGCAGAAACAACCCGCTACACTTACTTTTGAGCAGCCGCACTCTTGTTTATGGTGAGGTTATTGGCCAGCTGTGCCAGGGAGGAATCCAGATCGCCTGTCAACACTTTACTCGGCTGTGGCTGCTGCGGTTGTTGCCCTGTTAAATACTCTCAGATTTAAAAAAACTCGAGTCGTATCTTGAGAGCCAATTATCAACATTATCTGGCACCGTTTTCACTATCGACGACTTAAAAATTAAAACACTTCTTAAATCATATATTAAGCCTGGGAATACAATATTACCTTTACAATTTAAATATATCAACATTTAAACTTTAAATTCTACTAGCGCAACGTTATATTTCAATTTTATTTTTCCAACCGAAGAGATTTGACATAATGTACTCCGAACCTAAATATGTGTATCATTTAGAAGCATTCTAATTTTACATTATGTATATGCCGCTGTCATTTGAATTTGACAGATTACATTTCAAGATGGCGGATTTAGTTCCTTCTTTAACCACAGAGCCAGATAAAGTTGATTGATGAATTTAAATGATTTTGTCGCACGATAGTCGTGATGATTCTGCTAGTAGCTGATTTGAAAAGCATAATACAGTGTTGCCAACAGCAAAATGGTTGCAGTTAAGGCGGTTAGATATGTTTGCTTATGATTTTAATGGCAAACAGATTATTTATCAGATGAAAGCAATGAATATTATGGCGAAACCTGACTTTTCTTTATTCCTAGATGACGGATTATATGTGTGCCTTCAGACGATTGTCATGTAGCTCTAGCAGCTCTATACACAACAACTATCGTTAAAAAAAACTAAAATCAATAAAATTATTGACACAAAAAGTACTATCACAGCGGGCGATTAAAAGAAAAAAAACAACAAAAACTAAAGACGCCTAAAAGCTGTTTTTAGCTTGTAAAACATGGAAAGTATATACATTGGAATCGTTTTGATTTTTTTTAACTGGTGGAAGATATTTGAAGTTTTTCAAGAGTGAGCCAATTCGCGAAAAAATATTCACATTCAAATAATAGGCTCATATTTTCAAACAGGTAGTTCTTGGAATAACCAAAAAAATGTTGGAACATCCAACAAATTGTGCCTTGAAATAGGGCTTTCCATCTCTTACAGATTCCAACGTATACCCATAGGCAACACATTCTAAACATCATCGAACCCATAGCTGCCATCGGCTGACGGGCCGGCGAGCCGAACATCATCGGCTGGCCCATGACGTCACCGAAGGGTTGGGCCATGGGCTGCGGTTGCTGTGTAATGGGGGCCGTTTGGGCTTTGGCAGGCGAGCCCAGAGACATTCGCATCACGTCCTCAAGGTCGTCGAAGGCGGATTTGGGCTGAGGCGGCCTGGCGGGCGCCGGCGACGCCGATAATGGTTGGGGGTCTCCCATCCCCATGAAGGGGTTAGCAGCTTGCACAAGAATATCACCGTTAATATCCATCCGTGGTATAACACCAATGTAAACAACAATGTATCGATTATACACAACGTTACATTGATCTAAACTCAATAAAAATTTGAGGGAACTTAGAGAAAAAAATTTAAAATTATAACTACCTTCTTTTAAGAAATACCATGGTTCGTTTACACTTTTGTTATTAGCTGTTATGTTGGAATTTTAAATGTAAAAGACTATAACACAAAAATACACCCAACACCAAAATAAAATAAATATCTACAAAGAACAGAAGACAGAAGTCGCGTGCGATGATATACATTTGGCTACACTTTTAACACAAATATTTGTATGTTCTTTTAAACTCATACGAATAATTTAAATCTACCTTGTTAAAGTCAATATCGCCAATGCGACACCAAGTACGCGGACCAAATGGGCTTCATTATATTATGATTGCGTGGCATTGTCTTTGCACAAAGAGTAGTGTCTGTGTACAAAGACCTAACATTAGGTCTACTCTTGAATCTAATTTACTGGGATCGACATTAGGATGGGATTTAAATTTGGCAGCTCTATAATCTTACACGCGATACTAGCGCCAAGTTAGCATGAAAATGACACTAGCCTCGTGTTTCAATTACCGCCCATAATTAATAATAATCAATCTTGATGCAATTTTTTTTCGAAGCAATTTAAGTTCGAAAATGACACTTCGTGTGTACTAATATGCAATCTGTCAAAATACGTCCATCTTTAGATCATTTGTTTACAGATTTTCAATCTCAAAGTCATCCATCCATCATGCCATCCGATAAATTCGGGGATTGCACTTTGAGATTGAAAATCTGTCAGGAAACCGTCTAAAGATGGACGAACGATATGAGATTGAAAATCTCTCAAGAATCGATCTTAAGATGGACGTACAATATGAGATTTAAAATCTGTCAAGACACCATCTAAAGATGGACGAAAGATATGAGATTGAAAATCTCTTAAGAAACGATCTAAAGATGGACGTACGACATGAGGTCGAAAATCTGCCAAGAAACCATCTAAAGATGGACGAATGACATGAGATTGAAAATCTCTCAAGAAACGATGAAAAGCCATCTTTAGATCGTTTCTTGACAGATTTAATGAATACATGAATACGTATTTTGACAGATTGTATATTAATTATTAACATGGACTTGTCATTATCGAACAGCGGCCAATATTTAATCTGCTATCCGCCCTCCCAATCAAGATAGAGTTGGAGAAATGAGACATTATTGCAATGTCGATCCATTGAAATTCAAGAGTAGAATTCAAATTCAAGAGCAAATCACATATACGCTAGTGTTATTTCTTAGCCAACTGTATACAGCGCCGCCCGTGCTGTACACTCCTCACCTGCGGTGTCAGTGCTACTGAAAACGTTAGTGAAGCTAGCCTCCGACACGAACGCGTTCGCGGGCTGTTGCTGGGCGGGGAACCCTACGCCGTTGGACGCGGGCCACGCGGGTTGAGGCGCCGCCGCTACAAATATACAGGCTGTTGTTAAAACGCTCGCGATCAAAACTCTCTAAGGCCTCAGCCTCGAGTTTTACGGGCAGCGGGGCTGGAGCGGCGGCGGCGCGGGAGCGGCAGGATCTTTCACGTAAAATCAAATGGACCGGCAGGCTGATTATGTATCTCGCAACAGCAATTCGACAGGCGTGAATTGTACAATTGTGTACAATATCGCTCTCAAGTGTATACGTTTGACAGCGATATTGTAAACAATTTTACAATTTACGCCTGTCGAGTTGCTGTTGCAAGATACATAATCAGTCTACGGTTCTCGAAAACAGCGGCCGCTCCCGCCCCGCTGCCCGCAAAATTCGTGGCTGAGGCCTTACTCGGCCCAGGGTGTCATTTTCGGTAGCGTTTCAATCACATCCGGTATTCGTTACACTTTGCACGAATATTTTGTTAATACAGTCCGACTCTCGGTAATTGGATTCAAGAATTTCCTATAAAATCTTTTAAGCAATTGCATAGCTTCTATCGCGGGCCTGGAGCGTGAAGACCGAGTCCAGAAATTCCGTAACGTAAATAACCTAACCCTCCCACTCCGACCGGCACAGCGGTGATACTTTTTATTGCCATCTATGAATAGCAGAACTTTTAATGACTTTTTGAAATATCACGATTGTCTATTTAGTTCAGCAAATCGCCTCTATATATTGTATCTCTATCTCTAGGTTGTATCGGATAAGTTGATATAAAATGCTTTGCAATAGCTTTACCGCGGCAGTCCCCGAGTGTCCGAGTCGAGTCGTCTTTTTGTATTTCGAACTAAATACAGTTTTCTGCGCTACATTATAAGACTACGCGTTATTTGAAACCAATCGGCGTCAATCACTCGATAATTATAGATAATTCATAGTTGAAAACACAAATAATGTAGAACTTGATATTTCGTACACCAGGACCCTAATTCTCAGGCCTCGAACTTAGTTTTTACTATCGGTCTGTCCCGCTCATGCAAATGAGATTTAGCGCGCGTGCGAGCGGGATATACTAATATTCGAACTTTTTTCCACTGCCCGAGAATCGTGCTCCAGGGCCCTAATTCTCAGGCCTCGAACTTAGTTTTTACCATCGGTCTGTCCCGCTCATGCCAATAAGAATTAGCGCGCGTGCGAGCGGGATATACTAATATTCGAACTTATTTCCACTGCCCGAGAATCGTGCTCCAGGTAATAATTTGTATTATTTTAAGACAGCCTCGAGTTTCGAATTATCAAGAGTCAACTGTAATCATAAAAATCGGATTAGAACTGAGTTTGGATATAATATGTGCAGAATTTTACTTACATAAACAAAGTTATTGCATTTTTAATTTAGTTAATTTACAACTAATGGACATAGGTAAACTTTAGAAGTACTCATTAAACCAATCACCCTGTACAAATTGACTAAATACTTAGCAATACATTGTGAACTTTATTACATGTGAATAGAGTTAAAATTTGATTTACTAGTTAGCAAGAATTAGTGCACAGAAAGCACCAAATTAACCTTTTATAAATAATGTGTGTAGTGCATAATATATTACAGTGTCCGATACTTAATATTAAACATTACTATTTTAAATAGTTAATGGAATCAGGCGTTACTTTGCGGAAATCCATAGCATGCAATTTAAATATATTATATCTAGCAATATCCCGCGAAACAATTATAACCACAACCTGCAAGCAGATGACTCTGCGAACAATGTTCGTTAAGTCAACATCCTGAGGATGCTCCGGGGTCGGAGCGAAACGCGCGTCGAGTTTTGCAACCTGCATGGTGGTGGGACTTTGCACGATCGTGTTAACATTATTGCTTGTGTGGTGGTGGTGTTTTCATGTTTTTTGCTTGCGAGTGTACGCATAAGCAGTGTGGGAGGAGGGAGGTGCATCAAACGCATGCCTATGCGTACACTCACTCATCTGCTTGCAGGTTGTGGTTATAATTGTTTCGCGGGATATTGCTAGATATAATATATTTAAATTGTATTACTATTTTAAACAAATAAAAAAGTGGAGACACCAAACAGTGACAAAATGAAGAAGATTTTTCTACCAGCCTTGTGTTCCTTTTGGCGCTCTGAACGTTCAGATCATTCATAACGCTGACATTGACAGCTGTCAGTGCGTGTGGAACAGTTCAAAACGATCACAAACAGTGCTAAAGAAACGCAAATCTGAACGAAAAAAACGTTCAGATCGTTTAGAGTTAGGAAGTGGAACAGGGCCCAGTTTCGACTAACACTGAATTTAAACTATATTTAAGAGGAAACATCACGGTCTAGAGAAACGCGCAATAGGTATTTGTAAACTCTATTGCTGTCCTGCAACTGCCCGATCAAACCGATAGAGACAACTGCAGCTTGGACTAAAATTACTTATAGCATAATAAATCGACGATTATGAAACCCCTTTTTCCTCCTCCAAAACTTTTTCATTATAAACTAAAAAAAAGGCTTGAGCTATGATCCTATGTTTTGATTTTATCATAAAACGTACTCCAATTTGTTTCGTAGATGTTTAAGCACAGTCGAAAGTCTGACCTTATTTTTTCTAAAAAGTGCACATTTCTTTGAAAAATTAATTTATGAAAAAAGGAATAAATAGGAGGAAAAACATTTAAAACACAAACACAGGGATCACGAAAACCCATGTTTTTTACTTCCATATTTGAGTTTAAGTGAAAACACAAAGTTTTCTCTTAAACTCAAATATGGCAACTATTTACTTTCTTCACAATTGTCACCATTTGTTGCCACCTTAAAAATATTGACATAAAATCTTGAATCTCAGAGCATTCTATACAAGATGTAAAAATACTAGTTACAATATTTGAGATTATACAACCCTTTCTCATTCTGGAAATGTATTTTATTGTCAAAAACAAAAAAAAATTTTTAGTCGGAGGAATAACGAAACAGCAAAATACACAATACATTCCTAGTATTAAAAAAGGTAATATATTAAAATCCTAAAGTTATAATAGTGACTGTACTTTTTACAGTCTGTTTAATATGCATTGCATTTGAAATAAGTTGAAAAAAAAGTGTCATCGTTTAGAGTACCAAAAAAAAAAAACGTTCCGTCACTTTACCTTCTCAACCTCGTATCTAAAAAATCTGTTCTCTATAATATCTAGCTTGTATTAACCTATATGTTAATACAAGCTAGATAATAACTGAACCTCATTTAAATAAAAATTCATTTTTTTTTTAATTTATTATTTTCTCTCACAATCACATAGTACATATTACAGTTAATACAACACAAGGTAAGCAAGCTTATTAATATGAGAGACTGGGGTCGATACTAGGGGGTACCTGTGTTACAGATCCCCAGGCTCTCTACCTCTCATTACAGTCATTACAAGATTACAATGTGTCTGAAGATTTACTGAATTCAATAATAATTGTCTATGTTAAGTATTACACAATCATGTCATAATAAAATCTAAAATTATTAAGTTCTTTTACTCTACTGAAAAGTTGTAGTTTTATAGATACGCGGTTGTGAAGGTAAAGTGACGATGTGAGGTCGTAGGTTCGAACCCCGTTTTTGATCAATCTTTATCACTGCGACGCAGGCTAATCATATGTTTATCTGATTTTGGGCGGAACCCCTCCCCCCCTTTTTTTAACTCTCGATTGTGTCGGGAGTAAGCGTGCTGGTTTCAATAACAGCCTGGAACGTGTGTGTTATTAAATACATTGCCTTACCTCCAAACATATCGGCGAATGGGTTGCCCAGAGACAGTAAATCATCAGAGGCCTTGCTACCGTTGTTGGTGGTCTCAACTGGACTGGGTCCGAACAGGTCCACAATGGACTGGTTCTGATTGGTCGGTGCACCGAGAGACAGGAACGGGTTGTTGGCCGCGCTCGTTGGAGATTGCACCTTATTCTGTAACAACAAGGTTCGGTTTCGTATGGCGATGTTTTTTTTCCAACTACCCGCGGATGCAATGATATAAAATGATTTAGCTTTTAGATACTTTGAAGATCTACGATAAACCCACAATTTCTAGCAAAGGAAAAATTTACCAATCAGAATACATGACAAAATGATGATGAATAAAGTAAAAAGCCGTATAATAAATAAATGAAACTGTACAATTGATGTGATCCCATACAAACAAATTCCCTATTTTAAAGCCTGATATGTGAACTAGCTCAAGTTCTAAATGACTTCAAAATATTTCATTCCTTGCTATAACTAGATGATAAACACAAATAATGAATAAAGCAAAACTTTGCAAAGGAGAAAGCCCATTTCAGGCCCAGAGCGGACAGCCGTCTTAAGAAGACTTAATTTCTCCAGAAATGTATAATAAAGAGACATGATTTTTGATAACATTCAAATAACCGCCACTATAATCAGTAATGTTCCAATAAAAAAAGGTATTTTATTGGATTATTTGGAACCTAAATATAACGTTGAGGTGAAATGTTACCCGATGATAAAACTCTAATCAATCAATCCGAATATCGATTTATAAACAAATAAAATAAACTCATGTAAAATACAAATAACGGGTGACTGTTGGTAATTCTGTAAAGAATTAATCAAAAGAAAACATTTATCTTAAAACCAATGTTTACGTTTGTTACTATAAACGATAAAGATTAATAAAAAGTCATATTATATCGATTATTTTTTACGTAATCGATTTATCGATTTCATTTTTTTGCGACAAGCGGCAACACTGATGACTGAAATGTCATTTTTCAAACGAATGATTTCGACCGTTCGTTTGTTGTTCAAAGATGCGTTTTGTTTTGTTTTCGATTTTTTTCACCGCAATCTGGCTTTCTCGCCTGAACTTGTTTCGGCTTTTCACGTACGACTTTGGCATTGTTTTACTAGTTTTGTTCTCTCCTTCTACGATTACTTGGCCCTGGATTAAAGTATTACGCTATTTGATTGTGCATACCAAAATGTCTGAAGAATATTGTATATTATGTTGTGGTAATAATGTTACCGAGAACCGTATTTTAGAGCCCAAAGAATTAAGTGTCATACAGCAGTGGGTTGCACGGCAGCAGGTAATCATAATATTATAATAAAATGTTTCTATTATTTCTTTAAATAAGGTTTAATCGTTAAATCTTTTCGGTTGAAAATATTTATCATTAATGTTAATATGTTTTAGGTGTCAGGCGATAATCTTGTTTGCCACAATTGCTGGGTAGCAATAACTGAAAGTCTTGCACTACAACAAGGGCTATCTTATAATATCTTACTATTATAAATTATTGAAAAGTCGGAAAAGGCCTTGAAAATAAAATAGACAAAAAGTAAAAAAAAAAATATTTCTACAATAATGGCGGCATTTTAAGTTATTTTCTCAGATATCTAATACTATTAACATTTTAGAACACTCATTTTTAATGCGATTTTTTGATGTCCACATTGGGCCTGAGACACTATGGAGAGTGGGCTTTCTCCTTTATGAGTTCTAAAAATTACATAACAATGACAAACATTTTTCGATAAAGTAGAATCCCAATTAAACAAGACAAAGATGGACTATAAACAAAGAATAGAAATTATAAAGATGGACATCACAAAAAGCTGTACTTTATGATAATAAAAACTACCTATATTTAAACTTTAAAGGAGACACTCCCGGTTTCTAAAAGACGATCAAATAAACTAATCAGTGTTCAAATCTCTTGACAATTTTAAATTCAATGCTGAATTTGACAACTGACAAGAGGTTTGAATATTGATTAGTTGATTTGCCTTTCAGAAACTGGGGGTCAATCTACTAATATACCAACCAGCTTGGCAAAAAGTCATGACCATGTTGACAGATAGAACTAAATATTTAGCTTTTATCCTGATTATAATAATATTTTAATAGAATGTATTTAAAATACAGTGTGTAAAAGGACAGTCACTATAACTTTGAGATACGATTATACTGCCTTTCCTCATTTTGGAAATGTATTTTTTACAGTCGAAACCGGTCGTGTATTTTTATAAATCTGTTAATTAACTAATAAAGTGGAAAAATTGCAAGTAAATTGTGTATCATTACTGTGTATAATTTTTTTTTTTTAAAAACTATTTTATTTTACTTTTTACCATTTCTTACTTTTTTGTCCAAGAATAACGAAGAAGCAAAATATATAATATATTTTTAAAGTTTTGTAAAAAAAAGGGAACATTTCTAGAATTATATCCCAAATTTATAGTGACTGTTCTTTTTACACCCGTTATAACAAATGCGTAGTATAAATATAGTGTCAATCCATAATGTGTAATAGATGATATCGTTGAAAGTTTTTAGTTTCACCTGTCAACGCCACCAGGACTTTTTGCCAAGATGTACGTCAGATAATATTATTGCATGTTTTGTCGCCCATCAAAAGGCGGCGACAAACCGGTGTTATCCGACACTTATAAGTAGACTGTGATAGGCCCTTATTATAGTTACTTTTTAAAAATTATAATATCATGAAAAGATGACAATAAAACAGTTATAACTATTTTAACAAAAAAAGTTTTGAAAATTCTTTTTGCTCAATAGAAACTACCTAAAGATGCAACTAATATAAAGTCAAAATCTCCTCTAATGATCGTGAAGAATATAAAAGTTTTACCTCCTGGCCTTCACCGGGCATCTAGAAAAGGGGGGAATAGTTAAGAAAAAACATTTTATAAAACGACATTTTTTTTAAATTTTATATTATTCTATTTATATTCTATAGCTTAGGTTACACGCGTTATTATCACGAATCTATTGATACGTCATTCATTAAAATCGGATCTATCGGATATATAGATATCTACTGTGGAACAAACATACATATTATTACACAGACTCCTTACTGCTACTATACTTACTCCTGCCTTCGCAAATTGGCTAAAAGTATGTTGTTAATTTAAGTGTGGTCTATGTAGCACCAAAATCCTGAATCGCGCTATCGAAGTTTTTTAAGTCCGGCGCTATATATACAACATCTGAAAATTACTACAGCGGGCTTCGGGCTTCCACTATTTCTAAATTTATGACAACACGACTCTTTCTGGACTTCATTATCTATTCCAACAAAATTAATAGGAACAATATTCATTAGAGTATTGACAAACGTCAAAAAGGTGCCTATGAATTTATAAAAGCTTCCCTGTACAAAAAAAATATCCACATAAACATACACAATATAATGACAACATTAAAAATGTTTCATGAAATGAAAAAGTACAATTATGATATAACATATTTTCACCCAAATTTAATAATATAATGATAAATGATTGCCCAAATAACAGCACAGTATCCGTTAATCCATAGGACTCAATATAAGCTGCCTGAACACGTACAACCCAGTAACGAACATAACACTCTTGTCTTTTTTTGGTCGTTAAGTGTTATTGAATTGGTTACATAAATAGTACACCTTTTAATAGTAGAAAACGGTTTATTATGGTGCAAAATGGAGTCAAATCATAAGCAGAAATAACCCATCTTCACAAACGTACTAAAACAACGTTTAATACTGAGCTACGTTTTTCAATCTGTCTGCCCAGTTCTAACATTGAATGAGAAAAATCGATTCCGGGTCATTGTTAAGCCTGTTTAAAGTAATTTGGTATAACGTAAAATTTATAATAATATGCTACACATTAAATTTAAATCATAACAACTCCACCCAAATATATAAAACCTTAATCTTAATGATGTTACAAATCGATTATCTTTTTATTTTAAAATCTAGCTTAATTACCTCCTACTAATAAAATATTTGCGAACTCTATAACGGCAAAATATTGTATAGCTTATACAATATTTTGCCGTTGTTTACATGTTTTATCAGTAATTATTACTTTTCAAACGTCCACAAGGCACCTATCATTTACGTAACCAACAACAAACCTAACAACCAGAACCCAACAAGAGTGAAGCACAAAGCCCCAAGAACCCAAGACCGGTATCTTACGAATCTCTCAGCGATCGCGGTCACGTCCTCCTCGCCCGTTAACTCCTCCCCCTGGTACAAATGAACCTGCGAAATCCAGTTGCTACTGTATATTATAGTTCATCTCTGATAAATTTAACCTAAAGGTAACCACAAAGTAGATATATAACCGAGACACGACTTAGTACTAGAAAATGGTATCATCCTAATACTGGCAATTCGACTGGCTATTTTTGTCTTCATCGATTTCCGGGCACATTCAGGAAACCGCCATCTAGCGCCAGTATTTGAAAATACTAATTACTCATTTCGTTTCGTATCTTCTTCTTAATTAAGGAGTTGAATTTAGCTTAATGTGATGTAATGCTTGAAAAATATGCTTGTCTTTATATTAATTTCAATATTTTACTAAATTCGGCATATTTACATTTTATAATTTACAAACGTTAATACTAGTGACATCTATTGCAATTTTTTTGTATTAAAGATATATTGTATGAGACGGTAGGCCATGCTAAAGGTAAACAAACCGAAAACATCGAAATTTTCACTTATTGTGCACACTTATCAACACTTTCACAGGTATATGGATCATACTTTATTATCCAATACATTTAATAACAATTAAACAATTATTAACATATTTAAACATCAAATGAAAAACCTTCACAGTAAAAATACGCTACTTTGACACCGCCGACTATAAAATATGGTCTATAGTCTATGGATTCATGCAGCCAACAATAATCATTGCATTAATATTGACCAATTGGTATCACTGACTAATTTATGGTTGTGTCATAGACGGCTTTGTTTATGTTTGGGTTAAATTTATCTCGGACGTACTATACACATGTATACAACCGTATACTTACTACACAAGTATACAATATATACTATACATTAAACTGGTTGTTGGTAAAACAATTTAACCTGTCAAGAAAATAGTTATTATACAATGTTTACCTAAATACTTATAAAATATAAGTTGTGTTTAGAACAAATATAGAATTAAATGATTTTGGTATTACCTCCTGTGTGATCCTCGTATGTGCTTAATGATGATGAATAAATAAACACAGGAACATAATCATTACTTATGTGCGCGTGCACAGTGCAAGTACTTACGCCAGCGTGCGTACACCGTTGCGTGTATATACGCAAATACACACATACGCCACGTATATGTACAATAATTGGTTACTTCTCAAGTTCTCAGTCAAGCCTGCTCTGCTGAAACCATCGTTTATGAACAGCTGCTCGTTTTCGAGCCAAACGGCTGTGGTGGTAAAATAACGACGAGTGGATAACAGAGCAGCCATTACGCTCGTGCATAGAATACGCACGCACACACACTCGTGCGCATACGCATGTACTCACTTGTACAGGTTCATAGCAGCCTCCTACTGAGTCAACGAATGCTGCTTGAGCGAGTCGTTTATAAGGCTGCTGGCCGTTATCGAGAGCAGACGCGTATTCAAATGACGACGTGGATGATAGATATACGCACGCACACACGCTTGTGCGTGTATATACGCATGTACGCACACGTGCATAACTTGTATTGATTCATAGCTGCCTCCTCCTCAGTTAGAACCTGCGGCTTGAGTGAGTCGTTTATGAGGCAGCTGGTCGTTACCAAGAGCAGACGCGTAGTCAAATGACGACGTGGATGATAGATATACGCACGCACACACGCTTGTGCGTGTATATACGCATGTAAGTACATACCTTGTATTGATTCATAGCTGCCTCCTCCTCAGCCAGAGCCTGCTGCTTGAGCGAGTCGTCTATGAACAGCTGGCCGTTGTCGAGCCGAGCGGACGCGGCCGCGTTGCCGAATGACGACGACGTAGATGACAGAGCGCCCATCACGCTCGCTACGTTCTTCTGAGCGCTGAGGATGTGATACATTAAGGGTTTAGTATAATTAGTTCCGATACAATGTGATCTAATCGTTTAATCTATCTAATATATCCCTCTAGATCTAATTGAAATTGTTTATCTTTATAGGGCGGTGAATAAGTGAAAATTAAATTTAAATAAAATATTAATGATGTATGTTGAATGTACCCATTCCCCAATTATAGTAAATTACTGCGACTTCATATTACTCGTATTAAAGATCGGTTAGAGTAGGTAAAAACGTAATGCGTTTAAGCGGATAGTGAAAGAGCCGCGAAAACGTTTATAACATTACGACGGATCAGTGTACCGAGTGCATATTTTTATCACTACTCGCCAAGTAAAACTGCAATCTGTATAACACTAAATTAATTACCATCGTTTGCTAATAGAGTTGTTTCGATATGATACAAATTGTAGTTAATTCCTTCACGGCGTGGCGAGCAACAAAACCTTGCATTCAGCCTGCATGAGTATTTTAATATATTTTTTTATTTTAATGAATAATCGACCTGGGCAAGACCTATACAGTCATATAATCTACATCTGTGTACTCACTTGGCAGTCTGCGTGGGCGTATTCGCAGCTGAGCCCTTCTTGCCCTCGAGCGTGGCGAGGTGGCCCTCCAGGGCGTCCAGTAGACTGCTGGGGGCTTTGGTGAGGTCGGGGATGTCGCCCTTGTCTATACCCACGTTCTCAGCTACCTGGAATTTGAGGAGTACACGTTATCAACTCAGTACCAGAAATTGACTTCTTAACGGAAAGGAACGGATGGTAAATTATTTGTTTGTCTCATGGATTAAAACTAACCACACAACCTACAAGAGCGAGAATGAAGAACTCCAGGGAGAGAGGACCTTTTAAAAAGACAACAACAGCGTTGCCAGAACGTAACGTACAAAAAGTACGGTTTTTCGTACTTTTTGTCACACAAACGTACCTCTAGTGTACTTCAATATGGACCGTACCTATTTCGTTATAAATTATATACGTAGACTATAGAATTTTAAAACCGTACTTTTAAGTTAACACCCGTACCTTTTCAAAAAGCCAGTCGTCCTTTTTTTGGAAATCATACTGGCAATACTGGACAACAATAATCGTCCTTTCATTTGGCGATACACAACATTTTTCAGGAAGGTTTTGGAATAAATCCTGTTTAACCAACTGATCCCTATTTTTACCTTCAAGAACTCTCCAACTCTGTCCATACGTATGAGGAACTTCTTGTAGAGGTCGAGAGCGTCGCGGCAATTCTTCTTGTTCATGTCAAAGTATTTCTCCAGGAGGTTGATTATGCCGTCGTTGTAGCATGCAAATAATCTGTAATAGTTTGCATTTAGCATTAGTAACTGCATATCGAACTGCATATAACCTTGAAAGATTTACCCATGGTTATTAAAAGACCACAACAGATTTTTCATTCGTTCAAAAATCTGTAGCCCTAAGCCGTCTAATACGGCAAGGCTGTGCCGGATTATGTCTTAAGTGGTCATAATGGTTCTTCTACAATAATTTTTCCCTCAAGGTCTTATCAAATGAAATCAAAACCTCTCATCAGTCGGTCTACTCAAGCCAAGCTCATGAAATAAACACTTACATCGAGTTTAGGATTAGATAACTGTCAAATTCCAATTAAATTCCCATGTTGATCCATTAAATTAGATCAGCTTTTTTGCCGAGTAGGATGTTTGAACATTTTAAGTGAAAAAGGGAGATTCTTCACGCCAAATACAGGACATCTGGCAAGATTTGAATTCGATTCAAATCTTTCAAGCTTTGAAGAGTAGGATCAGATCAGATTAGCTCCGTGCATCTTAAAATCTTTAACTCTCACCTGATGAGGTCGCGGAACAACAGCATGAAGCACATGTTGATGACGCCATTGGTGAGGTCGTTGGAGGTGCAGTCGAACTCCAGCAGCGCGTCCAGCTGAGCCTGCAGCACCGGCAGCGTCTTGAGCAGCTTCTCCGCATTCATCATGCGGAGGGAGCCCTCCTCCTTGCTGCAAATGAAGGTAACAGTTAGTGTTCTGGTCACAATTGCTGGGAGCGAAAAGGTCTGGCTACCATTATCAGTGCAGCGAAATGTCCTAGTTATATCAAGTTTGAACGTTTGCTTCGAATGAAGGGAACAGTTAGTGCCCTGGTCACAATTCCTGGGAGCGAAAAGGTTTGGCAACCATTATCAGTGCAGCGAAATGTCTTGAAGTGTCATAAAGTTTCAACGTTCAAAATCGTAGCAAAAGAAGCAACCATTCGAACCGAAGCAAGTGGACTCACATTATTTTCTGACACGAGTGACTGATATCCCTGTAGAAGGGAAGTGAGTGGTAAAAGGCCTGAGGCACGCAACTAAGCACTCAGGTAATGTGCTTAACAAGAACTCTGGAGAATACTTACCCCCTCTTCACCTTGCAGAAGTCGAAGGCCACGGTCCTGTAGGAGAGCGCCTTCTCGTTCATGTAACGGGCGTACCGTCGGATGAACGGCGACATGTCGAAACCTGCGTCACAACAACGTCACATGTCATAGCGTCACAATGATTGAACGTCACAAGCTACAGGCGTAATGGGCAATACACTCACACAATGTATATGCATTGAGCTAAATTGATCCGTAATGCCTGCTATTTAAGTGCAAATATATGCAAGGATTTTGAGGGGTAAACTACGTCATTGAAACAGTCTGATAATGCGTTTACGCGTGACTCTACAGTACACCTAGGTGGCTGTAGATCAATCTTCAAAGTTTGATCTATAATGGACTATAGAGCTTATGCTCTTGATCCTATTCAAAAATTAATTTGAATTGCTGAAGCGTTCTCAAAACGGGAGAACATCGCTTCATGACAAAAATGAACTTAATTTCCAGCAAAAACGGTTCAATTTAACTTGTAACATTTACGACGTGTTGGACAAATATGATAAAAGCCGTTAGTGTGTGCTGAACCATAAATTTCTCATTAAATGAGTCATTCTCTTTACATTGAATAGGAAATCGTTTCCTAAAATATCTCTAGACCTTTTATAGTGGTATTCTGTCCTTTCCTGTTTATTTATATATTCCGACTGCAATAATACATGCTACAAATTGCATTGCTTCTGAATGTATAGTTTTAGTTATTCAATATATACAACAGGTATAATCGTATAAACAATCTGTATATTTAAATACAAAAATTGTTCATTACAATAAAGAGTTACATAACACGCTAACTCATATTAATGTCAAGGAAACCTGTGTTGCGACTGCGAGTGCATGAACGACACAAACAAAAACAAGTGACATGTGGCAAAACATACACGTTGACACGATATAGCAAAACGAAAAAAAAACAAAACGTTCCAAATTCAAAACAGTGCAGCGCGACATTCGTGCAAAAAGGTGTCAAAGCAAACAACGTGCAGTGTTTTTTTTTAATCTAAAGTGCACTTACATTAACCTAGAGGCTAGATAGGACATCAAGGTCTATTAACAAGCCAATGCATCTAAGGCTATCGGATTGGTTATATAAACAAAACAGTTTTAATCGACAACCTATACGGTGAAGATAATTAGTTCGTAATAATTATTCGTAAGTTGATTCGTGTTTAGGGGTGTTCCCCTTCATAAACGATGTAAAATGTATGATATCTCTTTTATTATTGATAAACATAAAAGGATAAAAATAATCATAACCAGTTTTTGGGTATTCACTATTCTTATAATAGTTTAAGAGGTGACCGCAAAATTATTAAACCAATCTAAAACAACATACAAATTACGTAAGTAGATTCATGACAGCTCCTCAAAAATATTATTAGAAGGGCAAAGATTAATATTTACGATACTGAATATTAGAAAAACATTTACGTTAAATCATAACAGACGCCACAAGATATAATCTCAACGACGATTATGTAAACGAGCTACCGAGGCTTGGGATTAGGATTAAGCTAAACCATTCCGCACATTGCAAAAATTCAATTTATTACTGTTACGAGATTGTTTTCCCTTGTTATAAATGAATATTTCAAACAACATTTATTAAAAAATTATATTAAACATACTATACAACATATTCGAAGTCCAAATGAGGAAACTAATAAATTAGAACTCTGCTTTATATACCAATTATAACTTGTAATTGTCAAGCGGAAAAAAATACATAATATTTATTTATTTTATTCGTTCTACTGAATTGAATAAATAATCCGTTACTTTTCGGAAGTGCATTATACATAGAAATGTAATTTGAAACTATCTATGTTTCTTGCATAAATAAATAATTAATTAGTATACTTTTTGCGGTCACCTCCCGTACTATAATCGCGTACATAGATCACAACATAAAAACTGATCAGACAGCTTGCTATGGCAACAGGTTCTACCGCAACATCACATACAATACGTATTACTTCATCATCTTGTATTTTTACACATAACATACTTAAATTTTGTCGAGTTTTGAGAGCGTGTTTCACCAAGCCATGTTAAAGTTAATCCGTCGTTAAATATCGTGTTGTTCCTCTCGTAATTCCTATCAATGAATGAGAAGGCATCCTTATTAAACAAGCCGTTAACACTAACATGCGTTGGTGAAATCGGGACTAAGGACGTGTTTCACCAAGCAATGTTAAAGTTAACGCCATGTTAAAATACCATGCCATCTCATTCATTGACAGGAAATACGAGAGGGATAACATGATATTTAACATGGCGTTAACTTTAACATTGCTTGGTGAAACACGCCCTTAACCATATTATATAACTGTGTGTGTGGCTACGAGTTCAATGTCTTTCGGGAGTCGAAAATTTTCATACCGAACACTGAAACGATAGTTAAATTATGTGACGCTCAAGATGCTATCAAGCAGTGACAGTGACATCCTGTGAATAGGAGGGATCCTAACTTAAATTAGCGTTTCATATTCGGTCGATAGTCTATTTCGATAGAAAATTATTTGGGGGCGTTAGCAACGTGGTTTACTGTGTTCAGTAAAGCACGACAACACGAGCTGTTGTTTTTTACGCATGTAGTGCGTGCACACACCCGCACTACTATATAAACAACCAGCCTCAGTTTTTGTTGAACTGAGTCTTCACATTTTTTATTTGGTCCGAGTCAACTACATTCTACATGAAAATTACTTTAAAATATTTGCACTACAAAAACTGGCATGACCTTAGAGCCAGTCTCCTATTTTGGCACAGCCATGAGATGTTGCTCGATCTTAGTGCCAATTTCACTAACACATGTTAAAGACTTAAAGTTAATCCTTCATTAAATATCATGTTATCCATCTCGTATTTCCTGCGAATGAATGAGAAGGCATGGTATTTTAACAAACCGTTAACACTAACATGCGTTGGTGAAATCGGATCTTAGGGCGTGTTTCACCAAGCAAAGTTAAAGTTAATCCTTCGTTAAATATCATGTTGTTCCTCTCGTAATTCCTATCAATGAATGAGAAGGCATGGTACTTTAATAAGCCGTTAAAACTAATAAATGTTGGTGAAATCGGGACTTAACACAATAATTAAGCGATAATAACTTTTTTTTGTTTGATAATGGCATAGTACGGCTTTGCCAATTACGTGTACGACTTATTTTTTTATTAACCGACTTTAAAAAAAGGAGGAGGTTTCTCAATTCGACCATGTTTTAATGTCCTACATTTTAAAAGACAGATGCCACCATTAATAAATCCCATACATTTTTATAATAATTATAAAAATCTATAGGATTTCACATAAGCTTCGCCAAGTGACATACGAATATAGCAACTTGCCTAATGGGCTTACACAACATACAGGTTGTAAAAAGAACAGTATCTATAACTTTGAGATACGATTATACTACCTTTACTCATTTTTTGCAAAAATTAATTTTTTTTTTGCTTTTTAGTTAGTAGTTCTTGTGACAAAAAAATGGTGAAAAGTAAAAAAAAAATTAACTTTTGCAATAAATATATTACATTTCTAGAATGTGAAAAGGTAGTATAATCATATCCCAAAGTTATAGTGATAAGACTAAGAGTCGTATAGAATCAAAAACAGCAATCTGACTTTTGACTTAGTATCGATACCCATAAATTCAAAAAAAAAAAGTCAAAATTGCTGCTTTTCATTCATATTATGTGTTAGATGAAAATTGTAGAAGCAGGGATGTGCTACTCCTGAGCAGCTAGGAAAATAGCAGCACAAGCACTTAGGCCCTACAATCTAGCTTGTTTGGTATTTTTTCGCTGCTCACTTTATATCAAGAAACTAAATAAATAAATAAATAAATAATATCTATGGACGCTTCAATTTGAAACGTCCTAAAAATGCAACTTAAGTGTTTCATGTGATAATAACGTTGACAGTCTCCACTCTCTAGTCTAACAAAAACATCCAAACATCCAAAGCGTGTTGCAAAACAAAATCGGGACAAAACGAAAGCTGCTAAACTAACAAACTTACCGATCCTCGCACCGGCAGCGCCTTGCAAAGACATTACACATTAGATACTAGTTTGATAAACCTCTTGGGGGCCATTCATTTATTACGCAAGACTACCCCAAAAATAAAACAGACCATGGTATAAATAAGATATGGTCGACCATTTCTCCCCCTTAAATGCCTAGCGTAATAAATAAATGACCTTCTTAATAGTTAATACTAGAACTTAAGGGCGTGTTTCACCGAGCAATGTTAAAGTTAACGCCATGTTAGAATACCATGCCATCTCATTCATTGACAGGAAATACACGTGAGGGATAACACGATTTTAACGACGGATTAACTTTAACATTGCTTGATGAAACACGACGTAAATATAATAAAATAAAAGGCTTTCTGCAGAAAGTTGTTTATTGTCATTTCCCTTCTACCCATATTTATTGGCTTTGGTACATAATATTATATGAATGACCTCTTAATACAATACTCATTAAATTATTGTATTAAGTAGTCATTCATAATTATAGTAATAATTCAATGGCTTTCGGCAAAAATATGTTTAACGCAATCCCCCACCCCCTGCAACTTGTCTTGCGTAATCAATGAATAACCTCTTAACACTGTCACTTAAATATATTGGCTTTATGCAGAAAATTGTTTAACGTAATTTTAATCGTAGGTTCAAGTTCGTTTGAAACTTTCTGCTGAACAGATAGGTGAAATAGATGACCATTTAATCTATAGGATTTTGACTAGTTTTCTATAAATGACACTATAATAATATTCTTTCGTAGTTTTCGCAAAACCTAAATTTATTTGAAAACTTCGAAGAAGAAAGGGCTCATTGGACAGGTACTTTTCAATGCAAATAGAGCATTATCGACTAGGTCACAAGTTCTAATGTACAACCAAATGGAAAACGCCCAACTGACAGGTTGGTTGTGATACCTACCAACTCGATAGAGATCAATTTCCGACGCTTGTTTTTTTTATCGTGGGCAAATCACACACTCCTTACCAAATCTGACTAACGGAAATATATTTTATACTTTTATACTATACACATATTTAACAAATTTAATAACACATATTAAATACACATGCATGACTTCTATACACAGAAAACTTGTTACAGACGCGATTCGAGCCCGCGGCCTCCGACCATCGACGCGCTCAACCACTAAACCATAGAGATCGTCATTATCAACATTAGGGGTCCATCTTCGATCAGTACACTAGATCTAGACATAAAAATAGACTACGCCTACCTAAGATACAATTAGAAATATATAAGAAAAACGTTTATTGTATGTGTATTATAATATTTAATAATTATTTACCTTCAAATATCATACAATTACCTTTGACATTATTTAAGAAACGATTATATGAATTACTATAATTGAGCAAATGTTATTACAGTATTAGACATTTTCTATAAGATAAACTATAACATTTTAATTAGATAAATAATATTATAGTAAATAATAATTAATTTATTGACGATCGTATGTGATGCTATTTATATTCTAGTAAAATAATTTTAATTTATGACTTGTGTAATTTTAATTTATGTTAAATTTATCTGAAAAATATTTGCACGCCACAAGTGGCAGAATATGTTTGTGACTTGGATTATTACTTGGAATAATAGTTTAACACCGTTTTTTACCATGTTCTTGCAAATAAACGATTTGATTTGATATCGTGTCACAAGAAATCCGTCTCCGCGAATATCATTGCACTTGAAAAGTGGGCTGTTATTACATGTCGGTCGCTGGAACACTGCCGCAATGTGTGTTTAAACTTAAATAAAATTGAAGTGACACAATTAGCGATTTTAAGGAGAACGGGGATTCCTATCACAGGTGTGGGGCTCGCTGCGTCCGTAGAGATGGTAAGTGGACGCAGCCATACCCACAACAACTCGGCGGTACTCCGACAGAACCGCCGCCTACGGAACCACGGAAAATATAATAACAACCGCGATGATCATCAGTCCTACAAAAAGTAGGACGTGGTCATTTTCAACGGGCATTGGCCCACCTCACATTCCCACCACTGCAACTCCTGTGAGCCAGGATCATCGGTAACCGACCACGACAAACCCTTTGATATGATCTCAGAAGAAAGTAATCAGAAGAAAAAAAAGGAGAAGTGTATTCTAGGACGTGACCTCACCTTAATAGTCGCCATAGACACTGCGAGTGTACAGACCTAGACTACGGCCTTGAGCGGCAGGCATCAATTCACATAGGGCGCCATACCAATAGAGCTAATATTAATACAATTGCATCTTATAGTATCTCGACGTGAGATGCATAAGGTCGGATGTCTCTCTCTGGGCCCTGATTACGTAACTTCTGTGGCTTTCCCGACCGTCGACATCAACTGTCATTGTGACGTTAAATCTTTTTAAAACACGATTTAAAAAGTCAATATGTCATAATTTAGACGTTTTAACTTTTTAAATCGTGTATTAAAAAGATTTAACGTCACAATGACAGTTGATATCGACGGTCGGGAAAGACACCGAAGTTACGTAATCAGGGCCCAGATCGGATACAAACAAGCGACCTTATGCGTCTCGCTTATAGGCGCCGTGGTCTCTGGTCAACTGGAGCCTTACTCTCCAAACTGCACGCTTACTACCGACACAATCGAAATCAAATCGGCTTTTGGTATTTTATTTGGTGGAATATATTATAAACAGGATAAAGAAAATCGTAACTTTTTGTACTCCCGACCGTATCAATCGACTGAGAAACAAAATAAACAAGCGTCAATTTATTCAGGCGACACGATCGAATCTGAATCAAAATCGAATCAGGGGCTTACTCTCCAAACTCATTCGATTTTGATTCAGATTCGATAGTGGCGCGTACTCCTGACGTTTGTTTATTTTAATTCTCAGTCGATTGATATGGTCGGGAGTACAAGCGATCTAACGATCATCTTTATCCTGGTTAGTTGTAAAGTAATCCACCAAAAAAGAAATACCAAAAGCCGTTGAGATCTAACTGATTCGATTCTCGATTGTGTCGGGAGTAAGCCTGCTGAATAACTTTTACGGTCCGTACTAGTAACTACAAGGAACCTTTGTTCAGAAAACATTTTGTAAAAATTTATTCTAAATAAAATGTTTTGATTTGATTTGATTTGTAGTTCGTCGATCTGCTCGTCTGTCTGTGTGTCTTTGGTTGGTTTGCCTGTCTGTCCGAATGCACCCTAACTACATGCCTGCACGAGATATTTCTAGTACAGGCTACTGTCCATAATAGCAAAATTCTCACAGATGTTGTATTTCTGTTCTCGTTATAACACCGAATATATTGTATTAAAAACTAAAGAAGTTAGCTCACATAAACGGCAAAAAAGTTGTATTTTTCGAACCTTTAGTGTTCGGGCCCGACTCGCACTTAGCCGATTTTTCACTGGAGCGAAGCTACAAGGTGAGTCTTATAAATAAAAATGAATTGCTATTCGTTAGTCTCGCTAAAACTCGAGAACGGCTGAACCGATCCGGCAATTTTTGGGCTTGAAATATTCGTGGAAGTCCAGGGAAGGTATGAACGGTTTGTATGCTCAACGAAGTGGGCACGGGTCAACTAGTAACGTTATATGTTTTTATGTGATCACCAATAGTATAAAATTTTACCGATAAATATAATGTGGAAAATGTTGAACCGTTATTATCATTGGTAATTTCAATTATTTTTAATCGTACTTGAAATAAAATTTTATTGCTATCGGCCATTAGCAATTAATCTATAATTACAATAATAAAATGATTTGTTTTCAACTTTACATTAAATTTGTTACTAGGTGTTATCAACACGCTTTTATAAGCTTGGGTTGTATGTGTATCTAATATCTATGTATGTATGTAACGGAATCTTTGAGCATAATTTTCACATTTGGTTTACCAGTTTTAGACCGCGGCCATACTACAAGCACAAAGTAGATAAATAACTACAAGTATAAAAGAATCGCTCTTTAGACTTTTTGAAATCATTTGAAAAAACTAGAATTTTTGCGACTTTTCTTATTTTTGTGACAAAAAAATTTTCAGTAAAAAAGTTTTTCACGAAAAAATACATTTCTAGAACAGAAAAAGGTAGTAATATTAATATCCCAAAGTTATAGCAAGCGTTATTTTTACACACTGTATTACTTAGCACACACAGATACCTAATGACTGTGTCAAAGTAAATGTTGAGAGACCGTGAGATGACTCTGTGACGTAATGGTCCATCCGGGTGTATGGCATTTCTAAAGTTCATCCATAAAGGCCCCCATTTATGGACCGCAGGCTTATTATGTATATCTTACAAAAGTAAAGCAATCGTAAAGATTGCGCCATTTTTGCTCTTGAACTTTATCGACATAGTCAGGGTTCCCCCATACATTGTTTTGTCGGACAAATATTTTTTTGGCTAATATAGATGATTATCTTGAGACTTAACTAAAAAATATTCGGTTACTAATAAATATTTTGGAATCGCCAAATCGACATACTCTATCCTTGATATCTCTGTTAGCTACCGCAAGCAAGAGTTCCGTCCAAGAAATTATTAGGCGACTCATCAAAATGAAGCTACTCACTGAAAATTAGCTTGATACTAATCAAGTGAAAACTATGTACGGGGGAACCCTGACCATAGACCAATTACATGTATAATTGGTCCATGCCCTAACTAACAGTTGAAAGGTAAGAAAAACTTCGTTGATTGATTTGATTTTTTTCTCTTTAAAATGTAACGTGGTGTAATTTCCAAATGTGTAATGAATAAATGTCTATTACTATTAATATTTTTAAAAACAGAAGTGCAGTTTAAAGTTTAAAATTCAGAAAAAATATTTTGTCGTAAATGTTTGTTTGACGTAACATTTAATTAATAGTTCCTAAGATTGCCACTAAATTGTTTTTGGCGCTAATGTCGTAGTAAAAATTAAGCAAATGTGTATTCAAACACAACAGCGAGCGATTAGCACAATTTTTTTGACGTTCAGCAATTGGTTGCGCGTCTATCTCGTAATTTTTGCTAATTGCTATATTTATGTAATCAGTCAGCTCTACCTTCACTTCGGACTGAACGGATAAAAATCGCATCATCTGTGTGCATTTTAGCCTTGAGTTAGGCCCGTATCAACAAAACAATCTCAAACTCGGTCTCGCGAATTGCGACCGCAACCTCCACTTGGGAACCAATTTGACAGACTAAACAACGTTTTAACTTTTAAAAAAGAACAACATTACTGATAAATATGAGGAAGAGCTTTCGTCCGTCGAATTTCAAACAACGGCCATTTGAAAACTATTGTCGTTCTCACTGCAACCTACACTCAATCAGCTAAAATTTCCTAGTTCGTACTAAACATTATCGCGGGCATAATCTATTTACACATCTACTAGGTTCTGGCAAATTGCAGAAGCCTTTATTTTAAGGAAGATATTTTTGTAACTCGGTCAGGCTCGGAGTTCGGACAGGTGTCTTGCGGTGTGAGATGGGTCTCATATGGCACATGAAAAGGCTAAGCTAAAAGGGACTTATTAGTAGGCATCAAGTCAGCTTTAGGGTTTGATTTACTTTTATATCCATTTCAGCAATTGCTTCAGTGGTTTAGCGCTTGGCTCTCGACTTCAGAGGTCGTGGGTTCAAACTTCAAATGGAGGAAGATCACTCCCTAACATCCCTGATACAATTACCATAAACCTACATCATAGACCATAACTAACCCGTACCTAACGTAACACGCGTATTTACTTCAACTGCATTTTATCAACAATATATTATTTCACAGAACCTAAATCTATATGAAATAACCATTACTGCGAGGGCAGTAGGTCAGCAGGCGGTGCCAAGACAAGAAGTACATTTCCACAACTTAGTCCAAATAGCAGACAATGAAATATGGAGCTATAAACATTCGTAAGGGATATTTTACAAGAATCGTACAGGTTCACTCGGGCATCTTAAATATAAAAATGTTATAAATGAATTGCTGCTCGTTAGTAGCGCTAAAACTCGATAAGGGCTGAACCGATTCGGCTATTTGTAGTCTTGAAATATTCGTGAAAGTCCAGGGAAGGTTGAAACGGTTCATCACAAACTGTTTGTATGCTCGACGAAGTAGGCACGGGTCAGCTAGTCTACACTTATATCATAAAGAGGAAAGTTTTGTATTTTTGTATGTAACGACTAAACTCAAAAAGTAGTGGACCGATTTTAATAATTCTTTTTTCATTAGAAAGCTACATTATCACTGAGTAACATAGGCTATATAAAAATCAATTGCTGTTCGTTAGTCTCTCTAAAACTCGAGATCACCTGAGCTGATACGGCTATTTTTGGTCTTGAAATATTCGTGGAAGTCCCGGGAAGGTTTAAACGGTTTGTATGCTCAACGAAGTGGGCACGGGTCAGCTAGTTAAAGATAAAAATAGGATGTGGTTGTGTTATGGACACGGCTGTTTTTTGCACGTGAATTACGTAGATTAATATATTCTTTGATTTTTTTAGTTTTCTAGTAGTGTAATTGAAACAGCTGCAAAATTAAACTAAATCCTCCTATTTTGCTATCATTCGTCTTTTTTGCGTCCATAAATAATTCTTAGGAAAGTAATTTTATAGACGTATTCACGTCAAAATGGGTTATTCTTTCAATACTTGGTCCTAGACTGAGACAATATGAGGAATCCAGCAGCTCACCTTCAGGGTCATATAGACTTAGGCCGTGTTTCACCAAGCAATGTTAAAGTTAACGCCATGTTAAAATACCATGCCATCTCATTCATTGAAATACAAGAGGGAATTATATATATGAGAGATAACATGATATTTAACGAAGGATTAACTTCAACATTGCTTGGTGAAACACGTCCTTAAGCTGAGCTGTAAGCATCAGTTGTGAAGATCGATAGGTGGATTATGACGGATTAGGATTAATGGAAAGAACACACTATAATGTGGACGAATGGTGGAATAAAGACCACGAAAAGCCAATGACCCCTTTTAATTTAACACACAAATATTTTATCTATCTGCTTGTCTATATACAGGCTATTTAATGAGTGATAATACTTTGGGGTGTGTATGTGTCCCGTATATAGAGTTTACTGTGAAAGTACCAGCGCTGAAAGAGAAACTTTTCTTTTACTTATTGTATGGGAAAATTTATGACGTTTAGGCATTTCTCATGGGAACATGAAAGTCAAAAGTATGTCTTAAAACGGCTGGTCCTTTCACAGTAAACACTATAAACGGAACCCATACATACCCTAAAGTATTATCACTCGTTTATTTTACATCTTGTATATTTGTAAGGCTCTCGCTACCACTGCCTCTCTTGAAATCGGCAAGAATATGGTTCGGCGGTAAGCGACCCTTGTTATATTGATTGATAATAAAAACCCAGCGCAAAGCCCTCGCCCTAGCATTTGTATAACTAACTAGGTCTCGTTGCCTAGACTACGAAGTAACAGAACAGTACGGTACATCGATGAAGTACCTATCGTAGTAAAATTAAAAAAGGTGACAGTGGCCGGTTTCTTTGAAACCAGGTCACACGGAATTTATTTTATAGAGCTCAAGTGTGTGCGCAATACACAGCACCACTCTCATCCTTTATAGTAGCACTGGCTGTGCCCGCGATTTCGTTCGCGTGGTTTTTTGAGTGACCTAAACCGTTTATGTAACGCACGCAACTAAAGTCCCCAAATGTGAATAATTTTTCCCGTTTTTGCAACATTTCCCACTGACGCTCCTATTGGTCGCAGCGTAATTTTATATATAGGCTATATAAATGGACTATCCAACAAAAAAAATCAAATCGTACTAGTAGTACCCGAGATTAGCGTGTTTAAACAAACAAAACAAACTCTCCCACTCTATACTATTAGTACAGATACATCTCTTTTCAACAAATACAGGGACTTGACTATATCAAGGCGTGTAAGTTAATCCGACTTCTGCAACTATTATACTGTTGGACTTCTGCAGGTTTACTCTCCACACAATCGAGAATCGAATCAGTTCGATCTCAACGGCTTTTGGTATTTTATTTGGTGGATTACTTTGAAACTAACCAAGATAAAGAAAATTGTTAGTTCGTAACTTTTAGTACCTACTCCCGATCACATCAAAAGACTGAGAATCAAAATAAACAAAAGTCAATTTATTTGGGAGTACGCGGCACGATCGAATCGTAACCAAAATGGACTCAGTTTGGAGAGTAATGTCCCAGGTCTCTAATCAAATCATAATATTTTATTTTCAACTGAAACTTAACAGCTATTTTCGGAAAGTCAACAAAAAGGCTTCCACCGGTTCAACCCTAGCCCGGCGAGAAGAACTAATGAAGTCTTACTTCTGGATCCGAAGTTATTTCCGCGGAATCGAAGTCGCAGGCACCTGCTATAACTAGGTTTCACCTAAACGACCAGCCGACCTTCGGGTTCGATGACTCCGCCCGACCCCGCGTGCACTTCCTACTCCGTGAATGTCCTTACGATTGACCGCATGGTAGCGGGTATTGTTCCGACGAAACACGCTCCCTATAAGTATTTCAGTCACGGTGGTTAGTTTCAATGAAAGCAGTCGGCTTGTATGGTCAATACTAGTGCCCAGGGCCCCGCCTTATTGCACGCGCGTCATATGCTCGAGTGGGATAGACTGACGTTCGAAACGGAGTTCGAGACATGAGAATCGGGGCCCCTGATTCAAGATGATGAAGTTCGAAAACAAAATGTATGAGATTCGACATAAGTTTCGCTAAGTGACATTCGCTTTGATTTCTCGAACCTTATGTCAATCTTAAGTGTTAATAGCGATGGCATCTTGAATCAGGGCCCAGGGCCCTAATTCTCCTACCTCGAATTTGGTTTCGAATATTAGTCTTTCCCGCTCGCACGCTCACTAAATCACATTTGCATGAGATGGACAGACTGATAATTAATAGAAACGAAGTTCGGGGCATGAGAATTGAGGCCCAGGTGTATCATACTGTCGTACCTACTATTATAATTTAATGAGGTTTTCCCCATTTTTTCCCAAATTTTTCCTCAAGGAGTGACATGGACATCTGACATGTGAATAGGAGGGTTTTATCTTTAATTAGAGTTTCAGTATTCGACCGAGACTCAAGTCTCATAAGTCACATTAATCACACTCGCGACTTAAGAAAAGCCATTGGAAGCAGACGAGACAATTAAATCACGTATAATCGGGCAATAACCTCATTTGCTTGAGTTCAGGCCAATCTGAGGTTTCGTTTACGACCGCGACATGACTGGATCTATAGCGAATGTGGCCACGAAACGTGCAACGTGGTAGCGATTAGACGCGCGAATTAGCGCTCAAAGAATAATTAAGATCATGTCCAGTAAGGCGAATGACGTGCGTATAGATATTCGACGCATGGCAGCCTAGTAAAATACGCGCGTGGGTAAAAAAAACACGCGTATCTTCTGGATGCAATGTATGGGACCCTAGTATCTAGTAAGACTCAAAACTAAATGTGAAAGACGCGCCCAGTATGAGTACTGGACACAGCGTGTCATTATTATGGGGAAATGGGGAACGTGGAAAAACTCCACCCAAGCACAACCTGCAGCTGATTCGCGGTGTTCCAACCCGAAGGTCAGGGAAGATCTATCTTTTTTCTTATGGTGGAGCTTAAAAGTTGGACACTAACACCTCTGGCTGCATTTTGATAGTCGCAGGAGGTGAAAGGAGGGAGTATAGTCCGTAGGCTGCTCTGGGCCACCTTCCCAGTAGAGTCATAAATTATCCTTGTGGACCCACAAGGAATCCCTGAGTATTCTCTCGTCCTCTCCGTGGTAAAAAAACTGACATTATGGAGGTGTACGGGATATCAAATCAATCAAATCAAAATATTTTATTTCCAAATGAAACATCACTATTTTCGGAAAGTCAACAAAAAGGCTCAAGCTATTTTCGGAAAGTCAACAAAAAGTTGGTTCAACCCTAGCCCGCCGAGAAGAACCGGCGCCGCGGCGTAAGAAACTTTTAGCAAAAAGATGTAAAATTGTTATTTTTTAAAGAATGTGAAGATCGTTCATGCAATCCGTTGAGCAGCTCGATCAATGAACCCACTCCATTCCCAGTTCCAACACGATCATAGCCAATAAAAACTTCTTCTGAAACGCGCGAATATTAGCGCGACTAGTCGCCGATACTCAATGCACATGGCCTCGAAGTAGTTCAGAAATAGGTCATCTGTCTGAACTGGAGGGTTAACGGTCTGGATGAGGCAGCATTTGGCAAACAGATAGATTAAGTTGGTGTAACATTTTCTAGACGATATTTGGCTATCGTAAATCTCTTAGTTATGATAGCCAAATATGGGCTTTATTACGGAATATATTAGGATACATTTTTGCTTGGTGTTCGTGTTGCTTTTTTTTTTCAGAGTATTTTTCGTCGTCGAATACATTATGTTCAGATCAATCAGGGCGTCTACATACTTAGACCTTCGATTTATATTCGACTAGCTGACCCGTCCACACTTTGTTGAACATAGAAACCGTTCAAACCTTCCCCGGAATTCCACGAATATTTCCAGACCAAATATAGCCAAATCGGTTTAGCCGTTCCCGAGTTTAAGCGAGACTAACGAACAGCAATTCATTTTTATATATAAGAAGAAAGAGAAAGAAGAAAGAAGATGTGTATGTTTTGGTTATCATACCCAATAGGTAAAAGAGTAATAGGAATTACTACGATTTTGGGTTCATTAGGCTTCGAAAGTCCCACATCGATGAAACTTGGCACAGATATACATTGGGACTCGAGCTATATGCCGGATGTAGAAGTGGCCTGTATAAACACATACAGGCCACTGAATATTCGTACGAGTTTAAAGATCGATCACTGAAACGTCAGCTATATTACGTAGCGCTCAAGACATACCCTTCCCCCAATCAGCGAAAGTGACGGCCTGTAAGTAAGAGGGCTACTTCTAGTTTCCTCCATAATGTTTTCGGAATCGAACACAACTCATACAACGACCATTTACTATCGCAAGTCACAACGCGGATGCAATATGCCGGACGTAATATACATAATACTGTATATGTAACGGTGTGTGAGCATCATGGCTTATAAATATTGAAAACTGGAATGGCGGAAAGAAGTTCATCAGAAAACATCAACGATCAAATTAATGGGATTTATGAATAAAATTTAAACAATTATAACCACAACCTGCAAGCAGATGAGTGAGTGTACGCATAGGTTGTGGTTATAATTGTTGCGCGGGATATTGCTAGATATAATATTTAAATTTTATGCTATGGATTTCCGCAAAGTAACGCCTGATTCCATTAGGGATTTATGAACTTTGAATCCAACCGTGGGGTGGTGGAGTAACACCTCCCAGTCAACCATCTTTCCTGGGCCCTGATTCAAAATGCTACAGCTATTTATCGCTTACAAAGTTCGAAAACAAAATTTTGAGATAAGCTTCGCTAAATGACGTGCTAATTCGTATGTCAATTAGCGAAGTTTATGTCAAATTCGATACATTTTGTTTTCGAACTTCATAAGCGATAAATAGCGACGGCATCTTAAATCAGGGCCCTGGGCCCTAATTCTCAGGCCTCGAACTTAGTTTTTACTATCGGTCTGTCCCGCTCATGCAAATGAGATTTAGCGCGCGTGCGAGCGGGATATACTAATATTCGAACTTTTTCCACTGCCCGAGAATCGTGCTCCTGTTGGGTGTCGTATAAGGCGACGGAGGGACTATATATTGGGAAATGGGCAGCAGCGTAGCGGCGTATGTAAGCATACTATCAAGTAGTCCTGTTCGTGTAATAGTAATAGTACACGGTCATTTGACGAGCTGGTAGTAAGGATTGTCAGCATTTTCACAGGGAAATAAAACGACACCGATCGGCGCGCCGAGTTGGATCCTCGGTGATGGCGTGACCAGACGCGGCCCCCATGTCTACTCTCCGCTAATATAATCATAACCATGCGAATTTTGGTGTAGGTATACATAATTTGTTATTAAATATATAATATAGATGCAATATTGTAATTAATATATACTTCACAAAATACACAAGGTGTAAAATAAAGGAGTGATAATACTTTAGGGTGTGTACCTCCTATGTAGAGTATACTGTGAAAGTACCAGCGTTGAAAGACTTACTTTCGACTTTCATGTTTGTATAAGAAATGGCCCAACATCATATTTTTTCCATACAATAATTAAAAAAACTGGTACTTTCACAGTAAACTCAATATACGGGACCCATACACACCCTAAAGTGTGTTCCCACTCATTAATATTATAGCATGTATAATTCACAACAAATGTAGTTGAAAATCCAACACACGAGAGTCGAGTTCATATCGGAGTGTTACCTACTCTTCGTTCGACTTTCAACTCTATTTTATTAACGCAGAGTTTTTTAGAGCTCTGCATTTTCTCCGGTCGGCAAGATTCCGGACAATATATTTCCACAGATGTAAATTCTCTAGTTTTGTGTTATGAGACATTTAAGATTAGGATAACTGATGCAGTTTAATATTACTAAGATAAAAATATGTGACGTATAATGACGACCTCTGTAGCGCAGTGGTTGAGCGCGTCGGTGCTTGAGCTGGAGGTCGCGATTTCGAATACCGCCGGAAAAAATGTTTCCCAGTTCATGGATATGTATTAAATTTGTATGCCATGCAATAAAAATCTTAAATATAAAAATATTAAATAAGTATATTTCCGTTGTCTGAAATTAGAAATAATTTTCTACATTCATTCCTTATCTTATATGACATTGAATTACGTTATGTTTCTATAGTGTAATTACCATTTCTAATGATTTGATAAAATAAAACATCTATGAAGAAATACACGATTCTAAGAATGTATTTCTTTTCATTCGGCCCAACGAATTCCTAAACTGAGTAGTTGAATCGATCCGATGGGACTCAAAGAGAAACTAATACTACGCAATACCTACTTAAACTATATATTATATATTAAACACACTATACAGTATGCTTAGCGCGTGTTTTTTTCACTGCTCGCCGTGAGAAAGTTAACTAAAATATCATGTATGGTATCGAAATACCATTAACGTCGCTTCACCTTCTCAACCTCGTATCTAAAAAATCAATGTTTTCTCGATAATATCTAGCTTGTATTAACCTGAAGTAAGTATATACTTTAGGTTAATACAAGCTAGACATAATACTTATCTGAAACTCATTTAAATAAAAATCCATGCCATAATACAAACCAAAATTATTAAGTTTTTTTACTCTACTGAAAAGTTGTAGTGTATTTTCGATTTAGACTCGATATACCTATGATCAGGCTTAGCAAAGTAAGTAAATCTTTTATAGGGCAATGTATACGCCTATACAATAAAATCCCAGAAAACGTTCAAAATTTTTCTATTAATAAATTAAAAAAAGTAGTCAAAAAAAGGTTTGTGTGCTAAAGCTTATTATAAGATAATTGATTTTGTTAATGATTGCACACCCTGGGAATAAGGTGGCCAACCATGATGGCCGCTTATATTTATTTACTATATGTACTCTAACTTTTATAATATTAATAAGTGTAGGCTATAGATTAAGTTACATTGTAAAAAATATATACTGTTAAAAAAGATCAATTTTCCATCTTTTTGCTAAAAGTTTGCCCCGTCCGAGTTTCTTACGCCGGTTCTTCTCGGCGGGTTAGGGTTGAACCGGTGGTAGCTTGTTTTTCTTGTTGACTTTCCGAAAATAACTTTGTAAGTTTTATTTGGAAATAAAAAGTTTTTTATTTATTTTATTTATACGAGGTTGTGAAGGTAAATCGACGCATAGCTTGCCACTAAGGGCTTTGTCTGCCATACAAATTGTAGTTAACTTTTCTCGTCGCGGTGAGCAGTGACAAAAACTCGCACTAAGCATACAGGGTTTATATACCCATATCTTTAAGAATTTATTTAAACGAATACGAAATGTATTAGATCAGGGCCCTGATTCCCGTAGCTCTAATATCGTTTCTATTGTCAGTCTGTCCCGCTCGCACGCGCATGACTTGACGTGCTTATAAGCGGAACAGAATGTCGGTCAAAACGAAGTTCGAGCCACGAGAATCGAGATCCAGGGCCCTTGTTCAAGATGCCACCGGTATTATCACTTACGAAGTTCGATAACAAAAATGCATGGGCTTTGACATAAGGTTCGCTAAATCACATCCGAATTCGTACGTCACTCAGCGAAGCTTATGTCAAATCGCATATATTTTTGATTACGAACTTTGCAAGCAATAATGGCATGTTGAATTAGGGAAAAACCCTTGTTCAATATGCCATCTAATGCTTCGCTGAGTGACATACGAATTCGCTTGTCATTTAACGAACCTCGTGTCAAATCCCATATATTTTTGATTACGAACTTTACAAGCAATAATTACGATGGCATCTTGAATCAGGGCCCTGGGTTAATACGTTATGACGACCTTTGTGGCTCAGAAGCGAGTCAACGCTCAAGCCGGAACCAGCGGGTTCGAAGCCCGCTGAAGGAACAAAGTTTTCCGTGTTCCCGAGTCATTTATGTGTATTATGTTCACAATATAATGAAAATGTTAAAAATATACTACAATGCATAGTATAAAAGTAATAAAAATACTTACTGTGGTCTGCTCCCAATAACACAAGTTAACCACGGGGCCAGATGGACGTGGTGCGAAAGCGTCCATAGACATTATAAGGTATATAATTCCAATACAACAGAACGTCCGGTTTCAATAATCTATCTATCTATAACTTAAAGTTAATAAATGACTAGTTAAACAACATTAGAAAAACACGCTTCAATGTTCATTACGTGGCCTTTCCGATAAGTGCAAACACGACTATAGTACGATTTTCCAACATGGAATGCCAGTGCCTATCATCCGGCTTCATCATCAGACCTTGAAACCTAATCGTGGTCAAAGTTCATTACAAGACTTTTCCAACAAATCTAAAAACAGCTATGATACGATGATCCATCATGAAGATCCAGTTCGTATCTTCCGGCTTCATCATCAGACCTTGAAACCTAATCGTGGTCAACGTTCAATACAAGACTTTTCCAACAAATCCAAAAACAGCTATGATACGATGTTCCATCATGAAGATCCAGTTCGTATCTTCCGGCTTCATCATCAGACCTTGAAACCTAATCGTGGTCAAAGTTCATTACAAGACTTTTCTAACAAATCCAAAAACAGCTATGATACGATGATCCAACATGAAGATCCAGTTCGTATCTTCCGGCTTCATCATCAGACCTTGACACCTAATCGTGGTCAACGTTCAATACAAGACTTTTCTAACAAATTCAAAAACAGCTATGATACGATGTTCCATCATGAAGATCCAGTTCGTAACTTCCGGCTTCATCATCAGACCTTGAAACCTAATCGTGGTTAACGTTCATTACAAGACTTTTGTAACAAATCCAAAAACAGCTATGATACCATGTTCCATCATGAACATCCAGTTCGTATCTTCCAGTTTCATAATAAGACCTTGAAACCTAATCGTGGTCAAAGATCTTTACAAGACTTTTCTAACAAATCCAAAAACAGCGACGATACGATGTTCCATCATGAAGATCCAGTTCGTATCTTCCGGCTTCATAATAAGACCTTGAAACCTAATCGTGGTCAAAGTTCCTTACAAGACTTTTCTATCAAATCCAAAAGCTATGTTACGATGTTCCATCATGAAGTTCCATTTCACATAATCCGGCTCCATCATTAGGTCAGATCGACAATACCATATTATTGTATTGTCATCAGAACAACACACAGCTGCCGTACGATCCTTGGAAGACGGTTAAATTAACCTAAATGGATGGTTAAAAAAAACCTAAGACTTCATTACATAGTTACACATATATATAATAGGTCGACGTAATAAAAGCGTATAAAAACTATGCAATGTGATAGCAAGCCTAACTTCTAGTTATAGATAGATAGATATTGAATATTCGAACCGGCCGTAAGTAGTATTTATCGCAGTAAGTTTTACATACAAACATTTCATTTGTAGGGGTGATTTTTCAATCGTCAGGACTTTAATCGATCACAAAATTTCATACAAAATCTATCGTCGTTGTTTCATCTAAGTTTTTCATAAGGGGCCTATATTCTCCACGCTTGGCAGGCGGATTGACGAGCACAGTTTTCGATCGTACAAGGTGTAAAATAAATGAGTGATTATACTTTAGGGTCTGTATTTGCCTCCTATGTAGAGTGTACTGTGGAAGTACTAGCACTTTAAAAAATTTTCGACTCATGTAATTCTATGATAAATGCCCCAACATCAAAAATGTTGGCCATACTATAATAAAAAAAGTTATTATTTCAGCGCTGGTACTTTTACAGTATACTCTACCTAGGAGGCACATACCTACACACCCTAAAGTATTATCAGTCATTTATTTTACACCTTGTATATATTCCCACTGTCGCCTTTTACGACACCCAGGGGAAAGATGATGGAGGTGCTCTTACTCCAGCACATCACGTTCAAAGCCAGTTTAATACTTATTCCTCAGGTAAAAGTAATCTGACGATTGAGAAAGCCCTTAATCTTAATCAACTATATTATACAGTATTCACGTACCTTGCATTCCGCTTTTATCGTGAAAATTGCTGAGCTGGAACGTCGAATTGCTCGACGCCAGGTACTGTGTAAACCTCTGAAACAAACAACACTTTATTAAATATGTATTCAAAGATAGCGTCTTGATTAGGTTGCAAGAGCAATGTTTTTCTTTTGGGTTAAAAACTGTATATACTACAATACCTATTTTTTTGACTTTAAAGCATCCTACACTGGACGTGGATCCTACTCCTACCTGTGATTAGTCTCTTGCGCCCGAAAAGATGGAGAAGCCCCTAAAGTCACTAATATTTAGTAAATTTTTTTTCGTTGCCGGCTACTTCAATTCGGAGCCCCGTCTTATATAGAGCCTGAGCCATATCCTTTGTCAATATAGCAATACGATAGCTATCGTCGGCTTCGTTTATCACGCGTGTCTACGTTCGTAACCACACTTCTATTGCACAAATCTGTATCTTAATAATGTAACAATAGAGTTAAATATGCTAAAGGTAGACAAAGCCTTAGGATGCCCGACTTTTGTAGGACATCTTTTTCCACCATATTATACTTTCCGACCGACATTTTGGTGACGTGTGCGGCACTATTGCACTCAGTTATTATGTTCTATTTTTCACCTGCAAATATCGGTCACCGATTATCGCCTGTATTAATTATATATATCACTATAGCAGTTAGGCTAGAAAACCATTGACTAACGACTAAGGCATTTACAATAGAATAAATTAAATCTAGATAATGCTCGCTATGTTGAAATGCCGTTTCCAAAGTATGCATTCTGAGGTTTATGCAATTTGAATTCTAATACAATACGTTAAAATCGAATATCAAATAGTGGCTACGAAACACGTACACCAAAATAGTATCAAAACAAGCGACATCAAGCCCTATCGTATAATGATAAAGTCGTTAATGGAATGTCAATGGTGTACGAAAATAGTGACGCCTTATTGACACAAGTGGAGCTATTGTACGAAGACGCGATTCCGTACGATTATGGAGATTGGATGATTGGGGTTATATCATCCACATATTATCATCCATGTGATTCACGAGTTTGTTTCGCCGATTTCGTTTGCAGACGGTGCGAAGACTTTAAGGTCTGTTTTTGTCCAAATTATTGTCAACGTAAACAAAATGATAAAACTCTACCAAAAAGTTAATGTGTTGTTTATTGCACACTCATTAAAGTTTATGTACTAATCATTATCTTTTGTTTACGTTTACATTAAAGCGAATTCGCATGTCACTCAGCGAAGTTTATACATATCAAACTCATTATACATATCAACAACATTCAAGTTCGATTGTTTCGAACTTCGTAAGTGATAATAGCGAACTTAAATTAGGGATCCGGGATTTTCGATTCAAGATGCCATCGCTATTATCAATTGCAAAGTTCGAAAACATAAATGTATGGGATTTGACATACGCTTCGCAAAATGACAAGTGTATTCTTTTACTTAGGGAAACTTATACGAAATCCCATACAGTTTGTTTCCGAACTTCGTAAATTGTTATAACGATGGCATCTTGAATTAGGGCCTCGTATCGACGTTATTAGATAACGAACATCAAGATCGCCGCAGATATCGCGAAAAGGTCAAAATACTGCGCGTACGCGGGTATTTAAAACAGTCGGACACGGCTATTACTATTATAGACCTACAAACAACTAGACATGACGGCGAAATTATTCTTCATTTCAATTCGTAATCTGTTTCGATTCAATGTGAAATATATGTAAACAAAGCTACTATAATGGTTCCGATTTTAAATAATTAGATCGAGAATCGGGCAGATTCCTTACCGACTGTTGACGTGACGTGTGCGTTGAACTATTGCAATCAGGTTTTATTTTTCACCTACATAGGTCACAAAAATTACCGTGGAACCTCAAGGCATTAAATAGATCATTCAAGGCCATTGGCGTTATATAAAACCTTAAATGTCACTAAAACATCGCACCTGAAAAGAAAACAACGACAATATTATGGAGTTGGTGGATTTTCATTTTTCAATCTCCCACAATTACCGAGCGGTATGCGTGTGCGATATTTTGTGCTTTAAAAAAAATACATTCACCGCGGCACTCGGGGACTGCCGCGGTAAAGCTATTGCATACTTACTTACTTATTGCATATCAACTTATCCGATACAACCAATGCCACCTAGAGGCGAGTTGTTGAACTAAAGAGACAAGCGTGATATTTCAAAAAGTCATTAAAAGTTCTGCTATTCATCGATAGATGGCAATAAAAAGTATCCGGTCGGAGTGGGGGGGGGGGGGGTGTTAGGTTATTTTCGTTACGGAATTTCTGGATTCGGTCTCCACGTTCAAGGCCCGCGACAGAAGCTATGCAATAGCTTAAAACGCGGTCGGGAACCATAATTCATTACTATCAGTTTGTTCACTGTTAAAAATTCAGGGTTATTTGTTTACATGTAGATCTAAACGGAGTACGGTTGAATCATGAATAATCTAGCGATATGTCCGATCTCCGCTGGAATGTGGGCGGAAACATAAAACAGGCTGCAGCATTGCTTAGATTACAAAACAAAATAATAGGTAGATATAGCGAACATTTGGGTGAAGTTTTTTTTTACACGGGCATTGGCCCACCTCACATTCCCACCACTGCAACTCCTGTGAGCCAGGATCGACAGCGGTAACCAACCACGACAAACCCTTTGATATGATCTCAGGGGTGCCCGAGGGACAAGCTAAATCTGTCTTGGGACCGACAACGAAATTAATCAGATAATCAAAAGAAAGAAAAAGGAGGAGTAGGAAGTGTTTGGGTGAAGTTGCAAAGCAGAAGCAAATACAATTTCATAATGAAAAGCAAATAGTCCCGAAAGACATTAAGGCCCGTATAAATAAAACAATCTCAAACCGAACCTCACTTGAGAACCTATTTGACAGATTAAAAAAACGTTTCGTTTCACTTTTAAAAATGAAGATCTTTACTAGAGATGTAACGGATATACGGTAACTATCCGGTATCCGGCCTATCCGGCCTTGTTTTCACTATCCGGCCGGATACCGGATAGTAGTACAGTATCCGGCCGGATACCGGATAGTAAAATTTAAAAAAATCTTATTATTTTATATAGGCAAATCATACTCCAATAGGTTGTGGACACCGTTTATTTTTATAATCGCACATTAAAAATGTTTGTTTTATTAACAAGTGGCAAATTGTGATGAATAAATACCAAATTTTACGCGATAACACTCGAACGCCCCCGAGTCGACCCGATCTCCGGTTACGTGCGACCCGAATGCGCCTGAATATTTCCGATCTCGTTCACCGCGCCAATATTCAAATCAAACTTATTATTTTAACGGGTGTAAAAGGAGCAGTCACTATATTAGTTATTTTTCGTAATTGTAGTTGTGCTAATATAATGTGACATGAAAATTTAATTTTGTATTCATAATATGAGTATTTGGTTACTCGAAATAAATGACTATTTATTTATTTATTTATTTATTTATTTATTTATAACTTTGGGATATGATTATACTACCTTTTCTCATTCTAGAATGTATTTTTTTTTACAAAAAAAAAATTTTTTGCCGTTTTGTTATTTTTGCGACAAAAAATAAGAAATGGTAAGAAGTTAAAAAAAAAAATTTTTAGTTTTTGACAAAAAAAATATAAAAAAAAATTCATTTCCAAAATGAGGAAAGGTAGTATAATCGTGTCTCAAAGTTATAGTTGCTCTGTTTACACACTGTATATTATCAAAAGGCCGAATATCCGGCAGCCGGATATCCGGCGCTCCGGCCTAGTAGCTTGCCGAATATCCGGTATCCGGTATCCGGCCAAACTACTATCCGTTTCATCTCTAATCTTTACTCATGTTACATACTTACATTTTTTTCTTTCTTATAGCGTAAAAGTAAAGATTATAAAAATATAGATTATATTTATTGTAATGTTTTCTGTAATATATAATATTAATATTACGGTATAAAAAGAAAAGAAATTAAAGTACCTAATATGTAACATTAATAAAGTCGTTCGCTAAGAAAAGTGAAACGATTTCATCTGTCAAATAGGTTCTCAAGTGACGTTAGGTTTGAGATTGTTTTCTTTATACGGGCCTAAGATTCAAAATAAAAATATAATAATATTTCTACCTAGTACCTACCTATCTTTTTCCCCTGTAATCTTTAAGTATTTATTTTTTCCCAAGTTACATTTACATATTTTAAATCATGCAGCCCACCAAACTAGCAGTTTGTCGGTGGGTAATGTGACGGAAATGTAAAAATTACTTCTGTATTTTAAATGAGACAAAACTCAAAGGACTATCGTTTTAGTTTTTGAAAATTTTGTGTCGATTTTTTTAAAACGTGCCATTATAGCCGCGCGTGCCGATGTCCCGCACGCACAGGAGCCGCAACAGCATCCTTAGCATGCTCAGCCCGCTTCTGCGACACTGGGTACAAACACATACGAATATCCCCGGAGCCCCAGCCCCAGTGGGCGGCAAATACCTAAACTAATTAACTACTAACATAATTTTAAGTTAATAATAATAATATCTATAGACGCTTCACACCACGTCAATCTGGCCCCGTGCTAAGTATCCGAAGAACTTGTGTTACAGGTACCTGACAACGGAAATATATATTTAATACTTTTATACTATACACATATTTAAGATTTTTATTATATTAATACATTAATACATAAATTTAATACATATCCATGACCAAGGAACATTGAAAACTTTTTGTTCCCTCGGCGGGATTCGAACCCGCAACCTCTCGGTCAAACCCGCTGAAACATTTTTTTATTACGTTTTCAACACGATTAAATTTGTGTATTAATAATATTAATACTATTTTATAATGAAAATTATATTATTATTATAATAAAAATCTTAAATATGTGTATATTATAAAAGTATTAAATATATATTCCGGTGTCTGGTACATGTTGCGTACATGGGCCAGATTGACGTGGTGTGAAACGTATATAGATATTATTATTATTATTATAGATACCGCTTTTAGGTTTAGGTTTAAATATATTTTTATTATCAAAGGCGAGATGCCACTTACGTGATAACATTGTTTTTCTTAAGACTTAAGAAAAAATAAAGTAGGTACATTAATTATTTTTCTTATTATTTCATATTTCCTTTCTCGCCATACAAATACTCGTTCAAGGTCACTGACGTTATACAAAGCCCTAAATAGAAACCTTCAGTTCGCCGCTATTCTAAAATTCACAGTTAAACATACACTTTAACCCAGGGTTAGCGCTAGTTTATTTTTCATAGGTACATAATTTAACCCTGACCGGGCATAATTGAATTAACCGTGGGGACATCGTATGCAACGCTTTAACTTAGTTTTAAACGTTATTAGGCTGAAGTTACATTGGCACAGACACAGTTGCAGCGCGCAGTTTTTACCCGACTACGGCGAAGCAAAAAGAAGGGTAATGATTTGTACCTGTATGTATGTGGCTATGGATTTTCACCTATTCCTATATGGGAATAAGGTGGCCACTTTCGAGGCTACTTCTATATACATAGTATACTTTTGTAAATTGTTATAACATTGTAACTTATATAGGTATCTATATAATATATTTTTTAAAAGAACAATTTTCCCATCATTTTGCTAAAAGGTGGCCCGAGCGAGTTTCTTACGCCGGTTGTTCTCGCCGGGTTAGTCCCCGAACCGGTGGTAGGTCATCATGTAGGTAGGACATTTCTAAAAGAGATTTTCATTTTTGATTTTTCTCGAGGAAGGTTTTAGTGTATTCATTGGACCCGGGGTTTTAGGTGGCGCTACTGTAAGTGCGTCAAGGAACGATGTTCGCAGACAGGTAGTTTTTTAACCCCCGACGCAAAAACGAGGTGTTATATTTATAACTTATTTAAGTTTGACGTGTGTAAATGTGTATGTGTCTGTCTGTGGCATCGTAGGTCCCAAACGGATGATACGATTTTAATCCGTTTTTTTTGTTTGAAAGGTATATATATATCAGTCTAGAGTGTTCATAGCTATGTTTGGTGGAAATCGGTTGAATAGTGCTATTCTCTAAGAATGTATTGCGTATCTCGACAGCTGAATAAATGCTGAAAGCTGAATGAATGGGAAATTTGATACTCGGTGAGTATCAAATTTCCCACTCACACAATTTGACACTAACCGCGGATTCAGCTGTCGAGATACGCAAAATATTCTTAGAGAATAGCACTGCAGGTCTTCAAGGTCATCAGGTCGTTTGTTAGGTGTGATAGGACTGTTACACGCTAAGGGCGTGATTCACCAAGCAATGTTAAAGTTAACGCCATGTTAAATATCATGTTATCCCTCTCGTATTTCCTGCCAATGAATGAGATGGCATGGTATTTTAACATGGCGTTAACTTTAACATTGCTTGGTAAAACACGGCTAAGTCGGGGTTTTTTTTTAATTTTTACTCAATTCAGCAATTGCAACGCTGATTTTTAATGAAACACGTCTAGAGATGTCTATTTATATCAACATCTATGGGCGGAACTGCGAGTTCCGAACTGTATAACGCTATTTTCATGTACGCCATGTAGGAGATTTAACGAGTTCACGGTTTTATCGAATTAGTTTACACATGGCCTGTAATACGAGTCAATATCATACCTAAACTAATATTATGTGTAAACACACATCATATTAGTATGTATATTGTATAGGTATGATATTGACTAACAATTTTATTTATCCTGGTTAGTTTCAAAGTAATCCACCAAATAAAACACCAAAAGCCGTTGAGATCGATCTGATTTTATTCTAGATTGTGTCGGGAGTCTGGGAAGGGAGGAGCCTGTTGGCCAGAGAAGTAGTTCTTCCGAAAAACGAATAATTCAGTTTTAGTGTTTATGAAAATCGAGCTCGCAACAACACATGTCATTTTAGCATATTTCCTATGTTCGCCTACCATGCCGTTATAAAAAATTCAAGGATATAGGCTGTATATCTATCCAACACTAGAGTGTTCTCGAGATTAACGCGTTTATTAAACATACGTTCAATACTTTAACACTAAATAATTCTCCAATCTGACCCGTGTCCAGTAACGTCAAGGTCATGTTTGAAAAAATATTCTAGTGTTGGATAGCCCATATACAGCCTACATCCTTGAATTTTTAAAAAGGGCATGGTAGGCGAATATAGGAAACTAGCTGTTCCCGCCACTTCGTTCGCGTGGTTTTTGAGTGACTTAAGTCGTTTATGCAGCGCACGCAATGAAAATCCCCAAATGTAAATAAATTTCACCGTTTTTGGATTATTTCTCTCATTAATTCTCACTGACGCTTCGCTCCTATTGGTCGCAGCGTAATGTTATATAGTCTAAAGCCTTCCTCTATAAATGGACTATCCAACAAAAAAATATTTTTTCAAATCGGACCAGTAGTTCCTGAGATTAGCGCGTTTAAACAAACAAACAAACAATCAAACTCTTCCGCTTTATAATATTAGTATAGATATGCTAAAATGACTTGCGATGTTGCGAGCTCGATTTTCATAAGCACTAAAAATTGAATTATTCGATTTTAGGAATAACTTCTTCTCTAGCCAGCAGGCTTACTCCCGACACAATCGAGAATCGAATCAGTTCAATCTCAACGGCTTTTCGTATTTTATTTGGTGGATTACTTTGAAACTAACCAAGATAAATAAAATTGTTAGATCGTAACTTTTTTTACTCCCGACCATATCAATCGACTGATAAATAAATTGACGTTTGTTTATTTTGATTATAATGAAAATAAGCAAACGTCAATTTATTGGGAAGAACGCGGCACAATCGCATCTGATCGAATCAGTTTGGAGAGTCCTTGTCTCTCCAAACTGATACGATTGAGCCCTGGAATCGAATGAGGTCAAAAAAAAACAACCCAACACTACCACGCGGTCAAAGCCGTGGGCAAGATGTGGTTAATATTATAATTACAACAAATTGAGTTATAAAATTCTACTGGATTGTAAATCCCCCCTGGATGAGTTTGACCTCACTCACTCTCACGGTGTCCGTTAACCTTGCCAAATAATTTGAATAAAATATTCATTACAATACAACGTAATATGCAATATGTGAGTACCTACAACCTTCTATGCAAATATCCGCCCAACCTATTTATCCTCACATTAAAAATACTTCGCCGCGTCTGCCTGTTCTAAGCTCAAACTGCACAAATGTCCATGCTGTTTCTTGTTAGTGTTAAGAGGAAACACCACGGGTCAGAGAAATGCAAAATAGGTATTTATAAAATCTATTGCTGTCTCGCAGTGCCCTAGCTAGCCAGCACTAGCGCGATAGAGACAACTGCAACTTGGACTGAAATTGCCTATTAAAAGTACCAGAAATCGACTCGATTTCCTCCTCCAAAACTTACCCGATTTAAATATTTTTTTCTGTATTAGCTAAAAAAAGAATTGAGCTAGGTTCCAATTTTTTGATTTTGTTGTTTATTGTAGTCAAATCTGTTTCCTAGATGTTTAAACATAGCGGAGAGTCTGGCCATTTTTTTTTTGTTATTGAACGTCCATATCTCTTTAAACAATTAATTTATCAAGAAAAGGAAAAAATAGGGACGTACAAAAAATATCCATAAATATTCAGGAAAAAAATTGTTACTCTAGCAGCATTAACCAGGGAGGAAACAGGAATCCCGTAAACTCTTATTTCTGTATGGAAAAAATTTCGTAGTGTTTCCTCTTAACGGGATTATTTATTGACAAATACGAGGAATAACGTGATATTTAATGAAGGATTAACTTTAACATGAGTTGGTGAAATTGGCACTAAGGCTGCCATCTAACCGTTACCTCTATCGAAGTTTGCCGAGACAGTTAGTTTTATATAAAAACAACTCGTTATGCAGACGAGCAAAGGGATCGCCTGATTAAAAGCTATTGCCGTCGAAGGGTCTTTGATATTTGTTGCCACCTTCGATCCTGGCAGAGAGAGAGAGAAAGTTGCAGTGTAGTGTGCCTGTCTATAATGCCTCCTACACCGGTTTCGATCAAGATGGCCGGTTTCTCTGATACCAGGCTAGCTACGCAGAAGTTATTTTTATAGTGCTCAAGTGTGTCCGCAATAAACAGAAGCACTCTTTCTTTCTCCACTCTCGTCGTCCTGTGGGACGGATAATTGACACGGATGGCGGATGACCGACTTTTTTTACAATCAAGTGATCAGCCTCCATTGTCCAAACCAAACTTGAAAATAACATTTTGTGTTGTTCCAACGCGAGAATCGAACCCACGACCTCCGTAGTCGAGAGTCAAGCTCTAAACTACTGGACCACGTTAACGCCCCTTAAATTATACTGGCAAATAAATAGTTGGACATGTTTAGTATCTTATAATAGTAGTATATTTTTTTTTAGACTTATGTATAGCATGTTCTAATTTCGATCACTAATAAATATTTGGGTACCTTGACGAAGGTGGGAGTGTAGTGAAACTAATAATTAAGTTTAACACCTATGACATTGTATGTACCTGGGGGCCTACTCAAGATGCCATCGCTAATTATCGCTTACAAAGTTCGATAACAAAATGTATGGGATTTGACATAAGCTACGCTAAATGATCGCGATTTGGTATGTCATTTAGCGTACCTTATGTCAAATCCCATACATTTTGTTATCGAACTTTGTAAGCGATAATTAGCGATGGCATCTTGAGTAGGCCCCTGCATTTCACAAATAAATATTATTCTATTCTAAATGCTTGTATACACCAAAGTTTTAAACCGGCCGTAGCGAGCCGGGAGTCCCACATACCCCTAGGGGACCTCCCTGGGGGATGCGTAAAGCATTTCCCTTGCGACATCAAAAAAAAGGTTCTCCTCACCTCATTGCCGTAGGCCAGCAGATGGTGTACCGTGATGAGGGCCTTGTACACCACCACCCAGTTGGTGTTCTGCGTCCTCTCCACGAGGAGGTTGGCCAGCTGCGGTATGGACACATTCGGCTCGTTGGTGCAGTGGACTAGGTCTGGAAAGGAGAAGATTCCTCGTCAATCAACAATATCACCGACGATTGAGTGATGCAATTGTGATTGTGAATTCAGGGACCGAAAAGGTTACCCATTTTGGTGTTTTAAACTGTTTAATTTATACGATTCTCTGAAAAACCCTAACATGCGCTTCAGCCGTATATACGGCTGAATCAACGGTATAAATAAACCGTTTATGAATAAGGTTCATTTTCGTTCGTTTTTCTGTGTTAAAAAAGGATGCGTGATAAGTAAGTACCGCGGAACGCTATTGGCTGAATTTGTTCCATCATGTCATAACTAGACTGGCGCACCATTTTACGCAAAAATGAGTGTGCGTTAAAACTGCTCCGCCACGGTAGAAATATGATGAAAATGTTCGCCCAAAATTTAGGCGAAATTTGACAAAATCGATGGGTCCAAACCAAAAATTTGTCGAAGTAGAAACAAAGAAGTTATAAGGGTTTTAAGTTGGCCGCGCCAACGTAACGTCCACGATGGCGCGGCCATGGAAATCTCAGGAACTACGTGGATTAGAGATCTAATTCTTTTTCTAGTATGAAGATTGAATTTGGCGAAAATTGTCGAAAAAGAAATTATAAAGTAGAAATCGATATTTTAAGAGATATTTACCTCAGAAGCCGTGGTGGCGCAGACGTGCACTTCGTGTTTCTTTGATGTTGATTATTTATTTATATCATAAGACTTAGTACAAAAAACTGATACAGGAAGTAAGGGCTTAATTTGTCGAAACTAATGAAAGCAATAAATACAACGAAATGTTATTTAAACAGACAAATCGGACCGAAACAAAAAATAGCATGGCCGCGCCAACGTAACGCTTCTTTACATTAACCTGATTAGAATGGCATATCGTTTTACCCTCAGAATAGTTTTTAACGCGTGTAATGTCCAAAAATGTGCTCTCTCGTACAATGTTTGAGTAGGGTAACCATAATTTCGATTTTATTTGAGAATACTTTTTACTCTACTAGACGAAAATGTGTCTATTTCTTAAATAATGCCAACAAATGGGATTATTACTATTAAATATTTCACACATAAACGTAAGTATGTAGTTAGTACCTATGCCCGTATGTGGTCAGTTGTAGATATGATAATAATATTATGTTAGGTAAGTATACTGTACCTAGGCAGGCTACTTAATATTATGGGTTTCTTGCCCTTGAAATTAAGTACGTACTTATCTACGACAAGTATCCTCATTCCCTGCAGCAAAGCAAGCCGGCGTAACGCCGGTTTTCATAGAGACCCATGGCCGTGGTTAAGACTCGCTATTGGAATTAATATTATTCCAACGGCAGACGAATAATATGCTTTTTCAAGAAGGCACTTTGTTACCGTATTTCGGTATGAAGTGACGCTTAGATTTTATTAGCGAGTCCGACCTTGTACTTATGCATTTTTAGTCATCTGCCTAATATTAACTTTCTTGTTTGAGCCTTGTTAGACCTAGATTTTATTTCTGTATCCATGATGTTTATAAAAGTACTAGCTGTGACCGCGACTTCGTGCGCGTGTAAAAGTGATTTAGGGCACTTTAGTATTTTTAAATATATTTTTAGTTTATGAAGACTATCGTTTGGGTATTATGCTTCTTTATACATGGTCACACGGAGGCCGATGAAGTAATAATAATAGTTTCAAATAATGGCTCAGATATGCCATATTAAGACATAGGATTAACCCCAATAGACGTAACAGTACTCCAGCCCGGCTCGGACGTAAGACACGTCACGCAGCGCCCGGTCGAATCACGGAGAAACGATTTTAATTTTGCTATATCCTAAAGTATTCATTATATTTGCATGGTCTAAAGGGCAAAATATGTAGTCTTCAGAAATGCTTAAGCAGAATAACGTATTTTAAATGATAAGGATTAATACCGTGATGGTAGATGGCATTCATCTAATTCAAATCGCCATTTCATTGAGTGACTATCGTTTTTATCGAATGACATATTTATATATATAGTGTGTAAAAAGAGCAGTCATTATAACTTTGAGATACGATTATACTACCTTTCCTCATTTCGGAAATGTATTTTTTTTGTCAGAAACTAAAAAAAAATGTTTTTTTTTCTTTTTACCATTTCTTTTTTTTTTGTAATAATAAAAAAAATAATAATAAAGGCAAAAATAATTTATTTTTTAATTTTTGTAAAAAAAAATGAAAAAAAATACATTTCTAGAATGAGCGGGTGTTCCCCAGGGTGGCGTACTCTCTCACCTCCGGTTTTCTATATTTATTAATATTATTTCCTCATTAATCAACTCAAATTTCCATCTTTACGCAGACGACCTGTAACTCTATCGTCATTCTAATATTGATGATATTTCTAATACAGTTGCTGGTATTAACTATGATCTGCAGAGCATATCAAATTGGGCTAAATCTTTTGGTCTGTTGGTAAATCCCAAAAAATCGCAGGCTATGATAATAGGCAGTAGCCTATTATCATAGCCTGCGATTTTTTGGGATATACTAGTAAGTATATAACGCAACGTTTACACAATGTGCCTGTGGTCAAATATGATGGTACTATTATCGAATTCAGAGACACAGCTAAGAATTTAGGGTTAACTTTGGACAGCAATCTCTGCTGGAATCCGCAGGTTAGTGAAGTCAGCAGAAAGGTACACCACTCGTTACATATGCTGAGGCGCCTTCAAAACTTTTTGCCTTTGCAAACCAAAATTTTCCTCGTCAAAACTCTCATTTTTCCTATCCTCGACTATGCCGACTCCTGCTACTTAGACGTTACCGAAGAGCTGCTAACTAAACTGGAACGCTTGCAGAATCTCTGTATCCGTTTCATTTTTGGTCTAAAAAAGTTTGATCACATATCAGCCTTTCGGATAAAACTCAAGTGGCTTCCTATCCGTCTCCGTCGCAACTCCCATATCCTCTGTTTACTTTACAATATCCTGTATAACCCTCTCTCTCCTTCCTATCTTATTGATCGATTTAACTGAAACACACATTAATATACTAACTAGGTACTATAATTATTACTAACATCACCCTGTACACCATAGATAAATTATTATAATAAGAAACTAAAGATAGTTACTGTAATTTTTAAACTGTGACTTATAAAATATCTGGGATAGAGGCCTGGTGACCTGAAATACAGGCTAACGCCTAGCTTAGGCACCAGTCTCCCACAACAAATTGTATTTTAGACTAAGTCATACTTGTAACTACTGTTAAGAAATGTGGTGAGAAAATAAAATTTATATTATTATTATTATTAACTTTTCCCGGCCCATTGATATCCCTTGTAGGTCCAAATTCAGAACAAACCTTTACCTCCCATCACATCGCTCTAATTTCTACTCCTACTCCTCCACCGTTCATGCGGTCAGATTGTGGAACTCGCTTCCTCACACAGTCCGTGATAGTCCCACCATTGCCATATTTAAAAGACGTTTGAAGAAGTACTATTTTGAATCCCAATCCATATCATAACTAAACGGTATTATGTATATTATATTTTTATTTTATACGTATTTATTTATGTATTTAGTAGTTATTTATATATTTATTTATTTTATTGTATTAATTATATATGTATTATAATTTATATTCATTATTGTATTTATTTTTGTACATGTATCTATTCTGATTTTAATATAATTTAGATGTAATGTATTTGTATGTTATTGTGCACGCTCTATTTGATATCTTGTATCCTATATCTCTTCCGTAGGGCTGCTGGAAGAAATTTCTTTCAGAAATAAGCAGTACCTTTTTGTCGTCTTTCTCTGTAATTTGTACTATTGTTAAGTGTTTCTTGTGTACAATAAATTGTTAAAAAAAAAAAAGAGAAAAGATAGTATAATCATATCCCAAAGTTATAGTGACTGCTCTTTTTACACCCGTTATAGCTTCTCAAAACCGCTAAATTGTCTGTTTCTTTATGTTTATCCCGAAAGGCTTTCTTTTAATAATTCCAAAAGTTGATTTTATACAATAAATGATAATTTATTTCAGTTTGTGAAGCAAGTTCAAAAATACAGTTTTTATATTATTGACACTGTGGAAACACTTGTCTTTTTAATAAAATCATGTTAGTTACTTATTTAATGTTCTAATCTACTTTAGTGCCACGTTCTATAGCTTCGCGTCACTGTGTAAGCGATCCCCCCGCGCGCCCCGCCCGAACCGTTCGTCCGCAGTCGCGCACGAAATTCATCGACTTGCTTCAAAGTTATCGTCACTGCTCGGCTCCTATGTACCGTAGCGTTATGTTATATATCCTATAACCTGCCTAGGAATATGGTCTACAATCGTAATAAGTTTGGTTAAAATCCCTTCCGTGGTTTTTGATGTTGCACATACAGACAGATATAGAGACAAAAAATATAGATGAGTGTATAAAAGAATTATAACCCGTCTTCGCAAAAACGGATCAAGGGCAAGAAATGCATAATATTAAGTAACCTTCCTAGGTACAGTATACTTACCTAACATAATATTATTATCCTATCTACAACTGATCGCTTACGGGCATAGGTACTACATACTTACGTTTAAGTGTGAAATAATGATTAATAATAATTGTTCCGTTTGTTGGCATTATTAAGGAAATAGATACATTTTCGTCTAGTAGAGTAAAAGGTATTCCCAAATAAAATAGAAATTATGGTTACCCTACTCAAACATTGTACGAGAGAGCACATTTTTGGAGATTACACGCGTTGAAAACCATTCTAAGGGTAAAACGATATGCCATTCTAATCAGGTTAATGTGTCGAATAAATGGATATAAAAACCGAAATCCTAGCAATTACAGATAATGAGATATCAGCGCGGCCATGCTATTTTTTGTTTCGGTCCGATTTGTCTGTTTAAATAACATTTCGTTGTATTTATTGCTTTCATTAGTTTCGACAAATTAAGCCCTTACTTCCTGCATCATATTTTTGTACTAAGTATTATGATATAAAGAAATAATCAACATTAAAGAAACACGAAGTGCACGTCTGCACCGCCACGGCTTCTGAGGTAAATATCTCTTAAAATATCGATTTCTAGTTTATAATTTCTTTTTCGACAATTTTCGCCAAATTCAATCTTCATACTAGAAAAAGAATTAGATCTCTAACCCACGTAGTTCCTGAGATTTCCATGGCCGCGCCATCGTGGACGTTACGTTGGCACGGCCAACTTAAAACCCTTATAATTTCTTTGTTTCTACTTCGACAAATTTTTGGTTTGGACCCATCGATTTTGTCAAATTTCGCCTAAATTTTGGGCGAACATTTTCATCATATTTCTACCGTGACGAAGCAATCGTGATGCATACCAAAAATGATCATAATTGCGTATGACATAAGTTATAAGATGATGTTATTTAATGCAAGTTCTCGTCCATTTTTGTTTATTATTGTTTTTTTTCCATTCTTAGTCTTTCCTTGATATTGATTTGGTAAAGAGCGAAAAGTTAATTCCCATCTTATTTTTTTTTTCTAATTATACGGAATTGTAATTTAGGTAATTCAAATTACTATAAAATATAAGTATGTTAAAATATAAGTATAATATTAGTATAAAATATAAGTGCTGTGCATTGTGCAACATTGATTTGGTCACTTTAAACTAATGTTTAAAGTGACCAAATCAATGTTGCACAATGCACAGCAAGGCTATTGAAACCTCAAGTCAGTGATGAAAAAAACCGCTTTTCATAGATTTGATCCCAGCCACGGCGTGTACCACAAATTTTTTGTCTCTTTCGGTTATTGGCGCGGCTGTATTAAACGGTTTAATACCGTTTAAGACAAGCGCATAGTTAAAAACCCTTAATATGGGTATTTAAAATAAAACGGTTTGTATTGATACCGCTACAGCCGTATAGCGGATTAATCGGTCCCTGTGATGTGATAGCATCACTCAATCAGATTGATTTGACTTTCAAAAAATATTTCTTATATTTTTTGAAAGTCAAATCAATCTGATTGAAATCAAATTGTATCTATCTTCTCTTCTTCTTCTCTTCTATATAAAAATTAATTGTTAGCTGTTAGTCCCGCTAAAATTCGTTCTCGAGTTTTAGCGGGACTAACAGCTAACAATCTGGCTGAATGAAGGCTGATCCGCTTAGGCTATTTTTAGTCTTGAAATATTAGCGGAAGTCCCGGGAAGGTTTAAACGGTTTGTATGCTTAACGAAGTGGGCACGGAACAGCTAGTTTCTTATACAAATCGTATAATCCTTGATTTTATGCGGCATATTTTAAAGACAACTGACATTTGGATTTTTTAAATATTCTTTATGATTATTATTATATTTTCTGATTTGTAATTACAATTAAGTCAATCAGTATTATTTTATAATTCTATTTTAGTAATCAATGTTTTTTTTTTAATTAATTTCCTATTTTATGAATTTTTAAATCAATTATTATTATAAGTATTTTAGCCAATTGTTACGCATGAATATTGTATATTTTAATTTTAATTAATTTATGTGTTTGTTTTTTTTATTTTATAATTCTATTTTACTAATCAATGTTTTTTTTTATTTTATTTGCTATTTTATGAATTTTTAAATCAATTATTACTATATATTTTAGCCAATTGTAACGCATGAATTTTTGTCTATTTTAATTCTAATTTATTTAAATGTGTTTTTTTTATCAACTTATTGTGAATGTGGAGTTTGTCTATAAGTAATTGGTATGCGTTTTATTGTATTTTATAATTGTATTTTTTGTAATGAATTTACGTGTAATCAATTGTTGACAAAAATAAAATTAAAAAAAATATTTGACAAACACATAAGTTTTTAGCTTTCATTTTGAACAAGTCATTGCACTTGGAGATCGCATGGCCAGAGGGACTACAGGTACTTTGTTCTTCTAAACCCAAGTGATTTTATGTGTCACTTCGCGATGCTTATGTTCATACATTTTATTTTCTAATTTAAGTGACAATAACGATTGCATCTTTAATCAGGTCGCTGGTCATTTATCGAAAGAAATCCTTGCATCAAACTCAAGCCCCAAATTGGCTGGTCGAAGGTCAATCATAATTGGCAGCCGAATACGGCTCATTCAAATGTAATTGAGAGGTCTAAGCTCGTATGAGAGTGAACACTGAGACAGATACATCACGAAAGTTCAAATAAATGTACACAACGGGCCACATGATCACCCCAGTTCAAGCATTACCACTATAAATAAAATAAATACTCTCAATTCAATTAACCTTTTTAGCATGTGGTATTCGGAAGAACGAACTACTAACTTACTAAGGGTACTTTTTTGTATGTACATACAGGTTGTTTTTTTTTTTTTTTCGTGTGGCAACATTAGTGACAGTACATAGAAATGTATCTCCCGACTATAAAATTGTTTTAAATTAATTATACTGTTAATTTTAGCTATTTATATTTGTAAACCTAGTCCTAAGTGTGTAAAATTCAAGAAAAATAAATAGTTTATTCGGTAGTTGACTTTTATACAAACTTACAATAAAAGTTGTGAAGTGACAGCTGACGATACCAACGAACTTTGCAAAATCAAAGTGGATTTAAATTTTGTTCCTGATAAACTGCGAGAAACCCGGGGAGTATAGTGTTTTATTTACATAATATATCAACCTTCTGTCCAATATCAGATATAATATCACTATACTAAGCTCATCCTGGTGAGCCATTTACAGAACATACATATTTTACACTTTGGCTTTGTTTAAGTTCTCTCTTGGCTTAACGTTAGTGGAAGCTAAGTAGATGATGAGTTTACATTAGCCTACTCATAAACACTAATAAATTATAAACATACTTACTTTTAAAACAAAAATATACAATCTATGCAAGTATAGTATTATCATACACAGTCTTTTGAAAAAACAATAACCAACTTAATATTACTCTCTTAGCTTGACATTAGTTAAAGCTTAGTAGATGATAACACCAGCTACAATATATAAAATCCACATAATATAATATTATAATATATTTAATGTAGCTTGTCACACCCAAATATGATTTTTTTATTTATTTAGAGATAAAATAATAATATTATATTAACAGTACAGTATACACAGAATTCAGTGACAACTTGAATCTGTCTATTCTGTCTTTCTTACTGCTTTTTTATTTTCATTTTCTATTGTATTATACCTATAATTATAACCTTTTCATTTCTTCATTTTCTATTTATGCCTGTGTACCTACTGTAACTGAAACAATATTTGGGTCTGACTAATCTTAGTTGGGCAGAAGGTGTATATTTTCATTGTGAATACACCCCAGTAAAACATATTTGTGTTCAGTTTCAGATATCAGGAATAAATAAATCTGCAAAATGATGACACGTTCAAATCTTGCTCGCCGGACAGAGGAGCAACTCCGAGTTGCACTTCAGGAGCTTAAGGACTCTAAGGAGCAATGTCAACAGCTACTTATTGAACGTGATGATAGTGAAAAGGAAATGCTTTTAATTTTGCAAAAAAATGCAGATCTGAAATCCGAACTTAATCAATTAAACCAAAAGTATGAAAACATCTGCGAACATAACTTGGAATTACAAAGTGTTGTGGATAGCTTTGACAATTGTAGACTGGAATATGAACAATCTTTAGAAGCCACTTGTTATCTTAAGAAGAAGCTTCAAGACTCTCAAGAGTATATACGGTCCCTTGAAAATCAATTAAATAGCCAAAAATCAGCGGAAACACAAAGTCTGTACAACGAACTGTTAGGAAGTGTAAAGGACTCATCCAAAAATAACACATTTACCATAGACTTGACAGGGGATGACACAATAGCGTCATGTCATATTATAAAAAGTAAAAATAAGTTAAAAAAATATGTGAAAATTAAGAAACACATTAAGAAAACACAAAAATTATTACAAAAAAATATGAAATTTGTAAAGCAGCTTAAAAATATGTCCAAAAATAAAATATCAATACAAAATCAACTGATAAGCTGCTCTAGAGAATTAGAAAACACTAGGTTTAACTATGAGGCTGATGTATGTAGCCTTCAGTCTGAAATCGCAGAATTACATAGCTCGCTAACACAAATTAAACTTAAGTATGAATTGGCACAAAAAGAAATTACAGCACATATTTCTGCTGTAAATGATTTAATAGAACTTGGGCACTACAATGAGGAAAGAGTGAACTCACTTATTAACAATAATTGTCAGTGTACTGGGAGTATGTGTCATTTACAGCAGGAGAGTGATCTTCCAATTGTTAGTTCAGAGGCGAGGGCTCATACTGAATCCTCAAGAAAATATAATAATAGGTCTACACTTAGCTCGGAGGCTGGCTTAATTAGTATTTACTGTGATGAAATTGGCCACGGAGTTGGTGTATACCTAAATAATTTGTGTATGGGACAACAAGTAACTAGTACTTGTTTGCCTGGGGCAACATATGAACAAATAATTAGCCGAGCAGTTAATGCTACTTATTGCCCCAACACAACTTTAGTTATATTAGTCGGGAGAAGAGGAAAGATAAACAAAAAACAGTTGACAGATTACATTGATATCTTAGTCAATAAAAAAAATGTTAGAAAACTCATATTGTTTACCTTTCCTTGCATTAAAAAACTGCCACACGAAAACAACGAAAATAATATAAGATTTAAGTTAAACAGCCTACTGAGTAGCGCCACCAATCAAAACAGTATAGTTTTATGTAACAATCAACCAGAAATAGATGTGGTTGACATTAATAATATTTTTAATATTAGGTTAAAAAATCTAACAAATGATAAGTTTTTCTTATCACATTATTATACTAGACGCATAGCTAGATGGCTATTAAATTTTTTAGTATTAAGACCAGCCAAAGAATTGGCTAAACCGGCCACTGCTTTTATTGAGCAGTGTTCTTATTCTGACAATAATATAATTAACAACTTGGAATATGTTCCAAATAATTTAAATTAGGTTCTAAGACAACAGAGGCCCACTCTAGCAATACTTTAAATAATAATACAAATAAATACCTACCTACCCAAATATTTAGAAAAAATAGTAAATTTAATATAAATCTGGTGCACCAAAACTTACAGGGAATGGTAGGTAAAGAATTAGAGATTGAATTATTTTTAAATAAGTACAACATTGATATTATGTGTATATCAGAACATTGGTTTAGAAAATATGAATTAATTTTTAATTTTTGTGGTCACCAGGTTGCTAGCTCGTTCAGTCGGGAGAATGCCATTAGAGGTGGTTCTTTAATACTAACAAGTAAAAAATTAAAATTCAAAGAACGAAAAGACATTGTAAGTCTCTCTACTGAACGTATAGTTGAATTAGCTTGTATTGAACTGAGCCACCTTATTATTGTAAGCGTATACAGGCCTCCGTCAGGTTTATACGATTCTTTTGAACAAATTTTGGAACAAGTGTTAGCAAAAATATGTGCATCTAACAAAATGATTATTGTGTGTGGAGATTTTAACATTAATTTATTTGACTTAAACTCCGCCACTGTTAGATTCACATCTTTATTAAAATCGTATAACCTCATTAGTTTATTTTATGAACCGACAAGAGTATGTGATACTACGGCTACTTGTATAGATAATATTTTCACTAATATTACTCCTAGTGTAAAAGAAATAATTAATGTGCTTAGCTCTGATCATTTTGGTCAGTTAGCATCTTTTGATATTAATTGTGATAAAATCCCGGAAGAAAAGCTTGTTTATATCCCAATTAATACAAAACGTATTGAGAACTTTAGAAGTAAATTAATTTCAAATATTCAACACTTAAGTGTACCTAATAATTCAAATATGGCATTTGATAATTTCTTTAAAATATTAAGAACTCAATTTAACTCTGTATTTACTTCTAAAACGGTCAAATTAAATAATAAAAATAGAACTTTTAGAAACTGGGCTACTGCAGGAATTATTGTAAGTAGACAAAGATTATATGAATTGTATAACGAAAGGACATTAAATAGGAGTGAGTCGTTTAAGCAACATATCAAGAAATATTCTTCAATCTTTAAGAAGGTCTGTCGAGCAGCTAAAGCACTTCACATAAAAGAAAAAATAGCGAACTCTAAAAATAAAGTGAAAACCACTTGGAAGATTATTGCAGATGAGACTGGAAGAGTCGCCGGTCGTAACTCTAAATTTGAGCTTTATATAAATGATAAAAAGGTTAATTCTGACCTAGAGGTTGCGACGGTCTTCGAAAAGTATTTTGCTGACATTCCAGTCTCAACTACAAAAGACTTAAATTCCTCACCTGCAGTTGCCGAAAAAATGCTTAAAGAAAATGTCAAGGAATGTGATGTCAATTTTAGTTTTAAAGAGATTACCTCCAGAGACATTATTAACACATTCAAATTACTGAATATTAAAAGTACTACCGATCTCTGGGGAATATCTACAAAAATTATTGAATCCATAATTGACATCATTGCCCCTTACTTAGCCTTAGTATTCAATTACTGTATTAAGAGTGGTGTGTTCCCGGACCTCATGAAGCATAGCAAGGTGATGCCTCTTTTTAAAGCTGGAAGTAAATCTGACCCAGCCAATTATAGACCAATTTCTATACTACCGGCTTTTAGTAAAATTTTCGAAAAAATTATTTTAAACCAATTGCTAGTTCATTTTAACTCGAATAATCTACTACATAGTAATCAATTCGGTTTCACTAAAGGTCGGTCCACAACAGATGCAGGCATCAGCCTTCTTTGCAGCATATTTGAAGCTTGGGAGGGGTCACAGGATGCTCTTGGTGTGTTTTGTGATCTTTCCAAGGCGTTTGACTGTGTCGAGCACGCTACTTTGATCAAAAAATTATACCACTATGGTATAAGGGACACATCACTAAATTTTTTAAGTTCTTACCTCAACAATAGAACTCAGAGAGTGGAAATAAATTGTAAAAGATCTGCTGGCACCAAAATTGAGTTAGGTGTTCCACAGGGATCTATTTTAGGTCCGTTTCTTTTTCTCATCTACATAAATGACTTACCGTATCTAGTAAAAGATAAGCATGAGATAGTACTTTTTGCTGATGACACTTCACTAATTTTTAATGTGAAGCGACGACAGTCAAACTATGACGAGGTAAATAGTGCTCTTTCAAAAATGGTACATTGGTTTAATGTAAATAATTTACTTTTAAATTCAAATAAAACAAAATGTATAAAGTTTAGCCTGCCAAATGTTAGGCAGGTCCAAACCAATGTACTATTAAATGATGAGAAAATGAACTTAGTAGACACCACTGTATTCCTAGGTATAACACTAGACTGTAAATTACAGTGGGGTCCTCATATTGTAAAACTGGCAGATAGGCTCAGTTCTGCAGCATATGCAGTAAAAAAAATTAGAGAAATTTCAGATGAAGATACAGCGAGACTAGTTTATTTTAGTTACTTTCATAGCATAATGTCCTACGGCATTCTTTTGTGGGGAAATGCCGCGGACATTAATACTATATTTGTGCTGCAGAAGCGAGCTATACGTTCTATTTATAAGTTGTCATCTTTTGAATCTCTGAGAGAAAAGTTTAAAGAAATAAGTATTCTGACCGTCGCATCTCAATACATTTTGGACAATGTGTTGTATGTAAAAAAGAATATAAATGATTTCAGAAAAAAAAGCGACAACCATTGTATAAACACTAGAAATAAGCACAAATTAGATATACCAGTGATTAGACTTGGCAAGGTAGGTAAATCTTTTAAAGGTCAATGTATACGCCTATACAATAGAATCCCAGAAAACGTTCAAAATCTTTGTATAAATAAATTTAAAAAATTAGTTAAAGAACGTTTGTGTGCTAAAGGGTATTATAAGGTTAATGATTTCATTGATGATTGCACACCCTGGGAATAAGGTGCCTCTATGCTAGGTTACAACTTTGTACTCTTTGTTTTTATAATTTTAGTTTTAAGTCATAACATTGTTATGTATATTGTATATTATATTATATTTAAAAAGAAAAAGAACAATTTTCCAATCTTTTTGCTAAAAGATGGCCCCGCGCGAGTTTCTTACGCCGGTTCTTCTCGCCGGGTTAGTTTCCGAACCGGTGGTAGGCATCATGTAGGACAATTCTATAAGTGTTATTTAATAACCTATATGGAAATAAAATGTTTTGATTTTGATTTTTGATTTTGTAATAAGAACAGTAACTTTGAGGTATGATTATACTACCATTCCTCAATCTGGAAATGTATATTTTGGCAAAAATTAATTTATATTTTTTTTGTCGCAAGAATAACGAAAAAGCAAAAAAAAATATCTTTTTTCTAAAAAAACATTTTTACACCCGTTATATTGGGGCATATTTTTATTTTGTATGACGTGCGCGCTTCGCTCGTATGTTTTATTTTTCCTACAAAAAGTCGTTCACCGATTATCGCCCGCGGACACACTAAGCAACAAAAATATGCTGAATGAACGACCATTATATTTTATTCCGAAGCCAACGGAAGACAATTTGGTGACGGTTGACGGTAACCTCGGCGCGAGAATTAATAACTCGCAGTTTTGCATGTCAAGGATATTTACACGAAAATTTAATATTGTAAGCGTGATTTAGAATAAGTAGGTAAATAATTATAATAGTTACTAATGTACACGTAAAAAATTACATTACTTATTTATACAAAAATAGGCGCGGACACGATACGAGCCGTAACATAGACACCCAGCAAATTTACAAAGAAATGTAAACACGTATTGTTAATAAAATGTCAACGAGCGACAAACATTGACAACTATGAGTCGAGGAGCTCGGCAAGTGTTCTTCTATTTTGCCTACAAATTAGTCACCGGTTTCTGTAATGCAAATCAACGCCAAATCGACCAATCTCATGTCATTTAAATTTAGTGTTGAATAATTTGTAAACTGACAAGAAACTTGAACAACGATTAGTTGATTTGCCCCTCAGAAACCGGTGATTAATTTAGCTATGTACTATATCAAGAAGGCAATGACCAAAAATCAGGGGCGGACCTGTGTGATCGGCAGGGCAATTGATAAGGCCACAAATTCCACACCCTCACCCCAAATCATTGATTCTTCAACACACTCGCAACTTCAGCGGCAAAAATAAAATCAAATTTTAAATAAAACTGTGTAACAATAAAAATTAGTTCAAAGTCCCTTACGACAACAATACACAGTAATCAAAACAAAATCAAAAACCAAGTAAGCAAGGTATTCAAATCAGGGGCGGACCTACGTGTGATCGACAGGGGCAATTACGGCAACGATACACAGCAATCAAAATCAAAAATCAAGTAAGCAAGGACCTCAAATCAGGGGCGGACCTATGTGTGATTCGCAGGGGGCAATTGGAAAAGCAATGCCCTGAGGTCAGGCATTGTCCGCGCGCTCTTGACCCGCGCTGGGAACAACGTAACAATACGCGATTGACGATTACAGCACTTCTGCGGTGTTAGCAGGCTTATTTATCAACTACGTATCCAAAACATGATCGATACAGGGTCTATTACCAAAGTTGCCATCGCTATTATCACTTACGAAATTCACAACCTTGTATCTATTAAAACTACAAGTTTTCAGTAGAGTAAAAAAACTTAACAATTTAAAATTTTATTATGGCGTGGATTTTTATTGAAATGAGGTTCAGTTAAGTATTATATCTAGCTTGTACTAACGTAAAGTATATAAAAAATAAGTTTTATATACTTTAGGTTAATACGGGCTAGATATTATCGAGAAACATTGATTTTTTTAGATACGAGGTTGAGACGGTAAAGCGACGATATGCAACTATGCGGCATTTAAAATTAAAAAAAATAGAATACTGTATATTATGTCATCCAATAACGGATACAAAGGCCTACTTTTTCGACATTTAATTAAGTCGGATCGGTACGAAGTGTATTTCGAACATACAATATTAGTTACTTCATCAATCATCACATACTAGCTTACCCGTGCCCACTTCGTTGAGCATGGAAACCGTGTAAACTGTAAACCTTCCCGGGACTTCCACGAATATTTCAAGACCAAAAATAGCCGAATCAGTTCAGCTGATCTCGAGTTTTAGCGAGACTAACGAACAGCAATTGATTTTTATATAGCCTATGTTACTCAGTGATAATGCAGCTTTCTAATGAAAAAAGAATTATTAAAATCGGTCCAGTATTTTTTTAGTTAAGTCGTTACATACAAAAATACAAATCTTTCCTCTTTATAATATTAGTGTAGATCAACTCTCTGTGTAGGTCCAGGTTTTGTAGATAATTCTGCAATATTTATTGAACTAATGTTTTATACTTATGCATTAGTGGAGAAAGAAACAAATAGGTATAATAGTTAAAAAAAATAAAAACAAGCTTTGTTGCATTGCTATTAGTTCTCAATACTGTATATTATATATAATATGTATATATCCAAAATTTCAAATTAATCAAACTTCTGGAAGTTGGTACAAAATTATGCTCAAAGATTGCATTACATAGTACCTATACATAGTATTTTATACAACCCAAGCTACAAGCAAGCTAAAAACAGACAACCAGAATTTAACATCACACAAATTACTTGTGAAACCTTTATTTAAAAAATCTATTATCGTTACTTATTATTTGGTGTCTTATCATTTTCAATTACTGTATGACGTAAAGAAGAGACATAAAAGTGATAATTGTAAACATTGGAAAGCTGCCAAACACTCAACACATGCAAGTTTTGATAATCGTAAACAAAGTGCGCCATTTTCGTCATGAAATAATCAGTCTCTAATAAGAAGAGATTTTCTCAAAATAATAACAGCTAAATACTGCAACGCAAATTAAAGTCGGGAGATCGCACACGCCACACACACAAAACACACACACACACAAGATGTCAATAGATTAATAATAGTAGCCTGTAACATAGGCTATGTAATTTACATAGTCAGATTTAACTTTTACCAAAATTGTAGTTACTAATCAAGAGTGTTTGGTTTTTCAGCCTGTTTAATACCCATGTATTGAGTAGACTAGATTTAAATAATACAGAGTGTAAAAAGAGCAGTCACTGTAACTTTGGGATAATAATAATTATACCTACTATCTTTTCTCATTCTAGAAATGTGTTATTTTCTCATCAAAAAATACATTTCTTGATTGAGAAAAGAATGTGTAATCATATTAAAGTTATAGTGACTGTTTTTTTACAACCTGCATAAGAAAGAATATTGAATATTACATAAATGTAAAATAACATTGAAGGAATCACGGTCATCTGTTACATTGTACTGTGATAATGGAAGCTGATATCACAGGAAGTCAGTATGTCCAGTTGTTTATCACAAGCCAATATGGCAAACATGTGCCTCCAAGCAGACATTCTGACAACAGATGGCCGTTGTGATTTAAAAATTGGAGATAATAGCAATTAATAATAATTTAGGGTGTTCTGGCATTTGTTAATACTGCCACAATCATAAAAACAATAATAACTCTCATGCAGAACTTGGTTAGTTGAAACCAGGGCCCTACTCTCAAAACTTTTTTTTATTCATTTTGGATTTAGATTGTGCCACATACTCCCGAATAAATTGACATTTGTTTATTTTGAATCTTAGTCTATTGATATGTTTGGGAGTGCAATAAGTTATGACCTAACAATCTTCTTTATCCTGATTAGTTTCAAAGTACCTAATCAACCAGATAAAGTACTAAAAGCCATTGAGATAAAACTGATTTTAGTATTGATTCTGTCAGTAGGAATCCTGCAGCCCAGTATACCAAGTGTGTGAGCACTCCTTGCTATACTCTTATAACCCAGTGGGAACATGACTGGCAATAGCACAGGACCAACTTTTTACATCCCAAATCAATACACAAATAATTGTGAGAATGTAACTAAAAAGCTAAAACTGCTTGTCCCAGGCACTACAATATTTATAGAAGTGGTAACTCGTAGAATACTGTATAAATCATGAAATAACAGATGCAAAAACCTATTTAATGTACCACTACAGAAGACAAAAGGGTAGTTTTAATCTTAAGTCTCGATTTCTCCAACGTATGTTAGTGTTAATGGACCTAAGGGCGTTTTTCACCATGCAATGTTAAAGTTAATCCTTAGTTAAATATCATGTTGTTCCTCTCGTAATTCCTTTCAATGAATGAGAAGGCATGGTAATTTAACAATCCGTTAACACTAACATGCATTGGTGAAATTGGGTCTTAAAGTGACAAATTGGAGGAGGTTCCATTGGAATACAAACAAGTAGTAATACACCACACTGAAATTCTAGCTACTGAATGCAGTTTTGCAATAAAAAATGAATAGGCAAATATCTATTCATTATCACTATTCTTTATAATGATGATATTTTTAAGGATAAGTCAATCCAATAGGGTCATTGGACTGACATATCATTATAAATATCTTGTGATACACATGATTATAAGTATAAGTACTTTTACTTTTGCCTTTTAGGAATTGAAGCATTAAAACATAATTTAAGATTATGATTTACTTTTAGAATTTATTAGTAAGAAAGGTATTTTGTGTCAAAATTTAGTTAGATAAAATAACAAAATTCTATGTAAGTAATAAGTTATACAATTAGTTATATTAATATCGGGTTGGCTGCCTACAAAACATGTATTGTAGGCTGAGATAAAAATTGTCATTTCCCAAAAAAAACATCTAAATTTATATTTATGAAATGTCAATGACATATATTATATAAATCATGTTGTAAATATTGTGTTGTAATGTATGGACAAAGATAGATAAGCAACTTAAGCAACACATACGGATCTATATACCTACCAATTAATTTACAAAAAATTAAAGGACACTTATGATGATTTTAAGGACCAGTTAACACACGTTTTAGCAAACTATAGCACAGAACATATGGTTTAAAAATAAAAAACTTCAATTAAAAAAAACATGGGTAGTTGTGAATTTACAGCCCAAGTTGATTTGATCAAGACTGACATAAGAATCGATATTGTTTCGTTTTATATATTACATAAGTGAATAATAGGCTTCGGCTAGTTACATTCGGCACTCGCATAATGCAGGCGATGTAGTGACATAATAGAATTGGTGGCAAGTTTTGTAAGAACAAATAATCGAAAATGTATGAAATGCTACGTCTTCCATTTTTGAATGCCAACTAAGGCTTTATACTGAAACTTTGCCTACTTACAAATTACAGCAGTTACAATATTGTGTATTACGGGTTGATATTTTTATCGACCTGACTCCGGATAGTGCCAATGTCAAGAACACATAAAAGAGTACGTGCATAGGTGCTGACGTTATTGATAAGATTTTATATACCAGTTATATACTTACAATCTAAATGTTTCTTTTTCGGTGCAATCATTTCTTCGGTTGTTGCTTTACATACTGATTTTGCTAACCCTTGCCCCGCGATACTATGGCGAGCGGCAAGGAGCCTATCGTTTATTGTTTGCCCCGCCATCCTCACGTTCAGTCCAGACATAAACTGTTTAGAAACACTATCAAACACGACTTATTTTCACGTTTTATCAAATTCACAAAATTATGTAGGACGATGACGGGTAAAATATGTCACCGCCCCCCCGACTGGCACAATACTAAATTCAAGATGGCCGTCTTCATTTTTTTAGTGTTGTCATATATGAAAAATCATGCTTGTTACCCCTAGCACACACGGTTGGCAAAACATTCGCGGTCGACACGACATAATATTTTATTTACGCGCTTCCAAATTTCAGGGGCCGAAAAATATTACATGAATTTTTTGTCTCTTTAAGTTTATTTACAGCTGTACTTCCTTTACATCCGATAACGAGTTGATTTTTTTTTTAAGGAATTTCTAAAATAATATTTTTAATTGATTTCATTGCCGTTTTTTATTATTGAACTAAATTAACTTGCTAAAACTGTAATTTAAAAGCTTTTATCATGATAGGTAAAAACTCAATATAATGTGATCTAAGAATCGTCTCTTTTTTTTAGGAAGTAATAAAAAAATTGAGACTCGCGAGGTATGAGTCGTGATTATTAAGAAAATATTATACTATGAATGTGAGATCTTAGATTATAGACTCACTAGCACTAATAAATAAAGATCTAAATTTATAATACATTTTCTTTGAATAATTATGAGATATAATATTATCTTGATTAAAATGATAACGATAAGGTTCCTACATAAATAGAAAATTATTTGACCCAATTTGTAAATTAAAATAAAAGAATAGGTACTTATCAATTCTTTTTATTTTTTCTCGTTAACTCTCAAATTTTCGTACATGAAATTAATAACAATATTAGATAGTACATAAATAGCAACATAATATTCTTCTAAATAAAGTATTTGAATTGCAATCATTTGTTCATTCATACTACATACTAAGTTCTTAGTATAATTTACTCCAATGAATGGTATAAATTATAATAAACGTTCGCTACGATCACGATGCGCGAATAAGGACGCAAAAGTTAACTTTATGACCATAGAGAATTTATGACAACGTCAGAAGTTGTAGATTTAGAATGTCATTTGTCAAAAAGAGGTTTGTAGTTTTCACTTTTTGAGTTGTCAGAATTTGGGATGCGGATACTTTCTATCAGTTATACCTATTTAATTTTAATGGTATACTTTGTTACTCATAAATTCATAGCATATAACAAATTTAAAATAAGTTGTTGTGTTTATTTTTAATTATTTAGGTTCAAACACGCGTACAACATTAATCTATGGAAAGAAAACATTGTCAAAAGAATATGGCCGAACGGTAACGACTTGTCAACATTGAACATCGTGTTTGTTTCATAAGAAATAATGGCTAAAAAGAGGAACGCTAAGAAAAAAGGCAACGTAAAAAATGCTGCAGCAATAAATAAAGTACCAATTAGCAGCAATATTAATTCGGAAGCGATAGCAGCGGCTCTCAGTACCACGAATTTACCTGTTTTGTTAAAAGTATGTCGACTTTGTGAAACGAAGGATGGTCCATTCTTAAACATATTTGATATTGACAAAATAATTGCTAAAAAAATCGAAGATGTCATGCCGTTTGTGGTAAGATTATATTTTTTTAGTTTTGTTGAAAAAAAAATAGCACCTGACTAATGGTTATTTGTATGTAATTTGTTTCACTTATACATTTACTTGCATAGAACATCATAACATATCTAATACATAATGTATTATTACTTGCCGGCTTTAACAATAATTATGGAGTGGCCATTATATTGGTGACCAAAAAATGGCCTTTTTGTACTATGTATCTACATTAAACATCAAATAATTTTATATAATTCAATTAAAATATACAACTTATGTACCTACCTAACTACCCAACTCTTCATAAAATCACTATGGCCAATTTGGTTATAATACAGAAACACTACAAGAGACATAGTATGATGATTGATGAGTGTATTATTTTAATAGCACAAGAATTTTACTATTAAAATAAGTGTGTATATAGTGTATTATTTTAATAGTACAAGAATTTTATTAAAATTGTTGTACTATTAAAATAATACACTCAACAATAATAACACACAACTTTTTTACACTTTTCCACTTTTTATTATGTTTTAAAAACTTATTAAAATGTAATAAAAAGTGGAAAAGTGTAAAAAAGTTGTGTGTTATTATTGTTGACAATTTTTTAGCATAAAAATTCTTGTACTATTCAAATAATACACTCATCAATCATCATGCTATATCACTTGTATTGTCACTAGTATTGTGAATTTCCATCAAGAACCAACAGTACATTCAATCAGTTGTATAAAATATTGTCAATGAGACCAAATAAATAGTGCCTTTTTTTAAAAAAACTCTACATTTAAAAAAAAAATGTAGAGTTATTCCCGAATTAGACCAAAAAAATCTGTCTTTACATACTAAAAGTCACTGAAAGTAGTTGACAGACTAAGAAGTCATTATCAGTAGTCAACATAGTAAAAGTACCCGAGGTTGGGTGGGACACAAGGTGGGGAAGGGGTTCTTTCTTTTTACTTGTATACTGAAAATAATTTATTACTATCTCTTTAGTTTCTTGTATATTACGTTTCGGATAAATTATATTTTTACATCTAAACTGTTGGCAGACAGAATGTTTAGGAAACCTTATTGAAATATTCCCTTGAACAAAGTAATACATTGTATAAAAGTTTTCAAATATATTTCCTTTGTCTACTTATATCAAGTATAATGGCATGTAGCAATATATTGTTCTTATTAAAGATTCTGAAAAAATCACAAATGATAATTGTTATTGATTTTAAATTATAGAAATAGTAATTTAAGATATGGTCTATATAGTAGATAAGTTTAACCTAAACGTAAACAAACCTGTCTATGACACAACCACAGACAAGTCAGTGATGCCAATTGGTCAATATAATGATTTTTCTTTGCATAGAATCCATAGACTATAGGCTTATATTCTACAATCGGCAGTGACAAAATGACGTATTTTTTCTGTGAAAGATTTTCATTTGACGTTTAAACATATTCATTATTGTTTAATTGTTATAAAATGTATTGGATAATGAAGTGTGATCCTTTAATATACCTGTGAAATTGTTGATAAGTGTGCACAATAAGTGAATAAGGGAAAATTTCTATGTATTCGGTTTGTTTACCTTTCGGTTAAATTTATCAGGGACCAAACTATAGAAACTCTTTTATATCTACTAACCATCATAAAATATCATTATATGGCTTCCTCCACCTCCACCTTCTAGTTGTAGCATGTGACTATATAGTCACATGCTATGTATATACAAGCTTAAAACTAAGTTCTCATAAAAATAATTAAACACGTTTTTTGTTTGTTTTAATAATGGTCATTTTTAAAAACAATTTGTTAGTGATTTAAGTACATAACTCTTTTTCTGTGTTACACATTTATTAATGTCTACACATTTTTTACTCAAATCTAAATATCAATAATTAGATATGTTCTTTGAGTTTCTGCTGTATTTAAACCTTTAATTTAATTATTATTATAGTTACCTACTTACAGTATAAGAATTCCGCAAAAACAAATAGACCACTATTTTTTCCTAAACTGAAAAATACTTCCAATCATTTAGTACTTACTTGCTTATAATAAGTATGACTAAACAAAAGTTTATAGGCTTAAAAATTATCTAATATACATTTTTTTATTTGATTTAGGTTGCAGAAAATGATGACTTACCACACAAAATATGTTTTCGGTGCTCAGCTAAAGTGGAAGAGCTACATGAATTTATACAAAAGTGTGTTAAAACACAAATTAATCTTAGAAGAACCATAGGAAATAAATCTCCTATTCCTACCAAGGTAAAGCATCGCACTTTATGGGAAGAAAAACTCAATGAATCCAATATATCAAATGATGACTTATGTGACGCATTGATTAAAAAAGCTATGCAAAGTATAAAAGAGCCTTTAAAACCTGGTCCACTAAAAGAAGAAACTAAAACAGTCGTAAAAAAAGAAAATGAAAAGTGTGTACCGAAAGAACCCCTGAAAAATGAAGTAAAAGAATTTAAAACTAGATCTTCTCCTTCTTTAAGACGTGAAAATAGGGAATCAGAAGTTGAAGATGATAGTGATATCCCATTGAAAAGGTTGAAGTTGCAAATGAGAAGTAGTGAACGCAGCAAGACTGCAATAGGTGAAAAAACACAAATCGCTGAAAAAAGTGCTCCAAACGTTAAAGAAAGTGCTCCGAATGATGAAAAAAGTGCTTCGAAAGTTGAAAAAAGTGCACCGAAAATTGAAAAAAGTGCTCCGAAACCTGAAAAAAAATCGTCAAAAGTTAAAAGTGGACAAAATGTTGATAACAAAGCTTCAACATTATTATTTTCTACTAATGATCCAGAAGTAAAATCTAATATGTCTGATTGTGAGAGTCTAAAAACAAATACATTTAGTTTAGATACTAGTAGTACAAAACCAGAAGACCCTAAACCATTTAATATATTAGATCACATTAGTATGATAAAAGTTAATAGCTTTGGTGTTTTATATCAATGTAAGCTATGTAATAGAAACTTTTTGAAAAAAGAAGTAATTTTAACTCATGGTTGCGCCAAAAGTGGTGGTGCTAAAAAATGTGATTTTGCTAGGGATCCACCTAAACCTGAGCTTCCTAAAATGCCTACAGTAAAGTATATTAATACAAAAGTTAATAATGAGCCCAAAAAACCCGTAACAATAAGTGAACCTATAAATTTAGATGACGATGAAGAAGATGAAAAACCGCTAAAACCACAAACCACCAAACCTAGAATAGGACCAGCCAGCAAAGTGAAAAAAATTTTTGAACCAGATCCACCTCCATCCAAGCCTGTAGAACCAATTGTACCTGCAGCACCTGTAGTTCAGTTTCCTCAAACACCTAGTATTAACGGTAGGTATAAATTAGTTCCAGGACCAAATAATACATTTACACTTGTTGAAGATGGTTCCGAAAATTCTGTGAATACTGTACAGAATCACGTTAATCCAACCATTCTTGGTGTACCAGAAATTGTTAAAGAAACTACTACTAAACAACCCATTAAAACAAAAGCATCTAAGAAACTAAATGTTGAACCTCTGGCACCTCAACCGCAAGCAGTAAGTCAACCCTATCCAGTAGGGCTGTTCCAAACAGTTGCTCATAATTCGAATTCAACTCCCGTAGATCACCCCACATTTACTACACCAGCTATGAAAAAACAATCTTATACTATTGTGCAGACTGGTAACCCAAACAAGCTTTTGATTTCAACTAAATCACAACCAGAAGAGGTCCCTCCAAAAAAGAAACCTAAAAAATTAAAGCATGAAACTAAAAGTGATGAGTCATCAAAAGAACCGTTTTCTGTAACACTTGAGGATGCTGCCCCACCTCGAGACTCTGGATTTTTTACTTTTATAAATGTAGATCCACTTTTACAACCTTCATATGTTTTGCCCACTGATAGCATAATTCAAGAGTCACAAATAACTACTACAAATAATGTTCAGAAAACTTCAGCTCCAGGTGCGGACAAAGATTTAAAGTACACATGTAATATGTGTGATGTAAAGTTTGATAGGGAGAAAAAGTTATTAGCACATATACAATCACATTACAATGAAATGGACAAAGAAGACGAGATAAGAAACGGTAAAAAGAGAACAAGGTCAAAAAAATAGATTTATGTACCTACAACTTCGATTAACAATACACTAGATAAAATGTTCCATACAAAAACAAGGTGCGTCTGTCCGCCTGGTAATTTGGTGATATAAAATCGCTAATGAAGTCACTAAAAATTTAAAATAATCAAAATTTAAACATCGCAATGTGTGTTTAGATTCAGATAAAATATGCGACCTTAAATCAAGTATTGTGACACGTGTGGACGTTGGCAGTGTTCCAAGCAAACTAAATGAAATAATAACTCACTTTTCAAGCGAACTGATATTCGCCGAGATGGATTTCTTGTGCTGACACAATATCTAGTGTATTGTTTATCAAAGACTTACAATGACTGGCTGTTCTTGTTGTTCGGTTTTAGTTTTATATATCAGTGCATTTATATAACAAATAAAAAATGAAAGTTTGGTATGTGAAAATTTTATTAAGGACACAAATGGTACGTACATATAGAAATAAGTAGTATAGCATGTATATAAGTAGCAGTATATACTAACATTAATAAATTTTTATAGTTAGTGAAGAGCATTTACAACCCGTTTAAATAACTTTATCGGTTTTCGAACAGCGGTTAAAGCTAGATAGGTTATAGAAACGGGCCATTTTATGCTATTTTTTATGTTTTAGTATCTAAAGTTTCAACTTTTGTTATTGTCTGATATTATTGAATAGGTACATACTTTGAAAAGTTAAGTACTTATTAAAATTATTTCATGTGTTAAAATCTTTAGGTGCACTTGCATTCTGCAAAGTCTGGGTTAAAAATTAAAATATAATGATTCCAGAGTAAGCTTATTATTATTATTCTTTAATATTCAGAGGCTACTGTGTTTATCATTCCCAGACAGGCTCAAGTGAGCCTGGAAATTTATATTAAAACACTTAACTGTAATATTATGTTTAATGTAATTTGTTAATAATTGAGTGCACTGTGTGTGTATTTTTGTACCATAGTTAAAAAAACGCGATAAGAGTAAAATATTAAAATTGCCTAATATTTAGGCGAATTCTTCAAATCGATTAATTAATGTTATTTACGAAAGAAAAGCATCATTTTTTTACGATCGAGAATATAATTGTTCAATATGAGATTCTATTTCGTCTTAGAGGGAAGCAAAGCATATAAGATTCGATAAATGCTTGTTTTTCAGACAGTTTTCTACGTTGTCCCTAGATGGCGTTAGTGGCGTGTTTGCTCGATGATACCACATATAAAATACATACGCACCTATACTAAAAACTTTTTAGTATGGGTGTTTTCTTCTTTTTAGTAAAAAGAAGGAAACATATTTAATCAAAACAATAATTGACCATCACTTCACACGCGAGTTTTTTAAGTAACCTAGGTACTTAGGTTTAGCAACTACATGTTGATTTAAAAGAAATACTATTTTATATTTAAAAGTTTGATTAATAATTTTTAGGTACATTTTATTAAATAAGACAGATATTTTGTATTATAAACATTTACTACAAGCAAAAAGTATTCATTTTGTATATCACGTATCAGAGGCAAACATAAAAAATTACTTTAGCTCCCCTAATAACTGCGTGCTGACTGTCCATTTTAAACTTGTGTGCTTGTAAACTATGTTTTACAATAAATTTGTAATTCCCTTTTATAAAAGATAAGAAATTAAAGCTAATAAACATTTGTATTTATATAAAAAGCGTATACTTATTATTTTAAAATGGTTTATAATTATTTTTTAAATAAAAATAATCATTGATTGGCCAAAGTAAGGATAAAAGACCCACATGTAAAATGCTGATTTTCATTTCTAAAAAAATGGTTAGTTGTATACTCGGTTCCGATTCTATGCGATCTAAATGGAAATCTTCGATCAGCAATACATTAAATATCGTGTCAGCAACTGTCTCAGCGAATAACAGCTCACTTGAAAATTTTGTTGTTATTTCCTTTACTTTTCTTGGAATACTGCCAAGTTCAACACATGTTACAATGTGTGTTTAAATTTGGATTAAAAAAGAATTAAAACTTTGGCCTCAATTTGTTTAAACAAACGTAGCTCTATTAGCAGACATATACCATGAGGACATTAGTAGGATTTTAGCCTTGTTGTTGTGTGGGACACGTTCTAGTGTATGATCGAAGATTTAAACAAAGTTCAACAAAGGCGGTTGTAATGCTTCCAATTTAAATGTGAGGCTTGGTAGAATTTTATTTGTTTACATATACATCAAATTGAATCGGAACGGAGATTGTGATAAATCTATACCTTAATATAAAAAGTTCGACTGATCATAAGAATGTTTTTTTAATTTTGTTTATTTGGAGTAACATAACAAAATATTGTTACGTCATAACACATCACTAAGGATGTGTATTGTACATAATATAAAGTTAGATTATATCTAAGTAATAAAGTATAGATTTAACTGTATAGTTTGTTTTATTTCAATGTTACTAGTTTTTAGGGTTCCGGGTCCTAAGGGTAAAAACGGGACCCTATTTCTAAGATTTCGTTGTCTGTCCATCCGTGTGTCTGTCACCAGACTGTATCTCAAGAACCAAGATAGCGAGACCGATGAAATGTTCAGTAATTATGTATTTTATGTGGCCGCTACAACAAGTACTAAAAACAAAATTAAATCAACATTTAAGAGGGCTTCTATACAATAGACGTATTTTTTTAACCTTTTTTGCTCGAAATCAGTAACGCCAAGATAAATTTTAAAACAAAATAAAATTAATATTTAGGTTAGGCTTCCCATACAAAAACGTATTTTTTGCCGTTTTGTACGGAATCCTTCGCGCGCAAGTTCTACTCGCGTTTGCCCGGTTTTAAGTACGTCCGAGATAAATTTAACCCAAACTTAAATAAAGCCGTGTATGACACATAGATTCATCCGTGTTGTTGGGTACATGATTCCATAGATTATAGACTATATTCTACAGTCTGCAGTGTCAAAATGCGTATTTTTATTGTAAAGGTTTTTTATTTGATGTTTAAATAAGTTAATAATTTTTTAATTGTTATAAAATGTATTGGTTAGCGAAGTTTAATCTTTTTAATATAAGTATATTATTGAAAGTGTTGATAAGTGTTCACAATAAGAAAATATATATTTATTAAATTTTTCGATGTTTTCGGTTTGTTTACCTTTAGATTAAATTTATCTCCTACTCGTATAATCTTGGTGAGTTTGGTGGCTTATTTTCTAGTTAGCTTCCATTGTAATCCTTGGCGTTAGTGGCGTATTTACTAAATGATGCCATATATATAAAATTTATTTATTAAAAGAAAAGGAAACATTTTCACCAAAATATTTTGAAAAACATTAGAAAGTAAATAAAAAAAGCAAAAATAATCAAATAAATACATTTCAGCTATAAAACTGAAGTATGAAAGTATTACTTCAAGGTATTTTAGGTTAGGGCTACATCAAACGGTTACTTTTTGAGACATAGAAAAAGTTAATATTAATTTCTATATAATTGCAGTTAAACCATATTGACATGGAATTAAAGAAAAATGAAGCATTTACTTAACATACCCATTAATATCATTCTTAGTAACAAATCTCTATAGTATACTTACCTACCCTACATCATCAAAAAAAAAAAGTATTTAATGTGCCCCCATCTGTTACTACGGATTCTCAAAACTAATATAAAAGAGACGTGTGGCACTCGAGGACTGCCGCGGTAAAGCTATTGCATAGTATTTTTATCAACTTATCCGATACAACCAATGCCACCTAGAGGGGAGTTGCTGATATAAAGAGACAAGCGTGATTTTTCAAAAAAGTCATTCAAAGTTCTGCTATTCATCGATAGATGGCAATAAAAAGTATCACCGCTGTGCCGATCGGACTGGGGGGTGTTAGGTTATTTTTGTTACGGAATTTCTGGATTCGGTCTCCACGCTCAAGGCCCGCGATAGAAGCTATGCAATAGCTTAAAATTAAAAACAATCCATTAATTTAGAAGCGTGCAGGACATCATCTCCCTGCTGAAGCAGACGGATCCAGACGACGTGCCGGCATTTGTGGCGAAAGATCTCCACAAGCTGCCGGTGGTGACGATGGACCACGTCGACGTCTCCAGCCTGTTGAAGAACTTCAACAGTATGAAGGCAGAGCTGGACGAGATGCGGGGTAGATTGGATGCATCGGAATCTACCATCCGTGACTTACGTAGTGAATTATTACAATTAAAGTGTAATAATTCATTAAGTGGGTCACCCGATCATTCAACTGCCTACGTCAACACACGTCGTGGCGGCGCGCGCGCTGACACATCGTTTTGCGTGTCAGCGGAATCTGAAGAGTCAGCAACCGCCGCTGCCCCCGCTAGCCTTCCCCTCCGGGTCGCGCCGTCACCGAGTCAACAAGCGACTCAGCGGAAAAGTTTCGCAAGCACCGCCGCTCACCCCGCTCATCCCCAGCGGATGAAGAAAAAAGGGGATAAGGATAGCCGCAAGGCTATGGAAAGCCGCAAGGCTCAGCCTCCTCAATCTGGCAAGGACGAGAGCAGGAGGTGCGATGAGGAGGGCTTCATACTGGTGGAGAGAAGGAAGAAGAAGCCCGCCGTCCGCAACCATCGCGGCACCGCACCCTGCGGACCCGAGCAGCGCCTGCGGTGTGAAGTACGCTCCACGCCGCTGTACGTGTCCCGCCTGCACTGGTCCATGGAGGTTAAGGACGTCGTGGACTACATCCGTAAGAAGACATCCCTCCCCTTGAGGGTGGAGCGTCTGGAGTCTCGCCACAAGGTCAACTTTAGTTCCTTTGTGGTGAGAGTACCGACTCATCTAATTTCCACCTTCGAGGCGGAGGAGTTCTGGCCGACGGGCGTGGTCTACCGGAGGTTCCGGGGGAGACTCCGGAATGAAGCGCGCTACACGTCGCCGACAACACGTGTAGTTTAAGTGTAGTTTTAAGTATATTTTGTATGTATGTTAGTCTGTAAGGTATTTATAATATGGGCCATGTAGCTCGAAATAAATGGTTTTTTTTTTTTTTTTTATTAATTTAGTTCTTAAACTGACCCATGTTACGTGTACCTACATATGTATACTATGAAATTAGCAAGTCTTAATAGAAATTATTGGTTAATCCATAAAACCATGAATATTCATTTGTTTGCGTAGTTAATACTATTTCTATAAACACTCTAAGAAGATGCTAATATTTATTTCTCCGTTTCAATTTTGCCGCTTTACAGTTTTGCTACATTAGCGCCAATCTCGTATTAGAACGTTTTTTTTGACGGACACTTTTTTATATTATGTAGATGTTATGTAGGAATGATACTTCTTTACTCTAGAAGTCTAGAGTCTAGTCTCCATGGTATGATGGAACATTCGTGTACATGAAGCCTACTGGCTTGCATTTTTGGTACTTACTTTTTTCGAAATTGCCCGCCATTGGCCATTCCGAGAAAATATTAGGACTAGTTATAATTGGTTTTCATCCGCGAAATCGTAATTTTCTTCAAAATTTTATAACATATTATCTACTGTCACAATATGTGTTTAGACTTAGAACGAATATTGTGCAATCCAAAAGTATGAATCATTTGAAAACTAGGTCAGTGTAGGTAGAGCTACCTACTTTGCTTTTTTAGTCTAATGTGAAAATAATATTGGACATAGTATGAAAGAGACACAATGGTTAACCAGTGCCTCACGCAAACAATTATTGTAGGTACTTAAAGTTCGTCCCTGATATATTTAACTTATAGGTAAACAAATCGAAAACATCGAAATTTTCACATAATCACTTATTGTGCACACTTATCAACACATTCACAGATTAATTAAAGGATCATTATTCATTAGATATCTAATACATTTTATAACAAATACACAGTAATTAATATGTTTAAACATCAAATTAAAATCTTTAAATGAAAAAATACGCCACTTTGTCGAGCCTATAGTCTATGGATTCAGAGAGAACAATATTCATTGTAATAATATTGGCCAATTGGCATCACAGACTAATCTATGGCTGTGCCATAGAAATAGTTGTTTACGTTTAGGTTAAATTCATCTCGGACGTACTATACATTTACTTAGATTAAAATTAAATGTACGTATAGTATTAAAAGTAAATGTATAGTATTAAAATTAAATGTATATTTGATTAAAATTATTTAATAACTTTTTTTAGTCTAACATTACGTTTGGTTATAATTTATAATACGCACAGGACGCCTCTCATTAAAGAGATGGTACAGTAATATATTATCGATAAGCACTCGGAGTTACTTGGCTAGTGATAATGTATTAATATCTGTGCGCAATACACAACGAAACTCATTCTTCATTTTACTCTCATAGGTGGCTTTTACGTTAAATTAACTACTTATCTACAAGGATAACATTATGTTTAGGTAATATTAACTATCTAAAGGTACACAGCTAAGAAGAAGGTAAAGGTATTGAATTAAAACACTAATGAAGATGATAGTTTATTAATTTGTCTTATTAGAACAGATAAGCTATATACTTAAAACACATACTAACAGATTTATATATTCTTATATTGTATATACTCAAATCTGACGCAAGTTAAAACAATATATAAATCTCTTATGCCTAAATGGATAAGTAACTAATTCTACACAATATGATATGTTAGATTAACTTCTGGCAAATACAGGCATGTAAACACTCCAATAGATACTCTATCAAACATTTATACCTGTTTTTTGATCTTGTCAAAGTCATTCTTGAAACTGACAAGTTCATTAATGACCTTTGTCAAAACTGTCACAATTTTTTCTATTGCTACCCGCAAGTGCAACAAGTTTCGTGTTTTAAGTTTTCTCACTAAAACAGGGTTGATTATCGTAATTAGTAAAACTAATTATATATAATATGTATATTTTTAACCCCCGACGAATACAGATGGGTGTTGTAAAGATACCTGGGACAGATAGTCTCAGGCGTTGTAGCCAAACGGAACGCAAAAAAAATTTTTTATAAAGTTTTTTTTGATTGAAAGCTGACGTGACGTAAGGTTTCTTGCTATAATTCATAATCATCAGCTCGCTTTCTGCTTAACAATGATGGGGTTACTTAAATTGTAAAATTTGTTTGTAATAAAACATATTCCAATTAACTTTGACTCAATACCTATCTCCTTAAATTTATATACCCATGACCACCCAGCCTTTCCTTTCTTATACATTCGTTGTATCGTAGCCTGCATTTGGCAAAAGTTGAATAAATTGCTAAAGTACAGTTACTCATAAAAAACGTAATTATTATATTTCCTTTTAAACAATATATATCTGAGTTTATAAAGATAATTTAGCATTTTAGATTTTTTTGTAGATTTTCTTAATATTTGTCGATGGCAACGAGAAGTAGATGGCACTACAATAGATTTACATTACATCTTAAAGATTTTCGCTACTAATTTTTATATTGTGTCTTTATGACACTCTAATAAAATCACATAATTTTGATATGTATGCGTATGCGTCTGGAGCACCATTCGCCTGATATGTTTACTCCATTATAAGGACCTAAAAATCTTTCGTAAACACTACAATACCGATATTAAAATAATTGTACTTTATCATCTACAGATTTATAATAGATTCTAATTTATAATTTAAAAATTACATCTAATGATATGTATCTCGTGGTCCATTATTGGACAATTCCAAAAGCCAGATATAAAGCGCGTACATTCTTTTTTCTTTTACATTGTATAACTAGGATTACATATTCTGCCTTTCTGCTTTATATCTTGCTCAGGACAGGTTTCGGAGTCCCCTCTGACATAGTAAGGAATGGAATAGGGCGACATACTCTCTCAATCGTATCCAAAATAACAAACCATAGACAAGGCTAAGTCCTAGAACTTTGACGCGAGTACACCTTGTCTAGAATTCGTATATTCCAATTAAAAAATTGGACCTAAAATAAATTTATAAAAATATTGCTAATTTCATTAAAATTATGATTACATTATGTTCTATTGTTACTATAATGTTGTTTATATTGATAGTATATTAGACGACCTACTGATTTATTGGATACTAATATTATGTTCGTCCAAAAACCACGTCATATCCAAAATACATTCAATATAAATATAATAAACCTACGAGTATAAATTTGCTTGATCGGTACCAGCGGCGACAAGATGTCGGATTTTAAAGCAAGAATCAGAAGTGGGATACTAAAGTAAGAGTGACATAATTTATCAAATTCAAATTCAATTACATATTATGTAAATATCAATTAAAAAAACGTGACAATAATTATAAATTAACTTATAGATTGCAATATATATTTGTCTCAATAAAATAAGTGTCGGTGTCGAATAATAAACGAGTCGTCGTTAATTTTGAACGGTCCACGTGGCCGGTAGAGACGTCATTCAAAAGAAACGAGTGACCAAGCACACACCTCGCACACAGGACGAAAATTTAATATCTCTTATACTTGACAGTGTCGTAAGGCAAGTAACTGTAGAAAGAAGAACTTATGGGACCAAATTGGACGACATGGTAGTAGTCAGAGGCCGACTCCGGTGCTATTCAATCGAGGAAACCAGTGTTGACCAGCTTCTCCAGAAAGAACTTGACGTCGCCAAGTTCGCTGTCCTTGATGCCCAGGGATTTCAGCATCCCCAAGTCTCCGTTTTCCACCGCCATGAAGACGGAGCGGAGGTGTTCCAGGTCTGAGCGCATCAGGTGAAGGGCCGCACCGAAATCCTCGATGGTCTGCGATTCTGGAATATGAAGTTTAAAATTAACTTAGATATAAGAATGGGCATAGGAGTTTCTCGCCTTTGGGGCAAATCAGATTCTGGCAATTGCATCAACATTTTTCATTACCATTTTTATGGCAACAGAATTGTAATTTTTTCCAGTGTTTATTCAAAAGGTAGCGTATGAGGCCCTGTTTACACCTTGGGTCATTTTTTTTAAGAGAGCAGCTACTCTCCCCTGCCCCCTCCTCTGGGTACGTCATCATATACAGGCTATTCAAAGCTTGTACGGGTTCCGTATATAGAATTTACTGTGAAGGTACTAGCGCTGAAAGAGGTACTTTTAAAAAAATTGATTGTATTGGAAAATGATGTTGGGGCATTTCTCATACAAACATGAAAGTCAAAAGTAAGTCTTTCAGCGCTGGTACTTACACAGTACACATACTCACCCTAAAGTTTTATCACTCATTTATTTTACACCTTGTATAGGTAAAAGGATGTGAAGGTATTTTATGGAACATGGTTCGTTGCCATTTGTCGCTTCCTATATGAAAACTACAAGCAATAACCTCTTTTACACACCTTTGGAGACTCGTAAATATTTTATTACCTATTGTACGTGTATGAATTTGCATAATATCTGACGATATACATAGATATCTAAAGTCGACAAAGGTTTTTTGTCTACTGAATGCTTTATATTTTGATCAAAGTCAAAAATTGAGTGTCAGGATTAAAATTATAAGAAAAGTTTTATTTAATTTGCCTGTAAATAAAATCTATCTTCCGATAATTGTGCATGTTAGTGGTTCATTTTCAGGCGTTCTTTATTATTATATTTATTATTGAACTTTAAAAAAAGAACAAAAAAGTTATGCAAAATATACTAGGATATAATTAAATTTGAAACCAAACATCTCATAGACTTTTTTTAGAACTTAGGCCCGTATTAGTTATGTTTTCCTATATATATAATATTACGAATAATACGTTTCAAATCAATAGAAATGAAAGATTGAACATAAGTTAGTTATTAATTTTCAAAAGTGAAACGAAATTCATCTATTGAATAGGTTCTCAAGTAGAGATTGTAGAGTTACTTAACAAGCTATTTTCATTTGGGAATAAAACGTTTTTTATTTTTTATTTTATTTTATTTCAAGTGAGGTTGGGTTTGGAGTTTGGACTTCTTTATTAATACGGGCCTTATTAGTAACACAACAAAGTATGTTTGTTTCAGTCGTATCGGGAAAAGCCCAAAAAACTACAAAGAGTCCTGGCTGTGTTATGGACGAGGTCGTTTGTATCGTCAATGTGGTTCTCACGTAGCGTAATATATTCTTTGATTCTTTATATTCTATCTTGTTTTACAGATTTTTGATTACTTATCCAGTATTTGAAATTTGGACAGAGATTCCCCGTCCCCGATCACACTTTTATTTTATCATTCTTTTTTTATTTCATCGCTAATAACAATTTGAAAGACGCCTAAGGCCTAATGCCTAAGGCACTTACCAGGATGCATTCACGTCAAAACTTGCTAGACGAGCCTAAATGGCTCTATTCTTTTTCTTCTTTTATCTTTTATACTAATTTTTGATTACTTATCCAGTGGTGCAATTGAAATTTAGATGGAGATCATTCGTATTTTTTTATTTCATCACTAAGAACAATTTGAAAGACACAATTTTGCGTCAAAACTTAAGGCCTGTCTAAGGCATTTGCTAGACGAGCCTAAATGGCTAGGCACTTACCAGACAGAGCTATAGCCACCTTCTCCACACCACCCAGTGGCTCCAGCGCATCCCGGGCCTTGCTGCCGAACAGCTTCTCCAGGTAGTTTGGTCCGTGGGATGCCAGCAGCGATTGGAGGAACGAGGCGGTTTCTTCTACCGGAGGACGCTTAGCTGGAATTTAACAACAGTCCCATTTAACATCAGATTTTGTGTTCAAGTATTTGTTTTTTATATTGTTTGTATATAAAATTTTATGCCGTGGATTTCCGCAAAGTAACGCCTGATTCCATTAAGTATATTGTTTGTGAAGTGTTTGTTGAATAAATGATTTATATTGTTACTAGTTAACCTGTGCCCACATCGATGAGCATACAAACGGTTTGTGATGAAATTCAATTAAATACATCGCGGAACCCGCAAGTACCTTATACTGACAATAATTAACATAGTAAAAAATAATTTGTGAAATCCCAGTCCTTCACTCGTGATGGCGTGACCAAGGGAAATAGCGATAATTTATTTTGGTGTAAAACGAACAGTCACTATAACTTTGAGATACGATTATACTACCTTTCCTCATTTTGGAAATGTATTTTTTGTCAAAAATTAACTAACTATTTTACTTCAGATTTCATTTTTACAATTATATTTTAGGATGAAAAAGTGGAGTAAACAAAACGCTGTTTGATACTAATATTCTTAGGAATAAATATTTTGGAGATGTGATTTATCGTTGTATAGTTCGTCCCTGATAAATTTAACCTAAAGGTAAACAAACCGAAAACATCCAAATTTTCCCTTATTCACTTATTGTGCACACTTATCAACACTTTCACAGGTATATTAAAGGATCATACTTCATTATCCAATACATTTTATAACAATTAAATAATAATTAATATGTTTAAACAGCAAATGAAAATCTTTCACAGAAAAAATACGCCATTTAGACACTCCCGATTGTAGAATGTAAGCCCATACTCTATGGATTCATAGCAAACAAAAATCATTATACCAATTGGCATCACTGGCTAGTCTTTGATTGTGTCATGGACGGGTTTGTTTACGTTTAGGTTAAATTTATCTCGGACGTACTATACCTACTTACCTAATGCAAACGCTTAAATTTAACCTATGTTTTCTATAGTCTCTATAGTTAAATGTTCCAAAGTAAAATTCCCAATAATTATCTTTCTTACAATACAAAAAAAATTTAAGACATGAATGGATGGAAATGATATGTCGTAAAATTCTGATTTCGAGAAAATTTAGTTCAAATTGTCACAAAAGCATTCGTTAAACTGTACATTAATTTAAATAACCGTCTCTAGAATCAATGTACTTATTACGTTAGATACTACATATCCTAAAATGTTTAAGTGACAGTTTAAGCGAAATTATCTGGGTAAAACATTTTCCTTCATCGGTTCATGTCTTTCATTTCTTCAATTATATTTCTGAATTGTATTTTGCCTACGCCATTCGTCAAAACGCTTCTAACTACCGACAATTAGCCCAACTTTTATTATTGCGAACATTCGTTAGTAAATGAAGAAACACATTTTATTACCTTTAAAGGTCATTCGAAATTAATGTGACATTTTGGCCGATATCCAGGCATCTAGACCGAAATGTCACCACCTAATCGCGTTAGTCCAATCTAGATCACAAGCGACCTTAGACCGTGAAACCCGGCTAACCGTATTATGCCAATTTCCTTTGGCAATCGAACCAGCCTTGAATACCGAGCCTTAGCAGATACAGTTGACATGTTAACGATTAATTCTACGCAATAACGCGTTCTAGTTTTTTAGTATTATTAATTTTTTTTCATTTAGATAATAATATAACGTCCCAATAACACATTCTTGTAGAATTTATCATCATCTTTTATGTTATGTTAAGCACCGATTAGTTTTTAATTAGATAGTAAATTGCTATTGTTTCGTTATCCGTTTCAATCTTTCATTCATAAAAATTTTCACTTTCTCTGTCGCCAATTGTAAAAGCATAATAATGTATTTCACCTGTCATTAGAACTCATTTTATCTATTAGCAAAACTATTCTTTGAATTATTTTTGAATGTACCGGATGATGTTCTGTTGCTGGATCAATAAATAAAACGAAATAAAAAAAATATATGGGTAGTCCATTGAAAAGTTACATTTTGGGTTGCGTTTTTTAGAGGACGCAATTTTATTTTTTTGATGTGTAGGGGGGGTCAGTGTAAAGCTAAAACCAAGTTTGTGGGGTCGCCACCCTTGTCCCACGGCCGCCATCTTGAAAATAGGGGTTGAAATGGTATTTACGATATATCTCTTAAACTATTTATTTTATAAAAAAAATATGTTAACATGTTTTGTTGCAAATTAAATTCTCTACAACTTTGCTTCAGTAACTTTCTGTCGTGGAACTATAAATAAAAAAGTTATAAGCGAAAATCTTCGGAAAATTGATCTTTTGCAAATGCAAAGGAAACTGTGGAGCGATGTGTGGATGCCGAAAAGCAGGAATGAAATGTTCTGCAGTGTGCTTCCATTGTTCTGGAGAGACTTGCAGCAACGTAATGGAACTCTCAGAATTAATAAATGAAGATGACATTGATGATGAACCGCCAAAATTAACACCCCTTCCTTCTCCAGTTCTCCCACTGGTATTTAATTCAGAAAGCCGATCAGATGCTGAGCCCCAGCCTGGTCCATCGAAACGACTGAGGACGAAGTAGTTCTAATTTAGAAAATCACCGTGGATTATGCCTATTGGGGATACCACGTAAAAAAAAACGCACCTCTAGACTCTACCTCGTGGGTGGTGGGGAAAAGAATCAATAATTAATTATTAATAATATTGCAAAATTTGTAATCAAAAAAGTTATAATAATAAAGTAAAAAAAAAGAAGAAAAAAAAACAAACAATAACTGATGACTTATCATAAGTACACACGTATAATATAGGTATAGTTAAGAGTACTGAAAAATAGTACTTCAGAGCGCTGTAAAACCTTAGCTATTGACTTAATGAAAAAATGATGCGAATAAAAGTTGTCCTCCCTCAAAAAACTATGTACAAAAATGGTCGGATATCATTTTTTCGTAAAATGATTAAAAAAAAAGTTACATCGAAAAATATATTTTTTTTTATCAAATTTCCGAAGATTTTCGCTTATAACTTTTTTATTTATAGTTCTACGACAAAACGTTACTGGAGCAAAGTTGTAGAGAATTTAATTTGCAACAAAAAATGTTAACAATTTTTTTTATAAAATAAATAGTTTAAGAGATATATCGTAAATACCATTTCAACCCCTATTTTCAAGATGGCGGCCGTGGGACAAGGGTGGCGACCCCACAAACTTGGTTTTAGCTTTACACTGACCCCCCCTACACATCAAAAAAATAAAATTGCGTCCTCTAAAAAACGCAAGGTAAGGCCTAAAAAATGTAACATTTCAATGGACTAGGGACAATGTTTATCGTATTTATGTACCACGCATATAACATAAATTCACATAAAAGCGATGTGAAATAACGCTACGTAAGGATAGCTTTGGCTTGAGCATAATGGGAATAATATACAACTTTCCGATTAAATGTGATATAATGTAAACAATCTCAATATGGCCGGCTATAATGCTACAAATTTTAATATAGGTACTATAAAGAGAAATAATAACACATGGGTCAAATTTAAATTGCCACATCACGTTAATCCGGGACAGTACATGTGGAGTATAATTAAAAAAAAACGTTCTACAAAATGAAATGATACCAAAATTCAGTCTTTTTGTCATAATACCTACCAATCCTTTTTGAATAAAATAAAATAAAATCCTATCTGACCTTTAAATCCATGAAAAGGTTCGCGATTAACATTAATATAGACATATCCTCACCAAAACCATCTCGACTATCCGAAATGGCGTTGATGGGCTGTCTTTATGAATAAATTCATGGAATATTCACGTAGTTTCAACACAACTGTAATAACTTTTCTAATGTACGTAGGGTTGACACGTATGTATGAACAAAAGTCGCTAGCTAGCTATTCTCCTTGAGAGGGAAGCGCCGGTACAATAGGAATTATGATAAGGGTGAGTGAGATGTGAAGCTGATAGAAATTAAGTAACGCCTATCCACTAGTGGACAAAACTACAGTTTTTCCTTAAAAAATGTGCATGAATAGTGTCGGCACAAATGGGTCGAGATACCGTGCCCTTGCAACTGGGTCGAGCGTAGAGACCAAGGAGTCACAAATATATACTACGTCCGAGATAAACTGAACCTAAACGTAAACAAACTAAAAACACCAAAATTTTCACATATTTAGATACTTATTGTGCACACTTATCAACACTTTCACAGGTATATTAAAGGATTACACTTCTTTATCCCATACATTTTATAACAATTAAACAATAATTAATATGTTTAAACATCAAATGAAAATGTTATAGAAATAATACGCCATTTTGACACTGCCGATTGTAGATTATAAGCCTATAGTCTATGGATTCATAGCAAACAATAATCATTGTATTATGGTTGGCCTCACTTCCTAGTCTAAGATTGTGTCATAGACGGATTTGTTTACGTTTGGGTTAAATTTATCTCGGACGTACCATAGTCAAAAGTTACAAACCATAACCACATTCACACGCTTAATTATAATAATATTTAAGGAAGATCCACACCCCAATCACGTCAATCTTCCTGTGCTAAGTATCAGAAGAACTTGTGTTACGGGGACCAGGGCGGCGATTCTCAGGGCTCGAACTTAGTGCCGAATATTAGTATATCCCGCTCGCACGCGCGGTAAATCTCATTTGCATGAGCGGGACAGACCGATAGTAAAAACTTAGTTCGACGCCTGAGAATTAGGGCCTAGACAACGGAAGTATATTTAATACTTTTTATACTATACATATAAGCCTTCCCCCCTAAGTATTTATTAGGGGGTAGGTGCTACGTTTGGGAGGCGGGTTGGTGAGGGCAAAGTTTTTTTATCATTGCCCCTAACATAGTCAGGGCTCGTTCATTTTTCTTTATCATTTTTGTCATACTATGTTTCTTTGTTTTCCTTTATTTATTTTCATTTATAAGTTTTCCATTTTACAATTTATGTTTTATTTATTTTACCTCTTATTTATATAACATTTTCTTACGGCGAGGGCAATGTTGCCCATTTCCGGATTTTTATTCCCTCTGCACCATTCTGCACCTTACTACACCCACGGGAAAGGAAAAAAATATAGTGAGTTGCTATTCTAACTCCAGCTATACAATCTATCTTTGATACAAAAAAAAGGCAATAGATGTCACTACTATTAACGTTTATAAATTATAAAATGTAAATATGCCGAATTAAGTACAAATATTGACATTAAAATAAAGATAAGCATATTTTTAAGCATAACATCACATTATGCTAAATTAAACTCCTTAATTAAGAAGAAGATACGAAACGAAATTTTTAATTAATAATTTCTAATAGTGGCGCTAGATGGCGGTTTCCAGAATTTCTAAGGACTTCACTCTTTGCCAGTCGCATTGCCAGCATTAGGGTGATACCACTTTCTAGTACTAGGTCGTGTCTCTATTTTATATCTACTTTGTGCTCCAGCTTTCCACGGACTAGACAGTTAGTATGAGGTGACAACCCTAACGGTTGGGCCTTCGCTTGCTATGGTAATTTGATATTAACATTTAGAATCTTCAAACGTGTTTTAAATAACTGTTTATTCGGAATTTACTTTTAAAGTGACCGTAGCAAGTGTTTTCAGTACTTTCATTGAGATAGACTTTATCTAACATTTTAATTATTTATAAGTGTATTTAAACAAAGTATAAACTTTGTTTAAATATTTAATGTCAATTACATCAACACATGTTAAATTTTATCCTTCATTAAATATCATATTATCCCCCTGTATTTCCTGTCAATAAAAGAGAAAGCGTGGTATTGCCATTATAACCTAAAATTAGCTTACAATGATATAATAATTTTAATCCCGTGGTGCTTTTCCTTAATTTTTGTACTTTTAGGTCTTTATATTTTGCGCTGTCTCCCGCTTGGCTCGGGAAATTGGAATACAGAAAGAGTTTCTCTTATTTTTACAGTGAGTACTCCTTCTTTTTTTCTTCCTTGTGTGTCCTAAGACAGATTTAGATTATCCCGCAGTCACCCCTGAGATCATATTAATAATAATAGCTCCCCTCACCGATTTCGGTGTCGGTAGCCGATTTCATTGAAACCAGGCCAGCTACGAACGAGTTATTTTATAGTGGCCAAGTGTGTGCCCAATACACAAGGACACTCCCTCTTCCTTTTACTCTCATAACCCAGTGGGACGGTAAACCGACACGACAGGCGAGAGAACAGGCGCAGGATCGACTTTTTACATGCCCATCTGACGCATGGATCATCTTTCTTATCAAACAATCAGGTGATCATCCTGCATTGTCCTAACCAACCCTGAAAACAACATTTTTTGTTGTTCCAACGCGGGAACCGAACACACGACCTGACGGAGCGAAGCTCTGAACCACTAGACCACGGAGGCGATCCACCTGAGATCATATCAAAGGGTTCGGTTGCAGTGGTGGGAATGTGAGGTTAGCCAATGCCCGTCATAAAAAAGAGTATGCGCTTAAGACCATTCGGACTGACCGAGCATGCCATCTCGCTCGGTCGGAGATCTCCCTTTGGGGCTTCCAGTCGTACTCTCACACTCTAACCTCTCGCCGTAATGACTTATCGTGATACTTTTTTAAAATTCAAAATTAGAATAAGATAAAGACCAACCTGCAGTGCACAATTTAGAGTCCTCGTCGTAGCCGTCGATGCAGTCCGGGGCGCCGTCGCAGAGGTACTGGATAGAGATGCAGTTCCCGTCCACTGGACACTTGAAGGGCTCGTACGGGTGACAGTACTCTGGAAGGTACAGGAGAGGTGTTAATAACAATAATAGCATAGCTCCCACACAGGTGAGTTGTAAGAATCGGGGGAGTTAGGGAATTCCGTAAACGTAAGCGAAACTATCGGTTATCCTTTACAAAAAATATCCATAATTGTAACCGAATCCGAAATGAAAGTTTTGCTACCGTAAAAAGGAAACCAAAATTTAATATCCGTAACTAAAATTATCCGAAACAAACGGATAATCCGAAATAATGTAATATCCATATCCGTTTTCGAAATTTCATATCTATTTCATCCCTGATAAGAATAGCACCTCCTCAACCATCCTTCCCGTGGATGTCGTAAAGAGGGAATATTCAGGAAATGGGCAGCAGCGTTTCCGCGGCTTTTATTATTTTAAGACTCAACCCGCCTGCCAAGCGTGGCTCGTATATGCAACTACCCTTCATTAAATACTTTGGAGGAGGCTTATGTCAAGCAGTGGACGTCATAGCGTCCATACCCCTAGACTGTTAACTTCGCTCTAAACGCGATGTCAAAAAAACCACCGTCTGTTGACTTTCTGTTGACACTCCTGGAGTTTACTCCATATCAAAATAAATGTTTCAACAGTTAAGTGACTATGTCAACTGTGTTGCACAGTTGGTAATGTATTTATTTTTTCTTTTATGATACATTGTAGCAACGTGTACTGCGAATTAATAATTAGTTAATAGAATCAGGCGTTACTTTGCGGAAATCCATAGCATTAAATTTAAATGTATTATATCTAGCAATATCCCGCGTAAAATGATAGCCACAACCTGCTAGCAAATGAGTGAGTGTACGCAGCATAGGCATGCGTTTGATGTGATGAACCTCCCTTCTTCCCACACAACACTCGCAAGCAAAAATGTGAAAAACTTAACTTAAGTATACTTAACGAACATTGTTCGCAGAGTATAGATTCCATATTATAGAAACGCGCGCCGAGTTTTACAAGCTGCTTGATGGTGTGAGGGTTTGCACGATCGTGTTAACATTATTGCTTATGTGGTGTTCAAATTTTATAAAGTGTTTAACCTTTCATGATACATTGCAGCAATGTGTATTGCGAATTATTTCATTGCATGATACATTTCATGTTTCTCACCAGTCTGTACGCACCTTTTGTCCCGATTTCATCAACGCATGTTAGTGGTAACGGCTTGTTAAATTACCATGCCTTCTCATTCATTGATAGGAATTACGAGAGGAACAGCATGATATTTAACGAAATATTAACTTTAACATTGCTTGGTGAAACACGCCCTTAGCATTGTACCAAATTAGCGATGTAATTCCTTCAGACACATAATTCATGTAAATAGCACGTTCACAATTCTACCACTGAAGCGGTATGAATATTGTAATTGGTCTATTACCGGGAATTAACTCCACTATACAAAAGCCGTTAACGCAAATGGGAATTTGCAGATGAATTATAATTTATTGCTGAAGATTAAATAGTAATTAGTGATTTGGATACGTGGTGGCTTACTTCAATTCCGATCCTAGACCAATCCGATTCAAATACTGGGCTCTTAATGAAGATGCCATCGTTATTGTCACTTACGAAGTTCGAAAACAAAAAACGATTTAACATAAGCTACTTTAAGTGGCACGCGACTTTATATCTTCAATTAAAAAAAACTAAACGCGACTCTAGCTGAGACGAGTTTAAAGTTCTGGGATTTCGTCGGCTTAACTTCGATGAGCGAGCTCAAGAGCTGTCAATTACCAAATGTCATAAGATAACAGTTGTGATGGTTGTATTTTAAAATTCTGCATTAATTTTTGTAGGTATATTATTGCAACTCACTACACGTAAATAGTTATTTATAACTAAACACTTATGTGTAAAGGTATTTATACTATTTGAACTCAGCTTTCGTTAGCAAAGATTTGTTTAAAAACACGGTAAAATTCGTTTGACATAAAACGAAAATTATAAGCGCGCTTAGTGAGAATGAACCTTTATGAAGCGGAGTTTTCGTTGTGAAAGGTATTTCCCTAAGTAATTATTGTAAATACGCAGCGTATAGTGTGTAAGAGCCCTATTAAACACTATCCACTAAGTTAATTTGCGATTTCTGAATGGTTTCAGCATCTTAAAAACCTTTTCACGTTATTGTACGTAATTTCATTTCGAATCATATAAAATTGAAAAGAAAATACGAGAAACTATAATACTCATGAATCATGAATAAGTTAACCCCTCGGTCACGCGCGGGGTAATTTTCACCCCAGTACGTGAAATTAATTTCAGTTGGAATCACCTGAATTTCATTGTAACTTTTGAACACGTTTATGAAATGTGAAAGTTTAAAGTTTAAATGCAGTTTTTCAGTTTAGTTCGCTAGTAAAATGAATATTTGCGTTTTATGAACTAGCCTTTATCATATTTGATTGAGGTGAACCACACAAAGTTTTTTATTATTTATTCAATTTGTTAGCTTTCCGTAGCCAAATGGCAAAAAACGGAATCCTTATAGATTCGTCATGTCTGTCCGTCCGTATGTCACACTTTTTTCCGAAACTTTAAGTACTATACCTACTGTTGAAACTAAGGAAGGTTCCTTATTTTAGCCCCCCCCCCCCCATAAAATAAGGGAATGATAAATGTAAAAATAATATGTGATGTACATTACCATGCAAACCGAAAATTGGTTTGATCGAGATCTAATAATTCGTTTTTTTCATACGTTATAAATCGTTAACCGCATTTTAGCTTTCATTCAATCAACTCAAATATACCGGACAGAACCCTGCTTGTGCGAAGCTCGCACTTGGCCGGTTTTTTTTAATTATTTAAATTTTCAGGGATTTTACTAAAATTTAATATCCGTAACCGAAATTATCCGAAACAAACGGATAATACGAAAATAATTTAATATCCAAATCCGTATCCGAAATTTCGTATCCATTTCATGCCTGATTTAAATACGTCTACAAGTGGCGTGGGGTTTCTGATGCAATGATGTATAACTGAAGACCCTTATTTATATTACCCTACTACCTTCATACATGCTAGGACTACATTGTAAACGATAACCAGCCTTTGCTACTGGTACCATACAATAAGTCACATTATGAAGTTAAATTAAAGCACAGACGGAACAATATATGTGCTATTTTATTTTAACCTGGATCTATTATAGTAGAGAGGACAATGGAACAGACGCCGATTCAAGGTACCATCGCTGTTATCACTAACGAAGTTCGAAAACAAAATGTATTTGATTTTATAAGCTTCGTTAACTGACATACGAATTCGCCACTAAGCGAACCTTAGGTCCAATCCCATACATTTCGTACGCTACCACGTCTATCTAGCCCCATGCTAAGAATCCGAAGAACTTGTGATACAGACGACTGAAATGTATTTAATACTTTTCTACTATACACATTACACATATTTAATATGTTTATTATAATATTAATACACAAATTGAACAAATCCATGACCCAGGAACCAGGAATTTCGAAAAATTCTTGTACCTTCTTTGCTTTTATGTCACATTTTCAGCGGTTCAGCGCGTTGGTGCTCGACCGAGAGATTGCGGGTTCGAATCCCGCCGAGGGTACAAAAAGTTTTCAATGTTCCTGGGTCATGGATGTGTATTAAATTTGTGTATTAATATAATAAAAATCTTACATATGTTATACACATATGTAAGATTTTTATTTTATTAAATATATATTTCCGTTGTCTGGTACCTGTAACACAAGTTCTTCGGATACTTAGCACAGGGCCAGATTGACGTGGTGTGAAGCGTCTATAGATATTATATTATATTATTATTTTGAAATGTACAAATAAAGTAATTAAGTTAACTTTCCAAGAGAAGTATTTTTATTTGGAAATTGTTCAGCGTTCGATTACAGCCTTTGTTGCATGTCGACGAAACAATTAATTATACAGCCTGTTGACAAAAGTCAACCGATTTTTGTTGTTTTACGATCGTTTGTATTGAAATACAGAAACTCAATTAATCTGCTTTTGTAAATATGAGACTACTTCAACATTGGATTTTACAAATTGCCTGAGGAAAGAATAATATTTAAAATGCAAAATTGGGCTGAATGACGTGTAAAGATTCGAAGCTGTTAGACATAACCTAGGTACGTAATTTTGAGAAACGAGTTGTATAATGTGTTCCAAAATGTTTAGTTCCAATATTATTTGCCTATCTTTATTTTAAGTAGCTTTTAGCCAACACAATGTATCCTACAACACAAGGTGTAAAATAAATGAGTGATAATATACTTTAGGTAGGTGTGTGTGTCTTCTATGTAGAATTTACTGTGAAAGTACCAGCGCTAAAAGACTTTCTCTTGACGTTCATGTTTCTATGAGAAATACTCCAACATCTTAAATTTGCCCGTATGATAATGAAAAAAAAGCGCTGGAACTTTTACAATAAACTCTATATAGAGGAGTCATACACACTCTAAAGTATTATCATTCATAAATATTATACTCTGTATATGTACAACATTTCATGATGATCAGTTAAGTAGTTTTAGGTTGAAAGCGAAACAAACAAACGGATATTCATATTTATAGGACGTTTGACGTGTTTGATGTTTGTACAGTGTCTGTAACAGTATATCGATACTTATATATGACGTTTATAAGAATACCATCTTGCTGACTATCGCAAGATTGAAATAAATAAAATCGACCTGAACTAAGAACCCAAAATTCTCTTTATGTTGTTATTACACATTTTGCGATTGATGTTTTATTTCCTTGTTTATTTCAAGTACTGCTGCAGTGCGTCTCATATTCGTATAATACATGTTCTTCATATGGCGGTTAACCGCTAAAGAATTGAAGTGCAAAGTATAATTGGACCTACTTTTGCAATAGGGAACCAACCAATCTTTAGGAGAGAAAGACCTTTACCAAAATAACAACACTTTTTTTTCTATACAAAATTTAAACAAAAATAGCTTTTTCTCAAAACTATCAGTGTGTGGATTGGTTCCCTATTGCAAAAGTAGGTCCAATTATCGTAAAATTGTCGCGTGACATGGTGGGTCGAAGCGACCGAGCGTATGATCGCGTTTGCAGGATTAATAGAGCGTACCATGATCATAATGACATAGGTTAAATATTAATAATAAAAAAGAGACGCAATATAACGTGAAGTAAAAGCCTGAGCTTGAGCGTAATTCTGATAATTTAATCTAAGGTCAAAATACAAACTAAATTAGATAAGTTTTTATCTATGAATCGTTTCAGAATCTCGATGTGAAATCTAATAATTTCGCGATGGTAATCTAGATTAACGAAATAACTAGTCTAGTCTCGTTTGACCAGTATCGATTCTCGTACGTGACCGAAGACACAATCAGGTATAACGATGGCCGAACTTTGCCCAGGGATAGCTGGCTAAGCCGAGATTTACTCGGAATACTAATGAGACGGTGTTCACCAGCGTTGCCAGATATATTTTTGCCAAGTCGGGATTTTGTGAAAAAAGCGGGATCGTTTCGTCAAAGTCGGGACGGTATTTATTTTTTAATTTGAATTGATGCAGCGATGATAGCGTTTATGTGACGATAGATAGTAAAAATAACAATAGAAATTTTATTCTAATAAAAATATGTTAAATACTCGTAGTAGAGTAAAAATAAAAAATTCTGAATAAGTAAAACAAACGAAATCAAAAAAGTTTAAAAATCAAAATCGAACAGCGGGAATGAGCCTATCCCGCGCGGGACATTACAATTTGATTTAAAAAAACGGGACCTCCCGCCAAAACGGGACATCCCGCCAAAATCGGGACGTCTGGCAACGCTGGTGGCTAGACACAGCGAGAAGTTTCTCGCGACAAGTCTATGAGGCAGAGAAAACACGATTCTTGAACATCGGAGCTTTCTGGCCTCTGATAGACATGATGAACTTAATATAATAAATATAAAAAAAAATTGAGCTTAATATACAAGGTGTAAAATAAGTGAGTACTATTACAGTAAACTCTATATACGAGTCCCATACATACCCTAAAGTATTATCACTCACACAGCTGCGTTTCCACTGACGCGGAGCGGGGCCGAGAGGAGCTTGCGGTGCCCGAATTGACCAATCACTATGCTCGAAATCTCCGCTCCGTTTCCACGGAAACAGCACGAGCATACTGATTGGTCAATCTGGGCACCGCCAAGCTCCGCAAACGCAGCCCTAAAATTATAACGGATCTCGGAATTCGGAGTCTCAGGTATTGCCTTTTTTTGAGAATCTATAGGATTGGTTGACTTTATTATATGAGTATTGTTATTTGTTTTCAACATTCAAAAAACAAACTTTATGTTCAATGTTGAATAATAACGTTCTTTTTATTATTGATTTATATTTCGTCGCGTCATCATTATGATGCGTCTAGGGTACTTTTTTCACATAAATGACTACCTACCAACATAAAAGAGAAATCTCTTAACTAAGAATTTTTAAAGCGAGAAGTATACTGTCCTTCACGCTTCTCGGGACTTGTAGTCTATATAATCCTTTAGGGCTCAGCCGCGCCGGTGTGGTACTCGTTACCCGCTCCCGCGCCGCTCCCGCGCCGCTGTATTCGAGAACCGGTCCACTTGATTTTACGCAAAAGATCCTGCCGCTACCGCGCCGCCGCCGCTCCCGTCCCGCTGCCCGCAAATTTCAAGGCTGAGGCCTTATACTCACGCAAGTTGGTGGAACTACAGATATTCTGGGCAGTGGGCACAAACGAACGTAATGACTTGTCTAACTCATGTTACGACTTTTATCCTGTTATAGATGTGTTGTCGATGTATAACGAAAATATCGCCTACGTACTATTCTATAATAATATTATTATAAAGCGGAAGAGTTTGTTTGTTTGTTTAAAAGCGTAATCTCAGTAACTATTTGATAGTCCATTTATAGAGGAAGGCTTTAGGCTATATAACATTACGCTGCTACCAATAGCAGCGAAGCGTCAGTGAGAAATGTTGCAAAAACGGGGAAAATTAATTACATTTGGGGACTTTCATTGCGTGCGCTGCATAAACAGCTTAACGGCCGAATACTGAAACGTTAATCAAATATAGCAATCAGCTGAATAGCGCTTAACTGTAAGCATCACTCAAATTTAATTGGCATTCACAAACGCTGCTCAACCAAGTTCTGGGTACACTCAGCTAAGTGGACCTGTAAGTAGCTGTTAAATATTTACGCCATGGCAACATTCACAGTATCTCGTTTTACGCAACATCGTCTAATTGTTTATTATTTACTGCCTTACACAGTTAAGCCAAAACAGTAAAAAAATCATATATATTTTTATTTTTACTCATCAATATATTTAATTAATTAGGTTTTAATCAATTAAACCTCAAATTTTTGGCAAATAAAATAAAAATATGGAAAACCTAATGTAAAAACCAGCAACGACATTGTCTTAGAACGGAACACTTTTGACAAGTGAGTGATACTGCTGAGCCCGCGATTTTCAACAAATTTAAAATATTTTTCAAAGAAATTTCCAATTTTATTATGGGGGAAAAAAAGAAACGTGGATCTAATTATACAGTGGCGGAAAAGAATATACTGCTGGTTAGTATTAGTAAAAATGTGAGTATATAACAGTATTTTGATTAGTAACAAACTTGTTTTTGATTATATAAACAAACTTTTCTAGATATCAACACCTAATAGAGAATAAGGAAACAAATTCTAGTATGATTTTAAAGAAGCGAGAGGCTTGGGTAATGTTTGCAAGCAATATAATGCTGTTGCTGGTAGTGGGTTCCGGACATGGCTGCACCTCTATGAGAACCTCAAACAGCGGTCTAAAAAGAACATAGCTAAAGGAAATGTAATAATTCCCATGACAATACATAATACTATCACATACACAACAATTTATGTTATGTGTATTGTGTACATATAGTTCTATTTTGTATCTCTAAAATCACATTTATATACTTTCAGCACCTTCAGTTTTATGAAAAAACAAATAATATTAAAGAAATTCTAACTAAAGCTTCAGTAGATAAGTTTGGTAATTTATGTAAATGTACCAGTGTAAAAAAAGATTTTAAGCACTACCTACTTACATAAATTTAACAAGATAATTTGTGTTTTACAATTTTGTAGAAAGGAATCAATCGCATTGGTGGTGGGTCTTACCAAAGCACACTTATACAGACAATAATAGCATTGAACAGACTGGGGCATATTATATTATGATATATTATACGAAAGTATTGAGATTGGTAAACAATTCTATAATTTTAATTTTCATTATTGAAAAGTATCATACATGCATTAATTTTTATTTCGTTTTGATTTTAGATTATGAAGATAGTAGGATAGTAACAGACAACATTACCATGCCAGGAAGAAGAGGTTCATGCACTGTTATATCCAACCAAACTAATTATATTTTAGTTACATAATATTATGTATTGACATAAACATTTAATGCTTTTTAATGAATTGAAACCAATGACTATTTTAACTAGTTTCTTACGCCGGTTCTTCTCGCCGGGTTAGTCCCCGAACCGTGTCCGGGTTACGTGTGTAATGTGTCGAGCCAGCGAACGGTCGCGCTCCGTGTTATACACGAGCAACAAATATTAATTTATATTTGTGCGAATCGCGCGGCTGATTGCCGCTGCACGTCACCATGGCGCTCGTGGCCAATGAGTTGCTGGCGTTTATCCAGCATGCCATCGACACCATGGACGAGGTCAGCATCATGCAGATCTGCAAGTCTTCCTTCAACAGCGAGGAGATTTGCAAGGGAAAGCAGCTGTTGTACGAGACGCTCGGCCAGAGCGCGAATATGCCATCGCGGCGCAGAGATGGCACCGAGAGAAGCGTGCAGGACATAATCTCCCTGCTGAAGCAGACGGATCCAGACGACGTGCCGGCATTTGTGGCGAAAGATCTCCACAAGCTGCCGGTGGTGACGATGGACCACGTCGACGTCTCCAGCCTGCTGAAGAACTTCAATAGTATGAAGGCAGAGCTGGACGAGATGCGAGGTAGGTTGAATGCATCGGAATCCACCATCCGTGATTTGCGTAATGAATTATTGCAAATTAAAAGTAATAATTCACTATGTATGTCACCCGAGCATTCAACCTTCGTAAATACGCGTCGCCGCGGCGCGCAAGCCGACACCTTTTGCGCGTCAGCGGAATCCGACGTGTCACCGACCGCCGCCGCTCCCGCCCGCCTTCCCCTCGAGGTCGAGCCGAAGCTGAGTCAACCAGCGACCCAGCAGAAGAAAAGTTTTGCGGGTGTCACTGCCCGCTCCCCCGCACCTTCTCAGGGGGTGAAGACGAAGGGGGTGAAAGAAAGCCGCAAGGCTAAGGAAAGCCGTAAGGCAGAACCTTCTCGATCAAACGAGGGTGAGAGCAGGAGGTGCGATGAGGAGGGCTTCACATTGGTGGAGAGAAGAAAGAAGAGGAAGCCCGCCGTCCGCAACCACCGCGGCACCGCACCCTGCGGACCCGAGCAGCGCCTGCGGTGTGAAATACCCACCACGCCGCTGTACGTGTCCCGCCTGCACTGGTCCACGAAGGTCGAGGATGTCGTGGGCTACATCTTGAAGAAGACGTCCTTCAACTTGAGGGTCGAGCGTCTGGAGTCTCGCCATAAAGTTAACTTTAGTTCTTTTGTGGTGAGAGTACCGACAGATCGCTTATCGACCTTCGAGGTGGAGGAGTTCTGGCCGATGGGTGTAGTTTACCGAAGGTTCCGGGGAAGACTCCGAAGCGAGGCGCACATCACGTCGCCGATCATAATACGTGATAAATCTTAGTTATAATTATAATAATATGTATGTTAGTCTGTAAGGTATTTATAATATGGGCCTATGCCGCCCGAAATAAAGATTATTATTATTATTATTATTATTATCATGTAGGACAATTCTAAAAGTGTTACTAACTAACCTATTTGGAAATAAAATATTTTTCTTTTTCATTTTTTTCATTTGCAATGATTAAATATATTATTGCATGGTAGCGGTGTAAATTATAATTTATTTATTTCCATGTCTGTTTTTAAGTAGTTTGCATACTTGCAGAACCAAATTTTTGTGGTGTGAGGGGGTGTCTGTAAGCATTATTAATTTGTAATTAATAAATATTTTTCTCAGAACAAGTAAAACCTAAATGTATGGTATCAAACAACATTAAATATCAATATTTTAAAGCAAAACTACATAATGCAAAAATTTAAAAAAAGTATTTAATAAACAAGAATAATATGGAAATAAACAAAAGATTGAGATTAATGCAATCTTCTAAGAAAAAATAATGTGTAGTTATTATTTTGTATGAATTTTGATGTGATGATTATATTGAGCTTAAAAAATAGGTCAGTACCTATTTGTTAAGCTCAAATTATTTTGTTAAGTTGTTGATATTTGTTAAAAAAATATTTTATCACAAGGATTTCTAAATAAATATTCTGTTTAAATTGTAAAATGTGTATTAATTAGCATAGATCTCACAACAAATTTTTGATTAACATTCAAGCGAAATGGGTTGTGGTTCCTCCTCTTCGACATTCTGAAGTGTCGGTTCTTCTATAAAAAACATCCTGTCTGGATAAAGCTATATTGTGTAGCACTGCACATGCCACTATGATAGGAGGAATATTGTTTATTTTAAGTCCTAGACCATTCTGCAAACAGCAAAACCTCCTTTTCAACACACCAAAACGCTGTTCTACTGGATTTTTTGTGCTTATTTGTGAACGGCTATATGGTGCTTCTGCAGATATTGTCAAAATCACCTCTTTCTAGCTGAGCACACAATGGTGAATCATTAAATATAGTACTGTCATGTACTGATCCAGGCCATCTTGTGACTACATTTCTGATCCAGTTCTGAATCACACATCATTTGGACATTTACAGAAAAGTAGCCTTTTCTATTTTTATACAGTTCAGATTGATCTCCCCCTAAAACAAGCATAACATAAATTAAATATTAATTGAAATCAGATTTTGATTATTGATTTAGAGAAATATATATATAACATACAGACCTGGATAATTAATTTTCATATAGTTGCAGTCTATAGCCCCTACAACTCTGGGGAAGTTTGCAATACTATAAAAATCATGGCCAACTTGCAGACATTCTTGGCGTGTTGGCATATTTATGTAAATCGACAGCATATTCGCTATTTTAGCCGCACAATACGATGGACAGTAGGCTGTTCGACGTGAAAAATATCGCCTATTACACGTTGATAACTGCTGGTGGCATAAAATCTTAAGGTTATTAATATTTGGTCCACTGGCTGTATTGATCTGTTTCTTCTTGTGCACGGTTTTATCAAGTTCCCGAATCCAGACTCCAAATACAATACTTTTCAATCTTTGGAAACACGGAACCGCACATCATTACGAAGCACGAAACTCCACATCAATATAGATTTTAAATGTATTCAGCTTATCAACATTTCGGCGACTCACGGACGGTCTTTCATGATCAGAAAGAGAAGATATCGACGATAAAGACATATTTTATCTATTTACAAACACTTTTTAAACCTTAATTAAAGATGTAAGAGACCTCTTGACCACTCTTAAATACAAGCGACGCTCAAATCAGTTTTGACAGCTAATTACGGTTGAGTGACGTTCCAGTATACGATTTTTTCACTGAGTAACGCTCATGCGGAGTTTGAGTGTAACTTATTTCATGGTTCACTTAAATCTAAATGTCGCTTAAAATTTACGTTTGAGTATACGAATTTTCTATATAAGTGGTACTCAAAAATTTAAACAACACTTAAATATTTGAGTTGCGTTTCAGTATTCGGCCGTGAGTCACTCAAAAACCACGCGAACGAAGTCGCGGGCACAGCTAGTAATAGATAAAAGCACAAGTTGCTTTGGAAATTACAGTTCTTGATCGGAATAGATAAAGTATATTCAGAATGAACCTGATAAATTAAACCACTTATGAAATATATTCACTGTTTTATTATAAGCTTGAGGATTTACAAAACTCATTGGTGAAGGTAGCGAATGAGCGGAGATGTTACGAGTGATTTTCCAAGTAGCGTTTAGAATGGCTTGTTAACTCAAATGTTAGCTGATCGACGATTTGATTAACCTTTCAGAAGCCCGAGATAAATGTGTGTTTGCATTGAATAGGCTTTATAACTACAGTTACAACTATGTTTTGCGACAAAAAATAAGAAATGGAGAAAGGTCAAAAAAAAAAAATTTTAGTTTTTGACAACAAAAATATTAAAAAAAAATACATTTCCAAACTAAGGTAAGTAGTATAATAGTATCTCAAAGTAATAGTGACTGCTCTTTTTACACCCAGTATAGCTCCCGAAAATATCATCAGCATATAGCTCCCAAACAAATGAACCGATTTTGATCTAGTTTCTTTTCTTTGAAAGCTGACATGATCGCGGCTGTTCCTAGCTATAATTCATCATCATCATCGCTCACTGCTTGACAATTCGGGTGTTACTTTTTTATTATTGCGTAGACGTAATCTCATGCCACATTTCTCTCCTGTTTCTCTCTCAGGAATAACCGCTAGCTGAATATCTAAGGCTGTTATTCCGGTCGGCTGCTCGTTGTAATTAAAGCCTCAGTGCTGTAGATCGCATTACACACTCGATTAAATCAACACTAACGGCCATCTTGTAATAACAGCTGAACATTTCCTTCTTTTCAGCGCCCCTGGTACAATTATGCATCGGGCAACTAGTGGGCTTACGACGTGTTTCACCAAGCAATGTTAAAGTTAATACTTCGTTAAATATCATGTTGTGCCTCTCGTAATTCCTATCAATGAACGAGAGGGCATGGTATTGTAACAAGCCGTTAACACTAACATATTGTGTTGGTGAAATCAGGACTTAAGCTCTGGTTTCCTAGTATACTATTGCCTTATAACCTCGTTAATACAGCGGTAAATAACAACTAAATATACGTATGATAACAATGCACAACAGCGTCTCTGATGATTGGGTTAAGTTACATGATATTAGTCCAAACTTTTATGACGATTTCAAATCTGTGACTGAAATTTTTGTATCAGCTCTAGTTATATTAATATGATACATGGGGTTTTTGTGTGATAAAACACTGTAAAGTAAGAGAAAAACCCAATTTATTTGGTTTGAAGTTGAAAAAGATTTTATTTATTTCATTTTCTTGTAGGCACGGAGCTATTCTTAACTCTCCAACAATAGCCAGTCATGTGTTCGTTCCAGTAGCCTTGGTAGCGGTATTCCATCGTATAAAGGTCCTGGTGGAATCGCTCGCCCTAATCTTTATGTTAGATCCCCAAGATTGGCCGGAAAAGTCTAGAATCTAGATGGTTGCGAAGAAAGTGTAACTTGATGCTCATGTTACATCCTAACCTTTGAAAGTGACGCATTAGTGCTCCGACGAGTAGAGAAAAGTCCAAACTCTACTAATTAACTCTATTAATTAAAAAGGCTCATTATATGCCATTTTCTCCATTAATATGTCAAATCAATCAAATGATCTTAATTGTGGCCCATCAAAAATTCCTAAATGTTCCCTGCACAAGAGCTGATACTAAAAAATGATAATTTAACTAGTGGACTAAGATCCCAGAGCAATCAGACATAACTTATTTTCACACGAATGAAACCTGAAGTTTTCAGTAGCGTCTCGTGTGCCTTGAATACCTACGCGCTTTGTGTAACTTGCCGAGTGACACCTGGGCAGGTACCAGGTGAGAAAGGTAACTAAAAATAAGAGTTATTTAACTTATTTTCACATGGCTGATTTTTATATATGTTATGCAGAATATTATTTTAAAGTAATATTATAAGTGTCAGAAACTTTTGATTAACCAGAGCTTAAGGCCGTGTTTCACCAAGCAATGTTATAGTTAACGCCATGTTAAAATACCATGCCATCTCATTCATTGACAGGAAATACGAGAGGGATAACTTGATATTTAACATGGCGTTAACTTTAACATTGTTTGGTGAAAAACGCCCTTAGTCAGACGCTTTTAAACTACCCAAAAAATAAAATATGAACTTTACTTATTTTTACACGTCTGATTTTTTAATATGTTATTGAAGTATTTATTTAAAAGTTATATTCAATCAGTCAGACAAATTAGAGTGATCAAACATCCCCTAAGACAAAAATTATTCAGCCAGAAGTATGAGGGCGAGAGCACATTGTGTGAAAATAAGCTATGTCTTATTGCTCTGGGATCTAGGTCTATAGAATCAGCGACGTCAAATTAATAAACATCAGGTGTTAAAAGCTTTTGTCTGATGAATGCATCAGACAAAAGTTGCAATTTTGTTGTGCGGTGTTGTGAGAAAAAAGCTAGAGTTAAAACAACAAATCAAATCAAAACATTTTATTTCCATATAGGTTATTAAATAACACTTATAGAATTGTCCTACATGATGCAAAACTCGGCAAGCAACCGTCGGCAAAATCAGTGGAACAATCGGCATATAAAAAAAGAAAGCCGTGTGCTGGACCCTTACATAGGCATAATAACACGTTTTGTACAACATATCGGTTACTCCAGGGAATATCTGTTTCAAACGAAAAGCTACGAAGTATTCATTTTAATTGGGACTGTTTTAAAGGAATTTTCCTGTGGAAGCCAAAAGGTATCAGTTTAAAAGAGAAGCCTGTCTTGAGTCTCGGCTTTTGTTCCTAAAGCCTTAATTATAATAAAATGAACGTCTTTAGGGTCTCCGCAAACAGGCGTCACGCGCTATTGCAACACAATTTGATGCCTGGCCACCTTAAGCCTGCACTTATTTTGAACCCCCGACGCAAAAACGACGGGGTTATAGACGTATCTGTTTAAATGTCTATCTGTGGCATCTTAGCTCTTAAACGGATGCTCCAATTTTAATGCGATTTTTTTGTTTGAACGGTATATCAGTCGAGAGTGTTCTTAGCTATGTTTGGTGGAAATCGATTCAGGTCTGCAAGATCATCAGGTCGTTTGTTAGGTGTGATAGGAATGTTACACGCTAAGTCGGTGTTTTTTTTTAATTTTCAATTTAATAATACTGCTTTCATACACTTTTTTAGTGCAGTAACACCACAAAACGCTGTGATGTGCCAAAGATAAAGTATCATTTGCTTGTGTTTTTGGATGATTCTCCTAGTGAAGTATCCACTCTTTAAATACTGTAGTGCCACAACATAGTCGGCCTAGTCCAGAGGAATGACTGGTCAATACGTCTGGGGCCGACCATGTGCTGGTATTCCTTCACCGTTAGAGCGTTCGTACATTGTACTTGAAGTCTGAAAAAAATATACATGCATGCCATCTGGGAATCGAACCCTTTGGGTGAGATGGATAAAAACAACGGTCTACCCACTAGGCCACGGGCTCTCTGGAAAAAGACTTCTTCTTCAGTATTATTTAACTGTTGTTTAAAAAGTGGTCAACAAACCAAAACCAAAATAAGATTTATATTTTATGTCGCGTAATTTAATTAATTTTTATTAACTACTAGCTCAACTGTGCCCACTTCGTTGAGCATACAAACAACATATTTCCTCACCGTTTAAACCTTACCTGGACTTTCACGAATATCTATATAATTAGCGAGACTAACGAACAGCAATTCATTTTTATATATACTCACAGACATTCTAGGAGCATAGATTTTTTTCTTTAATTTAATTCGAACCTGTAACCTCCTGCCACTCAACAACTGAGCCACAAGGTTTGTACTTTATTGCGTCAATATAAAATGGCGTCTTTGGATCTAGCAATTTTCTGCAAAATGGAATTGAAGATGTTCCAGGAAGCTTTGAAGATATAAAACGTCGTATAAACTTGCTGAAATTGGTTCAAATACTTTAGAGGAAAACATCGAGACTGAATTTACTACCTACACCAGTAAAATAAGTTATACTAAAGCGGAAACACCTACTAGAGTAGGTACTAGCGGTAAGCAATAACAAGAAAATAAGTGTTACTTGTTATTAGTTTAGAATGGAAGAGAGAAAAATATATATTTAACTCAAACTAGTATACAGGTATAAGTAGGATAGAATAGTTTTATGAAGCTTAGTTTATATTTTTTTAATTTGGTGAAATTAGCGTTAAAAAATTCATAACATTACTAGCTGACCCGTGCCCACTTCGTTGAGCATAAAAATAATTAAAAAAAAAACCATTTAAAGATTCCCTGGACTTCCACAAATATTCGATTCAGCCGTCCTCGAGTTTTAGCGAGACTAACGATTTATATATAAGATCATTTTTATATATAAGATTATTATTTCTTCTTTTGGTCTCAAATGTTCCTGCGTGGCTTAATGGACGTCTCGATCGATTCGCTCGAGACGAGTCCTAAGATTCGTGTTTATTGTGAGAGTTTAGTGACCTATATCAAAATAAAAATCGCTGGTATTGTAGTGCATAATTTGTTCTACGAGGATTTTTATTAATAAATCACACTCGCGATGTGTAAAACTATAATAATATACTACTGAAGAAAACTTAAGAAGACGCGCGGAGCTAAGACACAAAACTTCTCAAACTATTCTAAATTTAAATTTCCGCGGTAAAATGAATCAAATCAAATATCCTTCTTCCTCTTATACACAACATAGTCTTTATTAAGGAACTGGCAGTGCGCCGTTGCCGCGTTACTTTTTTCATAAATTAATGAGGGGTTTTCGAAGTGTCACTTTTAGGTACAGAGACTACCGTAAGATGGCGCTTGCATAATGTAATATGTCAAAAAATCTGTGATCTTTGTTGGGTGGTTAATAGGGTTGCCAGATTATAGATATTATCCATTTTCAGGTAGTGAAATTATTCATAAAGTGGTTAAGTCGCTGTAGATATGCTGTTTCATACACAAAAATAATCCTTTCAAATTCCTTTCTTAGTGATCTCCTACACTTCCGAGGAAACCTACATACATTATAGCTCGCTGGCTTCAATATCTTTGATTTTGCAAACAAATAATTAATCACACTTTTCTCCCGTTTCCGTAGGGATTTCGGGAAGTTCTTGTTTAGTACTCCCCAATACTTACATTCTAAGAAATTACACTCTTACACTCTTAAGTGGTCGGTATATATATATTTAAATTAGCTCAATCGATTAACGGGAAGTGGGTCAAATTAAATTTGCATGATTAGGTGACAAATGATGAGAGAAACTATAAACGTTTGAATAAAATTGGTTTGTGGACTAAGGAATTTTTCAAACACCATCTGGCAACTCTGTGATGAAAAAAAAACTTTATAAACAAACAAATACAACACACAACTTCTGTTGTTTGCTCTCGTTGTGTGGTGATTTGTGATTTCGTTAAGTTTCGTTGAAATCTGCTGGCGTAAAGTGAGTTGAACATATGAAGGAATTTTTTCATATTGTTAATCCTGTTTTTATATGTTTGATAGCCTCTATCCATCTTGATCTCCGAGTTTCATCTTGGGGAAGGCGGTGGTTACCTATATTTTAAAAAAATTGTACTACGCATGGACTAGCCATGTTTAGTTTAGTTCTCAGGGCACAATTAATAAATAATAAACTATTGCAAGTGAAAGAAAGAAAGTTGAATGGTAAACAAACAAAATACAAAGCGGTAATTGACATTTTACACAGGACTTGACATATTACTTAAGTTTAATGCCATCTATCAGCATTTTTCTTAAACTAGTAGAACTGTCAAAATAAAAACCGCTCATTATTGAAAGATTCGGTATGTTTAAACAACCAGGAAATAAATTAAAGTACATTTTATGATAAAATCGAAACATAGGAATATGTTCCTTAAGTTGGAGGAAACAGGGGTCTCCTAATCGTCGATTTCTCATGTTTCTAACAGGTAATTTCAGTTCAAGCTGCAGTTGTCTCTATCGGTTTTATAAGGCAGTCGCGAGACAGCAATAGATTTGACAAATACCTAATTTGCATTTCTCTAGCCCGTAGTGTTTCCTTTTAATAATAATAATAATTCTATGGACGCTTCAAACCACGTCAATCTGGCCCCGTGCTAAGTATCCGAAGAACTTGTGTTACAGGTACCAGACAACGGAAATATATTTAATACTTTTAAACTATCCACATATTTAAGATTTTTTATTATATTATATACAAATTTAATATACATCTATGACTCAGGAACATTGAAAACTTTTTGTTCCCTCGGCAGGATTCGAACCCGCGATCTTTCGCTCGAGCACCAACACGCTTAACCACTGGGCTACGCAGGTCGTCTTAATATAGCACAGAAGCATATTTTACTCGCACATTAAGCCTTTATTCAAATAAATTAAACCTAAAAGGACCCAAAAGGGTAATTTTCCAGTTAGCTAACACTTTTTACGGCAACGTTATTTTTTATCTCGTCAGAGAGGCTGGGACTTTATGTGTTTTGTTCCTGAGTTCCTAGTTCCTAAGGTTCCATAACCACTGAGACTTTAGTAGCGATGCTGTCGCGCGTTTCGTAAACGCTCTACAACATCACTTTTTATATCGCGATAATTAGCACACGTACTACAAGGGGCTGATTCAAGATGCCATCGCTAATTATCGCTTACAAAGTTCGATAACAAAATGTATGAGATTTGACACAAAGTACGTTTAATGACATACCAAATCGCGATCATTTAGCGTAGCTTATGTTAAATGCCATACATTTTGTTATCGAACTTTGTAAGCGATATATTTCTAGTGGCCACATGTCAAATATATCTATGCAATAATTCTTAATAAATCAATATATTTAATGTTATATAATACTGTGTATAAAACATTAAATATATTGAGTTATTAAGAATAATTGATGTAATAAATAAATAATTAAGTATGTAAAATTGTTAATAAAATTAATATAAAATAATGCATGAACGTTTTAAAACGAATTCTGTATATATTTGCATTTATTGTAACACCTTCTAAAACATGTTTTATGCGAATAAAGATATTGTATATTATGTATATTGTATGTTGCAAACGTGTGACAGAATCGCAGCAAAAAATCGCCGTGGACGCGGACCCTAAGTGCCTGAGTTCCTGACGTCCAAGTTGAGAAGCGTAAATCGTTATAAGAGGCATAAAATCTTGATAATGAAACGGTGTAATAAAAGGAAACGTCCTTATTTAGGGATTTTTAATGAAATACAGTACTCGTAAAATGTGGCGTTGCCTCTGCGGCAGTGGTAAATAATAAAAATAAAAATCGTTTATTTCTCACCACAAATTACACATCAATATTTATACAATGTAGAGAGTTACAGGTTATTGTGGGAGGCTGGTGCCTAAACTGGGCGTGAGCCTGTATTTCAGACACCAGGCCTCTATCCGTCGTAATAGTTTTCTAAAAGTATTAATACAGTTGCTAGAATTATAATATGTAATGTAAATTTAGGATGGTGAAATTGATAATGTATTATAATCGACATAATATTGTATGCATAATTGTTACTTTTGTTGGTTGTTCATAACAATAAATAAATGAAGTCAGGGTTAGAAAGTGATTGATGTAAGGTTAGCGGGTTCAGGGCGAGGCTGCATAAAGTTTTGCATATTATAGCATAGCATCACTATAAAATAACTCCGGCGTAGTTGGCTTGATTTCAATGAAATCGGCTACCGACACGGAAATCGGTGAGGGGAGCTATTATTATTATCACTAATTAATATTACAGCCTGTATATAGTAACTTATATTTTCACAGAATTTCCTCTATCCTATTAAGTGACGTTAAAACACAATTAAAATTAAATTTTGCGGGAATTTTCGTCCCAAATGAAGTGCTAGTTGGAGCGGACGATTTTCCGACAAAATGGTGTAATTATAAATTACCTTTGATGGTGTTCGGTGTTCCTCGAAAATGATTTTAATATTCGCTATTAATTGAACTAGAGCGAAATAATTTTATATTTGTACAGATACACAAAACAATTTTACGCAAACATTACTGAACGGATTATGACTATGGTTGAAGAACTTGCAATTTTTGCTTCTTTCTATATTATAAATAGCTTCCCACGCCGATTTCGGTGTCGGTAGCCGATTTCATTTAAACCAGGCCAGCTACGCAGGAGTTATTTTATAGTGCCCAAGTGTTTGCACAATACACAGAAGCACTCTCTCTTCCTTTTACTCTCATAACCCAGTGGGGCGGTAAACCGACACGACTGGCGAGAGAACAGGTGCAGGACCGACTTTTTACATGCCCATCCGACGCATGGATCATCTTTCTTGTCAGACAATCAGGTGATCAGCCTGCATTGTCCTAACCAAACTTGAAAACGACATTATTTGTTGTTCCAACGCGGGAATCGAACCCACGACCTCAGGGTCGGGAGCAAAGCTCTGAACCACTAAACCACGGAGGCGAATGTGTATCTATATTATAAGTAATAATAATAACTCTTCACCAATATCGGTAAGTGGCAGTGCCTGATTGTCTGATAAGAAAGATGATCCATGCGTCAGAAGAACATGTAAAAAGTCGATCCTGCGCCTGATCTCCCGCCAGTATTGTCGGTTATCCGTCCCACTAGGCTACGGATTAAAAGAAAGAGGGAGTGCTTCTGTGTATTGCCCACTCACTTGGGCACTATAAAACCACTCCTGCGTAGCCTGCCCGGTATATCGGTATGAGAGGCATTATTATTATTACTCTCCAGACAGAAAGCGGACAAAAGCAAGCCCATTTATAAAATAATTCAATGTAAATATCCATTCTTAGCACTTCCACCGTCCCTTAAGTTTGAGTTTGCAAAACTCAAGTTTTGTAACATTTACATAAAACATTACAGAAGAAACGTGACTTCCTTGCCCTTTGTACCCTTTCGTCCCCTTTTGTCCCCTTACAAAGTTAAGCGGGGGTAATAAGCAGGACCCCCGAGAGTTGACAACTTTATAATAGCCACTACAAACTTAGATACAACTCAAGGTAGAACTCCGATGTTAGCGACCGATAACGGTCGCGCGACTGTCTACTTAGTGTGAATTTATGTATAGGGGGTGATTCATGGTTCATATATGAAACCAAATATATTGTGAAGTGGACGCGTAGAACAATTTTTTGGTTTGTCATATAAATTACTTACCATAACGCAACAAATCGCGATTAAAGATACTCCATAAGGCCGTGTTTCACCAAGCAATGTTAAAGTTAACGCCATGTTAAAATACCATGCCATCTCATTCATTGACAGGAAAAACGAGAGGGATAACATGATATTTAACATGGCGTTAACTTTAACATTGCTTGGTGAAACACGGCCTAAATGTCACAAAACAGATGAGTTTCAATCCTAGTCAGGTTTTAGGTCAACGACCAGTGGGTTCGTGTGTGTAGGAGCCAGCGAGCCCCAGAATAGTAAGATTCACTTGTCGTCATTTTAGTCCTTTGATTTTTTTTGAGTTATATTAAGTAATTTATGTGCCAAAACAAAAAATGCTCTACGCGTCATTCTCTTCACACTATATTCGGCTTAATAATATCATGAATCATTCTGTATAATAAAGTACCTACTTAATAAATTCGGTATGCGCGGCAATATAATCTTTTTCGTTCGCTATAATTTTTGTTCAATTTTGGGAAAAGTAGAAGCTATGACAACGTCATACGTCAATGTCAATGTGTGACATTACATTGTTTTAAACCTAATATAAGCTATGTTTTATAACACTGTAAAGCTGTTGGTTTTCTAATAATAAATAAATAAATATGAATTGCCAACTGCCGGCATGAAACACATACCGGACCGCTTGGTGTGATGTCCGTACAGCTTGTTGAGGTCCAGCGAGAGCGCAGGCGCGCAGACCGCCGCCAGCGCCGCAAAACACGCCACCGCGCGCCGCGACCACATCTGAGGGAGACGGAGAGGGTTAGAGCGAGACAGGTACATGAGACACATTGAGGGAAACAGAGATAGATAGAGCGAGATAGGTACACATCTAAGGGGACGGTGATACCCAGAGCAGGTACACATCAGTCCCCCTGACAGTGATAGTGAGAGCGAGACAGGTGCAAATCTGAGGGAGACTCCGACAGTTAGAGAGAGAGAGGGAGACATCTGAGGGAGATTGTGATAGTTAAAACTATTAAGACTATAATAACTATTCGATAGGTCACCAGGGAATTAGCAGAGTTGGTCCCGATTTCACTAATGCTTGTTAGTTTTAACGACTTGTTGAAGTAATAAGGCTTCTCATTAATTGGCAGGAAATACGAGAGGGATAACATTTTAATTAATGATGGATTACGTTTAACATGTATTGGTGAAATTTGCACTAGGTCTTTTTTAGGAAAAATGTCCTGGAGTACGACGAAATGTTGAATCAAACTATCCTATCCTATAAGAAATAATTTGGAAAGGACGCCTAGCGCGTAGGACGTTGTAATAACAAAATGTAATAATTCTATTACCTGTACTATTACATTTTATTATTACAACCCAAATATGGGCCATATTATGTATCACTACAATTTAATTTAAAGTACAGATCCTAAATAAATACACGTTTAATTACAAAAGGCACGCGAGAACGTTATTCATCATAATAAAACTATGAAAAAACGAAAAACCGATTCGCAAATTATTGTGTCGAAAGTTTCATGATTTTTTAAGGTTATTTTTTTATATTATAACTTAAAATACACGCAGATATAATTTTTTGTGGAGTAAGCTTTTATTTATTATCTGGGGGCATGGTCGTGCCCCCGTCAAGACGAGCCAAGCGAAGCGCAAGGGCACTACCTACCTTTTCTCGAAGGGTTTCTTCGTTTTTTTTGAGCTCTCATAACTTTTCTTAGGATGATGCTTAATAGTTGAAATTTTCTACATATAATGACATTAGTAAAGACATGAAACATACAAAGTTTGAATGTCGTAGCTATTATACTTTAGATTTTATCAATGTCTAAAAACCCCAGATTTCGTCACTGACTCATTTACACAGATCATCAAAATTCCTAAGGTACTTCCTAAAGTCCTAGAAAGCTGATATTATTCATGTAAGCTGTTATTGGTACAAAACCAACAAAAAAAATATTAAAATATAAATGCCGCCATTTTGAATCCAATAAGGTGGACGGTACAAAATGGATGTTTATTAATACGGATCTGATTTTTAATACATAAAAGGAATATCTATAATATATACAAGTACGTAAAAAACCTACGACCTACTTTTTGTAGGACCGATAATTATAATCGGTCAGATATTTGCTCCATATTATTTCTATCCAACTTTACTTATTTTGAGTGCGTTGCACTACTGCAATCAGTATGTTATATTTTATTTCGATTATTAATCGGTGACCGACTTTTTTTAGATGAAAAATATATCTATGAGAGGAAGATTAGTTTTTTATCTACTTATTTAAAATTAGGCATTAACGCGAATTATATTATGTGGCAGCATATTGTAAATTGTTCAAACAAAATATTATGTCGCGCACTTGAAATCAGTTCGGCATAAGCTCCCGCTGATGTTAAATAAAACAGGGATGTTAGGGAGCTCCGTAACCGTAACCGAAGCCGAAATGAAAGTTTTGCTACTGTAAAAAGGAAACTAAAATTTAATATCCGTAACCAAAATTATCCGAAACAAACGGATGATCAGAAATAATCTAGTATCCATATCCGTATCCGTATCCGAATCTGAAATTTCATATCAATACATATCATCCCTGAAAAAAGACAGAATGTTGCTAGATGGACGATTGGCTTGTTTTTTTTTTTTTTTTGAAAGAGTACTCACTAATGAGTAATGACATGAGAGCTATTTAGCTGTGTCGGACTATAACTAGCCGGGTGGCTGCCTTAATGTTAAACTTCCATAAAATCTTATGTAAAAATCGTTCGATATCTCGATAGCGCGATGTAGGAATAATATAATAATATAATAATATATTCATTTATTTCTCCTCACAATGTTTACTTATAAGCTAGTGTACAAAAAAAAAAAAATACATGTTTTATGTGAGGAGCTGGTGTCTGTATTAGGCAGTAGCCTGAGTTACTGATGACCAGGTCCCCAACACCACGGACATTCAGCGAACATTGCTTGATTTGGATTTAATTTTTAGTTTTTACACAAAAGTATGTTACAGTAATAATTTTAGTAGGTAAGTAAATACAATTATAATTTTGAAAAAACAAAAACAAAATAATACTATTATGATCTAAGAGAGAAAATTAAAAACAAGAAAAGATTGTTAAATAAAAAGAACTTAAAGTTAGGAAAATAATATATGAGCTTGTGTTATGAATTTAGTTATTGGATTGGATAAGGCTTTCGACTGATTTGTAATCAAGTTTTTGAAGCCACTCCGAGACTAACTGCTTGCATTTGGTTTTGTTTAAAGGATATATGGATAGGGTTGTGTTTAATTTATTATATAATTTTGGTCCTAAGAAACTAAAAAAACGATGAGCAAAAGTAGTTCTATATAAAGACACAGAGCAAACTTTGGATTTCCGACGTTTATTAAAATTTTTGTTCGGTTCAAAAACCGTGAGGGAGTGTTGTTTCACAACCGTTTTTAAGATGAAAATTTGTCGCACTGTCAGTACTTTCCATTTCAGGTAGAGATCAGTAGTCGGGTGGTAGAATGGTAGGAACATGCCGACCTTAAGTAGTGCTCTCTGTGCTCTTTCAACTTTTAAAAAGCTTGTTTTACATGCACCACCCCAAGAAGTAATACAGTATTCGAGCTGAGATTGACATAGGGCATAATAAACAGATTTAAGAACGGTTATAGGTGCTATGTGCCGTAAGGGATTAAAAATGGCTATTAATCTGCGCATTCTAGATACAAGAAGGTTGATATGATCGTCAAATTTCAATTTATCGTCAATAATCACGCCCAGGTACTTTGCTGATGTAGTATTCTTAAGTTTAGGAGACAGACAGCCGGCAGAGATTGGCTGAGAGCAATTGTGTGAGACAATGCCCATCTGTGGATCTGGTTTGTCATTATTTCTGATCGAGAACGTCATGTAGTTGGTCTTATCGACATTTAGGGTAAGTATATTCTCATTCAACCATCCAGTCACGGTGTTCATTCCACTTTGAGCAGACTTAAATACTTCGGACCATGAGACTCCATTGAAGAGTAGGGCCGTATCATCTGCAAAGGCGACTATTTTTGCATTAGGAAGTCTAGCATGACAGAGGTCATTGATGTATACAAGAAATAGTGTTGGTCCTAGTATACTGCCTTGAGGAACTCCATAAGACACAGAAACTTCTTCACTAATTAGATTTCCAATTTTGACACACTGTTTTCTATCTGTTAGGTAATCTTTAAATAGCCTCAGTTGAACATCCCTAATACCCAGGCCTTCCAATTTATTTAACAAAATGGGGACAGATACTGTGTCAAACGCCTTAGCAAGGTCTAAAAATACTCCTATTACTTTATCTTTTTTATCTAGGTTAGTGACAATGAAATTGGTTAATTCAAGTACGGCATCTGATGTGGATCTATTTGTTCTGAAACCAAATTGTGATGGAGATAGTAGGTTTTTGTTCTCTAAGTAATTTACCAGTCTTTTGTTTATTAGACGCTCTAAAATTTTTGAAATTATGGGAAGAATTGAAATAGGTCTGTAATTGTTAACACAGTCTCTGTCACCCTTCTTGTGAATTGGATGTACCCTTGATATTTTATTATTGTAGATTATTGTAGATTTTTGGGAAGACTCCAGTTGCAAGTGACAGATTGCAAATATGTGTTATGGGTGGTGTTAAAATATCCTTATGATTTTTTAAAAGATCGCTAGGTATCAAATCGAGACCAACGGAACTCTCACTTTTTAGCCCGGATATTAATGATCCAACCTCAGCGTCGTCGGTAGGGAGAAGAGTAAACGAGTGACTACATTGATTAGGCGTAAGTGGTTCTTTTTGTGGGTTGCCATTAAGAATTTTTTCAGCTAATTTTTTTCCTACGTCAGCAAAGTAATGGTTTGTATTATTGATTGATTTTTGAGGGTCGTCATTATCTATTAGTTCAACGGGACATTCTTTAGGTTTGTTAGAGTAGGTGACGTCTTTGACAATTTTCCAAATTTTTTTACTATTATTTCTTGCGTTATAAAATTGTAATTTCTCAAACTCTATTTTAAGTTTTTTTACTAGATTAGAACAGTAATTTCGATATCTTTTATATGAGATTTTTAATACAATATCGTCAGGATTTTTCTTTAGTTTTTTGTATAGATTATCGCGGTTTTTTAGGCATTTTAGTATTCCTGGGGTTATCCATGGTTTTAAAATTGTCTTTCTATTTGATATTTTAATTTTTTTGGAGCTATTTTGGATTGCCGAGTAAAGGATGTTGTGAAGAAAGTTGGCTGCTTCGTTTGCATCACGTATTGAATACAATGGACTAAAATCAGAATTTATTAGTTCCTTCTTTAGTGATCCGTAATCAATGCGTTCCCTAAATTTTGCTGGTTTTGTCTTTGGAAAACTATCAATATACAGAGCAACACTATTGTGATCTGTGAGAGTTGTTTGGAGGATAAGACTACGAGCTGTTAGTTTAGTCTTTAGAAAAATGTGATCCAAACATGTTTTGTTATGAGTAGGTGAAGTATACGCAGGCAGCATACCATGGAAGGCCAGTAAATCTAAGTAAGTGGAAAGGTTTGTATCATTACTTTGTTTAGTGATATTGATATTTATATCCCCCGGCAGTATAAGATTTTGCTTCCGGGAATATTTTGACAGAATTTTGTTAAGAGATTGCAAAAAATTCTCAGTGTTTTTATATCCAGGGGGTCTATAAATAGCTAAAGCAACAGTATCTTTATTAATGGTAATAAGAAGACAGTTTGCGTCCTCTATTTCAGGCTCTTCCACTGTTATCAACAGGTTGCTTTTGTAGAAAACTACTACCCCTTCGTTCTGTGTTAAGTTATTAGTAGAAGAGTAACTATTGTATACGAGCAGGGTTGGCAAATTAATCAATGAGGAAAGCCAGCACTCAGTTAAAACTATACAGTCCCAGTCCACTCGAGTCATGGAAAGAATTGGCAATAATCCTGGCATGTTACATTTTATACTCCGAATGTTTTGTTGAAAAATTTTTAAACCGTTGTTTGTCTCAAGTAAAAAAGACCGACAATCCTCAGCGTTACAAATAACGGATTGGGTAACATTTAAGGAATCAATGTCAGTTTGTATGTTAATTAATTCGTTGAATTTTGTTTAATATATATTTAAGATGCTTTAATTTGCAGTTTGGTTTAAGGGAAGAATAGATAGTAATATGTATTGTAACAAATTCAAATACAAACAAGCTCATACTTAATATAAAATACTTAAGGCTAAATGTAGATGGGGTAATAGTGGTTTTCTCTAATTGTGGTATGATTGAATATAATATGGTTTGTAGTGAAATCTTTAGAAACTTATTGTTTAAACTATTTATAAATATATAAGGACAACATTGTGTTCTAATTGTTAATGGACATGCAAAAGAGAGAACCAAAACTAAAGTTAGTCACATAATATTGCTTAATTTAACTAAATCCGACTCGCTTTCAATACGTATTGGTAGAGAGTTTGTATCCTTCTTTATATATATTCTTCCAAACGATGTCCAGGTGCTAGCGCTAGGATTTTTCTTTTTGAATTCTCTTGCCAAATAAAATAGGTGTCTTGACTTAGTAGAAAGGTACTCCGATATATAGACCGGTTTTGGTGAACCTTGTACGTTAAGATGTTTTGTACTAAGTTGCTCAGTTCTGTTGTTCTTGTTGTAGGCTCGGGATGCTTTGATTATTTCATTCTTAATAATTGTGCTAGTGAAGTCAACTACAATTGTTCCAGAACGATGAATATTTGACTTCTGTCTATAAATATCGCAGATATTATTGTCTTCGATTGGACGTTTTATAATTTCACCTTTTGTCTTGACTGAATGTATTAGTTTATCAATATTTTCTCCTTGTTCTTTTGGAATACCCCTTATTTCTATTGTCGTATTGTGAGTCGACTTTTCCATATAATCTAATTTTGACTCGAGGTATTCTATACGACTCTTAAATGTCTCGTTTTCTTTACGCAATGAAGCAATTTCATTTAAAAATTTATCGTATTGGGTGGACATAAATTCAATAGACTGTTGGATCCCCGAGTTCTGCGCTTTAATTGAGTTCATTGTTGACTCTAAAGTGTTAAATCTCTTCTCTTGTTGAGTCTTAAATTCATCGAACATTTGCTGCATCAGCGCCGTGTCGTCGGTACATTTGCGCTTTATTTGTCTAGTCGTCACATTAATCGACGGATCAGAGCCGTATTTTATGTTATCCGGTGGCGATCGTTGAATAGACATTTTGTGTCAATAACTTTAAAGTAGCCTTTTAGTAACAAGTAAATTAAAATTTTGTGAGTAATAAATAGTATCAAATAGAAAAAAGACACTATGGTACCGAGGCGCGAACCTGGGAACTTTTGATCGGATAGAAGTTCTCTAGTAGAGCCTGCTACTGCCGTCAGGACGATGACGTATTCTTGCAATTTATGGTATATTTGTAGTACCTTTATGCTTGATTTTAAGATAGTGTGGGTAGTTGTGTTATAGAGTTTGCTCGCAACCGTTCCTTACAATGTTCACATACACTTGAAATTGCACAGAAATTGGATTTAAAGTAAGTTTTCATTTATATTTTTGCTACACTGTACACTACTAGGCCTTATGTTTATTTTTAACATGACTTTTTAACAAGATATTAGTTATATTTACTCAAAAAGAATTTTAAAGCGGAGCTAATGTTAAACACGTCCGATCGCTGTCGCAGTCCGCGCGGGGGGGGAATCTAACAGCGCAATCTATGTTTAGAAGTGAGAAACTTTTAAACACAGATTTATTACAAATTTAACAGTCGGTAACGTTATAATGATAACAATAAACGAAAATATTACACGATCAATGTATAAATAATTTTAGTGTTTAATCATATGACTATTAATATAATAATAATATGATTTTTATCACGTCACGTCATAACGTTTAAAGATGGCCATAATCAAAAGAAAACCTTAAAACTATTTTTCAAAAATTAAAATAAGTACAACATTTTTTTTCCTTCAAAAATGCTAAGTTGCACTCAGGTGTATGCACTTAGCATAAGTTTATAAGATCCATACAAGAATTAGTACATCTAGTGACCAACAGATGGCGGTGACCGTCGTCTGTCTACATCACTATTATTTTAATAAGTATCAACATGCTTTGTTAAAGGTAATCTACATCTTTCCAAGATAAATAATTTTCAAATTTTCGCATGTTTATTAGTGTCGAATTTATAATAGTGACATCCGAGGATATCCAAACAAGAAGTTTCACCCCAACAAAAGAAATATGAACGAGACATTTATTTGAAAATCTTCCTCTATCTCTTAAAAATGCGGTGAAAGTTTACACGTATAATATTGACGGTGACATCAGCCGACATCACTAGGCGTCACTAGGCTAAGGCGCTGACTGTATTTTGTAATGCACTATCAACTTGTACGTCTGGTAGCCTTAAACAGTCACCGTCAGTTTTCAGTCGTATTACTCGTATACGATATTTTCTTACTGCGAATGATAATCGATTCTTAGAAAATAGTTATAAACATTTCATATTCGTAACTTCGTAGTCGTATCGTGTCGTCGTAATAATTCTAAATTCTATACTTATTTTGTTCGAATTATTTGTTACTTTAGTGGTCCACATTATTTCAAGTAATTCTTTTCTATTTTCCGAAAGTAAAGGCCCGGGGTCAAAAAAGGTTATTAAATTGAAAAAAGTCCATTAACCAGCTTACAAAAATAAATGAAATCCCAAAAAAAACATTTTCATGTAAAAATGTTGCCAAGAAATCAAAATCAAAATTCTTGATCTATGCGCCCTTACTTCACCAGTCCATCTACTCGCGGAGTTCCTCGGCAAAGTACTCGCGGAGTTCCTCGGCGAAGTACTCGAGATACTTTGGCAACAGTCCGAAGTGCGACACTTCACTACTCGCGGAGTTCCTCGGCGAAGTACTAGTGTCGCACTTCGGACTATTGCCAAAATATCTCGATTTTTTGCCTTCATTTAGTATCTTATTGTGAGCTAGGTTTTGTAATAGCCTATAAAACGTAAGGTAATTTTGTCTAGAACATGAGACCCGGAGTAAATTAAGCGATAAAATTTATGTCGGCTACTACCATATAGATGGCATCTAATTAGAAGTTTTTCAAGATACAGTTTTATATATTAGGCATTTCTAGTTCTATTCTGATGTTTTATAAACCAACTGACCCGTGTCCACTTCGTTGAGCATACAAACTGTTTAAACCTTCCCTGGACTTCCACGAACATTTCAAGATCAAAAATAGGGGTAATATACATTAATTCACATGAATGTTGGGAACCCTATTACACACAATTTGTCAATCATCCACATCAATCCCAAGTGTAGAAAAAAAAGTTATTCAAGGTCAAATATTGCAAAACTCGGTTTTTGGAGTTTTTCAGCTAAACGGCAAGTTTTATCATAAAAATAGGTAAGACAAATATATTCATCATGTAATTATCTTTAACAATAATTGTTAATGCACTTTTTTCCTAAGAATCACCATTTCTGAGATATCGATGCAAAATGTTAAAAAAGTTGTGTTACTCATAATATGCACACGTTTCCGAGTCACCCGTGAGGTAGTGTACAATGTACATGGCGCGTTTTTTACGTGGTTTCCCCGGTAAGCCTATTCCATGATCTATACGTCTGTTAAGCTAGAAAGGTCAAGTCGGCAGAATCACTCGTTTTATATCTCAACATTTAGTGCTCATTTAGTGCTAATTTAATGCTGATAACAGACATTTAGTGCTCTGTTAGGTAGGCCAAAAAATAGAACACTGCTAACTTTTCATTAAGCTAGCAGAATACCATTCGTCACCACGCTATAATACAGTTGCAGCGAAAGGCACATGAGCTAATCATTTAGTGCTCATTTAGTGCTGCTTAAGCGCTGATAACAGATATTTGGTGCTGTGATAGTTGGACCAGAAATGAGCATTCTGCTAGCTTTATATTAAGCTAGCAGTGTACGATTCGTGACCGCGCTATAATACAGTGAGCAGCGTGAGGCAAATGAGTTAGTAATTTAGTGCTCATTTAGTGCTACCTAAGTGATTATAATAGACATTTAGTGCTGTGAAATTTGGACCAAAAAATGGGAACACTGCTAACTTTTAATTAAGCTAGCAGAATACCATTCGTGAGAGCGCTATAATACAGTTGCAGCGAAAGGCATATGAGCTAATAATTAGTGCTCATTTAGTGCTGCTTAAGCGCTAATAACAGATATTTGGTGCTGTGATAGTTGGACCAGAAATGAGAATTCTGCTAGCTTTTTATTAAGCTAGCAGTGTACGATTCGTGACCGTGCTGTAATACAGTGAGCAGCGTGAGGCAAATGAGCTAATAATTTAGTGCTCAATTAGTGCTGCTTAAGCGCTGATAACAGATATTTGGTGCTGTGATAGGTGGACCACAAATGAACATACTGCTAGCTTTTTATTAAGCTAGCAGAATACTGATAGTGACAGCGCTATAATACAGTTGCAGCGAAAGGCAAATGAGCTAATAATTAGTGCTCATTTAGTGCTGCTTAAACGCTAATAACAGATATTTGGTGCTGTGATAGTTGGACCAGAAATGAGCATTCTGCAAGTTTTTTATTAAGCTAGCAGTGTACGATTTGTGACCGCGTTATAATACAGTTGCAGCGAAAGGCACATGAGCTAATAATTAGTGCTCATTTAGTGCTACTTAAGCGCTGATAACAGATCTTTGGTGCTATAATAGTTGGACCAGAAATGAGCATTCTGCTAGCTTTATATTAAGCTAGCAGTGTATGATTCGTGACCGCGCTATAATACAGTGAGCAGCGTGAGGCAAATGAGCTAATAATTTAGTGCTCAATTAGTGCTGCTATATATCTACTTAGTGGTATAAGTAAACAGATTTATCTATACTAATACTAATATTATAAAGAGGAAACATTTGATTGTTTGTTTGTTTGAATGAAATAGGCTCTGAAACTACTAAAACCAATATGAAAAATTCTTTCGCCGTTGGAAAGCTACACTACTAGCGCTGAATATAGGCTATATTATATATTTTTTTAAATAGGGTTCCTTATTAAAACCCCAAAAATGTAGCCCAAAGTGTAAAAAATTTACCTAATAAATTCTTACATCGTGTGCGCTTCGACAACGGCTTGACCGATTTCGAAATTTTTTTTAACGGTATGTTAGTTATGGCCATGAAAAGGTGATTGATGAAAGCTATGCTAGCAGAATGCTCATTTCTGGTTCAACTATTATAGCACCAAATATCTGTTATCAGCGCTTAAGTAGCACTAAATTATAAGCTCATTTGCCTCACGCTGCTCACTGTATTATAGCGCGGTCACGAATCATACACTGCTAGCTTAATATAAAGCTAGCAGAATGCTCATTTCTGGTCCAACTATTATAGCACCAAAGATCTGTTATCAGCGCTTAAGTAGCACTAAATGAGCACTAATTATTAGCTCATGTGCCAGCTTAATAAAAAGCTAGCAGTATGTTCATTTGTGGTCCACCTATCACAGCACCAAATATCTGTTATCAGCGCTTAAGCAGCACTAATTGAGCACTAAATTATTAGCTCATTTGCCTCACGCTGCTCACTGTATTACAGCACGGTCACGAATCGTACACTGCTAGCTTAATAAAAAGCTAGCAGAATTCTCATTTCTGGTCCAACTATCACAGCACCAAATATCTGTTATTAGCGCTTAAGCAGCACTAAATGAGCACTAATTATTAGCTCATATGCCTTTCGCTGCAACTGTATTATAGCGCTCTCACGAATGGTATTCTGCTAGCTTAATTAAAAGTTAGCAGTGTTCTCATTTTTTGGTCCAAATTTCACAGCACTAAATGTCTATTATAATCACTTAAGTAGCACTATATGAGCACTAAATTATTAGCTCATTTGCCTCACGCTGCTCACTGTATTAAAGCGCGGTCACGAATCGTACACTGCTAGCTTAATATAAAGCTAGCAGAATGCTCATTTCTGGTCCAACTATCACAGCACCAAATATCTGTTATCAGCGCTTAAGCAGCACTAAATGAGCACTAAATGATTAGCTCGTGTGCCTTTCGCTGCAACTGTATTATAGCGCGGTGACGAATGGTATTCTGCTAGCTTAATGAAAAGTTAGCAGTGTTCTATTTTTTGGCCTACCTAACAGAGCACTAAATGTCTGTTATCAGCATTTAATTAGCACTAAATGAGCACTAAATGTTGAGATATAAAACGAGTGATTCTGCTGACTTGACCTTTTTAGCTTAACAGACGTATGATCTATTGTGGTTCTGTTGAGTTAAAAAACTATTGTATTAAATTGAAAATAGTAATATTGTAAATGACAGGAGTGCTTGTTAGTTTTATTTGGAAATAAAAAATGTTTTATTTTTAGGTTTAAATTCAAATGACAAACGATTTAAATGCAATTCATTCAACCTGCGAGCAGCTGCGCCTGACAGCTGCCTAGATAATCTAGATAAGATTTAAATTAACTCCAGTTGAAGCTGTTTATTTTCTAGTTTTATATTCTTGATATTACCTGTCGTACCCAGAGTCAGTTAAGAATGTAGTAATGGCCCGTTTAAGTAACAGATACATCCGCCTTCACTTTGCAAGGTTATTTACTTGTGGTTATAGATAGGTAGGCTATCTATCTTCTATATAATATTTAACTACTTATTTAACTTCACATCTTAGTCTTGAGAGGAAACACACCGACCGTTTTTCCATACAGAAACAGGGGCCTGGGGGCCTACTCAAGATGCCATCGCTAATTATCGCTTACAAAGTTCGATAACAAAATGTATGGGATTTGACATAAGGTACGCTAAATGACATACCAAATCGCGAACATTTAGCTCTGCCGTCAGTTCTGCAGTTTATTTGTCAATATAAAAAACGGTTGTTAAATTTTTACAGCTGTACGCGTGATATGACAACGTCCAACACATTTTTCGGTCAGCATTCGAAATTCGAATACCAGCAACAACATTAATTGGATCTCGTGGCGCCAATTAAAATGTTTTAACTTGAGTTTTATTAATACTGAGTTAAAATCATAATTTTGCTACAAATCGCCTTCATCCATTCATGTCTTCAATTAAAACAATAGAAAGAAAGAAAGAAAGAAAAGGAAATTTATTTGGTAAAATATACACAAAATCATACTTAATGTAACAAAAAATGAAATACATGAAATTTTACCAAATTAGTGCTACCCAACCACATATGGTGCAAATAAAATTTGAAACGCTGATTTTCAGTGAGCACCGTAAGTAAAAAATATTAAATTAAATATAATAAACAGATTAATTATAGTATCGGCTATTTAGGTATCCCAGACCAAATGAAAAGGGTCGGCAGTTAATAAAAACACAAGAAACAAAGGATATAAATGGCGGATCATCTCTGTAATGAATTTCGTTGCTCAGCACAAACGTTGCCCCGTTTTTTGTGATTATTTTCTTTGTTCGAAACGGGATGTTATTATAAGCGGCATATTGAACGTTTTGTACATACGTATCTTTGGGTTTATATCGTTTATGTCTAATACATAATTTATATCCAACGATGATGTACATGCAAATTAAAGTATGTAACCTAAGTAAAATTCTTCCTTTTCAAAAGTGAAACGAAACGTTTTTTTTTATCTGTCAAATAGGTTCTCAAGTTGAGGTTGGGTTTGAGGTTGTTTTATTTATACGGGCCCTAGACTCGGAGTTCGTGGGTTCAATCTCTGCGTTGGTACAACAAAAAATGTTGTTTTCAAGTTTGGTTAGGACTATACAGGCTGATCACCTGATTGTCTGACAAGAAAGATGATCCATGCGTCTGATGGGCATGTAAAATGTCGGTCCTGCGCCTGACCTCCCGCCAGTCGTGTCGGTCATCCGTCCCACTGGGCTACGAGAGTGTAGGAAGAGAGAGTGCTTATGTGTATTGCGCACACACTTGGGCACTATTAAAACCGGCCACCATCACCGAAATCGGTTATTATTATAATTTGAAACCTACAAACGTCAATCACATTTTCATAACCTGTTTCAAACTTTTCTCTACTCGTATAATTTATTGCTAACTCTAGAAGCACGACGTTGAAAGTTGTGTGACGGTATTAAAAATTTATTCTTCAGGGTGGAATAAGTTTGAACGTAACTTATTTCTTATTTTTATGTGTGCCAGTCACGCGCGGATGACAACTTTTGATTTACCATTTCTGTATTAATATTTTATTTCCGCAAAGGTAGCCTTCCTTCCTACGCGACAACGAGCCGCGACTGCGACCAGCGACCGCGACCAGCGACTGCGACCAGCGACCAGCGACCGCGACCAGCGACTGCGACCAGCGACTGCGACCAGCGACCGCGACCAGCGACCGCGACCAGCGACTGCGACCAGCGACCAGCAACCGCGACCAGCAACCGCGACTGGAAAACTAGCGAATAACTCTGGCAACGTCCAATGTTCGCGCGACGCGGTTTTGTCTTATCAACCCCTTTTACTACTACTCTGTATAAATTCGCAGCGCCTCCGTGGTCTAGTGGTTCAGAGCTTCGCTCTCGTCCCGGAGGTCGTGGGATCGATTCCGGCGTTGGAACAACAAAAAATGTTGTTGTCAAGTTTGGTTAGGACAATGCAGGCCGATCACCTGATTGTCTAACAAGAAAAATGATCCATGCGTCGGATGGGCATGTAACAAGTCGGTCCTGCGTCTGTCCTCTCGCCAGTCGTGTCGGTTTAACCGTCCCAACAGGGTTATGAGAGTAAAAGGAAGAGAGAGTGTCTTTGTGTATTGCGCACACACTTGTGCACTATAAAATAACTCCTGCGTTGCAGGCCTGGTCTCAATGAAATCGGCCACAGACACCGAAATCGGTGAGGGGAGCTATTATTATTATGATTCTAAGTGGTCAGGCCCGCGACTAGTTTAGAGTGAACACCAAGGGCTAGAGAAATGCAAAATACATATTTGTAAATTCTATTGCTGTTCCGAAACTGTCCGATCAAATTGAAAGAGACAATTGCAACTTGAACTGAAATAACCTATTAAAAGTACGAGAAATCGATGATTAGAAGATCACTGTTCTTTCCTCCAAAACTAAACCAATGTAGGTTTTTTTAATTATAAATAAAAGAAGACTTCAGCTATATTGCTACGTTTCGATTTTATCATAAAATGTACTCCAATTTGTTTCCTGGATATTTAAACACAGCAAAAAAACTGGACACATTTTGACACGTCTATATCTCTTTTAATAATTAATTTATGAAAAAGAATATAAAACTCACTAATAGTATACATACATATTCACAATGAAAATTTTTACTCTACTGACACTATCCAGGGAGGAAACATTGGGATGATTCAAGATGCCATCGCTAATTATCGCTTACAAAGTTCGATAACAAAATGTATGGGATTTGACATAAGGTACGCTAAATGATCGCATTTAGCGTAGCTTATGTCAAATCCCATACATTTTGTTATAGAACTTTGTAAGTGATAATTAGCGATGTCATCTTGCATCAGCGCCCAGGGGTCGCCCAGACCGTTGTCGTATTTTCCATACAAACAGGTTTTGTATGGAAAAACCCCACGCACCCTTTGCCTGCCTGTACTTAAGCTTAAGTCTATGTATGTGTTTTTATCACTTCCCGCCGTGAAGATTATGACAATTTGTATGACATCAGAACAACGCCCCAACAGTGGTAGCTAATTCCGTGCTAAACAAATTGTAGTTAACTTCTTCAAGGTCAGTAGAGACAAGAACTTTATCTATTCTGGATCTGTACCGACTTATATAATATTAATATAGACTAGGTTACATTGCATACATCATTTTCCATCTCTTTGCCAAAAGATGGTCCCGTGCGAGTTTCTTACGCCGGTTCTTCTCGGCGGGCTAGGGTTGAACCGGCGGTAGCCATTTTTGGGTAAGTTTCAGAAAAAAGCTTATTAAGTTTCATTTGGAAATATATTTTTTTTTGGGTTATTGTAGTGCATACAGCACTCTGATCCGGGTTCAACACCGCGTTTGTTGGCAACCGTACCTTGTTTCGCTTCAACTACAAATTGGTCGAACAAATGAATTTCCCAACTGCTAGTAACTAGTACAGTTAGAAGCAAACATAGTCAGCGACAAGTTAATTGCAACTTCACAGCAATTCCACAGTTTCACACATTTCATTGCCACTTAAACTCAGTTGTCCAGTTGTTAGAACTCGGCTTTTGACTTGGAGGTCGTGGGTTCGAATTCCGCGTTGGAATAACTAAAAATGTTGTTTTCAATTTAGAACAATGCAGGCTGATCACCTGATTGTTTTAATGAATATTTAAATTAAAATATCAATTTATCAAACGACTATTATCTGCTAAATATAATGAAGACTATTTTTATGTTTCTTGGGATCAATAAAACCGATATTGATAAAAAAGGTTCTTACGTACTCCAATTTTATTTATTTATTCTTTTGTACTCTCTCTTTATGTACAATATAACTTATACTAAGACAGTAGTAGAAGTACATAGGTGTGCTTATCTCTACAAGAGATCTCTGCGAGAAGACCTTCGAGAGGACTTTGTGAGATACAGAAACGGACACAGATAGTACACAAGATAATGAAAAGAATGAAAAGAAGCGCGTGATAAAGAATTTTCATCTTTATCGCGCGCTGAATCTTCAAACATTATGTTAAATATATCTTCAAACATTATGTTAAATATATCTTCAAACATTATATTAAAATTCTCTCAGATTAGTTTTCTCCTACAAAGAATGAACCTTCACTGAATGTCTGTATAATATTTGAATTGCAAATTACCTCAAATTATTTGCATTCGTATAACATCCATAATGAGGTTTCATTTTACTAATTGTGATGAATGCGGGCGGGCGCATTCTCTATACAAATATTTGGCATTTAATTCAAATATTCACGGCATTATGCAGTTATGCTTCTGCCCCAGTTTATAGGACAATATGGGCTGTTAAATAATAATAATAACCTTTATTTCGGGCTGCATAGGCCCACATTATAAATACCTTCAGACTAACATACATATTATAATTAAAACTAGACTTCATCACCGTATGTGACGTGATGTGCGCCTCGCTCCGGAGTCTCCCCCGGAACCTTCGGTAGACTACACCCATCGGCCAGAACTCCTCCACCTCGAAGGTCGACAAGCGATGTGTCGGTACTCTCACCACAAAAGAACTAAAGTTAACTTTATGGCGAGACTCCAGACGCTCGACCCTCAAGTTGAAGGATGCCTTCTTCAAGATGTAGCCCACGACATCCTCAAAACATGGTATGTGGGAGAAAGAATAGTACCTCTCATCATCCATCTTTCCCGTGGGTGTCGTGAAAGGTGGTAGAGGGAATATATGTCCGGAAATGGGCAGCAGCGTTACTGCGAACATTTTAACACTGCGCTCGCCAACCCGCCTGCCAAGCGTGGCGAGTGCAGACAACTACCCGCCATGAAGTACATATATTACTGTAATTTATTATAAAGGTGTGGTGAGGCTGAGGTGCTTGTCCGTTGACCTAATGTCCTTACCTATGAAATTGGCGTTTTGTATGGGAGGAACATAAAGGCGATTTTTTCATATTAAAATATATTTTATTAATCAAAGTATGTACCATTGCTATCTATACACTTGTGCCACGGTGGAACTCGTACACGAAAATAATGCGATATTTTAAGTTTTCCACTTTGTGAAATGAGTGACGCAGAAAAAAAAGCAAAAGAGAAAAAAACAAATGAATTACGGTTTTCAAAACACAAATGCATGAGTAAATAGCTGTTTCAATTAGAATTTGGAATGCCTAACCAAAGAGGATATATTTAAGATCAAAGTGACCAGTACGACAAAACGTCAATTTCATATGTAAGGACCTAATATTTTATTTTACCTATTATGTTGTTTTATATAATACTAGCTGACCCGTGCCCACTTCGTTGAGCATACAAACCGTTTAAACCTTCCCGGGACTTCCACGAACATTTCAAGATAAAAAATAGCGGAATTGGTTCAGCCGTTCTCGAGTTTTAGCGAGACTAACGAACAGCAATTCATTTTTATATATAAAATAACAAATATTGTCTGTGTATTTATTGTATTTTTTACCTAGATTAACCTAGATTAGATTAAGCTTTTAAGATGTAAAATACATTATATACAAAAAAAAAAGTATTAAGAAAAAAAACATTTTTTTTGCTGAGAAATGCCGCAACATTTTCAATTTGCCCATACAATAATTAGAAACAAAGTAACTGATTCATCGGTGGTACTTTCACAGTAAACTCTTCATATTATACACCCTAAACTAAAGTATTACTACTCAATAATATTACAGAATGTATACGCTTCATTTTAACCCGACAGAATATTTTTATAGAATAATTTCAGTCTACGCTATGTTGCGGGAAACTTACAAATTTATTAAAATCATATTCGTAACTTATAACAAATGTTTGGCTAGCGGAAAGTACTAAAATATCGATATTGTATGAAAACATCTTACAGTTTTGTGCACGAGAGTGCCATGTTGATTCATATTTAAGTTATGTGAGTCAAGAATTTTGTGTCTTCCAGACAAGATCTTATTTTATTCTTATCTATCTTCTATCTTTTTCTCTTAAATAAAATGAATTGTTGTTCGTTAGTAACGCTAAAACTCGAGAATGGCTGAACCAATTCGGCTATTTTTAGTCTTGAAATATTCGTGGAAGTTCAGGGAAGGTTTAAACGGTTTGTATGCTAAACGAAGTGGACACGGGTCAGGTAGTTTATACAATTATTTGATTAGGTATACCTTTTAATTCGTGTTACTGCATAAATTTTATATTCATAATTGTACATTTTTTATAATTATATACTATGATCATTCTATACTGTCTCCCACTTTTTGGGGAGGGAAACTGAAATACTACTCCTTCTTTTTTTTCTTCTGATTAATTTCTTTGAGGGTTCCAAGACAGATTTAGCTTGTCCCTCGGGCACCCCTGAGATCATATTAAAGGGTCTGTCGTGTCGGTTACCGCTGTCGATCCTGGCTCTCAGGAGTTGCAGTAGTGGGAATGTGAGATGAGCCAATGCCCATTTAAAAATGGCACCGTAGTTCCCAAACCGAATAACTGATTTTGATTTTTTTTTTATCATCAAACGCGAGTATTATCAGCTATTCATCATTGTCGCTGCGGTCACAGCTTGACAAGTAGGGGGTTACTCAACATTTTTGATTTTGCTAATAGTTACTTACTATAAACATTGTTCTTTACTCTATGTTTTTGTTATAGATATTTTACTTTTCAGGACCCAGGAACATAGCTTTTTGTTCCTGTGGGATAAGCCACAGAACAACACACAAACGTTTAAATGTTACTTTTGAAAAATACTCGAACATTCTTTTCAAAAGAAACATTTAACAAACATAATTAAACAAATAGCTTTTGTGAATAATTGTAACGTTGTATTATTGTATAATGAAATGGTTCTGATTGCCTTTGTACTTCAAAAACGAAAATGTTGTGTCGACTTATTATAATATATTATTTTATTATGTTACTTCAATGCAGAATTAAATTACAATATTATTTTAGTGGTATTAATTAAATGAATACGTAATTCAAGTCACGTCAAACGTTAATTCAACGCAGGCTGCATTAATTAACCCCCGACGAAAACAACATGACGCTGGAATTTTTAAAGCTCCCAAGTGTGTGCGCAATACAAACTGATATTACAATATCTTTCTGTTACTCTCATAACCCAGTGGGACTGTTACCCCACACGACTGGCGGGAGATCAGGCGCAAGGACTTTTTACATGCCCATCCGACGCATGGATCATCTTTGATGTCAGACAATCAGGTGATCAGCCTGCGTTGTCCTAACCAAACTTGAACTTTTTCTGACGCGAGAATCGAACCCAACTCGAGTCGAAAACCATACCAAACATACGGTTCTTCTCGCCGGGTCCCCGAACCGGTGGTAGGTCATCATGTAGGACAATGCTAAAAGTGTTCGTTTCTAACCGATTTGGAAATAAAAGATTTTTCATTTTCATACTCGAATCCACTAGACTATAATAGCTCCCCTCACCGATTTCGGTGTCAGTAGCCGATTTCATTGAAACCAGGCCAGCTACGCAATAGTTATTTTATAGTGCCCAAGTGTGTACGCAATACACAAAGACACTCTTTATTCCTTACTTACTTCTCATAACCCAGTGGGACGGTAACTGACACGACTGGCGAGAGAACAGGCGCAGGACCGGATTTTTATATGCCCATCTTACGCATGGATCATCTTTCTTGTCAGACTATCAGGTGATCAGCCTGCACTGTCCTAACCAAACTTGAAAACAACATTTTTTGTTGTTCCAACGCGGAAATCTGAACCACTAGACCACGGGGGCATAATCCACTAGACTACGGAGTCGTTAAATATACGTGTCTCTTTTCTATCTTTCTTCTTCTTCATTTTCTGTGCTCGACTGTACGTACGCAGAATTATATTAATACTGTCAATATAGAGAGTTTATGTCGCGTCTCGGCCGGGTCCAATTCGTCACGGCTCCCCCGGGACGCGCCGGGAACAGCGGGGTGAGTCGGGAAACCAAATTGCAAATATTCAATACCCGTTTGTTGGGCGTAAATAGTGATTTGATTTGAAATATCCATTGGGAATGTTATTATAGTTCTTCTGGACTGCATCGAGACCTAATTAAAAGCTGTGTTTTAACATACTGTTAAACCTATTTTAGTTTCTTTATTTAAAAAAATCTATGCAAAGTAAACAGGGTTAAAAGAAGTCACTATAACTTTGGGATAATATGACTATAATTTTCTATTATACCTTTTCTCATCCTAAATGTGTACTTTTTGTTCCGTCAAAAAATAAAAACAATGTTTTTACTTTGTACAATTTATGCTTCTTAAGTCCCAAGATTATAAGATAAAAATCAAATAATGTTTGTACAAAAAAAAAGTTTCTTGAATGAGAAAAGATAGATAGTATAATCATATCCCAAAGTTATAGTGACGTCTTTTACACCCTACATATTATCATGATCATAAACGCTCAAGTTTTGGAGGTATTAAAATTATTTTATGTATAAAAGCACACATTTTGTATTAACTTACGTATTATGCTTTATGACGTCACAAACACAGGGTTCATAATATTATTGCTCAATCATATTGTAAAAGTAAAGGCAGATAGAGCGCACTTCAATGTACCTAATTCGCTAGATGAAGCCACTAAAAATACAAAATCAAAAGAACGAAATAAATATATCAAAAAATAAATATAACTGATTGAATATACTGTTGGTTCTAGATGACAATTCATGTTCACAATAATAACACACAACTTTTTAACTCTTTTCCACTTTTTATTAGGTTTTAATAAGTTTTTACAATAACACGACTGATTAATAATTAATAAAAGAAACATTATGGAATTAACCGGTCGTGTTATTGTAAAAACTTATTAAAACGTAATAAAAAGTGGAAAAGACACATGTTACATAATGCTGTGTCATTTATGTATTAGCTTTAAGACAACGTTGTGTCAAAGATGACATTGACGTTGATGCCTAACTTAGCTATTAATATTAGTCCCCTAGGGAGGCCCCTAGAGGTAAGATATCTGTAGGTACCTAGTTATGTATAAGATACTGTATATTAAATTATCTACGTGTGAATAAAGTCAAATACGATTAACTAGAAGTGTTTATTATTGGACGTGTAATTGGATCCTAATAACAATAACATATATGCTGTGGCACTAAACAGAAAAGTGTAAAAAAGTTTTGTGTTAACTGTACTAATAATATAATCTGAAATTGCGCTAAACAGGTTTCCGAGAACATATTCTGTATTTATGGTTTGGTTCATTATTTATTACCCCTGCAAAGCGGTTTTCGAACAACCAAACCAAGGTCATACATTAATGTATGTATAAAGGTTATGTTTTCGTATGACGTATGTATTTCTTGTATGACGTATACTGGCGGTAAGCCAGAAGAATATTTTATACCCTGGAGTCTAGAAGGTTATAACAGTAATAGGTTGTTAGATACGAGTAATTTTTAGTAAAAAATGGGTGGGTTTTTCAAGCCGGTTCTTCTGGTCTGCTTCCCGAACCGGTGGTAGGCACATAGACACGACGTTCAGAAAACATTTTTGTAAAATTAGTTCGAGAATAAAATTTTCACTTTGACTTTGTCTTAAAACAATAAAAAGCTTACAGCCATGGAAGTATTAAGTACTACGTGTACGACTAGTTTGCATTTATATAATTCCATGCTTACAACGTATTTACTACTTTGCCAGAGTAATTAATAGCAGTAACTCTGAAAAGTGATTTCAAGAATGTCACTTAATTTATCTTTAAGTGCCATTTTCTCGAAACCGCCTTTTCTTACTGCTCTATTAATTACCAGGGCATTATTGGGTAGTTTTTAGACTTACAAGTAACTTATAAAATAAGGTTTTTGTATTTTAGTTACTAATATCCAGTTTCCCGTAACGCTATTTAAATGGATGATTAACTAACATGGCATTCAAATCAACATTTTTTTTTGAATCAGCGAGCGAGCGTGATAATATAATCATAAAATCTGTCCGTTCCTTTCTGTCTGATAATATTCCACCAATCGGCGTTCATATGAGTTGTTGATTTGAATGCCATGTTAGTTGATCATTAATTTGATAGTTAACGAATAAAAATGAGAAAATAACGTTCAGGAAATCAATTAGACAATTTAAACAAATTTTAACGTATACCTACATATTTTCTTCTAGGCAACCCTGCTCAGCGAGCAGTAAGCACATAAACATGGAGCAGCCAAATACATTAGCTGTTAGTCGTTACATATAACGTTTTATATCATTAACGATGCACGTTTTGTGGACTACGCCTCCGTGGTCTAGTGGTATAGAGTTTGGCTCTCGACATGAAGGTCCTAGGTTTGATTCCCGCGTTGAAGCAACAAAAATATTGTTTTCAAGTTGGATTAGGACAATGCAGGCTGATCACCTGATTGTCTGACAAAATAATGCGTCGGATGGGCATGTAAAAGTCAGTCCTGCAGCTGTTCCCTCGCCCGTTGTGTCGGGTAACTGAGATAGTGCTTCTGTGTATTGCGCACATAATTGGGCACTAAAACTATATATATATATAACTTCTGCGTAGCTTCAATGAAACTTTCTACCGTCACCGGAATGAGCGTTGTAGCGTCAAGTTAAAAAAAAGGGAAAATTGTTGAGGATGTACGATTATGTACTGTATACCTTTGAGGGTTGCACACTGTATTCCTTATTTTATTGAAAAATAAAAGCATTATTATCATTTGAATGTGAAAAAAAAATCTTTAGTCTACCCACATTGCCTATATGATATCCTGTATTTTGTTTTTATTGCAAAAATAAAAGCATTATCAATTGTATATTTAGATGATATATACTGTGGAGCGGTTGGTTAAGCAAACATTACGTTTGAGTGGGTACCGAACCCATCCACCTGTGGCCAGAAAGCTTTCCTAACGAAATATATTTTGTTTGTGTAACGAAAAATATTCATGTTTTTTTATACTAACTGTCCTGACGAACTTCGTACCTTTGAATTAGGTATTTTGACATACTGACAGCATCATCTACTGGGTCTTTTAATAACTCTAAACGTTCCTCAAAAACCCCTCTATTCGTTCGTGAAAACCGCGTAAAGATCGGTATAGTAAGGATGTTGATTAATTCGGACCTTTGCTCATACTGGATACATTATTCAAAGTTGCCTCAAGCTGTTCGCTGCTTGAGGCAACTATGAATTATTATTCTAATTATTGTAAACACTTTACATACTCACAAAGCCCAGGGTCCAAATTTAAAATTCTATCGCTATTCTGCTTCTCGCCGGGCTAGTTTCCGAACTGGTGGTAGGCATCATGTAGGGCAATTCTATAAGTGTTATTTTTTTTTTTTTTTTAATTTTATTAAGGTTAAAACAGTTTTTTACAAAATTTAAAACTAAGATTAAGTTACAACATAACCTACTTTACCATTAATTGCTACATGTAATTAAGTACTTAGAAAAACATCGTCAAGTAACAGTCTCCATCAGAAACAATATAATATGACTATACACTTAAATTGATACCTAACTTAAAGTCAAATATGGATTTATAAATTAAAGCAATTCTAGCACTTGTTTCTTATATTTGGGTAGCTTTGTAAGGAATATGTCAACATCGTTCAATTTTTTATTGTAATGTAAGCAAGAGCGCCTGAGAAACGTATTTTTTGCGTAATTAGTGTGGCAGAATGGAATATGGAAGGTGAATTTAATAACCTATATGGAAATAAAAAGCTTTGATTTGATTTACTTACGAATTTCGAAAATAAAATGTAAGGGATTTGATATGAACTTCGCTAAGTTACGAATGCGCTTGTCAATAGCGAACGTTATATGTATTGTGTTTTTGTACTTCGTAAGTAATAATAGAGATAGCAACATCGGGGCCCAGGTCTCCCACGTGACACCCAAAACCCAGTGGGTGTGATCCCTTTAGCATTCTATCCCTACAACCGCCTACGCGCAGACACTCGCCCCCACTGTATCAAGCGTCTGCCCACCTTGAATTACTAATACGCCTACGCGATAGGCTTTATGTAGGCAGAATCTAGATGTAACCGCTAACGTACAGCCTAATATTTTATACGCGAAAGTTGAATGGCTTGTTACTTTATCACGCAAAAAGTACTGCACGGATTTTTAATTAAACTTGGTATGGTTTACAGAACACATATACTTTTCAATATGGTTCCTCTGAATTTCATTTTACGCGTACGAAGCAGCAGAAAACGTCTACATAAAATTAGCCGTCTTTCCTCGTAGTAACTCTATTGTGCCTTTCATTATAAATAAATAAAATAAAAAAGCCTTTAATTTCTTGCTTTTACAGTTAAGATTTACAATTAAATTCAAAATAATTTTCAAACCTTTTTATTTTAATGAATTTGTCAATTCAAATTTTATATTAATTATTTGCAATCAATTTAAATTCATACCATTTTATAATAATGATTTTATACATGTTAATAACAATAATAATAGTTAAGAAAAAAAATAGTAATAGAAATTGATTATAATATAGTAAGTCATAAAAATATTATAAAATTAATTTGCAATTTAATATAATTATAGCAAGAAACCCGCTCAACGGAAGGTGAAGGCCTCCTTTCATTAAAATTTGTTAAAGGATTTCGTTACAATTTAAGCAAACATACAAATAAATCTCTCTTTGTATGTAGGTATATTAGTTCTCATGTACACATAGTATAGATTAGAATTAATTACATGAATATCTATATAGATATTAATTTGTGTATACCTATATAGGTATACACAAACTATTATAATACATGTTACGAGTAATATAAAATTAAGCTGTGAACACGGAACAATTTTTTTTTTCACTTCGAGACCTTGCAGGTATAATGCAATTTCACTCGATACTTCCGTGCGTTTGATCCGTGGATTTGACTGACGTGGTAATTACAATATCCGACCCATCCACGCTTTACACTGCCCGCCTCTTGCAAACGGGAAAAGTGTAATTGAAATATTATATATAAATACTCTTTGAACAATGAACATTCACTATATACTTATAGTTATATAAAAAGTGTAAAACGACAGACTATTATTGCCGTAAAACATAAATTTCCACCGAGAACCGACAGTACGATCAATAACATTAGAACTTTGCCGAGTCATTAGGGATTGTCTATCAAACAAGCGAGTCATTCATTACTTGTCTGTGGATTAAGCGGGACTCAGGTATGTATCAACAGGTGTGAAGCAGAAAAGAATGTCATGCTTCATACTTAATGGTGTTTTTGACATTACGAGAATGAAAATATATTTTGAAAAAATAATATTTATTAGTTTTCTAAGTGACTTCCAAAAAGGTGCTTCTTAATTAGTAGTGTAAGAGCCTCTAGTTGGCATTGCCAATTACGACTAAGCTCGACAACAATTGTGTTTGGGATAGGATATAAGCAATAAGCATCACCAAATGGTATTTTAACATGGCGTTAACTTTAACATTGCTTGGTGAAACACGCCCTTATCTGATCTCATACATTTTGTGTCTGGAACTTTGTCAACTTGGCTTATTGGTCTTGAAATTATTATTAAGCTCTCTCGCAACCTTTATTATATTATCAGATAGAGTATTCATAAAAATACAATCTTTAGCTTAAAAATAAACTAAAAATTTTTCCTAAACCTACAAAAACTCAAACTGAATTTCGTCAAATGTTCTGTAGTTGAACACATTTAAGTTGGAGCCGCGAGGGGGTGATAAGCACGTCCTAGTTATATAACTGTATAACTTGTTGTAACTATTATAAATGTAAAAGTTTCTGAGGATGGATGGATACGGATGGACTATTTCAACCAAAAATAAGTTGAGGCTTTTGTAAATATAATAAATGAAGAAAGATACTCGTAAGATTTGATTAACAAAAAGGTTCCCAACAAAAAGTCGGGCAGAAATGATATGGAGGAAAATCTATCCTAGAAAGAGAAGGCCATGGGTGAACTTAAAAGTAGTATTTTTTTCTAGTATTAGTACTTTCCCGATTTTTATGAAATTTGGGCGAGGTACCATTATCTCGGACACATTTCATAAAAATAGGTTTAGCAATTTCAGAGCCTTTTCAACGCAATTGACTTTCATCTTTATTAGAAAAATAGAAGAGAGATTACGTTAATCTATTACGACCTCTTCTATTGAAATCAAATCAGTAGCTAATGCGTTACATACACATATTTTACATAGACAGCCCTTATATTATATATCATTACCTTTCCTTGTAGCTTCGTCGGATAATCGGGTTAAAGCAGCTTCGTGATTAAATTTTTGTTGAAAACTTCATTAATTTCAGGTATGCTAGCAGCATGCACAAGTATTTTAAACCGACTTAAAAGGATTTTAAAATGTATTGTACTCAGACAAAAAAATCATGAACATTTTTAACCGAAAGCTCTTTCATATTTAATATTAATTTTTAAGCACCCTGCATAAAATATGTTTATGCCACCTGCACGAATAAGTAAAATAAAATACAGGGAGAATTTTTAAAAAGGGCATGGTAGCCGAAATACGTTTAAGAGATAGCGAAAAAATGCTGAAAGATGTTGCGTTCTCGATATTGGTAAAAACGATGCAATTTTAGTTTTATCAAAACTGACCACGCAACTCATTTCAGCATTTTTCGTTATAGTTTCAGATACCACGCCCTTTTTTTTAAATTCATCCTGTAAAACAGACCATATGTAAAACATGAAAAAGAAAAAAATCTCATTAAAATGTTATATGTGTAAAACATGGAACAGAAGATTTTCTTATAAAAATGTTATATCATAAGAAAGTAATATAAAAATATTATATCATAAGAAAGTAATATAAAAATGTTATATCATAAGAAAGTAATATAAAAATGCTTAAGATACAGTTTACCTACGTTCTTAATGTATTCTGAAATTATCGTTTTTCATTGCATAATTGTAATCGATTTGATTTTGTATTTGCTTAAGTGGCATCGCCAAATTGTTCAGTGCGCTCTTTCTGCCTGCCCTTTTTGCATAAGAAAACTTTTTGTTTAAAAGAACACCAAAGTGAAAGCAAAAGATCTGCAATGTTTTAAAAATATACAGTAGTTTTAAAACTAAAGAGAAATATCTTAAGAATTCTGCTTCTTAATCAAACTATGTTTTCACAAGAAATAGAACACAACGTTGTAGAAAATTGTTCCGAATCCAGTCATTTAAAATTACAATTTACCTTAAAGATAATATTTCTACAATTTTATACCTGCAACATGTATTTTCAGGCTGAGCGCAGTAATAATATAATGCTCAAACAATATTATGCATGAAATTGTATAAGTGTCGCACCCACGAGTGAAAATTGGAGACTTTGCAACTGCAATTCTCTTTCTCATTAATTCGCCCTTGTCATAAACAACGCAATCGACATTTTTGGCGAAAATGAGATAATAATATATTGGGAATCACCGCAAAGAGATCTACCAGTATCAATCACTCATTTTTAATAGCTGTTATACTTTTCGTTATTTTATAAATCATATATAAAATATGTGGGTCCCTTCCAAACTAATAACTAGTTATAACCATCTTAAAAATATAATAAATTAACAAAATATTATTAATATAAAATATCGCACATCCCAAGTCCTAATTCAAAGGTACTAAACAAAACAAAAATATTTGAAATATTCCTTTTAGTTTCATACAGACAACAAAATATATAAAAAAACTTTGATCGCGATTTACTTGAAAGAAACCTCCAAGCAAATGCGTTGTTTATGATAAGGACGGCTGAATAGTGCAACACACGTCATACAAAAACTCGGTTAGAAAATTATTTCGAAAGTTTTATATTATGGAGGAAAAATCTGCCTGATTATTGGTCCTAAAAAAATTAGGCCATGGATAGACCACCCTCACATTTGATATACAAAATATTGTGCGATGTGCTACGGCATAGGAGTTCTACAAATTACCTACGAGGCTGCTACGTTTAAATACTTAAATTATACAGACAAGCTACGGCGTAGATGTGCTACAGGTTACCTACGAGGCTACTACGCCGTAGTTTACAATGCTACACGTAAGCTACGGCGTAGGTGAGCTACGTATTATCTACAAGGCTACTACGCCGTAGATGTTCTACGTACTACGTAGCATACAATTAGTATAATAATTAGTAATTATTGTTAAGAGGAAACACCACGGGCTATAGAAATGCAGAATAGGTATTAGTTAAGTCTATTGATGTCCCGCAACTGGCATTATCCAAAGAGAAAACAGGGGTCACGTAGACCCCTGTTTCTGTATGGAAAACGTTGCGCTTCTTAATGGCTTGTTGCACATCAATTTTCTGATAAGTGTTGGATAGCTTCGCATGTTTTGTCCCTGTCGCTCGATATAAAGTAAGCAGTGACAAAAAAAATTAATTATATTATATAGAAAAAAGTGCAAGCACTATGTAACTTGAATTTCCACCAAGAACCTACAGTACATTCAATAACATATATATTATGAGACACATTTTTTTTAAATTCTCATTAATGACTTAGATTTACAATTTGATTTTATTTTAGAATTCCATACTACTAAGATTGAATATGTAAATTAAAAAGAAATTGTATACTAAGTAATTTTACCTCAGAAATACAAGCAGTCCGAAAGTATACATAGGCTATTATGTACGTATACATTTTTAATACAGAATAATTGACTGTATATTTATTGAAATATAGTGAAAACGACCCTAGAAATAGTTGTTATAGTAACGACGCGTTACTATTTTTAACACGACTATTTATAATGCCAAATTTTAGTTCTGACTATTTTCAATTGTGTAATTCAGACTCGTTGACCTTACTTCATTATGTTAATTTTTAGAACCGAAAATAACGACAATTTACATGTTATTTAAAACATTACAAAAACCTAATGATTCAGGCGAGTCATTGAGTAATTGTAATGTTTATGATAATTTAACCTAGATTTGGGTCGGTAGTGACATTGTCGCTCATACTGTAATTAAAGTGTGTTTGTAATTCTACCTCACTCTAGCTCAGTGGTCCTGTGTTCAATTCCCGCCGATGGAAGCAAAGTTTTCTGCGTACCTGGGCCATGGATGCACATCAATCTTGATGATAGATTTGGGTATAATTATAAAAATATATTTATTATATTTAAAAAAAATCTGACCTGTAACACAACTTGTGTTTACAGATTTTTTTTTGATTACTTAACACTCTTAAACCCGAAATCATGTAGTTTAAACGACAACAAAGACAGTAAATCCAATAATGCTTTGAAATTAAATATTACTTTACATGAATGCATTAAAGATATATTCTGACGACGCATTGTTTTTTTCGGATTACATTTTTTTGGTTTGGGTTAGAATTTAATCACAAATACACAGTGTAGCATCGTTCATCGAAAAGGCTTTATCAAACACAAAAATAAGCTTTATCAAATACAAAAGAGCTTTATGAAATATTATTTTAACAAAAGCTCCAGATGTAAAATATTCTTGTCACGCCCGTTCATTGATTTAGGGCTTCCCTTTAAATCAATTTGGAAGCTCCGAGCTAAGCTTTTACGCTCCGAGCTTTTACAACGCGGTGAAAGGTACTAATTGTGTAATTACAACTTTCTAGCCTTCCCTAAACGCCGAATTGGGCACTGACTAAAGTTTTAACTCCCGACAAAAACTAGGGGGTGTTATAGTTCCATATGTCTGTATATGTGTTTATGTATATTATTATGTATGTGGTTATGTATATGTATGTGTTTAAACATTAGTCGCAAGCATAACAAAAAAAATTTTTTGAAGGAAAAAACATTTTTTCAAGAATGGGTAAAGGTAGTATAATGATATAATCATATCCCAAAGTTATTATCACTGGTATTTTTACACCCTGCATAGGCTACTTTTGATGCAGAAATAGTACATACTCCCTTACCAAGCGTATTTGACTGGAATATTTTTCGCCCTTTTTATGCTAATGTCAAATCCTATACATTTCGCTTCTCGAACTTCGTTATCATAATTAAAAATTCAAATCAACAGAATCCATGCCACGAACAATGCTAACAAGTGGCTTAACACTTGTAAGCATTGGTTTGGCTTGTGGCATAAATATTGGCTTGTTTTAGTACAAGCAAAATAAGTACTGCCCGTACTAAAACAAGCCAAAATTTCCGTTCATCTTGACACGAACAAAAGCCAAATTAATGTCGATCGATACCGTACACCCGTGACGTCACAAACAAAGCCTCCAAACAGAACATGCAAATTACAACCTTACACCCCGGGGATTGGTGCGAAACTCTCGTGGGTGTGATGTTAATTGAATATATTATGTCGCTGATTGTTTCAGTAATTAAAAGGTGATTGTTTTGCAGTGGTCGGGGGTGGCATGGATTTTATATTAGTACTTGTAGTTATAGATAAATGCTACTGCTAGATAACGTGTGCCATACAAAAAAGAGGTAAAATCTGTCTGGTAAAATAGTGCTTACAATTAATTATTAACTTATTTATCTTAAAGTGCACATTTATTTTGACTATATAATTTACCTTTTTCACATTTCACTACATTTTTTGTTTTATTTTATGTTATAGGTATATAATATGTAGTAGTATAATATGATAAACAAATATTTTGTTCTATTGGCATATACCAATATGCCAATAGAACAAAATATTTGTTTAATAACGAACTGAGACAAATGTTTTAAAACATTTGAAAGTCGATTTAGTGATTAGTTTTTTTTTTCTTTTTTTCCATTAATCAATCGTCAATCATTGTGACACGTGTGGACGTTGGCATTGTTCCAAGCAAACTAAATAAAATAACAGCCCACTTATCAAGTGAGCTGATATTCGCCGAGACTGATTTCTTGTGCTGACACGATATCTAGTGTATTGTTGATCGAAGTATAATTGTGAAAGTTTTTGGGGATAAAAAAAATATATTTTGATAATCTAAATAAATAGTTCTCAAACATACCTACATCGTCTTAAAGTAAAATGTACGTATACTAGCTGACCCGTGCCCACTTAGTTGAGCATACAAACTTGATGAAATTCGATTACATCACGAAACCCGCAACGCGGAACCCGTAATTTCAGACCATTTGAACCTGTCCTGGACTTCCACGAATATTTCTTTAAATATTCATGGAAGTCCAGGGAAGGTTAGGTTAAGTTAGATTAGTTAGTTAGTAGTTAGTCTTGGCTAAAATAGTCGAATCGGTTCAAATGTTTTTTTACGGGCATTGCCCACCTCACATTCCCACCAATGCAACTCCTGTGATCCAGGATCAACAGCGGTAACCAACCACGACAAACCCTTTGATATGATCTCAGGGGTGCCCGAGAATCTGTCTTGTGACCCACAACGAAATTAATCAGAAGAAAAAAAAGAGGAGTAGGAATTATTCCAGTTTCCTTTTTGTGCGGTTCAGCTGTTCTCAGGTGTTAGCGAGACTAACGAACAGCAATAAATTTTTATATCTATATATATGTTTTAATCCTATCGCGTATAGAATGAACTAGTTGAGCCTAGGCAAAACTAGTTTGTCCTTAAATCGGGTTTGGCCGGTAACATATATATATATAAATTAATTATCTATATAGACAAGCGTTTACGAAACAGGCGATTTCGTCGCTACAAAAAGTATTCGAGTTAGTGAGTGAGCGAAGGCTCTAAATGTTTTCGAAGCTTTAATAATGTCACGTCATATCAATGTCACATCTAACACTCCCGCCGCCATTACTGTCGGCCATTTTGTTTTAACATAATTAAATGTCCGCGATAATTACAGGCGAGAATCAGATTTACACGATAATAGTATTACCACAGAGGATTATTCATATTCAAAATGTAACATTCGTTTTAAAGTTTCAATGTTTATATTACGGATACACGCGATTTAATATATTTTTGGCTGTCTCTGATTGCATGTTTGGGTTGGTTTATAACATTTATTTGTTTAAATATATTTATCTAACTTTTTGTCTGTCTGAAATCCAGACCTCAATTGTTATGTAATACATTTTTAAATAATAAAGCTAGTTTGTCATTAAACAAATAAACAGACATTTAAAGTTTTATGAAGAAAAAACTTTAAATGTCTGTTAATATTAACATTACTGCTAAAACGAAAGTTAAATAAAACATTGTTTTTTTAAGTTTTGTAGTAATTCAAATACAAGTCTATCAAACATAGTCGAATAACAAAAAGGGTAGTTTTCGACAGTCGAGTAAACATAGACACAACTTCAATTCCCAAGACACAAACATACAAACTGTTTAGTATTCAAAAACGTTATCCACTCTACAGAATAGAAAGTACACTGTTGTCAGCAAAAATATTGTGATAATTATAAAAATACGTGCTCGAGTTTTGTATAAAAAGTAATAAACAAGTGCCAGCCAGTCTCGTGCATGAAGGGAGAATCACAACTAATAAAAAAATATGTTTATTGTATGAGTAGCCCCCCTTACAAAACGCTAAAAGTCACAATTGTTGTATGGAGGGCCTTCATTTGTTTTATTTTTAGTATTTATTGTTATCGCAACAGAAAAACATAATTTGTGAAAATTTAACATTACCTATAGCTATAACTGGTGTAAAAGGAACAGTCACTATATCTTTGGGATATAATTTTTTTTTTATTAAAAAATAAATTTGTTTGCTTTTTGAAACAAAAACATTAGAAACGGTAAAAAGTTAAAAACATTTTTTTTAGTCTTACAAAAATAAATATAAAAAAATACATTTCCAAAATGAGGAAAAGTCAGCAAAATTGTAAAGCAAAGTTATAGTGACTGTTTTTTTTACACACTGTATACATACCTATAGGTAATAACGACTTTCCTTTGACTTTCCGAAAATAGTGTTAACCCGAAAAAAGTGAAAAAACTTGGTAGGTTTATTTGGATATACAATATTTTGATTTTGAGCGGTTATTGGAATACAGGCTGTATGACAGAAAGGCAACGAAGTTTTAGTAATAAGGCCTCATTTACCCTTTGTGCACGGAATCCTAAGTGGTAAATGCCGGTGTTATTAAAATGGGAAAACGCAAAAGCACGTCGTATAAACTAAATAAAAAAAAAACATGTGGCACTCGGGGACTGCCGCGGTAAAGCTATTGCAACTTACTTACTTATTGCATATCAACTTATCCGATACACTGAACTGTTGCTGAACTAAAGTGACAAGCGTGATATTTCAAAAAAGTCATTCAAAGTTCTGCTATTCATCGATAGATGGCAATAAAAAGTATCCGCTCGGAGTGGGGGGTGTAAGGTTATTTTCGTTACGGAATTTCTGGATTCGGTCTCCACGCTCAAGGCCCGCGATAGAAGCTGTGCGATAGCTTAAAACTCCCGACTTAGCGAGTAACATTCCTATACACCTAACAAACGACCAGACCTTGAAGACCTGAACCGATTTCCACCAAACATAGCTAAGAAAACTCTCGAATGATATATCTTTGAAACAAAAAAACCGCATTAAAATCGGATCATCCGTTTGGGAGCTACCATGCCACGGAGAGACAAATTTACACAGTCACGTCCAACTTATAACACACGGGGTGTTATAAGTTGGACGTGACGTTTTAGCGTCGGTTAAAAATGAAGAGATTGGAAGAGTTTTTGTAATTCTCTCGAGACTGCTTCAATTATATTGTAATAAAGATTTCTAATTAAAACGGAATTGGTTAAATTGAAACACTGTGCTAACAAATTTTTAAGGTGCGATTCCACCGTTGTTCTGAGCTGTTGCGAACATTGTTCGTAACAGATGATTGTTCCGGTGAACTCGCTAACGCAACATTAACAAATTGGAACACATACAAATTGGCACAGCTGGAATTTTGAAAAAAATGTTGGCTAACAATTGTTCTGAACACTATTTTGGTGGAATCGTACCTTCATACAGCAAATTCTGATAAGAATAATTATCCATGAATCGGACGGGCATCACAAAAAGTCGGTGCTGCGCCAGACAGACGTGTGACTACGTCCTACTTGTATGAATATATAGGAAGAGAGTGTCCTTGTATATTACGCAAACACTTAGGCATTATAAAAGTTACTCTTTTTTTTTTGATGTCGCAAGGGAAATGCGTTACGCATCCTCCAGGGAGGGTTCCCCAGGGGTATGTGGGCCTGCCGGCTCGCTACGGCCGGTTTACCCACTTAAATCACTTGCGGATTGCCGTCAGCCGTTATGTTGGGTGGAGTGCCCTGGAACTGTCATACCACAAGCCACTCCTCCCCCGATCGGCTTGTCCACCTCTATAGGGACCGGACTTCCATTAAATTAAGTTAGCGCTCCGGCAAACTGAAGCGCTCTCCTCCGACTGACAAAGCCGGGGAGGTTACCCATAAAAAAAAGGTACTCGACACTCGTGCGTAACTGCCCTTGAAATAAATTGCTGTTCGTTAGTCTCGCTAAAACTCGAGTACGTCTGAACCGTTTCGGCTTTTTAGTCTTGAAATATTCGTGGAAGTCCCGGGAAGGTTTAAACGGTTTCTATGCTCAACGAAGTGGGCACGGGTCAACTTGTTATTATTTGAAGTTTTAGTAAGCAGAATCACCAACAGATGTTATGACAGACAAAATTGAAGATCTTCCATAAAACAGAACGAGTAATGAACGAAGATAGGCCAACAATTTATTACATTAATATCGCCGCTCCATCCTGAGAGGCGTCAACAAAAAATGGCCTGTTCGAGCACTTTCTCTAATGAAACGCTTGCGAGAGTAAAATATTGCGCGTTTAACGTGGCAAATATTATATACTGGGTGTAAAAAGAGCAGTCACTATAACTTTGAATGTTAAGAAGTAAAAAAATCTAGAAATGTATTTTTTTTTCATTTTTTTTACAAAAATTTCAAAATATATTTTTTTTTGCTTTGTTGTTATTTTTGCGACAGAAAATAAGAAATGGTGAAAAGTAAAAATATATAAAAAAATATATTTCCAAAATCAGGAAAGGTAGTATAATCGTACCTCAAAGTTATAGTGACTGCTCTTTTTACACCATGTATGGGTAAAATGTTTATGCAATGCTTTCAGCACACTAACATTACCGTGTTCAATTTATTATTCCACCGATCGCACAATCTCGTAAAAATGTACTACAAGTTTTTCACGTTATTAATATAAGGTTCAGAACACACTTTCGTCACGTTATTTTTCCATAGTGTGACCCAAGCTTAGACAACTAATGACAGCGCCAAATGATGTCATTAACTGACATGCCGCAGTGTGGGTCAAGTTCAGTCGTTTACCAGTCTCCAGGGCTACTCGAGGGCCGGGGGTAAGCGAGGTTAGACTCGGAGAATTCCTAAGTATTTTTTAACCTCCGACGAAAAAAAGGGCGTTGTAAGTTTTATATCTTAGGCATAGTAGCACCCAAACAGCTGAATCGACTTTATAATAATAATAGCTCCCCTCACCGATTTCGGTGTCGGTAGCCGATTTCATTGAAACCAGGCCAGCTACGCAGGAGTTATTTTATAGTGCCCAAGTGTGTGCGCAATACACAGAAGCACTCTCTCTTCCATTTACTCTCATAACCCAGTGGGACGGTAAACCGACACGACTGGCGAGAGATCAGGCGCAGGACCGACTTTTTACATGCCCATCCGACGCATGGATCATCTTTCTTGTCAGACAATCAGGTGATCAGCCTGAATTGTCCTAACCAAACTTGAAAACAACAATTTTGTTGTTCCAACGCGGGAATCGAACCCACGACCTCCGGGTCGAGAGCGAAGGTCTGAACCACTAGACCACGGATAATCGACTTTGATAATCTGGGGGCACGGTAGTTTTAAATAAATAGTAGATTGACTTGACAATCGCACTAAACGATCTGATTTAATATGTATAATTTCTGACATAAATATTATGTTGTTTTCATGCGATTGCCAAGTCAATCTACTTATTTAATTAAAACATTAATAATATTGATTATGATCACTTTCACAGGATATTGTTAGACCGACAGACTAACCCCGACTTGGCATAATGTGTATCTAACTTTTTACGGTAGAAGAACTAAGCAGCGAGACTTGGCACTTTTTACACGTTATGTTTTTGATGGGATCTCAGTTTTTTTTTGTAGAAGATGACTTAAGCGCGTGTTTTTGTCGTAAAGTGTATATAACTTTGTAATCCTATACATTTATATAGGATTACAATTTTAATTAATTATTAATTATGCACTTGGCGTATTTAGATAACTAGAAAGAAATTACAAAATTTTTATGTTTACCCTTTATTTTTTTTACCTGAATACGGCAAACAAAATAGGTTGTAATGATTTTAAAAAGTTATTTTTTAAAAAGAGGTTTTTAAAGTTCGGTATAACAGAGCGATGATCGGTCATACATTTATTGTAGCGTCATACAAAAAGACGATCAATATATAATGAAGGGAAAATCTGCCCGATTCATGCAAAAGTTGGCCGGGCGCATTAAGGCATAACTTTGCCTATAGAAAAACCTTTCCAAATCCATTCCAATGACCGTTCTATTATAACTTTTGTAATCAAAACTAAATGTACACTGTAGGTACAATCGCGGACTCTCGGTGTGCGAACTTCGACCTTATTGCTATAGCAATGTAGCTAAATCATAATAATTTCCGAGCGGTTTCGATGAAAGCTACGAAGGAGTGGGGTTACCTATATGTAAATAGAGGGATGCCTGTACATAGTACCATGGCCTACCATCCCATACAATCTATCTTTAATACAAAAAAATTGCAATAGATGCCACTACTATTAACGTTTGTAAATTATAATAATAATAATAATAATATCTATGGACGCTTCACACCACGTCAATCTGGCCCCATGCTAAGTATCCGAAGAACTTGTGTTACAGGTACCAGACAACGGAAATATATTTAATACTTTAATACTATACACATATTTAAGATTTTTATTATTTTAATACACAAATTTAATACACATCCAAGACTCAGGAACATTTAAAGCTTTTTGTTCCCTCGGCGGGATTCGAACCCGCGACCTCCGAGTCAAGAGCCAAGCTCTGAACCACTAGACCACGGAGGCGTCTAAAATTATAAAATGTAAATATGCCGAATTAAGTACAAATATTGATATTAAAATAAAGATAAACATATTTTTAAGCACAACATCACACTAAGCTAAATTCAACTCCTAAATTAAGAAGAAGATGCGAAACGAAATTAGTAATTAGTATTTTCCAATAGTGGCGCTAGATGGCGGTCTATTGGAAATCGAAGATATCAAAAATAGCCAGTCGAATTGCCAGTATTAGGGTGATACCATTTTCTAGTACTTGGTCGTGTCTCTGTTATATCGGGTGTCCCAACTATGTAGAACGCAATTTTAAAATTTGGCGTCATTCGAAGTGTCATTGTTTGACATTAGAACAAATGTTATTGTTTGCTAGTAGAAGGTACGAGGTTAGTAAAAATAGAGCGCTACACGACTGAACAACGCATTCTCATTGTGAAATTGTTCTACCAAAATGGTGAAAGTTATGCGGCTACAGTTCGCAAATTCCAAAAGAGTCAACTGTAAAGAGATTAATGGATAAATTTGCCGAAACTGGGCCTGTTAGTGATGTAAAGACAACAACGCGCCTTCGACCAGGTCGATCGACCGAAAATATCGCAGCAAACTCCAACCACATCGATTTTGAGAAACAACATGAAAAAAAATTGCGTTCTAGTTGGGACACCTATATATCTACTTTGTGATAGTACCTAATGTACCTGATTTTTCAGAAAAATGCCAGTCTAAAGCAAAATGCTGTAGGTAATAACTAATAAGTAAAAGACATCGCGTAATTTGAAAATGCATGTCTAATACCAATGTCGGCCGCCTGTCTAAACCTTAAAATGCCTGCCAAATGGGGCAAACGCCTGTCACATGGTAACCCTACGAAGGAGACGTTTTATAGTGCCCAAGAGTGTGCGCAATACATAGGGATAAATACTTTTCCTTTTACTCTCATAACCCAGTGAAACAGTTTCCCGACACGACTGGCGAGTGATCAAGCAGGACTAGACTTTCTACAAGCTCATCCGACGCATGGATCATCTTTCTTGTCAGACAATCAGGTGATCGGCCTGCATTGTCCTAACCAAACTTGAAAACAACGTTTTTAGTTGTTCCAACGCGGGAACGGAGCCCACGACTTCCGAATCGAGAGCCAAGCTCTACTGAACCACGGTGTCTTTAATATAACAAGAAAACATAAATTTTAATAACTAAATAACCCGAGTTTTTTATGGATGTTTTTTAATGTTAGATTCGTGTTTACTGTGAGAGTAACACATCCACTTTAACTTTTATGTGTGTATGAGAAATGACCAAAACACCATAAAATTGATACAAAAAAAGTAACTCTTTCAACGCTGGTACTTTCACAGTTAACTCTATATGCGGGACCCATACACACCCTAAAGTATTATCACTCAATATTACAGCCATATACATACTCTCATAAAACATAACCCTCTTTCTGGCGCAGTCGGGTAAACAGTTTAAACGTAGCTCTACTCGACTGTACCTTATCGACCACATCTGGATCTATATTTGGACTCCCCAGCTGTGTGTTTGAATATAACAAACATTGTTATACCACTCTGTGTCGCGGGGGAGCGGGCGAATAAATACTGAATATATTGTCTCTGATTTATTACTCTGTTCACAAACATAGATATTGTAATGTTATGTTTAAAATATACGTTGATATTCACGAGGGATCGCCAAGAAACCACTGGGGTTCCTTTTTACCCGACTTCGGCGAAGCCAAAAGGAAGAGTAATGATTTTGGCAGTCTATGTATGTATGTATGTATGTATGTTCCCTCATAGCGGTTAAACTACTGGTCCGATTTTAATAAATAAGGTGTCAATCGATTTGTAGTGGTCTCGCGAGTAACATAGGCTATATAATTATTCGAAAAATTTCGGATTTTGAAAATTATAGCTCATACACTATCTCCAAAAAAAATTAAATTAAGATAATTGTATCGTGTTTGGTATCCAAAGATAGGTCTTAGCAAGCACATTACAAATATGTATTTAAAATTTTAATTAGTTATTATATTTTGTTGTTAAATTCAAAATAAGGGTTTAAAATGCGGTCGTACAAATTGTATCTAGGAGTTGTTTAGTTACTTTCTATGTGTTAATTTAACGTTAGTTTAGTGAACATATAATGTTATAGTTCATGTGGAAACAAAAAAATGTAAAATAAAATAAAAGTTTAAAAAACTATAACCCGACTTCGCAAAAAAGGGGTCTAAAAAGGCTGAAACAACAAAATAATTCAATTTGAAATGGATATGCATAGGTACAGATATGGTCAAGGTTGAGCCGTAAGAAACTAAATCAAAATCGGTTCATGCACACACACGTCCAACTTATAACACCCTTTTTTGTCTGGGGTTAGCGAGCAGGTTCCTAAATAAGCATGTTTAACATAAAACAAGTTCTCGAGTGGCAGTTAAAAACCTGGTAACTTTGATCTCTTGTCCCAGCGGTTACGTTTGATGAAGGTATTTTGGGTGAAGGGACATCAAATATTCAGAAAGGGTTGGGACGGAGTCGATAAAAGTGTTAATAGCTATTATGTAATAAAACTATAATATGTTGTTCCTGAAAAATTAATTACACCCTTTTTTGTCTGGGGTTAGCGAGCAGGTTCCTAAATAAGCATGTTTAACATAAAACAAGTTCTCGAGTGGCAGTTAAAAACCTGGTAACTTTGATCTCTTGTCCCAGCGGTTACGTTTGATGAAGGTATTTTGGGTGAAGGGACATCAAATATTCAGAAAGGGTTGGGACGGAGTCGATAAAAGTGTTAATAGCTATTATGTAATAAAACTATAATATGTTGTTCCTGAAAAATTAATACGAATTTTTTTAATTAAAAAAAAAATCAAAAATATTTTTTTTTAAGCTCAATTTAAGTTACCACACCGGTACGGAACCCTAATCCGGCGAGAAGAACTGGCGTAGAAACTCACACGAGTTTTAATAAAAAGGTCGAAGGAAGGAGTCAAAATTGATCTTTAAAAACACTTAAACTAGATTAAACTAAAGTTAAATTGATCGAAAGGCTAACAATGAAACTCATTACAAAGTGTGCAAATTAGTTACGTAAATATCAGTAACTTTAAACTTCTTTATGTTATTTTCACAAGTTTTATACAAAGGTTAAAAGAAACCGTAAAGATAGCCCCGATACAATCTAAACTTAACTGAGTTCAGAAGAGATAAGGAAAAAACTATGGCTACTAAGGGAACTTCCTCATACTATGTACTAATAGCCATTTTTTACCCCCTTAGGGGGGGCTTAATGGGGTAAAAACTCCATCCATCTGTATTTACCAACGTAATGTAGTATACGTACTATTATAACCCTAACTAATATAATTGCTCCCCTCTCCGATTTCGGTGTCGGTAGCCGATTTCATTAAAACCATGCCAGCTACGCAGGAGTTATTTTATAGTGCCCAAGTGTGAGTGTGCAAACACTCTCTTCCTTTTACTCTCATAACCCAGTGGGACGGTAAACCGACACGACTGGCGAGAGAACAGGCGCAGGACCGACTTTTTACATGCCCATCCGACGCATGGATCATCTTTCTTGTCAGACAATCAGGTGATCAGCCTGCTTGTCCTAACCAAACTTGAAAACAACATTTTTGTTGTTCCAACGCGGGAATCGGACCCACGACCTCCGCGTCGAGAGCGATAGTTTGTGTGTTAAAGTAAATAAAGTAGTTTATAGTGTAAAGTGTAGTTTAAAAAAAAGACAATCAGGTAAGGCCGCCTAACGATACAGAGGTCATCAGTACGAACCTACTCCCTGTATCTCGAACGCTATTTAATGTTCAACTAACATGGCATTCAAATCAACAACCCATATTGAACGCTGATTGGTGGAACATTATCAGAGAGAAAGGAACGGACAGATATTTTATAGTTACATCACGCTCGCACTCACAGAGTTTGTTAAAATTCCACAGATAAGGTTTATTCATCAAAGACACTGATTAGTTGATATACGATTTGAATCAACCTTATCTGAGGAATTTTAACCAGATTTGCAAGTTATTATAAAATATATGTCCCTTTCTTTCTCTCTGATATTGTTCCACCAATCAGCGTTCAATAATGTTAATTTTAATGCCGTGTTAGTTGATCATACATTTGAATAGCGTTCGAGAAACCGGAGGTATGTACGGTATTCACGTTAGTAAACCCATTGTTTAGGGGAACCTAAACAGTTTACACAGTATGTGTATACTCCCTAACTTTATCTGTAGAATAATCTAAAGTTTCAAACTTGTGTAGGTGGAGCATAGTTTCTAGCAGTTTGTTGGGAAGTAGTAGTAGGTGATGCATCGCAGGAAGCGGGTGTAATTACAGAGGCGCCTGGGGCTCTGTGATGTAAAGTTGTATGAAGTACATCTGACAGTTTGTCAGGCTTTACTTAATTACATTCACGATCAATACAAGCAATTGACGGCCTCTCTAGCGCAGTGGTATTTTCTTTGTTCCATCCACGACGGATGTAAGATTTTTGCTCTTGAACTTTAACGACCTTTAAAAGGTAACAAGCGCCTACATCCAAATTAAACAGGAGGGCAGATTAAAGTTTAAAAATTTAGAAAAATTTATTTGGCATCAATGTTTGTTTGACATTAAATTAATAGTTCCTACGATTGCCACTAAATTGTTTTTATCTCTAGTGATGTAGCAAAAATTAAACAGAAACAACAGCGAGCGATTGGCACTATTATTTGACGGTCAGCAATCGATTGCATGTCTATCGCGCGATACTGTTTTATGCAACCAGCCGGCAGGATAGACTGACGATAGAATCAAAATCGAATCAAGATCGGTCGGAAAATATCGCTCGATAAATACAAATGTATACATATAATTTGTAAACGTTAAAAGAAGGTCGGTTGTCCTTCAAAGCCTGTATATAGGTAGTAATTTGGAAAAGGAGTTACAAAAGCCCACGACATAATATTTACTTTTATAAGTAACTAGCTGACCCTTGCCCACTTCGTTGAGCATAAAAAGAGTTTATGATAAAATTCAACTAAAAAAAAACCTGGAACCCGGAACCCGCAACGCGGGAACCCGGAACCCGCAACGCGGGAACCCGGAACCCGCAACGCGGGAACGCGGAACCCGCAACGCGGAACCCGCAACGCGGAACCCGCAACGCGGAACCCGCAACGCGGGAACCCGGAACCCGCAACGCGGGAACCCGGAACCCGCAACGCGGGAACCCGGAACCCACAACGCGGGAACCCGAAACCCGCAACGCGGGAACCGGGAACCCGCAACGCGAGAACCCGGAACCCGCAACACGGAACCCGCAACGCGGGAACCCGGAACCCGCAACGCGGGAACCCGGAACCCGCAACGCGGGAACCCGTAACCCGCAACGCGGGAACCCGAAACCCGCAACGCGGGAACCCGGAACCCGCAACGCGGGAACCCGGAACCCGCAACGCGGAACCCGCAGCATGGGAACCCGAAACCCGCAACGCGGGAACCCGGAACCCGCAACGCGGAACCCGCAACATGGGAACCCGAAACCCGCAACGTGGAACCCGGAACGCAGAACCCGGAATGCACAACACGGGAACCCGGAACCCGCAACGCGGAACCAGCAGCATGGGAACCCGAAACCCGCAACGCGGAACCCACAACGCGAAACCCTAACGCAGAACCCGCAACGTTCACGGAAACGCTGTCAAATGGAATAAATAGTATCCTATGTCCGTCTACTTGCTCTAAGCTACTTCCTCGCCAATTTTCAGCCATATCGATAAAGCCGTTCTTGAGTTATCAATAATTTAACTAACACGACTTACTTTTATACATATAGATGTATAGATTACTCCTACCAAAAATAAGCTAACGCCTGGTGAATGCTCCCGTCACAGTCGGTCCAGCCGATTCGGTGATCATTAGTTAGATGACGATTATGATGATGATGATGATGATGATGATGATGATGATGAAAAGTAGCCTAAATTAATCCTTGTAACTTTAGCTATCTACCCGTGAAAGTCTCGTTAAAATCGGTCCAGCCGTTCCAGAGATTAGCCGGAGCAAAGAGACACGCTGACAGACATTTTTTTAAATTGCATTTTCGTTTTCAGTACCTAGATATCGTTGCCAATGCCAAAAAAAAGAAGAAAATATCGTTTAAAATGTCATATGCATTTAGAAAAACGTTGCTAATTGAAAGTTACAAACTGACACTTCAATACGCATACATTAATAGATTTCTGAACGCATAGTTGTTACATCATTTGACAACAAATGTTTGACATTTGATGAACAAAATATGAGCATTTATTTACATGATTAATTATTCATTACACATCAAGTTTTTACTATTTTTAATATGTATTCTGCTAATCGGGGAGGAGACAAATCCAACGAATCAAAAACCATGAAAATTGGTTCAGCCGTTCTCGAGTTATAAGTGTTGTAACAAACACGACTTTCTTTTATATATAACGGAGGTGCGGTATTTTGTGGGCGTGTTGATTGTTTTGTATCGTCAGGAAATAATAGGCCGCACATACAGTACTGGTATATTGTTTGTACAATAACATAGTTTCACTTTAAAATATTAACTCAGGTCGTGGATGCAAATGGATAACGATCAGAAACGCGGAGAGTTCTGCGCTCACGTCCGTTCCGTCTGACAACCCACTGTTATCTGTGTCAACCGAGCATAGACCACTCCCAAGCCATGACAGCTGTCATAGCTTGACGTTTCGTAGACAGATGACAGCTACAGGTGACATGTTGCACGACTGAAGCGCCATCCCGCCGACACGGCCATCCTGCCGCATCACACGTCCTCGTGTGTGCCTGAAAGAGACACATACTACCAGTAGCCTTTGCCATCCCTCGGTCATCTCTGACCAATAAAACGTAGTCACTTTAACATCAAATTTATTACAACTCTTTTAACTTAGCACATTGATCACAAACTATGTTCACTGATATCAAACTATGTCCACTAATTACATAGTGCTTTTGTAAATCAACATCGAAGGATATCTGAAGTTCAAACTTTAAATCAAATCATTATTACGCAATGAACACATGTCGCGATTCCATACAGTTTACACCACACATAACCCCTCTCTCGACCATTATGCCATCCATTGCCTCCAAATGCCTCATTATGCTATCCAGTGCCTCCAAATGCCTCATTATTCTATCCAGTGCCTCCAAATGCCTCCATCAACCATTGAGACCATGTGCCTCCATCAAGCACATAAGCAAAGTACAATGCCTCCATCGAGCATTGGACTATGTGCCTCCATCGAACTCATAAGAGAACAATGCCTCCATCGGGCACTGTCCCCGCCTCCAGCGTAGCCGAACTTAATCACGCGATGTGCCAGAAACTGACACAGTTACATGATCATCTCTTTGATCAACTAACTCTTCTACAACCAACTGACCTTCAGAGCATCCTTCTCAGTCTATCATGAGCAAACTTGTATGTCCTCTTAGAATCTAACGCCTTTAGCAAGTATCGATCCCCATCTAGCGACTCAATGTTTATTCATCATCGAAATGAATATTTCGTGAATAGGCTTCAAACAAGACTGTACCAAATTTTCACACTACAGTCAATAGATAAACAATTACGCTCACCAGATAAATTTTGTTTCGAATCTGATACTTCAACGAAGTACAGACTACAGAGCGGAAAGTCCTAGCCGTCGCGCCACCGCGCCGCACAGCACCACCCGCCGCGCTCCGTCGCGTCGCGTTGCGTTGCGTCGCGTCGCTAGCATTGCTCGAACACCCAACCTCCATCTGTACACAAAATTAAACAGCACAAAAAAATGTCCAGACTATGTAAAATTAAGTTCTTTTTGGGTTTCCTTATCGGTGGAGTCAGAGAAAGAATAGCAGCTTTCATCCATCCAGCAACCATTTTTCCCGTGCCGTTAAAGCGACAGAGGGAATACAAAATTGGAAATTGCGCCCGCGGACCCGCCTGCCAAGTGTAGCGAGTATAGGCAACTACTTCCCATGGAACACTATGAGGGATGCAAATGTCCAGAAGAGGACATCAAAAGCTATCGAGGTTTAAATATCGGGAATAACAATAAGATCAAAATCTAAAATCACTATGCAGTAACTTAATTTCATTTCCATTCAATGATCTAACTGATTGGATGTAGAAAAGCTATTACAGTATGAGCCACACAATAACAAGTGATCAGATTGCACTGTCCTCACTAAACTTGACAAAAATAAACATTTTTAGTTGTACTATCGCGGGAATCGAACTCACAAAGTCGAGTACTAGGTTCTAAACCACTGGACCACAGAGTCGTTAATAATAATAATAATAGCTCCTCTCACTAATTTCGGCGTCGGTAGCCAATTTCATTGAAACCAGGCCAGCTACGCAGGAGTTATTCTATAGTGCCCAAGTGTGTGCGCAATACACAGAAGTACTCTCTCATCCTTTTACTTTCATAACCCAGCGGAACGGTAAGTCGACACGTCTGGCAAGAGAATAGGCACAGGACCGACCCTTTACATGCCCATCCGACGCATGGATCATCTTTCCTGTCAGACAATCAGGTGATCAGCCTGCATTGTTCTAACCAAACTTAATTAAAAACAACCTTTTTTTTTCGTTTCAACGCGGGAATCGACCCCACGAATCCGGGTCGAGAGCTAAACTCTGAACCACTAGACCACGGAGGCGTTCATAATACCAGAAGACTCTGAAGTGCGTTTACCACCTTTCGCATGATAACCAAGTTCGCCGAAGCTCACTGAAGTCCATTGGAGAACATTCTTATGCTCCTCTTCTTCAGCCACAGCCCACGGCCTCTGTGACTCTTGGACCGTTGAGTGTGTGATGCCTTGTTCACCATTAGTACCAGCTTACATACAGTAACTTCTGAAACATGAAATTAAAATGTGTTAATTCCATAAAACTCATATCACAAACAATATTATCATTTATCATGTTAGACGAGTTTTAAACTATTCCATATCGCATATTGTTCTATAAAGTAATAGTCTGTTAAATCTGTAGGTAATATGTATTCCAAATTTACTTCAACAGTTTTTTTATAGCCTGCTTAGGAATAATAACAATGTACAAGACATTATTTAAAGTTACTTTTTTTTTTTGTTTTAAGCTCACCAATGAAAATTACATTTAAGTATGTAGTTTCAAACTACCTACTTACTATCATGTAAACAATATTTACAAAGAACATGTCAATTATTATTGTATAAGCCTGTTTGTTTACAACTTGCGGTCACCTGCAGAGATGAAGACCTTTACTTGTTGTGTAATAATAATTAATTATTATCATCAAAATCAAACTTTGATTTCTTCTTTATTAACTGTGTTGATTTCACTCTATTAATAAGAATACAGCTAGTATAATAACAAGTTTTAAAACTCACATAATTTAATTATCAAAATACTGTAAGATCTTTTACTTTGAATCTCTTTTCTGTTAATAATACTGTGATTATAAAACCAGACCAATTCTGAACTTTACAATGAAATAAGTAATGATACTCATACAACCAGTTCACATCTTTGCGAAGCAAGTAGAGAAGTCCATAAGATACACAATGCTCATCTGCGTTGGTTGGTTACCCAGCAAAGCTCGTTCTATGCATCGGGCAAGCATGCAAGGCTATGCATCGTCCAGTTAAGCACTATCCCAGTGTATTGTCCATCTACAAATAAAACAAAACAGCAATACAAACGAACACTAAACTTTAAAGTTTATTTAGATTTTTGGGCAAGCAATTTCATGGAAACTTTGAAATTGTATTTACTTTGAAGGCTTCCAAATTATTACGAGGAATAAAAAGATTGCTACCACCTGTTACCAAAGCCACCAAGCTTATAACCAAGACCTGTCGTTGACTAGCCACGTCAATCTTGACATAATATCGTGGTTCTATTGTAAATCGTCACGTTCCCATTGTCAGCACGTTACCATCGTCAGCAGCGTTGTAATCCCATCATTCGTCTTTCTGCTATGCATATAGCATGCTGCCTTTGGTAGTGAAGGCTCCGTAATATACTCTGTTCCGTCTCAACGTGATCTGAATGTCAGCAAGGCTATATCCAATCCATCAATTTTATAATCTATCTTGATTTTCAGGGTTACATCTCGCTTCTGATAACGGAGGTGCGGTATTTTGTGGGCGTGTTGATTGTTTTGTATCGTCAGGAAATAATAGGCCGCACATACAGTACTGGTATATTGTTTGTACAATAACATAGTTTCACTTTAAAATATTAACTCAGGTCGTGGATGCAAATGGATAACGATCAGAAACGCGGAGAGTTCTGCGCTCACGTCCGTTCCGTCTGACAACCCACTGTTATCTGTGTCAACCGAGCATAGACCACTCCCAAGCCATGACAGCTGTCATAGCTTGACGTTTCGTAGACAGATGACAGCTACAGGTGACATGTTGCACGACTGAAGCGCCATCCCGCCGACATATATATAGATGTAGTTTTTATTTAGTTTTTCAAACGACCCAAGGGCTGGCGCTTACCTCGGCCAACGTATCAGTTTAGCGATACAGCGAGGTAATACTGCCAGTCTTTTGGGTACATTACCAGCGGCCGCCGATTTAGATATAGTTTTTTACATATAGCCTTTTTTATTACTTGTTTAGTTTATAGTTTAGATAATAATTATTTACCTAAAATTGTTTTAATTTATATATGTTATTTTTAAGAAGTCTTTTGGTTTATTGATAATAAATTTTATGGTTTTTATTTTAATTTAAATATTATATCAAACATCGATTGTTAAAATTGATGTAATAAATAAAAAAATGATATGAGAGTTTTATCGATACAGTATTCACTTCCCTACCAAATGAAAAGGTTTTATTGTTATAAACGGATTGTATTTAATGTAGCTCCAATAAAAATTACATCAAAATGAAATTACCTTTGTTGTATATTTTATGTTAACAAAATACTTTGACTAGGAGGTGTTTAACTATGTTACTTATCATCGCCTCCGTGGTCAAGTGGTTCAGAGCTTCGCTCTCGACCCGGAGGTCGTGGGTTTGATTCCCGCGTTGGATCAACAAAAAATGTTGTTTTCAAGTTTGTTTAGGACAATGCAGGCTGATCACCTGATTGTCTGACAAGAAAGATGATCCATGCGTCGGATGGGCATGTAAAAAGTCGGTCCTGCGCCTGATCTCTCGCTAGTCGTGTCGGTTTACCGTCCCACTGGGTTATGAGAGTAAAAGGAAGAGAAATTGCTTCTGTGTATTGCGCACACACTTGGGCACTATAAAATAACTCCTGCGTCGCCTGTGTAGCCTGTTTTCAATGAAATCAGCTGCCGACACCGAAATCGGTGAGGGGAGCTATTATTATTATCAGTATACCTTGAAAGATACTTACACCTTGCAAATTATATCTTCTACTTAGCGCTATCTGCGTTAGTATAAAAGGGTCTTCAAAATACGAGGCTTGGTCTTTGGTAGTAAGTAGGTCTTTGTCACGTATTCATCTAGAAATTTATTTCTTAAAGTAGAGAAGTAAAAAAATAATGAAGTATATTATACAGTGTGTAAAAAGAGCAGTCACTATAACTTTGAGATACGATTATACTACCTTTCCTCATTTTGGAAATGTATTTTTTTTACCTTTCACCATTTCTTATTTTTTTGTCGCAAAAATAACAATAAAGCAAAAAAAAATATATTTTTTAATTTTTGTAAAAAAAAAGAAAAAAAAATACATTTCTAGAATGAAAAAAGGTAGTATAATCATATCGCAAAGTTATACCTATAGTGACTGCTCTTTTTACACCCGTCATAGGTGCGCGTTCGTGGCCAAGGTAGACCGTTGATTAACACTCGCAAGGGTGCAGGTTCAATTCCCAGGTTCTGGCGTGTACCGATCTCAAGTACATTATAAGGACGCTCTAACCGTGAAAGAAAACATTGTGAAAAAACCCGCACCCCGACATTATTCCTCTGGAATAGGCCGACTATGTTGTGATATGCCATTATGTATGTAGATTGTAGGTGTATGTGCTGGACAACCATGCGACATTTAAAATCGCTAGTACCAGGCACGCATATTTAAAGAATTATCATTTCGCTCGGAGAATCTATATACATTCGTTAGTCTCGCTAAAACTCGAGAACGGCTGAACCGTTTCGGAAATTTTTTTGGTTGCAGGTTCCGCGTTAGGTACTGTTCCGCGTTCCGTTTTCGGGGTGTAATTGAATTCACAAACTGTTTGTATGCTCAACGAAGTGAGCACGGCTCAGTTGTCAAATCACCCAAAAACTGATGCAAAGGCCTAATAATTTTAAAACGTGAAAACGACGGGGTATTATGAATTTGACGTGTCTATGTAATGTGTATGTGTCTGTGTGTGGCATCGCTCTGTTACATCCCTATAATGTTCCTAGAAGTGCAGACAGAGCGCTGATGCAGCATCAGCACTCTGCCGTCCTAGGTAGCTGCACTGGGCAGCCAGCTCAGATCAGATCGAGACTCGGGCCACGACGGACACGTATTAAAATCTCAAAACTCTTGTATTGTGTCTTAACTAAATTGTAATTTTCAGATTAAATAAAAGTTTATTTTTTAAAAAGAGTTTTTAAAAGTCCGATTTAACAGCTCGCAAGCCGATGATCCGATTTTAATGCCTTTTTTTGTTTGAAATGTATATCCGACGAGAGTGTTCTTAGCTATGTTTGGTGATAATCGGTTCATCAGGTCGTTTGTTAGGTGTGACAGGAATGTTACACGCTAAGTAGTTTTATTAATTTTAATTTAGTTTTTATAATTATACTTGCTGACCCGTGCCCACTTCGTTGAAGAGTTTGTGATGAAAATTTCCACATTTTCTCACCGTTTAAACCTTCCCAAGACTTCCACGAATATTTCAAGAGTAAAAATAGCCGTATTGGTTCAGCAGCTCTCGAGTTTTAGCGAGACTAACGAACAGCAATTCATTCTTATTTATAAGAAGATTCATTCATTTTTATATATTAGATGTAACGTGTAATATAATTTTTTTTCTTAAAAGTAGTGGCAGACAGTATATGATACGATTTCGGTGAAACATACGTACACGTGGAAGTTTATTCAACGAAGTGAAAGTAGGTAATAAGAAAAATGGAGAATGGACTGATTGGTCGGCGGGATGCCTCTAACGGTTTGAATAGAGCCGAATAATTAAAATATTATAAAAGATCTAAACTCACATAGTCGCAAACGACATACTTTTAAAAGATAAAATAATTGTCACGAATTTCCGAATCGAAAGATAATATTATGAAAGATATAAAGAACTCTTTAATGGAAAGGACCTATTAATATTCTGAAATTAATGAAAAATCAATATCCTTCACACGACTTCGTTTAATAATTCAGTCGCCTAACAAAGGCATCGCTCCTCCACGGTCACCATACAGGCTATATATTTTGTATGGAATTATACAGGCTGTGATATTAATGAGTGATAATATAAGGGTATGTATGGGTCCCGTATCTAATAGTTTACTGAGAGAGTACCAGCGCGGAAAAAGTTGCTTTTTTTAAATTATTGTAAGGGCAAATGATGTTGGGGCATTTCTCGTAGAAACATGGAAGTCACAAGTAAGTCTTCGTGCCCACTTCGTTGAGCATATAAACAGTTTGTGATGAAATCCAATTACATCGCGGAACTCGCAACGCGGAACCCGAAACGCCGCACCCGCAACGGGGAACCCGCAACGCGGAACCCGGAACCCGCAACGCGCAACGGGGAACCCGCAATGCGGAACCCGGAACCCGCAACGCGGAACGCGGAATCCGGAGCCCGTATGTGGACAATTACTAAAGGTTCTTTTTTCTAATTTCTCTTATTTTTTCTTATTTTTTTTTCTAATTTCTCTTATTTTTTCTCTTTATTCTTATTTAATCTAATTTTTTTCTAATAGTTAGAAAATGGGAAAAAGGGGTTGGTGATAGAAGAGTTAAAATGTTGGGTTGCAAGTATGTATTTTAATGTCACATTATAAAAAAATAAAATATTTGTCTAAATTTTTTTTTTTAATTTTTTTGGGATGTAAAGCCCTTATCACTTAATGGTATGAAAAATAGATAGTAGCCGATTCTATACCTACTCAATATGCATATAAAATTTCATTAAAATCGGTCAAGGCGTTTCGGAGGAGTATGGTAACTAACACTGTGACAGGAGAATTTCATATATTAAAGATGAACTAAAATATGCTAACAATTTAAAATCTCTCATTTACTGTCCAATGAAGTTACAATACACGTTTGTTTGTGTCACGAATGTTTAGCTTACAGTAATATTTTTATTTTGTATAGAACACAGTATCATGATTGTCTAACCCCAAGAACTTAATAAAAAAAAAAAGACAAATTTTCATTTACCCATCCGCTACTGTCTTTGATGTTCGATCTTATTACTTCAACAATAAGGTTTAGAATCACGGCTTTGTGCTCTATCCGTCTCATTCGCACACTCTGTCTCCCTCTGCCGGTAAAAGCGGTCCCTTGTACTTGGCAGTGTCATTGTCGCAACATAATTGACAACTAGTGTATTACGGTCGCGTACTGTCGGCAAAAGAAGTTAATGCAACATCTATTACGAATATTTTTAGCAACTTCATCTTGCTCTCGCTCTCGCTTCATATTGCCGTCTCTTTCACAGCTATGACGTCCATACTCAATTACTGAACGTTCGAGAAAATTCTAGTACGCCAAGAAATTTCCATGAAAACATTCGAATATGTAAATATATTCGAAGATTTTATAATATATTTCTGTTATCTGGAGGTATTTACACGAATGCTTAACAGCAACAGTAGGATTTAATTGAATAACATTGTTCCAGATGAAAATTTCTGGAAAACTTGCATGTGACAAATTGCAAATGGGATACGAGAGAAATACCCAAAGATTTGACGTTAAATGACAGTTAAATTTAGTTCCGGAATTTTCCACAGCATGAAGATATTTAATTGACCTTGTAACTTCAACCTATTACGACAACTACTAATAAAGCATATTCCTCTTCAACACAATCTGACATTATAAAATCTTGGTTAGATTTTTAAAATAAAAAAAATTAAAAAAATTTAACCGTACGTGTTTTTGCTGACTGTCCAGACCTCTATAAACATCTGCGTATGAGCTGTGAAGGAAGACATAAACCCGGTCTATTACACATAGCGCCCGGCAACATAAATTAATGCCCGGGCAACATAACAGTTCCCGGGCAATATATAATACCCGGGTGGAATGACGGGACAAACCTTTGTTTACCACGAAAATTGGTGAACCCGGTATTTAGACATCCGTGGCCTAGAGGGTTGACCATTGATTAGCACTCGGAAGAGTACAGGTTCGATTTCTAGTTTCTGGGATGTACCAATGAGACTTTTTCAGATCTCACGTATATCATACGGGCGCTCTAACGGTGAAGGAAAACATCGTGAGAAAAGCTACACATAAAACTACAATACGTCTGGGGCCAACCGGCCCCAGACGTATTGACCAGTCATTCCTCTGGAGTAGGCCGACTGCGTTGTGATGTCGTATGTGGTGGCCCACCATGCGACATTTAAAACCGCCTCAGGCACTATAGTATTTTAATAGTGATTACTTCTTGGAAAATACTGAATAAATCTCCTATTAACGTATGCAAAAGCCTACTTTGCGACAGTTAAAATTGTCCCAGGCACTACAGTATTTATAGAGTTCATTCGGAGAATACTGTATATTATCATCCAATAGTAGAAGCAAAGGCTTTCTTTATATTAAATTTCTATACTACTAGCTTTTGCTGCTTTGTCCGCGTGGAATAAAGAGTATTCAATGTTACTTTTAATACCTCCAAGAATATGTATAATATATACAAAGTTTCATGACGTCCGTTTGTTTGTTACATCTTCACGCAATAACTAATGAACGGATTTTAATAAAATTTGGTTTAGTAGAAGTTGAGATACCTACTTGATTAACACATAAGCTACTTTTTAGCCCATCAAAATGTACGGTTCCTGCGGGATTTAATTTTGTTCGCGAAGTAGCCGCAAACATCTTCTTATATCTTATCTTCATCTTCTCTTATATAGAACAAAATCATTGCTGTTCGTTAGTCTCGCTAAAACTCGAGAACGGCTGCACCGATTCGGCTATTTTAGTCTTGAAATATTCGTGGAGTCCTGGGAAGGTTTAAACGGTTTCTATGCTCATGAAGTAGGCACGGGTCAGCTATCTAATATACAAGGTGTAAAAAGAGCAATAATCGTATATCAAAGTTATAGTGAACTATAACTTTGATATACGATTATACTACCTTTATTCATTTTGCAAATGTTTTTTTTTATATTTTTTTTCAAAAACAAAAAAAAAAAATTTATTACTTTTCACCATTTAATTTTTTGTCGCATAAATAAGAATAGTGCCATTTTTTTTTGGAAAAAAAAATACATTTCTAGAATGTGAAAAGGTAGTAAAATCATATCTCAACTTTATAGTAACTGCTATTTTTACACCCGTTATAAGAATCTTTAGAAAAAAAATACGGTACCCGTAATGCGTAAGTTTGACAAAGAAAATAAAGTTATATCTACACTCTACAGCCCCTCAATTTGAATATGTAGGGGCAAATTAAATTTGGTAACGGCTCAATGTTTTCGTACACTTTGTCGGAGGCACTCAGAGTCGGTTCAACATCACTATCGGCTTGTACCAAAAATATCCAACTGGATAACCGACATATATATTATGATCAAAGCTTCATGTTTTTGTAAATATAATGGGTGTAAAACGAACAGTCACTATAACTTTGGGATATGATTACCTTTTCTCATTCTAAAAATGTATTTTTTTTAACAAAAATAAAAATTTTTCGTTATTCTTGCGACAGAAAAGTAAGAAATGGTAACAAGCAAATATTTTTCTTACAAAAAAATACATTTCCAAAACGAGGAAAGGTATTATAATCGAATCTCAAAGATAAAGCGACTGTTCTTTTTACACACTGTATAACATAATGTACTGTATAATATAACATAGTGTACCATTAAACCGCCAAAAAAAAGGAGAAGGTTTCTTGATACCCAATAACCACAATTCATCTAAAACAAAGACCGACTACGTAAATTATATTACCTATGTTAATCGTGATAATATGACACATTTTTATTTCAATCAGATGATGATGATGATACTTAATATCAATCGTTTAAAATCTTAACTTCACCTCGTAGCCCGCTACGATAAGAGCTACGATTTATGTTGTTCGTAGACGTCTACGAAACGCTACGAGGTGCTACGAATGTGTTCTACGAGATAATTTATTACTATAACCCCCGGTTTCTGATAGGCTGATCAAATCGTCCATCAACTAAAATTTGCGACATTTTAAGTAAAGTTTGAACTGAGACTTTTAGGTCCGTTTGCCTATCCATCTGTCACCTGTACCTCGTAAACCGTGACAGTTGGACAGTTGAAATTATAGCCTATATTTATCTTCCATTTTATCCTAGCTTAGTTTTAGCTCTGGCAACGTTGACGTCTCATAAATCAGGCTATATTGATACCGCCATCTTGCTTTACAACATGAATTTTTAGATAATGGAATCAGGCATTTCTTTGCGGAAATCTATAGCATAAAATTTAAATATATTATATCTAGCAATATGCCGCTCTTAAGTTAAGTCTGACTTAACGAACATTGTTCGCATAGTCATCGTGAGGACGCGCCCGACCCCGGAGCGAAACGCGCGTCAAGTTTTGAAACCTTTTTGGTGGTGTGGAGGGCTTTGCACGATCGTGTTAAAATTAGTGCTTGTTTGGTGGTGGTGTTTTCACGTTTTTGCTTGTGAGTGTACGCATAAGCAGTGCGGGAAGGAGGTAGGTGCATCAAACGCATTCCTACGCGTACACTCACTCATCTTCTAGCAGGTTGTGTTAAATTTTTTTCGCGGGACATTGCTGGATATAATATATTTAAATTTTAACATGAATTTTAATAGCCTACAGTTGATTTTGATTTGGGTGTAGAAATTTACATGCTTGGAATTTATTTTGGCAACAAACAGCCAAGCATAATATTAAACTGACAATAAATCTTACTAAAAACCAACAGTGTCAAAACAAAAAAAAGCATTAAAAATATGTAAAATGGTCGTTTAACCAATGTATAAAAAATGTTAAATGTATAAAAATAATATTATGTAAAATTGACATTGAAAAGTGCCACTAATTATGGTCTGATTGAATAATATCTGAATATCTGAATATATGAATATCTGAATATCTGAATATCTGAATATCTGAATATCTGAATATCTGAATATCTGAATATCTGAATATCTGAATATCTGAATATCTGAATATCTGAATATCTGAATATCTGAATATCTGAATATCTGAATATCTGAATATCTGAATATCTGAATATCTGAATATCTGAATATCTGAATATCTGAATATCTGAATATCTGAATATCTGAATCTAAACTGTCAAGATGTCTCTCGGACACTGAATCAATTTGTATTCGAGTTTCGTACGATCGAAATGCTGCAGTTTATATTTTGCAGGTTTATTTTGGCTCAGCTGCAGAGCCCAAACCCAATTGGCCCAGGTACTGGGCCAAGGCTATATTTTGATCGATAACATGTGAGGTACAAGCCTTGAGACGTGACCCAGGCTGTTCACATGGTTACATGTTGTGTTGCTTTTTCTTATATTGCTTTATTAATTTATGTACGATCTTATAAATGGTTATAAGATCGTACCACCGCACCCATCCGACGTATGGATCATCTTTCTTATCAGACAATCAGGTGGCCTGCATTGTCCTAACCAAACTTGAAAACAACATTTTTTGTTGTTCTAACGCGGGAATTCAACCCACGACCTCCGAGGCGAGAGCTTTATCCTAAACCACTAGACCACGGAGGCGTTAGTTGGTTTTTTTACACGCTGTATAATAGTAGTACCAAATCCCCCCTCACTTAATTCATTATAACAGAATGTTTGAGCGACAATATTAGGTTTCCTTCAGACTGACATTAGGTATTCTGGGTTTCTAATGGACTCTGCATTTGCTCAATTAAATAGACAGTAAAGCCGTGTACACACTGACTTAAAAAAAAACCTTTTTTTTTGAATTGAGCAAAATAAATTCAAGTCTTAAGGTAAATCAGACAGTGAAACAAAAAAGTATAAATATATTGTGATGTTGAATTTTAAGCATTGTTTTTTCTATTTTTGCCAATAAATACAAGGAATATTTAACGCCTCTTAAAACCTCTCCCTCCTCTTCTTTTCTACCTTGAAAATACCAATACCTATTCTAATATTCTTAGTTATTGACCAAACTTCACAACAATTTGTGTTATTAACTTGTTCATTTACAACACAAAAATCATATTCCATCATTTAATATTTACCTCTTACTAATTATTATTGATCAGTAATTCAGTGTCCTCGTCCTTTTCTGTCAAGTGTCTTCTTCAAGGTACCAGACGAGACAAATTAATTGAGTGCTGTCAGTTGTGTATATAGTTTTATTACTTAGAGAGTAAATATTACTGGAGGTCGGCATGTGGTCGACAGGGTGATTCATGGTGCATATAAAAGGCGAATATAGTCTGAAGAGAGGGACGCGTAGAGCATTTTTTGTCTTGTCGTCTCATATAAATTATGTACCATAACGCGACTAATCCGGATTAAAGATCTCCGTTAAAGTCACAAAACAGATGGTTTCAATCTTGGTAAGGTCTTAGGTCAACGACCAGTGCGTTCGTGTGTATAGACTAGGAGCCTTCGAGCCCCAGCATAGTAAGATTCACTTCTTGTGGTCATTTTAGACCTACATAATATAAGAATCTTTATTAATACGGGCCTTAGTGCTGTTCCTTACCTCGCACTCAGGAGAGTCCCACATATCTCGGAAAAAAGGCTGGTGTGAGTTCATAATCTTAAGTGGTATTTTTTGTATTTCTAAGCAACATTCAAATAATATATTCTGCACAGTAAAACCTTTATCTGTTTTTTTATTTATTTTTTTAATCTTTATTATTTAAGGGATTTTTGTACAAAATTGACGATTTGTTATAATCTAAATCGTCGCTTAAAACACTCCCTTAGAATTTGAAAAAAAAAATGTCGCTTAACATTCGATGTGTACACGCCTTTACCTTATTAGGAGCGACGTTAATATTACAGAGAAATAAACCGGCTGCTTTGTGTTGGCTCTTTGTTTTGTTGAGCACAAAAATGTGTATTCGGCGCTGAAGTCAACGACCTAATTTCATTTCTTCGTTTTCACAACACAATATAGAATAGGTGTCATTGTTTTGTGGTTGTTAATATAATATACCTTTTATTTATTTCAATAATGAAGTATTATTAAACTTTATTAAAAACGTTATCCTTTTTTATTACTTGATTAGTTTATAGTTTAGATAGTAATAATTTACTGTAAATAGTTTTTAATTTATTATGCTTTTTTAAAGAATCATTTGTATAATAAACAGTACTTACCTTACTTACCTAGTATGTCAATCATTTGTATTCATATTATTAAGCTTATAATAAAAAATGTGGTATTTTGTTTTTAAGCTATTTATGCTTTCATCAGGGATTATTTATAATCTCATTATGACACTAGACAATAATATAAATACGTATTTGAATCGAAAATTTAAGGGGCAAGAGAGAAATACTTAATGCCCACTTGCGTCAAATAACTCCAAATTAAAGTGTTAGATATAAAACTGTAAGCTTACCTATTAATTGACTTGGCCCAAGTAGATCTAAATTTCAAATTAGATATTTTCAGATTAAATTGGATTTGAAAGATGTCTGCTCAGATATCTGTCTATAGAGACACGACCTTAGAATCCTGTTACCGAGGTGTACTAAAAGGCTCACTATACTAAAATATCGCATCGACCATTTGTTTGCAGATCAAGTTTATACAGGGCCGGCCTTTGTTTGAGTCCCTAATTGCCAAAGGGCAAACTTAGGCTCCGAAACAATAGGTTTTGACGAGCGATAATATTGGGTATGTGCTATGATTAGGTAAGTTTGGTTAGGATGTTGGAGTGCTCTCGTAATTTGATGAAAGTTCGGTCCCTATAGAGGTGAACCGGCTGGTCGGGAGGAGTGGCCTGTGTTTTGACAGATTCAGGGCACTCCACCCAACATAACTGCTGATGGCAATCCGCAAGTGGTTTTAGTGGGTAAACCGGCCGTGACGAGCCGGGAGTCCCACATACACCTAGAGGACCCTCCCTGGTGATGCGTAACGCATATCCCTTGCGAAATAAAAAAAAAGGATGCCGAAGTGCTCTCGTAATTTGATGAAATCCCTATAGAGGTGAACCGACCGGCCCCCCGACCGAGACAGATCCAGGGCACTCCTCCCATCTCAACAGTTGATGGCAATCAAGTGGGTTTAGTGGGTGAACTCCACATATCCCTGGGGGACCCATGGGGGGTCATGCGTAAAATTTCCAGGCTATATAGCCTTTATAAGAATAAGATACAGACTAAAAAGGAAACAATGAAGGTTTTATCACAGCTGAAACCCACACCATGTGTTAAAGTGAAGACGATGAGGTTTCAACCGCGACAGAAAAGTGATGACTCACTCACTAATAATTAGGTTCTATAGTAAATTTTCATCCTAATTTTTTTTGATGAAAGTTTTTGATTTAATATTTATTATAACAACATCCTATTTCTAGGGTTTTATCCTTAAATTTAAAATGCCCGCCTTTATACAACTTAATACAGGATGTAAAATAAAAAAAGTTTGAAAACTATAACCGGACTTCGCAAAAAAGCGGGTCTAAAACGTCTGAAACAAGAAAATAATTCAATTTGAAATCCAGATATGCATAGGTACAAAAATGGTCAAGGTAGAGCCGTGGTCGTACCCGCTAAACAAATCTAAGCATTAGCTCACACCAAAATACGGTGATTAAATACCAATCCTCTTGTATAACAGAAGTATAGTATGCTAGTAAAGTATACTTTATTCAGAATTCTGAACAAACATTACAGTGTGAAATCGAGGACAAAATAATACAACTTTTAGTACACAAAAAACTTAAAACTTCAGCTATTAACAATTTTTATCAAGTTATAAAACTTACACTTCAATAACTTTGAGCTTTCTCTTACAATACTTTTATTATTTACTTGAAGTTGTTAAATCTTCAACAAAGCTTTGTGGAGAGGTTCGTGGTATTTGTTTTATTAATTTATCTTAAGAGTTTGAAAGATGAAATACTATGTCTTCTACAGGGTATAAAGTAAGTGAGTGATAATACTTTAAAGTGTATATGGTGCCCCTTTTATAGAGTTTACTGTGAATGTACCAGCGCTAAAAGAGTTACTTTTTTTAAGACTCGCTAAACCACTTGCCATGGAGGTCCATAGCCTCAGTGGCAAGCTAGTTAAGCTAAATTTCTGAAGCTATATTCCTATCCCTTCCATAGTAACTAATTGCTTCAAAAAATTTGGTTTTGTTACGTAACGCGTTACGCGGCGATTTTCTTTGTTTCCTTTTCTCACACATATGGCAGCAGTATGCTCCTCTCTCATTCTAACACTATTAATTTACTTTGTTTGTTACTTTCTCTTCTATACGGGCTGTAATATTAATGAGTGAGAGTTTACTGTGAAAGTATAAGCGCTGAAAAAGTTACTTTTTTTAAGTTAATTTAAGGGCAAATTTATGATGTTAGGGCATTTCTCATACAAACATGAAAGTCTAAATAAGTCTTTCAGCACTAGTACTTTCACAATGAACTCTACATAGGAGGCACATACCGTAAAGTATTATCACTCACTTATTTTACACTTTGTGTAGTCAAATCCAGAAACTAAATAAAAACTTGTTTAAACACTTGGGGCTCGCTGCCTTTCGGTCAAATAAAATATACCGTGCTCAACCATTACAGAGATTGTCAAATGTACTTTAAAACAGTACCAAATCTATTGTATTTGACATAAGCTTTGCTAAATGACGAGTGAATTCGTATGTCATATAACGAAGCTAATGTAAAATCCCATACATTTTTTTTCAAACTTTGTAAGCGATAGATAGTGATGGTATCTTGAATTAGCCCCCAGGTATCAAGTCTATCTCGCAGAGTGATTGAGATAAATAGCAATATATAAACTTCGATCCCAATATCGCTTTATATGTTAACATAAGGGCTATTGTTTTTATATAAGTGAGATAAGATTCTGTAATAAAGACCGCTTTCAATTGTCTTAATATAATATATTACTCCCGTAAGGATGAGCCCTGTTTAATCGTCAAAATGTCTCCAACGTGAGTGCCCCATTGAGCATGCTACAACATAATTACAAACAAGACAAGAAATAATTTCATTTTAGTATACCAAAAACTTTATGCAAAACTAGCATTTGTCAACAGCCTCGTAAATTTTACGTCATCATCACAGTATATCTATATCTATACTATTTATATCATTTTCATTATACTAGTACTCATGCAGGCTACAAATACTAATGAGTGATAATACTTTTGGGGTGTATATGGGCCCCGTATATAGAGTTTACTGTGGTAGCACCAGCGCTGAAGCAGTTACTTTGTTTAATTTATTGTATGGGCAAATTTTTGATGTTGGGGCATTTCTCATACATACTTAAAGTCAAAAGTAAGTCTTTCAGCCCTGGTACTTTTACAGTATACTCTACATTGGAGTCACATACACACCCTAAAGTATTATCACTCATTTATTTTATAACTTGTAGAAGCTGTTTTTCTGTAAAGTTTCATGTCAATCCGATCAGTAGTTTTAGTATGACAAAGGCACAAACATCCTCAATGAAAGCGTGCGAGGAATTTACATATAAAATAATATTTACTATAGCAGTTTGTAGGGTTTTATCCCTACTTTCAAAATCATTGCCCGTCTTCCTTTGTGAAACCCCTGCGGTTGTGGGGAGGTAGGGGGTGTGATTTACAAGTCTCAACTAATTGACATGGTTGTACACTATACAGCCTTATTAGATTTTATAAGTTCACGACACGACTTTCGACCTTTAGCGGCTGTTCGTTAATTTTTAATACCTAATAAAATTTGTTAAATATAACATGGACATTTTTATATCTTTATTTTGTTACTTTCAATATTTTTATGTTACTTTGAAAACTTTTATATCTAATTTTATCTAACTTAATAACGTCCGTGGGTAGACCGTTGTTTAGCACTCGAAAGGGTGCAGGTTCGATTCCCAGGTTGTGTCATGTACCGATGAGAATTTTTCAGGGGCCTTACTCTCCAAACTGATTCGATTTTGATTCAGATTCGGTCGTGCCACGTACGAATAAATTGACTTTAATTTATTTTGATTCTCAGTCGATTGATATGGTCGGGAGTACAAAAAGTTACGATCTAACGATTTTATTTATCCTAGTTAGTTTGAAAGTAATCCACCAAATAAAAAACCGTTGCCGTTGAGATCGTACTGATTTGATTCTCGATTGTGTCGGGAGTAAGCCTGCAGATCTCAAGCACATTGATACCGACGTTCTAACGGTGAAGTAAAACATCGTGAAGGAACCCGCACACACACATGGTTGGCCCCAGACGTATTGCCAGTCATTCCTCTGGACTAGACTATGTTGTGATGCCGTATGAGCTGGGCAACCATGTGACATTTAAAACCGCCTGTTTCAGCACTACAGTATTTAAATAGTGGTGACTTCGCTGGAGAATACTGTATAAATATCCTATTAACGTATGCAAAAGCCTACTTTTAATATCTAACATATTTGACTTATGTTCAATGGACGGCCTCCGTGGTATAGTGGTTTAGAGCCTAGCTCTCGACCCGGAGGTCGTGGTTCCGATTCCCGCGTTGGAACAACAAAAAATGTTGTTTAAAGATATTATAAAATTAAAATTTAAGTTTCAATTGCTAATTTTACTTGGTAAGTGTATTGTAGAATATTGAGAGAGCTATTTACTATGTTTTTATACGTATATAAAAAATATTACGATTTATATTACGAACTTACTTAAATCGAGTTTTGAAAAAAAAAACGTATTTCATATGTTTCAAAACCACAAAACTACAGGCAGAATAAATAAATAAAAGAAATAAAAACCGTTTTATGTCCAAATGAAACTTAACAAGCTATTTTCGGAAAGTCAACAAGAAAAACAAGCTACCACCGGTTCAACCCTAACCCGCAGAGAAGAACCGGCGTAAGAAACTCGCACATTTTTAAGCAAAAAGATGGAAAATTAATATTCTTTCTAAATATATATTTTGTATGTAACTTAATTATTTGTGTCAATGTAACTTAATCTATTAGTATACATATCATTATTATAGACACTTCAAACGTCCCCTTTCAGATATAACTTTCAGTCTCTTACCCTAAAAGCATTTTATTGATCCCCATATAAATAATTCCGTCTGGCTCGTCTCGATAGTCGAAAATAGATTCGTTCCTGACCTACTGCGATAACGAGCGGCGCGGCACGAGATGGTAAGTGATTGCCGACTCGTTAACCCACTTGCCATGGAGGTCCATAACCTCAGTGGCAAGTAGATTAGCTAGAAGCTTAAGCTACATTTTTTGAAGCTATATTCCTATTATATTTTGACGACCTCCGTAGCGCAGCGGTTGATCGCGTTGGTACTCGAGCGTGAGGTCGCGGGTTTGAATAAACAAAAAAAGTTTTCAATGTTCCTGGGTCATGGATGTGTATAAATTTGTGTATATTATAATAAAAATCTTAAATATGTGTATAGTATAAAAAGTATTAAATATATGTCCGTTGTTTGGTACCTGTAACACAAGTTCTTCGGATACTTAGCACGGGACCAGATTGACGTGGTGTGAAGCGTCTATAGATATTATTATTATCCCTTCCATAGGAAGTAATTGATTAAAAGATTGAGTTACGTAACGCGTTACGCGGAGATTTTCTTGTTTCCTTTTCTCTCACGTATACGGGAGCGGTATGCTCCTCTCTCATTTGAAACTCGTCGTTGGAACAACAAAAGAAATGTTCTTTATAAGTTTGGTAAGGACAATGCAGACCGATCACCTGATTGTCTGACAAGAAAGATGATCCATGCGTCGGATGGGCATGTAAAAAGTCGGTCCTGCGCCTGATCTCTCTCCAGTCGTGTCGGTTTACCGTCCCACTGGGTTATGAGAGTAAAAGCAAGAGAGAGTGTTCTTGTGTATTGCGCACCCACTTGGGCAATATAAAATAAGTCCTGCGTAGCATGCCTGGTTATACGAAATCGGCCACTGACACCGAAATCGGTGTGGAGAGCTTATTATATTACGAAAACGAACTTAGTTTAAGCTCTACTTTAGTACTTTAGTGATTAGGTAGAACTTACTTAAGCTTATATTTTACTTTCTTGATTAAAAACTTTTAGTGTAGTAAAGAATTTAGAAGCATACTTCAAAAGCTGTTCATAATTTTTAATTAGACTTAAAATTAATAAAGCTGTTGCGGCAAAGGATTACGATACTGAAAAAAGAATGTATATAATATAATAAAAATCTTAAATATGTGTATCGTATAAAGTATTAAATGTATATTTCCGTTGTCTGGTACCTGTAACACAAGTTCTTCGGATACGGTGACAATAGCGATGGTATCTTAAGGCGAGGAATAACCGCAACTAGCGCCACTCTTTTTAAAATAAATTTTACAATGACAAAATATCTTATTACAAAAGTAATCGGTTCAAACTTTAAGTAAATAGTTAAACTAATTTATTGGCATTTAATTACAGCTCTAAATCCTATACTGTATTTACTCTCATGTAGCAAATTATGATTTTAAGAATTCATTTCAAAATGTTACTTGAAAATTTTAGAATACCGTGTCGTAAAGTATTAATTATTGTTAGCTGACCTGTGCTCACTTCGTTAAGCATATAACTAAATAGTTTTACACAATCCTGAACCCTCAACGTGGAACCCACAACCCTGAACCCGCAAAGCGAATTAATTTTTTATTTTATTTATCGATTTGGAATATTAATATAAAACTTATATAAATGCGGTATTTATAGCATTTCACAATTTTTATTTTCCATTTGCAAAAAATTTTGGTAGCATACACAACCGTATCATATAGATTGGTAACGACGGAAAAGATCGTGTCCAGGTTCAAACCCCGGTGACTTTATTTTCTTTGTTTTTCAAATTTTTTCAAAATAAAATATATGTAGGTAGCCTATATTCAGCGCTGATAGTGTAGCTTTCCAACGGCGAAAGAATTTTTCATATTGGTTCAGTGGTTTCAGAGCCTATTCCATTCAAATAAACAAACAAGCAATCAAATGTTTCCTCTTTATAATATTAGTAAAGACTTACATTAATCCAAAGATCCGTCTCCAGAATCTTAATACGTTACTATATATCCTAAAAAGTGACTGTTTATACCTGGGGTAATTTTTTTGCGACATTCATGTTTTCAATTCACTATAATACCTTCTATGTGTGTAGGTAGTTAAACCTAAATGATAATCCAATGGGGCTTCAAACCTCCATACAATAAGAGGTATTAGTGAGGTATTCCATTATCTTAAAAGTTCTAAATCCAATGTATTAGGATTGCCCTTTACGAGTAGAGTTTGTACTAAATAAAAATAAAATAAAAACATTTTATTTCCAAATGAAACTTAACAAGCTATTTTCGGAAAGTCAACAAGAAAAACAAGCTACCACCGGCTCAACCCTAACCCGTTGAGAAGAACCGGCGTAAGAAACTCGGACGGGGCCATCTTTTAACAAAAAGATGGAAAATTGTTCTTTATTAAAAGTCATATATTTTTGACAATGTAACTTAATCTATACATATTAATATTATTAAAGTTTGGATACAATTAGTAAATAAATATAAGCAGCCATTATGGTTGGCCACCTTATTCCCGGGGTGTCTAATCATTAACAAAATCAGTTATCTTATAATAAGCTTTGGCTCACAAACGTTCTTTAACTATTTTTTTAAATTTATTAATAGAAAAATGTTGAACCTTTTTTAGGTTTTTATATATGTATAGGCGTATACAATATACATTGCCCTTTAAAAGATTTACTTACTTTGCTAAGCCTGATCATAGGTAAATCTAGCTGGTGCTTATTTCTATATTATTTTAGATGATCCATGTGTCGGATGGGCATATAAAAAGTCGGACCTGCGCCTGATCTCCAGCCAGTCGTGTCAGTTACCTGTCCCACTGGGCTACGAGTGTTTAGGAAGAGAGAGTGCTTCCGTGTATTGCGCACACACTTGGGCACTATAAAATAACTCCCGCGTTGCTGGCCTGGTCTGGCCTGGTTTCGATGAAACAAGACCACCGTCACCGAAATCGGTGTGGGAGGCCTTAATAATACGTGCCTAAGATACACACACGAGCATTAAACAAACATTCAGAAAAGAAACACTAATAACTATTATCACTAATACCACAAAGTAGATATAAACCATTACTAATTATTTACATATCAAACACTAATTACAAGAAATCATATCAGTTTCATAGTATATTCGTGGGCGGTAACGTGTACATGTGATATTGCAATTACAGGGTCGATATTGTGACCTTCCCTAAAGGTCACCTAATTAGGTGTTTTCAGCTAATGTTGCCTGTCTGAACACCTGTGTGACGTAGGTCTAGATATATTGTGACGTCACGTGTACCATGACGTCATGTTATAAGCTTCTTGGGCCATTATTTATAATCGTTGCAGCTACGACGTCCACTTCTGGACATAACCCCTCCCAAAACGTGGAGGGTAGTTGCGTATACTCGCAAAAAATTTGGGAGTCCCCGAATTCGACGACCTCCGTAGCGCAGTGGTTGAGCGCGTTGGTGCTCGAGCGAAAGGTCGCAGGTTCGAATCCCGCCAAGGGAACAAAAATGTTGTTTATGTTCCTGGGTCATGGATGTGTATTAAATTTGTGTATAATACAATAAAAATCTTAAATATGTGTATAGTATAAAATTATTACATATATTTCCGTTGTCTGGTATCTGTAACACAAGTTCTTCGGATACTTAGCACGGGGCCAGATTGACGTGGTGTGAAGCGTCCATAGAAAAAAAAATTGTGAAGCAGATAGTTTGCTGATGATTATGCTTCGCTGCTCAATTCTCGCGATTAATATTTTACTTGTAGTACTGTCTCAATTTTACGGCCTTAACACGAAGAGTTTAAATCCTATTTCAAATCTGCAACTGAAAAATAAGCTAGAAAAAACAAGTTTCACAACATCCCCACAATTCCCTCTCCTCATCGGTCGGAGTAGGGAGAGTAGGGATCGTCGCCTCAGTGGCAGTAGGACTTCATTATCTGTTTTCGTGCAGCGGCCGCAACACGTAATTAACGGAATATTGTCCAGTGAGGGATGTTTAAGCTTTGAACATGGGAGAAAGAAAAAGGAATCGTGATTCGGATGCATATTTACTGGAAAAATTCGTAAATTGGAAAGTTAAATACTAAAAAGACGTAGATCATTTATTTGATTCAAACCAAAGTCTTGGTAAGTCTTTTTATAACTCTTTGTTTAATGTTGCAGATATTTTTTATTTTTAGAAAAATGTTAACGAACTATTTCAGAGGATTTAAATGTATCAGTAAGAAGTGATGCGAACAGTACGTTATTATTTATATAATACAGGGACTGTTACCTTCACACATCATTGATGCGAACGGTTTATTACTTGGGACCACTACCTTCATTTTTATTTTAATATTACTGATAATATATACTTTCACAGTCATGTATAATAAGATATACTTAACTTAAGGAAAATTTTAACGAACTATTTCAGAGGATTTAAATATATCAGTAAGAAGTGATGCGAACAGTACGTTATTATTTATTTAATATAGGGACTGTTGCCTTCACAGATTATTGATGCGAATGGTTTATTACTTGGGACCATTACCTTCATTTTTATTTTAATAATACTGATATATACTTTCATAGTCATGTATATGATATAATTTAAGGAAAATTTTAACGAACCATTTCAGAGGATTTAAATGTATCAGTAAGAAGTGATGCGAACAGTACGTTATTATTTATTTAATATAGGGACTGTTGCCTTCACACATCATTGATGCGAATGGTTTATTACTTGGGACCATTACCTTCATTTTATTAATACTGATATATAGGTACTTTCACAGTCATGTATATGATTTTAAAAATCATTTTATACATAATATTAAAAGGGGTTTCAATCTGACTGTGAAATATTTGATACCGAATCAATTGAAATTCAGAATCCTCCGGTTTCAAAATGAAAATAATATAACGAAACCGGAAATAAACCTTGACGAAAGTATTCTGGCTTTGTTAAAAAGATTTTCAAAAGGATTATTAGAAAATAATAAAGAAATAGCTGCTAGATTTCAGCACGTACTCGTATCACAGATCGGACTAAAAAAGGAGGATAAACAAAAAATCAAAGATGATTATCCAACTCCTGGAAATTGCGTGTTATTTAAGGCGCCTATTTTTAAATGCGGAAATAGAGGTCGCAGTATCCAAATACATTATGTAAATCATTACCATTCCTAATGGCTTCGCCGAAGTCGGTTGAAAAGATCAATTTTGCAGAAAGTCAATTACAGGTTGGTGTTGCACTTTTAGTATTGACCAACGCTATACAGACTCTAATACGTGAGACATTATACAGATACAAAATTAAGGCGAAATTTTGTTATCAACCAGCCTTCTACCAGCAATTTAAACTGGAGGCACCCGCAGTCCAAACCCCAAGTAAAGAACCGGAAACTGCGGGCCAGACAACATTGCCTCCACATCAGGAGTCCATACACTGGCACTCCTCGAGGAATGTCAATCGGAACAATGTTCCTTACAAAACCAGGTAGTCCTCGTGTCACAGGTAAATACTATATCTGGTATATCTGGTAGATTAGAATATTTTTCTACAGTTTGGCACAAGCTTACAAAAGACTCTGTTATATTGTCATAATAATATATTAACGGCTATGTAATTCGTTTTACAAGTGCCTTCCAGGAACCCAACAAACAATGTTAATCAATATGAAAATTTAAAAAATATTAAAAGTGAATTCATAATTTGATGAATAAGGGAGCTGTATTGTATATATGTCAATAGGTGATTTTTTATCCATATTTATTTATTTTTTATTCATGTTTTATTTTATTTTTGGTTTGTAAGCGAAATAGCGAGTACAAATTAATTGTAATTTAAAGAAGTTGAATTACTTCATAAATCAACCTCATTTTAAGATTGAGGATTTACATACAGCTATATATAATTAATAAATCTTAACAGTTTTTTAGCATCTGTTGATTTAAAAGATGTTTTGTTTACTCCAATTCATCTTCTGTACAAAAAATATTTATATTTGATTTTCAAAAAATATGTTAGTTTTTTTACCATGCCTATGAAACCGGTTATGGAACACTTACATCTTCATGGTTTTGTTTTGGCAATTTATTTAGTTGACATATTACTAATTAGTAATTTTATTCCTATAAAGAATGTAAACAAAACTTACATTACACTACGTTATTAGTTATTACTAAATGATCTGGGATTTATCCTTAATTACAATAAGTAATTTAATACCTTATTCTGCCTGTACATTTGAGATTTTATTATAGATACAAAAATCTTTTGTGTGAAATTACCACAGGACAAAATAGAGAAGGTTAAACATCGAAATTGAATACAAACATTTAATTCTAAAGAGAAATGTAGCCTGAGAGTTTGCAAAGTTATTTTATATATTAACAAACCAATAGTTTGTTAATATGTGTATGGACATACACACATGGCATATAATATTGATGGTTACACACAAAAACTTTTCAGAGACAGAAATATTTACAATTACACTATTATTAAGATAAACAAAATATCTCTACTAATACAATATTTAAAATGGTGGAAAAATAGAATTTATTATTCTGTTAATTTTTCGTAAAACTTTCTATGATTTCGAGATATTTTCTGATGCTTCCAATACAGGATGGGGTGCTAACTGCTACGTCTAACGGTATCAGGGCTAGATTTTAGAAAAGTGAAGAAAAACATTTTCATATTAAGTTTAGTTATTGACAGCTCTTTTTGCTTTGAAAATTTTATCAAAATCAAGTCAAATTGTATTAAATTTATTGATAATTGTGTCACGTAAATGCAGATGATGAGTCACGTAAATCAAAACTGATACTGCGTGGGAATTGGCAAACTTTGTTTTTTCTCATAATGACAAATTTTTTGGTAGACCCCAAAAATTACTGAGACTAAATGAGACAAATGCGTGTCCTGGAAACCGGACCCCTACGCTTTCTGCATTGATGCTTTTACTATTGACTGGAGTGAATATTTTTTCTATGTTTTTCCGCCCGTTACTGTAAGTAATTCTAAAAATGATTAATAAAATCATCACGGACCAAGCGACCGGGACTGTAATAGTCCTCTGTTGTCCTACTCGGCCTTGGTATCCACACAGTTTACATAAAAACCTTACCCTGGCTACAGGAATATTGTCAGGAAAACATTATTGAGAAGTGTACCGCCTTCTTCAATTATGGATATCATAATAAATTATTAAGCCCTTAATACTCGGAAGCAATACAATTGTTATTTTAAGGAATAGCTTGACTTCTGTAATTCACAGAATTTAGATTTTTTATTGCGCTTTGGTACCTAATGTTTTAATATTTTTAACTAACCTGTAAATTCTGGTTACAGCTATGGCGGTCTAAATTGTTGTAAATCTGCTTTATCTTATATATTTTGTTCAAATATAATGAATGATTATCGCATTTTAAGGTTTTATGAAAGGAATTTTTTAGATCCAGGCCCCCAAAGCCAAAATATGTATTTACATGAGATACCTCTGTTGTGTTAAATTACCTGTCGGCTTTATATCCGAATGATGACCTATATTTAGAAATACTATCAAAGGTGATAAGTTTGTTAGCTCTTGTCACTGGTCACAGAATTCAAACGATGTCAAACATTAAATTAAGTAACATGTTACTTAAAACTGATCACAATATCATTCAGATATAATAAAAACTACGAATCCCAATTCGAACCAACCTATATTAAAAATAACTTTTTATGATATTAATTAAAATATTTGTCCGGCACGTGCCTTATCTTGCTATCATTTAAAAACTGATACAATTCAAAATTCATGTGATTATTTATTTAGAATTTACAGAAAGCCATACAAGAAAGTCGGTTGTCAAACCTTAAGTCATTGGATAAGAGACGTGCTCCAAAGGAGTGGAGTTGATATTAACATATTCAGCTCTCACAGTACTCGCCACGCCTCTACCTCGAAGGCGAAATCTTTAGGAGTAAGCGTGGACGTTATCAGGAAAACTGCTGGAGCATGTCATCTTCGGTTTTTTCGCAAGGTTTTATAGTAGAAAGAATTTTTTTATTACCTATAGAAAATTATTATTTTGCTATCTATACTTCTATACTTAATTCTCAAACTAATTAAAGGTGTATACAAAAACAGTGTAACACATTATATACTCCTGTAATTAAAATATTGTATATAAAATAATATTATGATTGATTTCATATTTTAACTCTTAATTTATAGGATACAGACTTATATATAAAATCTTTAAACATCTACAAGTAAAATATTAATCGCGAGAATTGAGCAGCGAAGCATAATTAATGATAAAACGAACTTACCTGTACGTGAAGTTCTATCATAATTATGCGAGCTGCTCAATTCGAAGCGATTAATATTAAATTCCCTCCACAGGATTACCCACCCTTTAAAAAGTCTGTATCCTATTTTTGTACTTTAAACTATATGAAGTCCTACTGCCACTGAGGCGACGATCCCTACTCTCCCTACTCCGACCGATGAGGAGAGGGAATTGTGGGGATGTTGTGAAACTTGTTTTTTCTAGCTTATTTTTCAGTTGCAGATTTGAAATAGGATTTAAACTCTTCGTGTTAAGGCCGTAAAATGGAGACAGTACTACAAGTAAAATATTAATCGCTTCGAATTGAGCAGCTCGCATAATTATGATAGAACTTCACGTACAGGTAAGTTCGTTTTATCATTAATAATGAACACTCTAGATCACGTCAGTAAAAAATAAAAATGTAGATAAAAATGTACTTGAGTTCAGTTATTGTGTGAATATTAAATTTATTTACTTTTGGATTCATTGCACAGAAAATGTAAAAGATGAGCAAAATCTAAAATAAAGATTTGGATAAGTTTGAATTTGAAGCAATTAAATAAAGTTTAAACTTTGGGGAAAGCTTTGGACGTTTTAGCTGAAACAACTAGCAATACCATATTACTTGTAAGTGCGTTGCTATTACTCAAACCCTGAGCCTTCGATAACCCATACGACGCGTTATTTCACCCTGGTTTTCTGAACAGCCGTGGTGTTTACCCGTCCAGCCGGTCAATTAATGCCAAAACAACTGTTCCACGTATAAATCCTGTCCCAAAACTGTCAGTTTAGTAGATCACGCCGAAGCTGATATCCCCCGAGACGTGGCGACGGCGTTACTCGTGGCGAACTCATTCTAATTTATTACAGCTAAAACCTTTTTACGTTGGCTGATAAAACCAACATTTTGTAAAACCAGGTACCAGTCACGAGGTTTTATTTAAATATTCTGATTTGTAAATTTTTTAGATAATATTGTTAAATGTAAATATTTTATTATATTAAAAACTTATTATTCTTAAGGCCCGTATAAATAAAACAATCTTAATCGTAACCTGAACTTGAGAACCTATTTGAAAGATAAAACGACGTTTCGTTTCACTTTTATAAAATAGAAGAACTTTACTTATCTTACAAACTTTAATTTTTTTCTTTTTTAAAACGTAAAAATAAAGATAAATAAATATAGAATACCTAGTTTAGTGTTTTTCTATAATTTTTGTTATGAATACTGCGTTTTAAAAAAAAGAAATTAATTTAAGTCACATTAATAAAGTTGTACACTTTTGAAAGTGAAACGAAACGTTGTTCTATCTGTCAAATAGGTTCTCAAGTAGAGGTTGGGTTTGAGATTGTTTTATTTATACAATGTTAAATAGGTATATTTCATGTCCATTGTAGGTATTTGGTGCACAAGTTCATCAGATCAGCTCGGGGCCCATATCACACTAATATTATAAAGCGAGTAAGTATGTTTGTCTCTTTCACGCAAAAACTATTGAACGTGTTTTAAAGAAATTCGGTATGATACGAGTAGCTAACACACAGCTTCACACAGGTTACTTTTTACGACAGCAAAATGAACAAAAGTAGCGGAAACAGTTATTTTTATATAATATTAGCTGACCCGTGCCCACTTCGTTGAGCATAAAAAAAATATAAAACCGTTTAAACATTCCCTGGACTTCGACGAATATTTCAAGACCAAAAATAGCCAAATCTGTTCAGCGATTCTCGAGTTTTAGCGAGACGGACAACGATTCATTTTTAAATATAAACCCGCAACGTGGAATCCGGAACCCGCAACGCGGAATCCGCAAGACCGGATCCCGCAACGCGAAATTTTATAATTATCTGCTTACTTATTTCAACATTTTATTTTATTAAAACCTGATCCAGACCATAACAAATACGACAAAAAAAGAATAAGCCAAATTGATCCAGGAGTTGTTGAGTTATGCGCTTACCAACACATTTTGCGATCCATTTTTACATTATAGAAGATAATGCCACTATACAACACCCCAATACATCTTCACGATTTATATGGAAATACACAAAGAACTCATTTTCCTCGGGGAACAAATCCTAGCACGTACACAAAATATTCAATTACACCCAAAGGCTTTGAGCATATTTCGTATCTATTTTGTCTAAATATTGAGTACGGTATTTCGGTAGTAGATTAGACATGATTGATTTGACAGCGATTCGGGAAAAATAAGTGTTTCATAACTATGAGAGTTCAGCAGGCTTACTCCGGACACAATCGAGAATCTCAACGGTTTTTTTGGTATTTTATTTGGTGGATTACTGTGAAACTAATCAGGATAAAGAAAATCGTTGGATCGTAACTTTTTGTACTCCCGACCGTATCAATCGTCAAAACAAATGTCAATTTATTCGGATGTACGCGGCACGATCGAATCTGAATCAAATTCGAATCAGTTTGGAGAGTAAGGCCCCAGTACACACAAAAACCATGTCACAATAAAATCTAAAATTATTAAGTTTTTTGACTCAACTGAAAAGGTATAGTTTTTTAGATACGAGTTTGAGAAGGTAAAGAAAAAAATGCGTCGCAAACAGTCTGTCTACCCTTTTTTTTTTATATCGCAAGGGAAATGCATTTTTCATTCAGCATCATGCAGATCTGCAAGTGTACCTTCAACAGCGAGGAGATTTGCAAGGGCAAGCAGCTGCTGTACGAGACGCTCGGCCAGAGCGCGAATATGACATCGCGGCGCAGAGATGGCACCGAGAGAAGCGTGCAGGACATCATCTCCCTGCTGAAGCAGACGGATCCAGACGACGTGCCGGCATTTGTGGCGAAAGATCTCCACAAGCTGCCGGTGGTGACGATGGACCACGTCGACGTCTCCAGCCTGTTGAAGAACTTCAACAGTATGAAGGCAGAGCTAGACGAGTTGCGAGGTAGGTTGAATGCATCGGAATCCACCATCCGTGATTTGCGTAATGAATTATTGCAAATGAAAAGTAATAATTCATTATGTATGTCACCCGAGCATTCGACCTTCGTAAATACGCGTCGCCGCGGCGCGCAAGCTGACACCTTTTGCGCGTCAGCGGAATCCGACGTGTCACCGACCGCCGCCGCTCCCGCCCGCCTTCCCCTCGAGGTCGAGCCGAAGCTGAGTCAACCAGCGACTCAGCAGAAAAGTTTTGCGGGTGTCACTGCCCGCTCCCCCGCACCTCCCCAGCGGGTGAAGACAAAAGGGGTGATAAAGAGCCGCAAGGCTAAGGATAGCCGTAAGGCAGAACCTCCTCGATCTAACGAGGGTGAGACCAGGAGGTGCGATGAGGAGGGCTTCACACTGGTGGAGAGAAGAAAGAAGAGGAAGCCCGCCGTCCGCAACCACCGCGGCACCGCACCCTGCGGACCCGAGCAGCGTCTGCGGTGTGAAATACCCACCACGCCTCTGTACGTGTCCCGCCTGCACTGGTCCACGAAGGTCGAGGATGTCGTAGGCTACATCTTGAAGAAGACATCCTTCAACTTGAGGGTCGAGCGTCTGGAGTCTCGCCATAAAGTTAGCTTTAGTTCTTTTGTGGTGAGAGTACCGACACATCGCTTGTCGACCTTCGAGGTGGAGGAGTTCTGGCCGATGGGTGTAGTCTACCGAAGATTCCGGGGGAGACTCCGGAGCGAGGCGCACATCACGTCGCCGTGATACGTGATGGAATAGTTATAATTAATTGTGTAATAATATGTATGTTAGTCTGTAAGGTATTTATAATATGGAGCATACCTGTGCAGCCCGAAATAAAGGTTATTATTATTATTATTATTATTATTACGCATCCTCCGGGAGGGTCCCCGAGGGGTATGTGGGACTCGCTACGACCGGTTTACCCACTAAAACCACTTGCGGATTGCCATCAGCCGTTATGTTGGGTGGGGTGCCCTGGATCTGTCTAAACACAGGCCACTCCTCCCTCGACCGGCCGGTTCTATAGGGACCGGACTTCCAACAAATTAAGAGAGCGCTCCGGCAAACAGAAGCGCTCTCTTCGGCGCCGAGACTGACAAAGCCGGGGAAGTTACAGTCTGTCTACCCTACCCAGAGCTGGGCAAATGGCCACAAACTGCCACCACTGCAACTCCTTATCCAGATTCCACAGAGGAACCCACAAATAGCTTTAGATCTCTGATGTACCAGGGACATGCTAGATCTGTCTCGCGCGACGAAATTAATCACAAAGTAGGAGGAGTAGTGTTCCAATTTTTGGGAGACCTTGGGGAGTGGGGACCTCCCCAAGCAAAGCGAGTGACAGCAAAATTGTAATTACGAAAGTCATAACTGAAAGGGCCTTACGGGAAGAATAAAAATGTTTTGACTACGATAACTGGTATTATTATTCTTTTTTATATTTTTTGAGGCCTTACATCAACTGGTATTATTTTGATTGGAAGCAAAAACGGACAGCTGATTATGAAAAATAGCGATTAGCAAAAATTGTATTCACAATATTTTGTCTTTGTTTGTTAAGTGACTTGTAGACAAGAAGAAAAGAATATGTAAAAATTTTATTTCCTATTGGTCCACGCAATATTAATTACTAAATATTATACCGACAGCCTTTTGATGTTATACCGAACACTCGAATACCACGACGTCTAAAATCTACAATTTCTTTTTCGATATACCTTAAACATTTATTTATTATTGCCATATTATTATTACTATCTGTGCCCGCGACTTTGTTCGCGTGGTTTTTGAGAGACTTAAACCGTTTATGCAGCGCACGCAACGGAAGTCCCCAAATGTGAATAATTTTCCCCGTTTTTGCAACATTTCTGACTAACGCTTCGCTCCTGTTGGTCGCAGCGTAATATTATATAGCCTAAAGCCTTCCTCTATAAATGGACTATCCAACAAAAAATATTTTTTCAAATCGGACCAGTAGTTCCTGAGATTAGCGCGTTTAAACAAACAAACAAACAAACTCTTTCCGCTTTTTAATACTAGTATAGATAATAACTATGGATGACTTTTACCCGACTGTCAAGCAGGGTGTCCTATTCTGCGACCCTCGTGCTAACTACGTGTGTTACCGGATAACGGCAATATATTATATTGTATAATACTTATTATAATAATTATTTATGATGTAAGTACATAGGAATATAGATTTTTTGTTTCTTGGCGAGATTCAAATCTGCGACCAACGGTTTGAGTACCGAAGGTAAATTAAAAAAAAACAATTTATTGCTAAAAGTTGGGCCCGTACGAGTTTCTTACGCCGGTCTCGACGGGTTAGGGTTGAACCGGTGGTAGCTTTTTGTGTTGACATTCATTCAAAACTTTTTTTCTTTTCCGAAAATAAGTTTTATTTGAAAAAAAAATTATTTTTATATAATTTCAGTTACTTAAAACCACTGAGCCATAGAGATCGTTAATTTTTCTCCATGGTGGTAAAAAAATGTAACATATTTTAACCCCAAACGCTTAAAACGTTCTAAAAAAGTTATTACGTACCGCAATCAGATTATAATATGAACGCAACATACGAACGGTTAAATCCTAAAAAGGTATCTTTAATCCCGCACGAAAAACCGTTTAGGAAATGATTCGACCGATCCCTAACAAAGGCTTCACTTGTTGCTAACAGTTTTCTTTGTAATGGCTAAATATTATGCTTTATAATTAAAATGTGGAGTATGATAAATCACTTACCGTAATTTCAGCCGATATTTTTGTACAAAAAGGACTTTTTTACTTTTTTAATGCTTAAATTCACCCCACATTTTTGGTAGATGTTTTTTATTTCTTGATGGTATTTAACATTTTTCTTTGTCATAGCTAAATATAATTTATAATTAAAATGTATAATACATCACTTACCTTATAGCCTGGATCACGCGAGGGTTAGAGCGAGGGTACGTGCACCCCCTAAGGCCGTCTGCGCCACACTGAGCTTACCTGTTACTCCGCTGGGCGGGGGTGAATGGGGGATGAAGTTTATACCGCACGATTTATCGTACGAAAGAAAAATGAGTGGGCGAAGTATCGTATACCTTGCGAAAGTTTTAACGCAAAAATTCGTTAGCTTACTAACCACACACACGAAAGAGATATCCGCGCTCCGTTATTCAACTATCTTCAAATACTTAACTATAAACCTAAAGGTAGACAAATTTTTTAAGAAACGTACGTATTCATATATCTAAAAAATGTGTATAATTATTATCTAAAGAAATAAATTAAAATATCTTTTTCGCACACTTATAAACATAAATCGGATTGATTTTATATCAACAAATTGTTAGTAAATGTTACAAAATAAAACAATATGCAGCAAAAGTAAATTATAGAAAAAAATAACCATTAATTATGTAGCTGTCCTATTCGCAGCATTGCTCTGACACTTTTTTTGTCAAACTTTAATTATAGGGCCGATTTTTCAATACTCAGATAAGTTGTCAAATAGTAGCCTGACAAATAAAACTATTTACCTGGTTGTCAAGCCAATAGATATTTTCGATTTTTCTACAGAATAGCTATTAGTGGTATTTAACCAGACAACTTCACACTATTTGTGTGCAAGTGAGATGCACAGTTATTGCATTCAATGTGTTAGAAAAGAACAGCAACAAATGTTCGGTAGGTATCACTTTTTCAGTTGTCACTTGTCAGTTGTCAATATTGTCTTTCGAAAATCCAAGCTTACAAATAATTAATATGTAGAAATGTAATACATGATTTGTTTTTGTTGTGTAACATAGATGTAAATAAAAAGGGTTTTATAAAATGGAACAAAAAAGGATGCGAGGACGTTCTGCAACTTTACCAACTCCGAAATAAGACTTGTTAGTTCTAATAGAACTCGTGACAAAATATCAAACTACAAAATAGATAAGAATACAATTTTCTTTACATATTATAGAGAATTATTGCCAAAGGTATTTATTATTTTATTATCTAACATATTGCTTATCAAAACCGCTTACTTTTAAAAGGAGAAAAAGAAAATTGAACCGAAAGTATTATAGGTTTCTTCATTGCAAACAAAATATAGGTATATGCAGAAATAAATTCATGTATTAATGCATGAATTAGGTTGGAACATTGATTGAAATTTAAAGATTAATCAAGAGACAGACAATATCTTTTTGGTTTACCATTTTACGGAAATTATTGAATGTAAATCTAATCATAAATTTTTTGCAGATTCAGAGTTGATGGACAGCTGATAAAGCTACAAATGGAAATAGCAAAAATGGCATTATTTTCTAGAAAAGGAGCTTATAAGATGTTATGTCTTGAGAATTATGAAATGAGGAAAGAACAAAATATATATAAATAGAGCAAAATGAAGCAAATAATTACTGTGTTACTGACAATATCATCTTATTTGTAATAAAAATGTGAAACTTTATAATATGTTTTTTGTTTGTCCTTAATGTTTAAAGAGTAACATTTCAATAGTTTAGCGCACATAGTTTATGGCTGTGATTTCTATATTCAATAATAATCAATTCTATAAATAAGAAATCCTATTAATTTAATATCAAAGAGTAACATTATATTTATTTTTATTTATTTATTTATTTATTTATTTCTTTATTTTTTATGTTACATTCAGTAATCATGCAGCCCACCAAACCGCGCAGCGGTTTGTCGGTGGGTTAGCGCTCAGTTTACAAAAAAAAAAAATATGATAAATATGTTGTTTTATATTTGTTACTTGTTAGTAATAGCTTATTCAATGTCAATACTTGAGCACCAATGCACTCAACCACTACGCTGCCTCCATAGTGCAATAGTCGACTGCATTAGTGCTCTACCGAGAGGTTGGACATTCAAATCCCACCGAGGGAACAAAAGTTCCCAATGTTCCTGGGTCATTGATGTGTATTAAATGTGTGTATAATCTAATAAAAATAATATGTGTATTGTATAAAAAGTATTAAATATATTTCCGTTGTCTGGTACCTGTAACTTTCTTTTCTGTAAAGTTCTTTGTACGCTTAGCACAGGGCCAGATTGATGTGGTGTTCACACCGTCCATCGATATTATTAGTATAATGTGATTTGTAAGAAACTAGCTTGTCAGTGACTCAAAATATTCCTTGTGCTAGTTACCATCATCACTACTACTATTAGGTATCCTTACTGTTTAAAATACTAGCTGGTCGGGGTTTTCTACCAGACAGATGTAAATAATTGAGGAATTCAGGTACCTCCTCGATTGCTAAGTCGTCAATTGCTTCAAAAACATCCATTTTATTAGAGTCTGATACCCAACGAAATTTACGAAACTGTTAAATATAAATGCTGACACGAACTTATCCTTTATCCTATACCCTTAGTCAAATAAACTGACTTAGTTATTTAGAATGTAGATGTTAGAGATAATGACAGATCTTCCATCATTGTTGCTTCTTTTCAGTGTAAAGTATACGAGATTTCGTTAACCTAGAAAATTATATTAATAGGCCAAGTATAAACATTTGAAAGCTCCGTAAAACTGAAGTTACCGAACGTAAATTGTGTTAGCGCTGCAATATTTTTCATACAATTGTTATGTGACACATCTTCGGAACTAGTTAATCTTAACTAAAAATATAGGAATATTAACATTTGGCCAAGTAGTAGTCCAAGCTTCTGCTTGGTACTGGAATGTTGTTTGAATTGTGTAAGCTGAAACATGGCGCTGTCCAGGAAGCTCACAGACACTTGCCCGGTAAATAAAACCGACCGATTGTTTTATAACTTGTTGCCGCTCCCCGTGATGATGAATACAAGTCATAGTTAATCATCACTTTAACTCAATATGTCTCATATTACCTACATTACAGTATTTCGCCTGAAAATAACACGTATATGTGAATTATAATTATATTGTAACGAAGTTCCTTATTATTACGTACTTTATTTAATGTATCACTGTTTTATTTTTTGTGTAATCTATACAAAAACTCACTTACCACACTTTCCATATAGGGTACGTTATAACAATATAAGTATTTAATATTATTACTTTATTTATTAATTATATATAGACTTTTAGTGTGCGTGACTATTGCCTATTGCCTTTTTTATATTTATTATCTACTTTGTGCTATGGCCTATAGGTAGGTGGGTGCTATGGTGCGCGCGCACGCCTCGCGCGTGCTCCCGTCACAGCATCACTACAGCCACTGAAGCCGGGCATGGCTGCGTCACAGGCCTCATGATCGAGCTATTGTTCGAGCAATTAGTACCGCACACGGCACAATATTATAATAATATTATATACCTATTGCATTTTATTATTTTAATATTCATACATCATATTCTATTTTCACTCATATTATATACAAATTTATATATCTAGGATTGCTTGCTAGGTCTGTCGTACGTCATACAGTTTGGGGCCACGGAAGAAAAGGTACTGCGGCGCGCCGTGTCGCGGTGATACACCTGAGTGGTACTCCATTTTGGTTTTCGGCAATACACTTCCTTCCTTCCTTCTATCCATTTTTATTGTTCGTTTTTTTTTTAATTCTTTTTTTTTTTGTTGTTATCTGGTTATTTTATATTTTAATTATGTATGTGTGAATGTGTTGTCTAAAATGTCCAAATAAAGTTTTCTTTTTATTTTTATTATTTATTTTAATTGTACTACTGTTTGGAGTTTGATAATTTTTTCTCGAATGTATACAGTTCAAACAATATTAAATAAAGTTCAAACGGTACCTGTATTACATTCGAGTAAAAATTGATAATTTTTTCTCCAATGTAATACAGGTACCGCTGGTGTCCTATATATAAATTATATACTACTACCTAAATATAAATTATATACTAAAAAAAATTGGACAACATCGTATCGTGTCATGTAAAGGGTCTACAGTATGACGTGTACAGAGGCTTCACGGCCGTGTATGTCGTGTTCGCGTTACCCCATGAATGTAATAAGGTCACATACACTTTTTGTTAAAAATGTATTTGAAGTGAAACGTCTCATGGCTTATAACGCGTCGCCATGCTAATGAGTATTTGAATTAATATATTTTACTAGCTGACCCGTGTCCACTTTGTTGAGCATAAAAACCATTTGAACCTTCCCTGGACTTCCACGAATATTTCAAGACTAAAAATAGCCGAATAAGTTCAGCCGTTATCGAGTTTTAGCGAGACTAACGAACAGCAATTCATTTTTATATATAAGACTAACTGACCCGTGCCCACTTTGTTGAGCATAAAAAAATATAAAATAAAAAAAACCGTTTAAACCTTCCCTGGACTGCCACAAATATTTCAAGACAAAAATAGCTAAATTGGTTCAGCCGTTATCGAGTTTTAGCGAGACTAACGAACGGCAATTTATTTTTATATATATAAGATTATTTACGGATTTGACGATATAATTATGTATTAGTTTTTTCGACGAGTTAGTTGTATTTTTTTGCTAATTTATTGAACACATAAACATTTATAACGTAACAATTTACATCGAAATACGACACAAAGGTACTGCTTATTTAAAAAAAAATGTTTGTACCCAAAATATGTTGGTTTTACGATATTAACTGTATAGCAGAAATGCGCACATATCTATTTTATCAAATTTAATTGGAATATTCATTTTACGCCTTTGAAATTGTTATAATGAGTTTTAATTGTAATTATATATTTTAAAGTAATTGTGTTAGTTATTATATAGTTGTAAGTGTATTTATTTTTATTCTTACTCAAGAATATTTTTAAATTTCTTATTGTTTTACTGAAAATAATTAATCAATCAATTTATATATACATTTTAACTAATTTTTATTTTAGATGTTGCTTAGTTTTTGTATTTTATATATTGAATAGCAAAGGTATTTGAGTTTTAGAATATGATTACTGATTTGGCTCTTACTTGCTGTTTTGAAAAAGATATTTATGTCAAATCAAATCAAATTAAATCAAATCAAATATATTTATTCACAGTAAATTTTACAAAAAAATGTTTTCTGAACGTCGTTTCTATATGATGCCTACCACCGTATCTGCATTTGTATCTAAAGTTTGAATATAGGTGTAGAGAACGGAACAATTTTTCAACACGCTATCATAAGCTTGGGTTGTATGTACTTATGTATGTATGTAACGGAATCTTTGAGCATAGTTTTCACCAATTTCTATATGATTTGGCTTTTTGCATACCTATCAAGTGATCCTTAAATACATTAAATTAATACAAATAACATTCCGCACGCTGCTTCAGAATTAGTCTTTTGATCGTCAACCATCCTGCCAGGCGCGGCGTATGCGTATATACACCCACACGGGGGAGGCTTCAGCCAAGTAGTGAACATCATAGCAGAAATTATGATGATTAAGTGGGAAAATCACTTGAGAAACAGCAGGCTTACTCTCGACACAATCGAGAATCAAATCAGATCTTAACTGCTTTTGGTATGTTATTTGGTGGATTATTTTGAAACTAACCAGGATAAATATAATCGTTAGATCGTAACTCTTTATACTCCCGACCATATCAATCGACTGAGAATCAAAATAAACAAACGTCAATTTATTCGGGAGTACGCGGCACGATCGAATCTGGGGCTTTACTCTCCAAACTGATTCGATTTTGATTCAGATTCGACCGTGCCGCGTACTCACGAATAAATTGACGTTTGTTTATTATTAATTTAAGTCGATTGATATGGATATACGGGAGTACAAAAAGTTACGTTAAGTAAGTTTTTCTTAATCCTGGTTAGTTACCAAATAAAACACCAAAATCCGTTGAGATCGAACTGATTTGGTTCTCGATTGTGTCGGGAGTAAGCCTGCTGAATCAAAATCGAAACAGTTGGGAGACTAAGGCCCCTGATATTTTGTATCAAGTTTATAGACCGCCCACGCCAGTTGACAAGTTTAGAGCTCGCAACTCCTACAATATATTTCGGTTAAATGTCAGCGTAACGTATTCTAGAATCTAGAACTGTTCCCGACCTCATTCCTAGACATTCCTAAATTGGCACAATCCGTTTTCAGCCTGATTTACTCAGGGCTGTGTAACAGCGCAGTGACTATTGAGTAATATTATGAACAACACAGTGACTATTGAGTAATATTATGAACAACACAGTGATTATTGAGTAATACTGTGAACAACACAGTGACTATTGAGTAATATTTCACACAGCTACTAAAATTCACTGCGGGATTTTCATCGTTTTTGCTAGACCATTGTTGTAGGTTCCAATCCTATGAGTATCAATTGTCGCTGGATCGATGTTTTTAGATTTATATCATATTGTTCAGGTTGTCGCTCGCCAACGACCAAAATCATTTGACCGAGCCTAAGTAGGTGTAAATGAGGACTTCCATGTCTGCAGTTGATGCGGTTTTTCTTTGTGTTTAAATATGCTCACTAGGAGTAGTGCAAAGGAAAATGTTAACAAAATAGTTGAGAAGAAGTTCGTCGCGATATCAAAAAACGATTTATAATATTTTATTTTTTATTTCAAGGAAAACTTACAGCTAAAATACATATAGAGCTAAACAATAGTTAAGGAAGGCCAATTAAATATATTCTTACTAATATATTATATTCTTACTAATAAATGCGAAAGTTTGTATGTTAGTGACACTTTAACGCAAAAACTCATATACAAAGAACAGATATAGTTGAAATTTAGTATAGAAGTACCTAGTTTACATGTTGGATTACCATATAGGCTACCTTTTATTTTATTTTTATTTTATTTTATTTTATTAGGAAAACTTACAGCATGTGGAACATTACAATAAAATTACATATTAACAAACTTAATGCCAATAACAAGTTTCCACTAGTAGGAAAACAAATTAAATTAACTTAAGCACGTCATGCTAAGCATCTCACCATAGAACTACATACTAACACTACTATCTATACAAAACTAGGACTTAAATCTATAGTAAAAACTAACATATATATAGCATGCTCAAACCACAAGAAAAGGATTATCTATTAAGTATAGAGTCATGTAATTAATGAAGACGGACTCACCACGGCTCAATAATATGCTATTGTAATTAAGATATAATATAGGTAGGTAGGTACATATAAGGGGGAAAATATTTAAGGGGAAAATATTTTTAAGGGGAAAAAATTGTTAGGTAATTTTTATTACACTTTAACGCAAAAACTCATATACAAAGAACAGATATAGTTGAAATTTAGTATAGAAGTAGTTTACATGTTGGATTACCATATAGGCTACCTTTTACCGCAGCTAAATGTACGGCTCCCTACGGGATTTGCGGGAAAAATCTAGTATTTATGGACTAGATTTTGCCGCTTTCCCGGATTCCTCTTTTATTATAAGAATCCTTTGAAACAAATACGTAAACCGTTTGTAGTTTGACAAGGAAAATAAAGTTGTATCTACAGCCCCTCAATTTGAATATGTAGGGGCAAATTAAATTTGGTAACGGCTCAATGTTATCATACTCTTTGTCGGAGGCACTGAGAGTCGCACGAGCGTGAAATATCTAGTATATCAAATTTGTGTATAGTATAAAAGCATTAAATATACTTCCGTTGCCTGTAACACAAGTTCTTCGGATACTTAGCACGGGGCCAGATTAAAGTGGTGTGAAGCGTCCATAGATATTATTGTTATTATTATTAATATAAATATTTTTTTAAAATATCTACCTATCTATCCATAGCGCCTCCGTGGTTTAGTGGTTCAGAACTTTCTCACGACCTGTCGTGGGTTCGATTCCCGCATTGGAAACAAAAAACGTTGTTCTCAAGTTTGGTTAGGACAATGCAGGCTGATCACCTGATTGTCTGACAAGAAAGATGATCCATGTGTCGGATGGGCATGTAAACAGTCGGTCTTGCGCCTGTTCTCTCGCCAGTCGTGTCGGTTTACCGTCCCACTGGGTTATGAGAGTAAAAGGAAGAGATAGTGTCTTTGTGTATTGCGCACACACTTGGGCACTATAAAATAACTCCAGCGTAGCTGGTCTGGTTACAATGAAATCGGCTACCGACACCGAAGTCGGTCAGGGGAGCTATTATTATTTATCCATTCAGATGGTAGCGCAGATAATCCCAAACCTTTATCAGTATGAGAACTGTCTTATCACGGAGTACTCCCGGAGCTGTCAGCCCTGGATGTAGGCTACATTCAGTCGCGGTACGTGACTGAGGCATTATGTTTTCACACACTGACTGGAATACTAAGTGGTTTGCTTATAATAGCTTTTGCCCGCGACTCCGCCGGCGCGTCCCACGGGAACGCTGGGTACAAGTGTAGCCTATGTTCAATACATACTACCATACCCGATTTCAATCATCAATCAAAATCTGTATACCCACGTCCATTTATACGTACTACTTTTTTTTATTGTAATTTATTTACACGTAAGTATTATGTACGGTGCAGATCATACATTAAGCATTTTAGGTTTTTAAGAATCAGCGGTTTGTGACACGCATAATTAATTACTTATTAAATACAAATCAGCAGGCTTACTCCCGGCACAATCGAGAATCGAATGAGTTAGATATCAACGGCTTTTAGTATTTTATTTTGTGGATTACTTTGAAACTAATGATAAAGAAATTCATTAGATCTTAACTTTTTGTACTCCCGGCCATATCAATCTACTGAGTATCAAAATAAACAAACGTCAATTTATTCGGGAGTACGCGGCACGATCGAATCTGAATCAACATCGAATCATTTTGAAGAGTAAGGACCTAGTAAGTTCGGATCGATCAAGGCGATCGCGCTCACACGAGCCCTGATTCAAGATGTCATCGTTATATTTTATCGCTTACGAAGTTCGATAACAAAACGTATGAGATTTGACATAAGCTTCGCTAAATGACACATAAATTCACTCGTCGTTTAGCGAAGCTTATGTCAAATTCCATACATTTTGTTATCGAATTTCATAAGCGATAAATAGCAATGGCATTTTGAATCAGGGCCCGCGGGATTCATTAGACCTTATCAAGGGTTCATTAATTCAATCTTTATTTTACTATCGCCAGTTTTATTTCAAACTTATCAAGTAGAAGTGTGCAGAGACAATCAAGGACGCTTATTTATTTTACTAGCTGACCCGTTTACGTTGAGCATAGAAACCCGTTTTAAACCTTCCCTGGACTTCCACGAATATTTCAAGACCAATAATAGCCGAATCGGTTCAGTCGTTCTAGAGTTTTAGCGAGACTAACGAACAGAAATTCATTTTTATATATATGAAGAAGAAGACTAGCTGACCCGTGCCCACTTCGTTGAGCATACAGTATTTTCTCATCATTTACACCTTTTCTGGATTTCTACGAATATTTCAAGACTAAAAGTAGCCGAATCGGTTCAGTCGTTCTCGAGTTTTAGTGACACTGACGAACAGCAATTAATTATATATAAGAAAGGGAAAGATATATAAGAAGATTAAGAAACCAAAATTATGGTATTATATAGTATAATAATAATATCTATGGATGCTTCACACCACGTCATTCTGGTTCTGTGCTAAGTATCCGAAGAACTAGTGTTACAGGTACCGGACAACGGAAATATATTTAATACTTTTATACTATACACATATTTAACATTTTTATTATATTCTTATACACAAATTTAATACACATCCATGACCCAGGAACATTGAAAACTTTTTGTTCCCTCGGCGGGATTCGAACCCGTGACCTCTCGTTCGAGCACCAACGCGCTCAACCACTGCGCTACGGAGGTCGACGTCTATATGTATGAGTATACCTAAGAATCACATTCCCTCGGTAAATAGTATACTCCCTTTCCTATACTGTAAGCTCCGGTGTATCTCGGGCGATATTTTACCATTATTAACCGATTTGTTTTGCAATTGATACAGGGTAATAGGCTCATTACACGCCTATCTGCTTTTCCGTATTAAGAAAATACGAAAGTTCTGTATAAAATAGGAAGGGAAGTTTCCTATAAAAGGAACAGCATTTCTTTTGTAGGAAAATAAGATTCCTTTTATGAGAAAACGAAATTACTTAAATGGGAACATTTGTAGCTTACAAATTGATTATGACGGTTCAACTTACAAAGGTTCAGCCTATGTATGTGAATACATTTTGTTGGGGATGGCTTCGGGGTTTTTAGACCTAGAATGGACATTCAAGCTAAAAAATTAAATAAAAAAGTTAAATAAAAAAATATTTTGACACGTCTATTAAGCTAGAAAGGTCAAGTCAGCCACATCCCAACATTTAGTGCTCATTTAGTGCTAATTTAATGCTGATAAAAGACATTTAGTGCTATTCTAGGTGGACAAAAAAATAGAACATTGCTAACTTTTAATGAAGCTAGCAGAATACAATTCGTGACAGCGCAATAATACAGTTGCAGCGAAAGGCACATGAGCTAATCATTTAGTGCTCTTTTAGTGCTGCTTAAGCGCTGATAACAGATATTTGGTGCTGTGATAGGTGGACCAGAAACGAGCATTCTGCTAGCTTTTTATTAAGCAGTGTACGACTCGTGACCGCGCTATAATACAGTGAGCAGCGAGAGGCAAATGAGCTAATAATTTAGTGCTAACTTAGTGCTTATAACAGAAATTTAGTGCCTGTTATCAGCATTAAATTAGCAGTAAATGTTGAGATATAAAACGAGTGATTGTCTGATATCTTTTACTTGATTTACAGATATTTCCTTACATTGATACATATTTCTTTCATATGGTAATCTTTTTAAGCGCTTATTAAGCGGTAATCTTTTTATTATTGTTTCAGTAATTTATTTTCGGCACTGTAGGTTTATTGTAAAAATCATATATGTTGCAAGTATTATTCATGTATGTTTATATATGTAACTGTTTGTTGCCAAAATAAAGAGAAATAAAAATCATCCATTATCTGATCCAAAAAGGCCTACTTTACCTTCTTTATTTTGTTTCGGGGCATATATTTTTATTATGATTTTGTATAATCACAATATCATTGGATGTTTAGGAGTGGTATATCATGTATGTTATCTAAAACATAGCTTTAACCTATTTAGTATTTAATTTTTATTATGTATACTTACATTAACACATTTATGTTTTGTTTTAGAATAATAATAATAATTACATTATATTTAAATTAAAATTGTGCGTTGGGGCCTCTGCGTGTTGGCTTCGGCCCCACGCATGCCTTCCAAAGGTCCGGGATTTAATTGCCCGTGAGCGGTACACACATAATAATAATAATTATTTTATTTCAACCGTCATCATAGGTGATATATTACAATTAACTAAAAATAAAATTTTAAATCTATTATTCATATTCAATTTTAAATCTATATTCCAAACTATATGTTTCTCGCTATTTCGTACCTACGTGTAAATTGAAATCCCGCGGACACCATACATTTTGCTGTTGTAAAAAGTAGTTAAAAATAAATATGGTGATATAGCATGTGAACTACTACCATACAAAATTTCATCAAAATCTGTTCAGTAGTTTTTGAGTGAAAGAGTAACTAATATCCATCCATCCATCCATACTTACAAAATTTATAATAAAAATAATAGAGCTCCTCGCCTATTTCGGTGACAGTTGGCGGTTTCGTTGAAATCAGACCTAATGTATGTCCAAGTGTGTGTATAATACACAAGAGCAAGAAACCAGGCGCAGGACCAAGATGTTCAAAATTCAAAATTCATAACATTTTATTTCCATATAAGTTATTAAATAACACTTATAGAATTGTCCTACATGATGTCAACACCGGTTCGGAAACTAGCCCGGCGAGAAGAACCGGCGCGGCGGCGTAAGAAACTCGCGTTAAATGCTTATCCGTCGCATGAATCATCTTCTAAATTTTATTTATTAGGTTCACAAAACAGGATACAATTCACAACACATGTAAGCTTCTTATATTCTAAAAAATTAAACTAGGGAATGTATCCCTATAGGATGTGAACACAGCATGCACTAAATACTAAAGTTGAGTTACCTAAAGGTAGACTTCCGACTAGAGCGGCTGTAACGCAGCGGCCGCAGCGTCAGAGCCGCTGCGTCTCTATCGCAGCGGCTCTGACGCTGATTGGTTTCCGAGCAGAGTGACTCCGGCGTCAGTTCCAGTTCAAATTCTAAGCCTAACGGTAGTGCAGTTGTGTTTTTATATCAAAATGAACCGATTAATTAAAAATATCTTATTAGAAGAAAAGGAGGATGATGATCTTTTGCTTCGTTACTATTTTAGTATGGAACGAAGTCCACCAAACTCAATATTCAAAAGTCGAACTAAATTTATTAGTGTTTCGTCTTCTTCATCAGTGAATATGTTCCATTTTTTAGATATTTGCCAAAATAAAATAGCCTAAAAACCACGTGCGATAGCAGCGATTGCGCGACAGTGCTTGCGCAAACGTGGCACGGCCGCAGTCGCCCTGCGACACTGACGCGGCGCCACTGTGGCGGCGACGCAGTCGCCGCATCCGAACGTTCATTCATACGTTTCCGTACTGCATAATCCCACCAAAAACATTTTCATGTAAAAATGTTGCCAAGACGAGTCTATATAGCTTACCCTGTGAAAAAGTTATCAGATATCGTATAAAGCCAAGCTCTAAAGACTAACTACTCGCCCTAAATCTACAAGCACCTTGATCAAAATCTATCAAAAAGTGGACAAATCCCATGTAGAACCAAAGTTCTTGATCTATGCGCCCTTACTTTACTAGGCTTAGGTTCACTTACTCTACATTTCAGTTAAAACGTGATGCTTGGCCGTTTCTGCAGGCGTCGTGGCGCTGGGCGTCGGCAGGCGTCACAGCGCTGAGCGTCGGTAGGCGTCGCGGCGCATGGCGTCGCGGCGCTGGGCGTCGGTAGGCGTCGCGGCGCTTGGCGTCGTGGCGCTGGGCGTCGTGGCGCTGGGCGTCGGTAGGCGTCGCGACGCTGGGCGTCGGCAGGCGTCGCGACGCGTCGCTGGGTGGTGGCATGCGTCGCGGCGCTGGACGTCGCGACGCTGGGCGTCGGCAGGCGTCACAGCGCTGAGCGTCGGTAGGCGTCGCGGCGCATGGCGTCGCGGCGCTGGGCGTCGGTAGGCGTCGCGGCGCTTGGCGTCGCGGCGCTGGGCGTCGGTAGGCGTCGCGGCGCTGGGCGTCGGTAGGCGTCGCGGCGCTTGGCGTCGCAGCGCTGGGCGTCGGTAGGCGTCACGGCGCTTGGCGTCGCGGCGCTGGGTGTCGGCAGGCGTCGTGACGCTGGGCGTCGTGGCGCTGGGCGTCGTGGCGCTGGGCGTCGGTAGGCGTCGCGACGCTGGGCGTCGGCAGGCGTCGCGACGCGTCGCTGGGTGGTGGCATGCGTCGCGGCGCTGGACGTCGCGACGCTGGGCGTCGGTAGGCGTCGCGGCGCTGGGCGTCAGCAGGCGTCGCGGCGCTGGGCGTCGGCAGGCGTCACGGCGCTGGGCGTCGGTAGGCGTCGCGGCGCTGGGCGTCGTGGCGCTGGGCGTCGTGGCGCTTGGCGTCGGTAGGCGTCGCGGCGCTGGGCGTCGGCAGGCGTCGCGGCGCTGGACGTCGCGACGCTGGGCGTCGGTAGGCGTCGCGGCGCTGGGCGTCAGCAGGCGTCGCGGCGCTGGGCGTCGGCAGGCGTCGCGACGCTGGGCGTCAGCAGACGTCGCGACGCTGGGCGTCGGTAGGCGTCGCGGCGCTTGGCGTCGGTAGGCGTCGCGGCGCTGGGCGTCGTGGCGCTTGACGTCGGTAGGCGTCGCGGCGCTGGGCGTCGGAAGGCGTCCCGGCGCTTGGCGTCGTGGCGCTGGGCGTCGGTAGGCGGCGCTTGGCGACGCCCAGCGTCACGACGCCAAGCGCCGGTACGCCTACCGACGCCCAGCACCGTCGTCGGCGTCGGTAGGCATCGCGGCGCTGGGCGTCAGCAGGCGTCCCGGCGCTTGGCGTCGTGGCGCTGGGCGTCGGTAGGCGTCGCGGCGCTGGGCGTCAGCAGGCGTCGCGGCGCTGGGCGTCGGCAGGCGTCGCGGCGCTGGGCGTCGTGGCGCTGGGCGTCGGTAGGCGTCGCGGCGCTGGGCGTCGGAAGGCGTCGCGGCGCTGGACGTCGGCAGGCGTCGCGGCGCTGGGCGTCGTGGCGCTGGGCGTCGGTAGGCATCGCGACGCTGGGCGTCAGCAGACGTCGCGACGCTGGGCGTCGGCAGGCGTCGCGGCGCTGGACGTCGCGACGCTGGGCGTCGGTAGGCGTCGCGGCGCTGGGCGTCCAGCAGGCGTCGCGGCGTTGGGCGTCGGCAGGCGTCGCGGCGCTGGGCGTCGGTAGGCGTCGCGGCGCTGGGCGTCGTGGCGCTGGGCGTCGTGGCGCTGGGCGTCGGTAGGCGTCGCGACGCTGGGCGACAGCAGGCGTCGCGACGCGTCGCTGGGCGTCGGCATGCGTCGCGGCGCTGGACGTCGCGACGCTGGGCGTCGGCAGGCGTCGCGGCGCTGGGCGTCGGCAGGCGTCGCGGCGCTGGGCGTCGGTAGTGGTCGCGGCGCTGGGCGTCGTGGCGCTGGGCGTCGTGGCGCTTGGCGTCGGTAGGCGTCGCGGCGCTGGGCGTCGGCAGGCGTCGCGGCGCTGGACGTCGCGACGCTGGGCGTCGGTAGGCGTCCCGGCGCTTGGCGACGCCCAGCGTCACGACGCCAAGCACCGTCGTCGGCGTCGGTAGGCGTCGTGGCGCTGGGCGTCGGCAGGCGTCGCGGCGCTGGGCGTCGGCAGGCGTCGCGACGCTGGGCGTCAGCAGGCGTCGCGACGCTGGGCGTCAGCAGGCGTCGCGGCGCTGGGCGTCGGCAGGCGTCGCGACGCTGGGCGTCAGAAGGCGTCGCGGCGCTGGACGTCGTGGCGCTGGGCGTCGTGGCGCTGGGCGTCGGTAGGCGTCACGGCGCTGGGCGTTAGCAGGCGTCGCGGCGCTGGGCGTCGGCAGGCGTCGCATCGCTTGGCGTCGCGGCGCTGGGCGTCGGCAGATACTAATATTAGCTAATACCAGCTAGTATTTTCAACAGTACCTTATATCTAATAGTAGTAGTGATGATGGTAACTAGCACAAGGAATTCTATAGAATATTTGGAGCCACTGACAAGCTAGTTTCTTACAAATCACATTATAATAATGTTAAGCATACAAAGAACTTTACAGAAAAGAAATTTAACAACAGATGGAGCTTGTGCCGCATCTGTTCCATACACCGACAGTTATTTTGTGACCGACAGCAATTTACAACTATTAGCTGCCTGCATATTCGCGCTAATTTTAAATAAGTGGATAAAAAACAAATTTTCCTCTCATAAATAATATAATAATATATTTTTCATCTTCGGTAAAAGTCGGTCACCGATTAATAATTGGTGACCGACTTTTTGTAGATGAATAATAAAATATACTGATTGCAGTAGTGCAACGCACTCAACATACATAAAGTCGGACATAAATTACACGGAGCAAAACTCTGAACGATTATGGGTCCTACAAAAAGTAGGTCGTAGGTTTTTCAGTACTTGTATATTATATTCCTTTTATAAATTAAAGATCATCAGATCCTTATAATAAACATCCTTTTGAATCCAATATGGTGGTCCAGCATATTGGATTCAAAATGGCGGCATTTACATTTTAATATTTTTTTTGTTGGTTTTGTAGCAATAACAGCTTACATTCATAACTTCAGCTTTCTAAGATTTCCGGAAGTAACCTAAGAATTTTGATGATCTATAAATGAGTCAGTGACGAAATCAGGGGTTTTTACACATCGATAAAATCTAAAGTATAGTAGCTACGACATTCAAACTTTGTATAATTCATTTATTTACTGGTGTCATTATATGTTGAAATTTTCAACTATTTAGCATCATCCAAAGCAAAGTTATGGGAGTATAAAAAAACGACGAAACCTTTCGAGAAAAGGTAGGTAGTGCCCTTGCGTTTCGCTTGGCTCGTCTTGACGGGGGCACTACCGTGCCCCCAGATACTATCGCTCGATCGCCGCGTTACTGTCGCTGCGTTAGTGACGCCGGAGCCGCTCTAGTCGGAAGTCTACCTTTACTACTAAACATAGCATATAATTTTAAATCCTTACCAAAAGCTTAATACATTATTAACTAATAGATTACCCTAGAATTAATTTGAGATTATTTTTAGAAGAGACTACAGAACCAGCAAAAATACCGAAGGCCGTATTGATAGCATTGTATGATGAGCACAGACGGTACAAATGATCTATACAAGGTGTGTGCCTTATATATGTAAAGTAAACTGTAAAAGTACCAGCGCTGATTCTTTTGTCTTTCATGTTTGTATGAGAAATTTCCCAACATCATATACTTAAGAGGAAACACCACGGTTGAGAGAAATACAAAATAGGTATTTATAAAATCTTTTGCTGTCTCGCAGTGCCTTAGCTAGCCAGCACTAGCGCGATAGAGACAACTGCAACTTGGACTGAAATTATCTATTAAAAGTACCAGAAATCGACGTTTAGGGGATTCCTGTTTCCTCCTCCAAAACTTAACCGATTTAAATATTTTTTTTTGTAGTAGCTAAAAAAATAATTGAGCTAGGTTCCTATTTTTTGCTTTTGTTGTTTATTGTAGTCAAATCTGTTTCCTAGATATTTAAACATAGCGGAGAGTCTGGCCATTTTTTTTAGATTTTTAAACATCCATATCTCTTTAAATAATTAATTTATTAAAAAAAGGAAAAAATAGGGACGTACAAACAATATCCATTAATATTCAGGAAAAAAATTGTTAATCTATACGTGTTATCCAGGGAGGAAATAGAAATCCCCTAGAACCCTATTTTTGTATGGAAAAAATTTCGTGGTGTTTCCTCTCAACATCATATAATTTGCCCAATGCCCATACAATAAGTAAAAAAAGTATCTCATTTAACGTTCGTACTTTAACAGTAAACTCTATACTGAACCCATACACACCCTTAAGTATTCAATTCGATCTCAACGGCTTTTGGTATTTTATTTGGTACCGTTGCCGTTGATATCGAACTGATTTGGTTCTCGATTATGTCGGGAGTAAGCCAGCAGTTTGGAAAGTAAGGCCCCAGACATGATACTGAAATTTAGTTTTACCACGAGGATCGAACTCCCGGATTCAAAAGCCAAACTCAACAAATTCTGCGGAACCCCATTTTGAAAACGCGGACTAATAACAATAAGTATGTAGGCGGATGCTCAAGTTTATCGTTATAAAAGCATTTCCTGTTTTTGTCACTTTGATTAAGTTAGCGATCTTTTACAAATTAAAGATGGCTTCCTCAAATTTGTTAATAAATTACTGCATTACATAATAATTGTAATGCAGTAATTTATTATATTATAATCAGTGGCGTAGCTAGCGGGGCGGCGTGGGCGGTCCGTCCCGGGTGACACCCGAGCCTAACTATGACCATCAGTTATAGTTCTTTCTACCTATAAAAATCGTTAATCTATGGCAGAAAGCATAACCGCAACTAATCAAATAGATTATTTGAGTAACTATAATACTACCAAAAATATTTTTATGTAAAAATGTTGCCAAGACGTTGTAGCTTACCCGGTAAAAAAGTTATCAGATCTCCTAGCCCTTATTTTTACACACTACATTTCAGTCAAAACGTGAAATTTGGCCGTTTTGCTACCGTTATGAAGAATTGATAAGTATTCATCGTGTGTGAAATAAAACGGCCAAGCATCACGTGTTGACTGAATTGTAGGCTATGTGAAGTTAGGGCTGGTAAAGTAAGGGCGCATAGATCAATTTTCTTGGCTCTACATGACATTTGATAACTTTTTCACAGGGTAAGCTATGTCTCGTCCTGGCAACATTTTTGCATAAAAATATTTTTGGTGGGATTTCATTTATTTTTGTAAGTTGGTAAATGAACTTTCTTGAGTTTAAAAATAACCTATTTTGACTCCTGGCTTTTACTTTCGTCTTATCCTTCATCTAGAATTTAGATGATTTATTATATTTCTCTTTCATTTGATACACGTATTGTGGGAGTACCTGTAAAAACGACAAATCGCTATTTTTGGTTCAAAATGGCGGCATTCATGAAATTTTTAGAAATTGTATTTCTTCTCTCAAGCTCTCTCATCATTTGATACCCATATTGTAGAGGTTTTATGAAAACAATAGGTCTCTTTTTTGTACCGTCCACCATATTGGATTCAAAATGGCGGTATTTATATTTTTTGTTGTTTATGTAGTGAATACAGCTTACATACAAAGTTTTAGCTTTCTAGGACTTCAGGAAGTACCTTAAGAATTATGATGATCTATAAGTGGGTCATTGACAAAATTGGGGGTTTTTCGACATCTAAAATCTTAAATATAATAGCTACGACATTCAAACAATATATGTTTAATGTTTTTACTGGTGTCATTATATTATCTTGAAAATTTCAACTATTAGCATCATTCAAAGCATTCATGTTATGAGAGTTCAAAAAAACGATGAAACGTAGACAAACGTAGTAATAGACGGGATTCGAACCCGCCTTAAAGCATTTACTTGGGTATTTGTAGCCTAAAATAGAAAAGGATCTATTTTTTTCTACTTTGAATCATAGAAAATAAAACGCCAAAATACTTAGAAGTAAAATCACATTTATTTGTCAATTTGAAACTTATGTCTACGTGATAAAGTCCAATTTACAACTCCGTGTGAGGCGAGGGGAACTTCTTGAGGACCGCGTGGTAGAGGTTATAGAACGCGTACACAGACACGCTGAGGATCACGACCTGAAACAACAAACAGCATATACAGTGTGTAAAAAGAACAATCACTATTATTTTGAGATACGATTATACTTTTCCCTCATTTTTGTATTTTTTTTTGTCAAAAACTATCATTTCTTTTTTTTTTTGCGCAATAATAACAAAAAACCAAAAAAATATTTTTTTATAAAATTAAAAAAAAAACATTTCTAGAATGAGAAAAGGTAGTATTTATATAATAATAACATACACAAAAGTTATAGTCACTGTTCATTTTACACCCGTTATATGATTATGTTAATGATAGCACACCCTGGGAATAAGGTGGCCACTTTCGAGGCTACATCTATACTTTTGTCAATCGTAATTTATTTTATGTTAATATTGTGATTTATATTTTTTTTAATGGACAAAATAAAAGTATCACATATTTGAGCAAGGCCCAGTGTAGCCAAGCCTACAGTTTTAACTGTAGATCTACAGTTTTTCAGAAATACAGTCAGTAGAAATTGTATCATCAGCTGATCAGCAACCTCTCATTGTTATGGATAGGAGTGGCGTAATCAGTGCGACTGGTGCGAGGTTCTATAACTGCGACATTACTCATTTTATTTGATTAAAACTTTGATTACTACACGATATTTCTTGTTGTTAAAATAACTCCCTATAATATATTCTATTTATTATCATTATTAAGCAATGAAAAATAATAAAAAGATAAAGATGTAAATTTACTGTTTTTGAATTTGATATTTACGGTTTTCTACAGTTTTTTTTTCTGGTTTAACTGCAGTTTTGTTCTATGCGGGGTTGACAACACTGGCGAGGTCCTATTAGTGCGTTGAGTCGTCGCAGCGTTGTTTTTGTTATCAAAAATAATTATATGGAAATCCAGGCAGCGGCAACGACGCAACGCAATAATGGAGCCTCGATCTTATAGTGCAACAGGTATACAAACAAGTGCATGAACAAGGAACAACATTGCTGAAGAACAATATCTTCAAAAATTCCGGTAGGGCAGTTAGCTTGCTCTTTTTAGGATTCCCTGGGCCCTGAGTTACCTTATAGTCAGTAATATTCTGCACCTAATAAGGTGCAGAATATTACTAACTATAATTGGTAATAACCAAGTAGTAAAACTAAATAATAAAAAAAACCTCCGACTAAGTCCCAATTTCATCAACGCACCAACATGTTAACAGCTTGTTAAAATAATATGCCTTTTCATTCATTGATAGGAATTATGAGAGGAACGACATGATATTTAACTAAGGATTTTTTTTTTTTTAAAGATTTAACATTGCTTGGTGAAACACGCCCTTAGCATGTAACATTCCTATCACACCCAACAAACGACCTGATGACCTTAAAGACCGATTTCCACCAAACATAGCTAAGAACACTCTCGACTGATATACCTTTCAAACAAAAAAACCGCATTAAAATCACATCATCCGTTTGGGAGCTACGATTACACATTTACACAGACACGTCATTCGTCAAAGTTATTACACCCCGTTGTTTTTGCGTGGTGGAAATCGTAATTGGAAGTGATGTAGGATCGGTGACCATTTTTCGCAAATCATGTCATATAGTGCCAAATAAAATTAGACTTTAATGCTATACTAAGTACAAACCAACGAGCCGCCGAAGACGAAGCTGAGGAAATTCCCATCGATCATGGTGGTGCCCTGCAGGGACCTGGCCTGGCCCTGGAACAGCTCCCTGGTGCCCGAGCCCGTGGCCTTGCGCTCCTCCATCATCCTCTTCATGGAGGACAACCGTTCCTTTAGCTCGTCTATGGATTCCATCACATCTTCTGTTTCTAGAAAAAGGGTTTATTATAGTATGTCTATTCTCGTTTTCATCCGGAGGGTGGGCAGTAGTAAGAGCACCTGCCCATCGCCATCTTTCCCGTGAGAGTTCCAGAAGGTGTATATATGTCGCAGTCATCTAATTGAAATCGCTAATTCATTTCATTGAGTGACTAGCGTTTTTATCGAATGACGACATTATATTGAAAGACTAAAGGACTCGTCAAATTGTTCATTGTAACGTCCAACGTCTTGTCTGAATGTCATTTAGCGAAGTCGTTTAATTGCCTACTTATGGTACACCTAATTAGGTGACGTTTTTTTTCTAATTTGCGCTCATACTACCGATATTTTATCGATAAATGTAACTTGGTAAATTCTAGTATAAATAATATTTAAACATACAACCATTTAATGTAGATTTAATGAAAAAAATATCAACACGGTGCTATCAGTGCGAGCTGTTTGACGCCATATTTGTTTTGGTGACTACTAGCGCCGCAGTGAGAAAAAATTTCAATCACCTGATTGATTATACGTCCGCTCTAATAAAAGGGCTATGTTACAATCCGCTAACTAATTGGACGTGGAGTGACGATTGTTCAATCAATGTTCGAACTAGTATTTCAATTTAATGTCGTCATTCGATAAAAAGCTAGTCACTCAATGAAATAACGTTTTCAATTAGATGGCTGGTCGGATGCACTGGTCGTCGTCCTAAGACCTGATCAGGATTGAAACTCATTTGTTTTATGACTTTTATGATTTATCTTTAATCGTGATTTGTCACGTTACGGTTATACTACCCTCTACGCGCCTTTTCCTTCACACTATATTCGGCTTACTACTAGTAGGGTAAGTTCGCCTGTTCGCGTCCATCGCCCTATTCGCGTCCATTTTGCGGAGCGCCATATAAAAATCCTCTAAAATAAGTCAACTAACACACTTATCAAACGAAAAGTCATTACCGATTATACCTAAATGTATAAGTGACACGCACGCATATACAAAAGTTCTGTGCGTCAAACCAATCAATTTAAAAAAATATGTCAATCTCGGATGTTCAATTAGGAAGCGCATACCGCGGGATTTTTAGATAAAAAATAGTGTGCAGAGGTGCGTTTGATAGTAAGTTTTTTAATGTTTTATGTGAATTTTTGGATACATAGCAGTTTCTACACGTTTATAGTGAAAAAAGGAATAATATTACTTATGAATTTGCTTATGTTTTTTATATTTAACGAATAAAATAAGGTGGACGCGAATTACTACATCGAATTTTACAAAACTTCCACTTTGCGTCCGCATTGGACGCAAACTATACCGATGTTGGATAATACTAAACCATATTGCGTCCACTATTTTTGTTAAACAGTTGCTTGTAAAAATAATTTGAAAATAAACAATATGTTTATTATACCTAATTATATTTTTTTTTTACCAAGACGACGTGTTTTTAATTCTATGACGAGTGAAATGTTTTATTAAATGTAACGACTTATTAAATTCAGATGTAGAAGACGATGATGAGAAAACATAGACTCTGACCTATTAGATGGTGTCATCTAAAATGCACGCAATTTGTTTTGGCCAAAGTTTTGACCAGTGTTATTAATTGAAATTCTAAGGCTATAATATATATATGTTACCGGCCAAACCCGATTTAAGGACAAACTAGTTTTGCCTAGGCTTAACTAGTTCTTCCTATACGCGATAGGATTAACCAGTATAGCCTAGTCCAAACTAATTTGTCCTAAGCCCGATAGGATAAACCAGTTTAGACTAGGTCAAACTAGATTATCAAAAAAAAAAACTAGTAATTCAAAATGCAATTCTAAATGCCACCAAAGCAAACCATGTAAAAATAAATAGCAATTTTAATAATTGGCATAATACTGGTATGATTATTGTATGATTGTTTGTATTACCATTTATAATTGAGACATTAATTATTTCTTCTATTAAAAAAAATATTTATTTTTGTTAAATATGGTACAATTGTTTGATTTAGTAGATCATAGTTTGATTGATCTTATTTTTACTTAACGACGAATCATTATAGTTTAATAAATATGATTATTTTTCCCATTAACGAGTATTTTATTTAGTTTATCTATTTATTTTGACTTTCTTGATATACTTTAATGTTTAGATTAGACCATACAAGTTTATCCTAGAGTGTGCGTATCTATATCAGGATCAACTAGTTTGTCCTAGTCTAAACTGGTCTATCCTATCGGGTATAGGATGAACTAGTTGAGCCTAGGCAAAACTAGTTTGTCCTTAAATCGGGTTTGGCCGGTAACATTTATACTATAAACATATATGCTTAATACTTGCTATGTTTATAATATGATAATTTATGTATTCAATAATTCTTTTAGTTACGAGTATATAAATAGACAAATATATTTTGCAATAATTATAATCATTACCTTGTGATTTTAGTGTAAAGTTTGTATACAGAACTGATTACTGTTCATCCTTAAAGTTGCAATCAATACCAACTTGCCTATAATTACTTAATTTTAAAGCTAAACCAATATTAAGAAGAATTATTTTTTATAGTAAGTAATTTATTTAATTACTTATAATAATTTTGATTTTTTAATATTGAAATATTCTTAAATATAGAAATTGTTAAAATACAATAATTCTTTACAAATTCTTAAATATATCATCCTTTTAAAGGGGTGATATCCTTTTTTAAGCTGCTGGACGCAAACTGGTCCACGGGTGGACGCAAATTGGATTTTGTGGACGCAAACTGGGTAAAACGCTTAATTCCAAAGTTTATCTAATTTAAAACAAAACACAAGATGTTTCGAACAAAATTGAAAGTTTATCTTAAAATAGACTATTTATTGAATACATTACACAAATTTTTCATAGAAATTAGTGCTGGAGCTTTTTTATAATCGCCGTCAAACTTGCCAACTGCACTAAATGGACGCGAACTGGCGAAACAACCCTATATTAACCATGAATCACTCTGTATACGGTACGTCGGCGCGTGAAAACCTTTGGCAAGAGTATAGGGACAGTACAAACAAAACAGTAGGTAATCACTTACAAGTAGACAATCCGTCTGCTCGTTTGCTAGACTAATCAAAAAACTGTTTTTATTGACGGTTGTCTGATTGTTAGTCAAATTAATTGCACTTAAGTCGCGTGATGTCCTTGTCATTTCACTAATCAGTTACACTACAAGGTAGACTACAAGCTGAGAATAGACTATAGTCAGTGTTCTCTCTTCTGTTGATGTTTAATAATAACTAAATTTCACGCACTTAATAACTGATTAAAGTATTCGAAATTTAAATCTAAAAGTTACCGCTTAAAATCCTTTTTTTTATCGGGCAAACTGGTTTCTCGCTGATGACATTTCGTAAGAAAAAACAAATTAATTTACACGATTATAAAAAAACACAACGTCCACATTTTGTTACATTATCTCTGTATATATGCCTTACGTTATTTTATGTGTTTCTATACAAAATACCCGAATGAAATACGCAAAAATCCAAAACATAGGTTATCGTCACTCATTTAGATTTTTCACCACTTTTCTGAATGAAATGCCGCGTGAAACACAAGAATGAACACCACAAAACACACACTAAATTGAAACAAAGCGAATATACCTTGGGGTTCTCTTTCCGGGCTCATTTTTAATAATATTTATTTTCAATATCCCCACAGAGTGTGGTTCTATTCCAACATGGCCGCCGCGCATGCGCGGAGGGTTTTAAACTATTGATCGTGCCCCGGGAAAAGTTAGGTCTAGACCCGGTAGCCTTTTTAATTCCATTTAAGCACTAAATTTATACCTTAAGCTACAGCTAGCATTTTTGAGCTTAATTTTCCTAACTTTAAGAAGCGAGTTACAATCATTTCCTTGCCTTTAGCTCGAAATCTCTCTGAGCTTTTTAAGGAAAAAGCTAAGCTCTATCGGGAGTAGATTAAGTAAGGACTTAATCTACTCCCGATAGAGCTTAAGCACCGATTTACAATCATTTCCACCTTAAGCTCGTTTGTAAGCTTTTTCCTTTCTTAATCCACCGGTAGTGCTTAATATTACTCCTAGATTGCTGTGAGTGCTGATTTACAAGCACTTTAATCCGGAGAGGATTGCAAGATGGTTTGTCAGCTGTTTCCTTGAACATTAAGAAAATAACTTTTATTTAACACGATAAAGTTAGAGTATTTTTATTACAATGTAAGATTTCATTACATAATCTTACATATTATTAATACGAGTACGTAAAGAAAAAAGAGTATGAGATTTGGCACAGTTTTTACACATAAGATATTCTACTTGTTTTAAATAAAGCTAAGAAATACTTCGAATTAATAAAAATAACAACAACTAAATAATTAAATAATCTCTCAGAATAACTAAAATATATAAAGATACTGAGGTCATTCCCGCACCTGTACTTTGTTCAATTAACTTATAAAAATATAGCTGACGAGTTCAAAAATGTATTCCAGTACTTAATGTAGTTATTATAATAGAAATAGAAAATGATTTTACTTCAAGTTGGTAAGACAACAGACAGACAACGGGTGTCTGTAAATCGTAGAACTTTAAGTGGCATTCCGATCGTAGCGACCGCGACAGAGTCGCGCGACCAGTGTGTTAGGTATTTATTTATAGTTATATAATTTTAGTGTACATGGGCTGGGGTCTTCAAATCAAATACTGGATATACTGCATTACTTTATTACACGTTAACTTAGGTAGGCGGAGGGCAGGCGACTAACTCACGCAGGAGTTATATCGTCGCTCGCCGCGCCACAAATCGCTGAATATACAAGATTCGATTACCGAGAATAATAACACACACTACATACACCCCCTTCTAAAAAAAAAATGATTTACATAATTGATAAATAACAACAAAAAAAATAAAAATAAAAAATTAGCAAACATTAACATTTGGGAGTCTATTCTGTGACAAAACACTTAAATCTGTACCTTGACTACAATTTAATTCCTTCCTTAACATTTTCCTTGCACGTATAACACAAACTTTGTATATTAATATAGCACAAAATACAAAAAGGATGACTGCCATAACCGTCACCGTGATGCTCAACACTTCCAATTTAAAATTAGTATTAGATGCTGTGGCGTGATTCGCTCCGTTTTGAGCGATAACAATTTCTTCATCTTTCTTTTCAACCGAATATGTTTTTCCCATTTTGTTAAATATTGTTTGATGCTGATAACTTTAAAGTTTAAACTTTGTGAAATAAGCCGACAATCAAATTTATATATTATTATATATAATTAACTTGTTGAGCCGAGATTTGAAATAAAATGAATACAAATATTCCTAACAATTACTTATAACATTAATATGTGCTGAGATGACATTACGCAACCTTCGCGTACCTACTTGCTAACAAAAATGCCAATGCACCATTAACCTAGTTACAGTCCAAAAATCTTACAGGTCTTTTAATTTTTCTGCCACTACGTGATTTCTGTAAAGGCGTGTACACATTAGCCTCACTATGCTGATCTAATCTACTGTCATGTCTAACTTCATTTTCTTCTAAAATATACGCAGGCTTAAGTCTATCAATCGAAACATTACATTCTCTATTATTAATTAATATTTTAAAAACTTCACTATTTCTTTCTAAAACTTTATATGGCCCGCTGTACGGAGGCGTTAGCGGTCTCCGTACTGCGTCCACTCTTAGAAAAACATGTGAACAGGAACTTAGATCAGCATGCACAAAAGAACTATTACTATTTTTACATGCCCTTTTTATGGGCTTAATTTTGTTCAAAGTGTCTCTTAACTTACTTAAAAATGAATGTGGATTATCAATTTTCGTACTTTTATCCGAACAAAATTCTCCCGGCAACCTTAAACAATGACCCAGAGCAAATTCCGCCGCGCTGATATTATCAGTGTCCGCTTGACAAGCTGCTCTCAATCCTAACATGACCGTAGGTAGTTCTACTAACCATGATAGATTATTATTTAATCTAGCCACCAGAGCCGACTTTAAGGACCTATGCCACCTTTCTATCTTACCATTACACTGCGGGTGGTACGGGGTAGTTCTCGTTTTTTGAATACCTAATAATTTCATTAAATCTGTAAATAATTCGCTTTCAAACTGTCTACCTTGATCGGTGGTAATAACTTTAGGACACCCGAAACGACAAATCCATCCTTCATAAACTGCTCTAGCTACCGACTCCGCAGTCATGTCCTTCACAGGGCAAATCTCAGGCCACCGCGTTAATCTATCGATCATAGTAACGCAATAACGGAAACCATGCTCGGTTTCCGGTAAAGGTCCTATTAGATCCACGTGCAAATGTTCAAAACGCTCGCTATGGTTAAAATCGCTAAGTTTCGAAACAGTGTGCCTAATAACCTTACTTCTCTGACACCTAACGCACGTCTTGGTCCAGGTCCCCACGTCCTTATTCATGCCTGGCCAAAAAACTTTTTTATTAACTAACGCACGCGATGCTCTAACTCCGGGATGAGAAACGTCATGAAATTTATGAAAAATACTTTTCCTAAACTGTGCTGGTATATACGGCCTAATATTCTGAGCTGATGTTTCACAATATATTTTAATATCGTCATTATTATCGAGCGCTAACTGTTTCCATTGCAATTTATCATTTGTTTTCATCAAATCCGCGAGCTCAGCGTCTGTCGCCTGTGCTCTCGCAACCTCCACGTATTCACTCGAACTCGGACATATGATACTCTCGATTCTCGATAAAGCGTCGGCCACCTGATTTTCAGTGCCTTGAATATGTTGTATGTCGCTTGTAAATTCGCTAATATACAACAATTGACGCGCTCGCCTAGGTAACTCTTTATTAGAACTTAATTTACTTAAAGCAAAAGTGAGAGGTTTATGATCCGTGTAAACTGTTAAATTTCTACCTTCGATTAATTCCCTAAAGTAAACTATTCCTGAATAAATCGCTAAAAGCTCTTTGTCATATGTGGAGTACTTCTTTTGCGGTTCCGATAATCTTTTTGAAAAATATCCTAAAGGTTTCCAAGAATTTCCTTCCCACTGATTTAACACTGCCCCTATACTAAAATCTGACGCGTCAGTCATTAACCCTAATTTGGCACTAGATATTGGATGCGAAATAGTGACGGCATTTTTTAAATTTTCTTTACACACTTCAAATGCACTATTCGCCTCGTCTGTCCAATCAATACGCGTCTTATCTCGTTTTTTAGCCCCGTGTAAATACCTATCTAAAACTCCCTGAACTCGAGCCGCGTCAGGAATATGATTTCTGTAGAAATTTAACATGCCCAAAAATCTACGTAATTGTTCTACTGTCTCCGGTTTCGGATATGACTCGATAGCTTTAACTTTTTCCGGCATCGGACTTATGCCTTTTTCTGAAACTAAATAGCCTAAAAATTCTATAGAGGATTGTCCAAAAACACATTTACTTAAATTAATAGACATTTTATATTTACTCAACCTCTCAAAAATTAATCGTAAATGTTCTCTATGTATATCGGGGTTATCCGATCCTATGATGACGTCATCTATGTACCCGAACACGACTGACTGACCTTTGCCCTCTGTACAGTCGCTGCCATAATTCAATTGTTCTATGCCTGATAAAACTGTATTATTGATAAATCTTTGAAATGTTTGTGCCGCGTTACGCAGGCCAAACGTCATTCTTGGAAATTCAAACAGCCCAAATGGCGTAATAATGGCTGTTTTTTTAATGTCATCTGGGTTAATACCTATAAAATGATAGGCTCTACAAATATCTAACTTTGAAAAAAATTTCTTATTATGTAACCCATACGTAAAATCTTGTACCCTAGGTATCGGATAACGATCTGGCTTCGTAATTGCGTTTAACATCCTGTAGTCCCCGCATGGTCGGATACCACCATCCTTTTTAGGTACAATATGTAAAGGACTGGCCCACTCACTATTTGAAGGTCTACATATGCCTAGCTCTTGCATCAATTGGAATTCTTTTTTAACCCTATCGTACCTGTCGGCCGGTAACCTCCTGGCACGCGCGTGGACAGGTGGTCCCGTAGTCTCGATATGATGATACACGGAATGCTCTGGGACATCCTTGAAGGCTGGCGGGCGCGTGATGTCCTGAAATTGTTCCAGTAAATCCGCGTAAGGATGGTTGCTATTTATACTTTTAATAGTGCCGGACAAATGTGTACTTTTAATTCCACAGACATTTAAACTGGTTACTGAATCGATTAACTTATTATTATACAAATCTACATTTAATTTAAAATTCTTCAAAAAATCGGCACCTATTATCGGCTGTTTTACATCACACACGACAAAAGGCCATTTAAATGACCGCCTTAGGCCTAACGATAATTCTAAATTACATACTCCATAACATTTAATTTCGCTGTCATTTGCAGCATACAACTTTAGATCGACTTTTTCGATAGGCTTTCTAACACACCACTTTGGGATGACGGAAATGTTAGCGCCTGTGTCGATCAAAAAACTATATTTCGTTAAATTATCTCTAATCAATAAACGATGGCTTTTGGTTACCTGACCTTGAGTACATCCGTCCACCGCGCCCGCATGTACTCCGTCTAGTTTCCCGACTGCTTGGCTCGCCACGCGCAGGGTTGCTCGCAGCGGCTAGCTCTCGATCTGTACCGAAAGTGAAAACGGCACAGCCAGTCCGGGTCCCCAGGTGCTCTTCTCGGCCGCGATGTCGATCTTCTCCTGAAATCGGTCCGTCTGTCGTTGCTCGTAGAGCGCCCGCGATCCCTCAGTTCGGCGCGAAGCGCTGCAACCTCCAGCTCCAATCTGCTCATCTTCTCGTCCGGCTGCTCATCTGTTTCCTTCTTGCATGACACGGCTGCCACATCCCCGACGTTGGTGTATTCAGTAATCTTGTCTGCCATGGCCGCCAGCTTATCCAGAGACTGATCTTCACAAACCGCCATGACTGCTCGAACTGATGACGGCATTTTCGACAACCACAGGCTCTTGAGTGTGTTGTCCGCAATTTGTGCGCTGCGCCCCAGATCCTTCATGCGCCTTAAAAACTGGGAGGGTCTTTGCGAACCCAACTCCAGCTCTGACATCAACTTCTGCATCTGTCTTTCGGCACTCTCTTCATAAACCTGCAGCAGCCTCTCCTTAAGCGCCGTATACTTATCCTGGGCGGGTGGTGACATCACGAGGTCGCTGACCTGCTGAATGGCCTCTTTTCCGAGTTTCGATATGACCAGGTTGAATTTGGTCTCTTCCCCCTGCTTCTGTGGGGCCATCACAGACTCGAACTGTGCGAACCATAACCTTGGCAAGTCTGTCCAAAATTCTGGTAGCTTGGTGGACACGCTTATCGATGCCAACGCCGCGCCTGACGCCTCTTCCTTGATCTCCGTGTCTGATGCTGCTGCTTTATTCATTTTTTTCTTTGATTGAGCCGATGAGTCAATAGCCGATGAGCTGATGAGCCGCCTGCCGCTGTACTCGCCACGTGCCACGCGCGCTCTTCGATTGCGTCACGCTAACTTCCTGTCGCCGTGCCGCGTGGAATTTGATCTCGAACAAAACTTACCCCGCAGCCAATGTCACTAACTACGCCGATTCCCTTCACTACGAACTTTCTTCTAGAGTATCACGTCGGGGTCACCAGTTTAGTGTACATGGGCTGGGGTCTTCAAATCAAATACTGGATATACTGCATTACTTTATTACACGTTAACTTAGGTAGGCGGAGGGCAGGCGACTAACTCACGCAGGAGTTATATCGTCGCTCGCCGCGCCACAAATCGCTGAATATACAAGATTCGATTACCGAGAATAATAACACACACTACATAATGTTATTTTACTATCTGTGACAATTTTATTGGCCTTCTTTAAGTAGTTACTGACTGTTGTAACTGTTTAGCTCTATATGTATTTTAGCTATCAGTTTCTTTGAAATAAAAAATAAAATAAAATAAATCCACACACGGAGTTGGAAGACCTAAAATATTGTTTTCAAGTTTGTTTAGGGTATTGGACCTGCAAAGCTCTAACCAAACTTAAAAACAATATTCTTAAGGGCAATGCGTCGGATAGGCATGTAAAAAGTCGGTCATGCGTCAAATATATCTCCAGTTGTGTCGGATATCCGTCCCACAGATCGAAAGAAGAAAGTGTCCTTTTGTGCCACTATAAAAAAGACTCTTGCGATGTTGGCCTGGTTTGAACGGAGCTGGCTACCGAAAACAGTATGGCAGCTATTATTGATAGATAGATAAAAAAAATCTTTATTTGTACAATAAAAAAAAAAAAAAATACAAACAATAACAGTTGCTCTGTTTTACAGAGCAACAAGTAATTGTGTAAAAAGGCGGTCAACTACTTACAGTAGTTTCTTCCAGACAACCTAATGTTATACAGCACTAGGTAAACAGGCTGCGTCACGCGACCGATGGGCGTGATCAGAGTACCTGATTCGCTGCTCGCTGTCGCGCGTCGTGGTCGCTAACATCGAAAATACACCTTTAGGTAAATGCGTCCAGCGAAACGGGGTTCTTAGCCAAATTGCCATAACTATTATCACTTACAAATTCATACGACCTACGCTGCGCTGTTAGTGAATAGTGATATGTCGAATCCCATACATTATGTTTCCCAATTTCGTAACTTATTACAACAACTTGACTGAGGGCCCTAGACTGGCCACATAAGCTTCGCTAAATGACATATGACTTCGCTCATGTTGCGAAGCTTATGACAAATTCCATACATTTTATTTTTGAAATTCGTATGCGATAAATAGTGATGATATCTTAAATCTGGGGCCTAGTTCGCTTGTCGCGGTCGCGCGCCGTGGTCGCTAAGATCGGAATGCCACCTTTAGGCAAATGTGTCGAAGTCTCGTCGAGTTGTCGAGCACGTCATGGCTAATTGCCGTCGCACGTGACACCCCCACCTGTCACGCTGTCACGTCGTCACGTGCGTGTCACGTGACACAAAGCCGACGGGGAAGTTCAATAATGTAGGTCTAGACGAATTAGGCCAACTTTCATCCGTTATTGGATGATTTATTTAGTACTCTATAAGAAACCACTTCTTAATACTATATTGGACAGGTTTTGAATGTCATATTGTTAAACATTCGGCATTCTTACAAAATAGCCTGGTTCAAAATCGATATAAGTAAAAAATAGTTAATGGAATCAGGCGTTACTTTGCGAAAATCCATAGCATAAAATTAAAATATATTATATTTCGCGGGATATTGCTAGATATAATATATTTTAATTTTATAAGTAAAAAATGGCAAGATTATGTTTCTTGGCCGTTCTAACGGTACGCTCTAGCATACATTTGAGGTCTGAAGTTGTGGTGTGTACCAATGAAACTTTCATTGAGACTCGAATCTGGAAATCGAATGTACCCTCATCAGTGTGAATTAACGGTCTAACGGCTAACCACTAGAGATTAGACCACATAAGTATATAAAATCTTTTTATGCGTGTTTAATGTTTATGCAGCAATCGTTCGCAAACAAATTAAGTTTCTTGTAGTTCCAATTTAGATATTTTCATCCAAAAACCTTTATTCTCATTTTTTTAAACGAAGGTAGGATCTAATACTCACTGACGTAACTGCAGGTAGATCTATTGTAAGTTGTTTGTGCTTTCGAATTTTTTCGAAGGAATTAGGTTGTATATTCGTGTCTAATACATTTCAATTTTGATTGCAAAACTTTAAATGCTTAACCATTTCGCGTCGCAGTGTGACTGATTCTGATTCGTCTTACTTTACATGAGATTTAATAACTCCCCTCACCGATTTCGGTGTCAGTAGCCGATTTCATTGAAACCTGGCCAGGAGTTATTTTATAGCGCCCAAGTGTGTGCGCAATACACAAAAGACGCTCTCCGTAAACCGACGTGATTGGCAAGAGAACAGGCGGAGTAAAAAGTCGGTCCTGGATCATCTTTTTATTTTTCTTCCAAATGCCTTTCTTTGCATTTACTTCACCTATTAGTATGTGGAGTGTGGACTATAAGGCTCTACTCACATTTGCACAGAATTGAAAAGTTTACATACGAAGATAATTACATAAGACGTTTAATCAGAATTTGTGCCTTGATTTTTATTGAAAAATAGAGATGAATATGCTATGGAAAAAAACAACAAAATATGTAACATTTCGATTCTGTGGCAATGTGAATTAAGCCTAAATATTAATTCACACCGAGACGCGACGAGCAGATTTTAACTTCAAAATATATATAAGTAAAGACAGGCGCCATCTATTGGTTAGCGTCAAAAATACCGTAAATACTAGTGCAGACTTCTAAGTTCAGAATTGAGGGTTAGAAAATGGACTCACAGTACTAGTTAGTTCCGATAACACTTACTAGATGGCGCGACTTAGATTTAATAAATTAAAACTCATTCCTTTGCTGATAACGAGAAAAAATATTATTTTGTATTTCTAAACATTTTTTTTTCATCACGCATAGTATTATATAAAGAAGAAAACATGACAGGCTATGGAGAAAAAAAAGGAACAAAATTCCACCTGAACATACAAACATACATATTATATATACATTTTACCTTCCAATAAAATGTGTATTATGTTCCTTAACGTCCAAAGTCCTTTATGAGAGTACATCGCTTGCTACCGATTACAGCCCATAGATGTCGTACCGTACCGTTACCGCTCCCAGCGCCACCTTCCGTTAAATCTGTGAACTAAGTGAAAGCCACAAGCCGCCATCTTTGATATATTTAAGATCATTGTAAGTGTCTCATAATGATGAGGATGGACACCAGGAAGCCCTTATTAGGACTTTGGACGTTAAGGAACATAATACACATTTTATTGGAAGGTAAAATGTATATATTATGGTTCCGTTTGACGTCCAAAGTCCTTTATGAGAGACGTGTTTGTTATCTTCTGGTGGCTTGTGAATAATGCAACAATGTGATAAAGTTTTAAAGTAATAAAAGAATCACAATAACACCTTTCAAGTACTGTGTGTCAAGAGACTGGTCGAGTATTTAATTCTTTCGTCGTTTCAGCCTTTTAGAGTCCACTGCTGAACATAGGCCTCTCCAACACATTTCCAGTGTGACCGGTCCATTGCCACCTGCATCCAACGTGACCCGGCAGTTTTCACCAGGTCGTCGGTCCATCTGGTAGGTGGCCGTCCCACACTGCGCTTGCCAGTACGTGGCCTCCACTCTAGGATCTTTTTGCCCCATCGACCGTCCAATCTTCGTGCTATGTGGCCGGCCCATTGCCACTTCAGCTGACTGATTCTACGGGCAATGTCAGCAACCTTAGTTCTTCTACGGATCTCCTCATTTCTGATTCGATCACGTAGAGAAATACCGAGCATTGCCCTCTCCATAGCTCGCTGAGCGACATTGAGCCTTTTGAAAAGATCCTTCGTGAAGCACCACGTCTCAGAACCGTAAGTCATCACTGGTAACACACATTGGTTGTATAACTTTGTCTTAAGGCACTGAGGTATTTTGGACGAGAAGACGTTGCGTAATTTACCGAACGCTGCCCAGCCGAGCTGGATCCGTCTACTGACCTCTCTCTTAAAGTTGGACCTACCTAATAGGACAGCCTGCCCTAGGTATATATATTCGTCAACAACTTCAAGAGTAGAGCTCCCAACAGTTAGTGCGGTGGGTGCAACATGGACATTGTGCATGATCTTCGTTTTGGCCATGTTTATTTTAAGACCCACTTGTTGAGAAACTCTATTGAGGCCACCGAGCATGCGCCCCAAATCTTCCAGCGATTCTGCCATGACTACTATGTCGTCGGCAAATCGAAGGTGAGTGATGTATTCGCCATTGATGTTGATGCCAAGTCCTTGCCATTCCAGGAGCTTGAAGGAATCCTCCAAAGCAGCGGTAAACAGTTTCGGGGATATGACATCCCCCTGTCTCACTCCTCTCTTTAAAGGGATATCCTTCGTGCAGTGCTCCTGTACTCGGACTGACATGGTGGCGTTATTATACAAACACTTCAACACTTCGATATACGGATAGTCAATACGGCAACGCTGGAGAGATCTAAGGACCGCCCATATTTCGACGGAATCAAAGGCTTTCTCATAGTCCACAAACGCCAAGCATAATGGCCGATTATACTCTTCGGTCTTCTGTATAATCTGGCGCAGCGTATGTATGTGGTCTATGGTACTATAGCCTTTTCGGAAACCGGCTTGTTCGGTAGGCTGAAAGTCATCGAGCCTGCGTTCGAGACGCATCGTAATAACTCTCGAAAACAGTTTGTAGACATGGCTCAGCAGTGTTATGGGCCTATAGTTCTTCAGTAAGGTTTTGTCACCTTTTTTGAAGAACAGGACCACAACACCCCTATTCCATGCCTCTGGCGTTTTCCCATCGAGTAAGGAGGAATTGAAGAGTTTCTGAAGGACTTTTAGCACCGGCGTGCCGCCCGCTTTCAGAAGCTCTGTAGTGATTCCATCCTCGCCCGGAGCCTTGTTGTTCTTAAGCTGTTTGAGAGCTACCCTGATCTCGTACAGGCTGATGTCCGGGATGTCTTCGGTATAGTGTCGTGTTAGCCTGGCTCTTGGGTCTGCAGCTAAACTAGAAGGTTCAGCTGAGACCGAGGTATACAGCTGTCCATAGAACCTCTCTATCTCCCGTAGTACCTCGGACTTATTTGACGTTACGCGTCCATCTTCGGTCTTCAGCTTTGTCAACTGGCTTTGCCCAATAGATACGTCTCTTGCAAACACTTTGGAGCCTTGGTTCCGCTCTATCGTCTCTTTAATACGCTGGGTATTAAAAGAACGGATATCGTGTCGCAAGGACTTCGTGATCTGTCTATTGAGCTGCCTATATGAGTCAGCGTCACTCGAAGTTTGGAGCGTCATTGAACGTCGACTAGCCATGAGGTTCCGGGTGTGGTCGGATAGTTTCTGAGGTCCATTTTTACGGTGGGTCTTGAAAAATTTGGACCCCACCGTATGAACAGTTTCTACCAGCCTGCTATTTATATCGTCCACAGATGCGCAGCTGTCCAGCCATTGGAAGCGATTTGACAGTTCAAGTTGAAAGCTCTCGGGGTTTTGGATATGGGCATTCGACGGTCGGAGCGTAGACTTCATTAGACGCGATCTTTCAAGTTTGACGTTGATATTCAACATGCCTCTAACGATTCGGTGATCACTACCGGTCTTTACCATGTTGATCACAGAAACATCGTTGAATATCTGCCGCTTTGTGCTCATAATGAAGTCAATCTCGTTTCTTGTTACACCGTCGGGACTCAACCAGGTCCATTTCCTTTGCGGCGGCTTTTGGAAGAAAGAATTCATCATGTAGAGTCCTTCCTTCTCCATAAAGTCCGCCAGCATCTGTCCTCTGGGATTTCTCTGCCCAAATCCAAATGGCCCCACTTTCAGCTCATCATCGCTTCTGCAGCCCAGCCTCGCATTGAAATCTCCCATAACAACTGTGAAGTGTGTTTTAGGGCTACGTATGGCCCTACTGATGTCCTCATACGTAGCTTCTACTTCATCGTCTGGATGTGTTGACGATGGAGCGTATACCTGTACAATCTTCAACGAATATCGTTTTGAGATTCTCAGCACAAGGTATACAACCCTATTTGACACACTCTCGATGGACACAATGTTGTTGATGAGAGATTTGTGGACGATAAACCCAACACCACCTTGGGACTTCTGTTCTCCCTCCCGGTAGTAGAACAAGTGGCCGGACTGTAAGGTTATCGTATCCTCGCCCTCTCTTCGGATCTCCGATAAACCAATAATGTCCCAGTGCAACTTGTTCATCTCCTCTTCCAGCTCTACGAGCTTCTCGTCCAACCTCAAAGTGCGCACGTTGTGTGTTACCAGGGCCAGTTGTCGTTTAGAAGGGGGGTGGTAGCCGGATCTCTTCCGGGGATTCTTAGCACCCCCCGCCCCGCCGTTACCGTGGCCGCTACCGTAGCCAGGAATAGCGGGGCCGCCGGGGACTAGGGGCCTGGTCTGCTGGTGCGTAAACATAGGAGGTTTAAAAGCCTACTGATACCACGCTGGCTAGACGGGTTGGTACAGGGTTTTGTTTCGAGTTTTCCTTCTCTCACACTAGTTGTTGTTATGTGTGTGTGCTTCCTTTTAGTCGCCTCTTACGACTCCCCTAGGATAGTATCGGGGGTGGTGACAATTGTATTCTAATGCCGTCACCACACGGCAGATTTAATTTAATTCTTTTTATGAATTTAATGATTTAATTCTTTATTTAAGAATATATTTTGGTTCACGTAATCCGACATCACAATAATTACTGCTGATGTAAGTTTCCAGGCGTAGCGTAAAAATATTTATGACATAATACGTATTTTGAGAGGAAAACTGTAAAAGTACCTGAGGCGTTCACCAAGATACAAATATTGCACAGCCAGTGGGGAATAGTTTACATTCCAAGCAACTGGGGTATCACTAAATTTTAGCACCATCGACTCCGCTACTAGTAAGGGTTGAATGCAATTAAAAACGTCTTGCAAAGTTAAAAAGTTAGTTACTATTCGATGCCATCGTGTGACACTTTTGGTTCTATGAATAAATATATGACCTGGATGGTACAAGTACTATTTTATTTTTATTTTTATTTATTTTTTTATTTTATACGCTATGTACTAGTGTAATAGAACATCTCTGCAAATCTAGACTTATTCCTGAGAATTAAAGATAAATAAGTTATAATATTACCGACTATGTCGCCTTTGATCCTTTCCAGGACTGTGGAAATCGTCGCAAAGATCTTGCTAGGTGACCGACCGGCAATTAGGGAACAGATGTCCATAAGCTGCATCACGTCTTCAGTGTCTTACATTTGACAGGAACTTCGTAGTTGCGATTAGTGTTCCATACACTTTTACCGAAGCTGTAGCGTGCCAGCGTTAGGCAAGCAACCTTCCCGATTGGGGTGATGAAGGTTGCAAAGTTGATAAACCCTATGGGGCGAGACCTGCATGAGGGACCAACCGCCAGCTGCACAGGAAACTCCTTAAACTCTAGCACATATACAGTATCTATTTCTTCAATAAAACTTTATTAAAGTGTCATGGTGAGTGTCCCGAGCTTTATGTAGCCTTTGAAGCTGTAATGTGCGAGCTTTCGACCCTTAAGTCTAGGACTGATTTTGACCCAAAGTCGACTACAGACAAGAGACCATGAGTTCTAGTACGTCTGCAATATCTTGGTTTTCAATAAATACAACATATTTGGATGTGCGTCTGTATCTGCGTTATAAAACTTTTGTCTTCGTATCATCGACATGAACCTCGTCTTAGAATGTATGCCAATATAAAGCTTATGAATGTATACCATCAATAGAAACCTTATATTAGGATGTGTGCCATCATATAAACATCTTGTTTGCGTATCATCAATCCCTGTATTAGTATTAGAACGTGTGCTATTATAAACATATTGTTTGTGTATCATCAATCCTTGTATTTGAATATGTGCTATTATAAACATCTCCACTTTATATCATCAACAGGATATTTGTATTAGAATGTACCTATGCCATTATAAACATCTTAGATTTATATAATTGATAGGAAATTTGTATTAGGATGTATGCCTGCTCTTGACTTTATATTATCATCGTTAAGAAATCTGTATTATGATGTGTGCCATTATAAAACTTATAATATTAATATTATACTCTGTAAAGCTGAATCCGTTTGTGCGACAAACAGACCACTGCCCCGATTTTCATAGGACCTGGTATACGAAAAGTAAATAGGCGCAAATGTCTGGCGTTTCAGCCAACAGCAATCCTGCTATACCCGGAGGTAAATAGTTTCGACACTGATATTATAGTCACAAGAGGAGTAAGACCTGCTTGAACAATCAGCTATTAGTCAATGTATTGTAATGAACTTGTACTGTCCTTATTAACTTTCGACAGGGAATTTGTATAGGTTTTGTGTCCCTTAAATATTACTCTTGCAGTGTAAGTGCGCGGCTATACGACCTGTCCCAGCGGGATGAAGGTTAGTAAGCTAATTTTTTAATTTCGAAGCTGATATTATGGCCCAAAATCCCAAGAGGTAGAAGACCTGCTTGAACTGTCAGCTTTTAGTCAATATATTGTAATGAATTTGTACTGTACTTATTGACTTTTGACAGGGAATTTGTATAGGTTTTGTGTCCCTTAAATATTACTCTTGCAGTGAAAGTGCGCGACTATACGACCTGTCCCAGCGGGAGATGAAGGTTAGGAGGCAAATTTTTCAGTTTCGAAGCTGATATTATAGTCCTAACTTCCAAAAGGTAGAAGACCAGCTTAAACTGTCAGCTGTTAGTTAAAGTATTGTAATAACCCTTCTGTACTTACTGACTTTTTGAACAGGGAATTTGTATAGCGTATTGTATACCATAAATATTGACTTTGCAGTTTGACTGCGAGGTGATACGACCTTTCCCCGCGCGGGAGATTTAGGTTACGATGCTAATTTATAGCCTGAACTGCTGCAGTTGGTATTATGTAATAGCCAACAATTATTTATAAATTTTAATGTCCTCGGTAAGCTGACATTTATAGTTCAAAACCAGCCAAAGTTTAGAACCTTTAGAATTGTTGAAGCCTGATTCTTGGTTCGATGTACTGTACTAGAAGGCCATGTATTTCATCATCTCGATCGATATTTATATAGCAAGCATACCAACAGTCTTGTGTTATATATTTAATGGTAATAGTATTTTAGCACAACTACAAAATGAACGAGATTTGCAAATCTAATTACTTTGATTAATATCGCGAGGGCGTCGACTGTACAATGGATTTCTACCACTTTATTGATAATATTCATGATGGCGTCAACTGTACATAGTTTAAATTCATAACAATACCTCTTTTTAAAAATGATAATTTATGTGAGGTTACCGACTGTACATTTTATTCGATCACTTGCCTCAGTTTGAAATCTATTAAAGTCATATTAAAATCAGTAAAGTTTTGATCTCTTATATATTATGTGGTCATATTATATAATATATTATTTCCCCCCCCCCCCTTCTTTTTTAAGGAGTGAGGATGCCTCGCAAAGTCTTGGATCGCCAGTTTAATTTTTGTTCGAATACCCACGATTTATTTATTAATGATGGTTCCAGAGAACTTGTGTGTTCGTAACCTGAATGTATGTTATCCAGTCCGCCTACTTTTTATCTTGGCTTGTAAAGCATTAGATATCTGCGTCTGCATAAACATGAATTTTCTAAGCTATATTATATAGGCTTAGGGTATGTTTATTAAAATATTTTCAGCCGTCTACTGTTAGAACCGAACAGTTAAGACGTTTAACGTACCTATAGAAGGTCTGAAAAAGTTGTAGGTACTTCCAGTGCAAACATCGATTTATTTCGTTCAGAAATGCTATGAGTGAAAACATCGATCTATTTGGATCGAAAATGTTATGAGTGTAAACATCGATCTATTTGGATCAGAAATGTTATGAGTGTAAACATCGATCTATTTTGATCACAACGTTACAAGTGTAAACATCGATCTATTTCGTTCAGAAATGTTATAAGTGAAAACATCGATCTATTTGAATCGGAAATGTTATGAGTGTAAACATCGATCTATTTGGATCAGAAATGTTATCAGTGTAAACATCGATCTATTTTGATCACAACGTTACAAGTGTAAACATCGATCTATTTCGTTCAGAAATGTTATAAGTGAAAACATCGATCTATTTGAATCGGAAATGTTATGAGTGTAAACATCGATCTATTTGGATCAGAAATGTTATCAGTGTAAACATCGATCTATTTTGATCAGAAATGTTATGAATGTAAACATCGATCTATTTTGATCACAAATGTTACAAGTGTAAACATCGATATATTTCGATCAGAAATGTTATAAGTATAATGTATTTTAAACTAAATATCTGCAGAACTGTACGTACTGGCTCAATTAGCAATAGAAAAGAGCTGAACAACTTCGCAAAAAATATTTTACTACCCTCCGCGAAGTAAACGTAAATGATGTAACGGATGGAAAATTCGATTTAGTAATGAAATATTTGTATTAATACTTTACATAGCCATTTGAACAGTAAAAGACAGTGGTTTATTGTATGAATACGTTTACATTTTAGGTAATACGGAACGGAGACGTTCCAAAAATGGCGGTAGTCGTAAAAGTTTAAAAATAGCATTTTTTGTTAATTAATTACTTTTATACTATTCGGATATCACGCTATGATAAACAGGTCACCGAATTAGGCACGATCTCAAGAAATAGATCATTAGTACCCGCCGCATAATCGTGAAAAATTATCATGTCACTCACCAAATGCGGCTGCAAACCTTTGCTTCGATCCTAATTTCAAACGGCGAAGAGATTTTCTGCTCCATCTTATACAGTAACCGCCAATAACGAGTTCAAAACGACGAACTTTTCACCGCGATATACCGATCGCCTGATTTACGTCTACCCGATACGCGGTAAAAAACTGTATAATGAACTCTATTGACGATCAGTAACGGTTTTACGACTTTATAAAACTCAAAAATTTGTTTTAAATAGATTTTAGAATTAAAAGTTAAGTTAAATTTATAACTTAAATAAGTAAGTTTTTAGCGACTGCATGGTTGCAAAAACGACGCAACAATGATCTGATATATCAAAGATGGCGGCTTGTGGCTTTCACTTAGTTCACAGATTTAACGGAAGGTGGCGCTGGGAGCGGTAACGGTACGGTACGACATCTATGGGCTGTAATCGGTAGCAAGCGATGTACTCTCATAAAGGACTTTGGACGTCAAACGGAACCATAATATACATGCTTTTCAAAATACAAAAGTAATTAATTATAATACTGTTTAATGATCTTGACGATGATGAAGATATATTAAGTTATATTGCAAAGTAAAAATAAACAAAAAAATACTTTAACCCTTTATTAACCTAAACAGCAGTTGTCACGATCCAGTTGGTATACGAGCCCACGTTGGTGCTTACTCCAGGGAATGTGGCGTTAGCACAGCCTTCTCCCCACGACACCACTCCCACCAGGGTAGTTCCGAAGTATAGCGGACCTCCGGAGTCACCCTGGCACGCGTCCTTGCCCCCCACGTCCAGGATACCAGCACAGATCATGTTGTCTGTCACCACTCGGGGGATGGGCAGGGTAAGGTACCGTTCCGCGCAGAGTTTCCGGTTGACAGTGTAGATGGTCACATCTAGGAGCACGTCGGATGCTACTCCTCCTTGCTGTAGAAAAAACCTTAATTAAACTAAATAATCTCCCTTCTCATATGAATAATCGTTTGATCTTTATTAGATAAGCGACACGCCTGGCGAGATATCAGGTGCAGAACCGACTTTACATGCCTATCAGACGCATGGATCTATCATCTTATTTCTTGACGGGCGATCAGTCTGCATTGTCCTAACCAGACTGGAAGTCACATTTTTTGTTGTTTCAACGCGGTAATTTAACCTACGACCTTTGCGATCGAGAAGAGAGACCACGAAGGCACTAAGGTTGCTGTCATCATCTGTCAAGTTTATCAACGTATCAGGCAAAGCAGAAATATGACTTACTGTGGTGTGTCCCCATCCCGCGTGCACAACCGGCATGTCATCAGGCAGATCGGTGCCCTGCGGCGCGATGGTGACCTGCTGCACCACCGGCGTCAATATCAGTGGTGTTGCCAGCCGCACCACGCTGATGTCCCCATCAGCACCGTTCTGCCCGTAGGTGGGGTGGTTGATCTCGTGGGAGATGTCCAGGATGACGCCGCCGAAGTTGCGGTAGGTGGAGCCGGCGCGCACGCGACGGTACTGGCGGAGGTAGAGGCTGGAGGATGGGAATTAGAATGTAGTGGAACTTATATCTTTTGAATGGGTGTTTAAATGTTTTTGAAAACCGATAAGGTTTTCAATAAACAATGTTTGACATTTAAAAAATTACTGACTGACTAACTATCCTTGGCGAACTTCGTTAAGTTTCTTGGTACACTGACAGAAGCGCTACCTACTTGGTCCTATTAATAGACTAGAATCTTCTTCGGGAACTATCCATTAGTGGATAACTTTTTATAGAGATTTATTAATGCATAGAATTCCTATCCATTAATAAATCAGTATCAATAAAAAGGTATCAACTGAGGCTGAGCATAAAGATCGGAACAGTAGTACTTGAGTTTATCGCGAACAGACAGACGGTTAGTCAGACAAAAAGACAAACAAACAGACGTGGTGTAGGACTTTGTACTACTACCTCTAGTATAGAAAAGTAGTAGTAGCCCTAGCAAGTAGTTAGAGTATCCCTCAAATCAACTAATCGGTGTTAAAATTTCTTATCAGTTGCGACAGCGTTGATTTTATTTTTGAAAACGGGGGTAAGTCACTTACAGTCCAGCGAAACAATGCGCGGCGGACAGTATATACACGCTGTTCAGCACGCTGGCCGCACAGGACTGACTCCACACGCCGGTCCAGATGCCCCAGGAGTCCACCTGCACCATGCTCGGGTACTGCTCGATGGTGGTGGGCTGGCCCCCCACGATGCGGGATGGGGTGGCTGCTGCGGTGCCTGAAATGTTTTAAAGTTGTCACACATTACTGCTCGGCAGGATTATAATATTCCCTTTCATGCATAATCGCGATCGAGCAACCTGACTGCTGCGTCGTTAAATATAAACAAGTTAAGGGCGTGTTTCACCAAGCAATGTTAAAAGTTAATCCTTTGTTAAATATCATGTTGTTCCTCTCGTAATTCCTATCAATGAATGAGAAGGCATGGTATTTTAACAAGCCATTAACATTAACATGCGTTGGTGAAAACGGGACTAAGTCAAAAACACTTGAAACTTGAAAATCTCATCAAAATCCATTTTGGGGGTCTGACTTCTGAATTGTCTTATGAACTATATAGGAGAAGCCCAAAACTTGGTGAAACTAAGAAATAACACGCGCCGTTCTGTGAGGAAGGGTATTTTCAAAGTTTATATTACTAAGACGCTAAGGTGAAATAAACGTACTTACCACCAGTAGCGCCAGAACTACTGCACGAATTTTATTAAAATAGGTGTTAATTAGATTCGCTATAATAATTCAGGTAACATAGACTTATAGTCAGTCTGTATACAGGCAGTGTATGCGTCCCGTATATATACAGTTTACTGTGAAAGTACCAGTGCTGAAAGAGGTTTTTTTTTACTTATTGTATGGGCAAATATGATGTTGAAGCAATTCTCATAGAAACATGCAAGTCAAAAGTAAGACTTTCAGCGCTGGTACTTTCACAGTATACTCTACATAGAAGGCACATACTCTCTAAAGTATAATCACTATTTTATTTTATTTACGCAGTCGGGCTAGAGGTGTTTATAAAAAATATAATTATTCAATGAATATAAAGTTATTTACCAGCCAAGAGCACAACAGTCCATATAAGCAACGCCATTTTGAATGTTAAACAATGTCCGTCCAGACTGCTTCCTGAGTCTTTATATTAAATAGATATTATCTAAATAATATTTAGTTCAGTAATCATATAATACCGTTGTAAATATATTAACTTTTATCTTTAGATTAGTAATGTTTATTATTGTTAGGTAAGTTTATCTAATGGATAATATTATTGGTATTTCCCAGATACAGCTTCTGGTATTATAATATATTGAAAGAAAAAAACTTATTTAAAAACAAGTTTTCCTGAGTTCCTATATAAATCATCCGTGAACAGATGAAAAAGAACTGCTTTTCAAAATAAAATTCTTCCTGCGTTAATTCTTATTGCATTGTTAATAATAATATCTATATACGCACACTACGTTAATGTAATCCTGCACTAATTCTGAAAAACATTCTGTATAAGCTATCATAATAAAACCAAACCCATGACACAAGTTCTTTGAGAACTTATTCTCAAAGAACTTGTGTCCGTGGGTCATATAGCTTATACAGAATGATTCCTAGTTCATATATCAAGACAAATATAGTGTGAAGAGAATGACGCGAATTTAAATCGGTTAAGTTTTGGAGGAGGAAACAGGAATCCCCTAAACGTCGATTTCTGGTAATTTTAATAGGTAATTAGAGTCCAAGATGCAGTTGTCTCTATCGCGCTAGTGCTGGCTACCTAAGGCACTGCGAGACAGAAATAGATTTTATAAATACCTATTTTGTATTTCTCTCAACCGTGGTGTTTCCTCTTAAGGTTCGAGCACATTATGCCGGGCCGCACCGGGGCGGAGCGAGCCGCAACGCAGCGCAAAATGCGTATCTAGCACATTTGTGACGGGCCGGGCCGCATCGCATTGACAGATTTTGAGTGCGTAAAATATAGATACATCCCATTTGTTCCAAGTGAAAGATATTCGGAGAATACCATCATCTTTTTTCCGATCTTTTAGCAGACAAAAACAAGTTTTGGGGATATTTTCGGATGACCTCTGATAGATATTATCCGCTTGCTACAGCACACTGATGACGGGGCGCAGCGGGGCGGGGCGGGCCGCATCGTACTGACGGAAATCCGCCGCGCATTAATGCGAGCCGATGCAGCCCGTCACAGTGTGCGTTATTTCATACAATTTGTATTGAAGCAGTTTGAGCGGATTTTTGCGCTCCGCCCCGACACGCTGCGGCATAATGTGCTCGAACCTTTAAGGTTAGTAATCAATCAATCAATCATTTATTACAGATACCAGACAACGGGAATATATTTAATACTTTTATACTATACACATATTTAAGATTTTTATTATATTATACACAAACTTAATACACATCCATGACCCAGGAACCGTGCCGTGTGGTGACGGCATTAGAATACAATTGTCACCACCCCCGATACTATCCTAGGGGAGTCGTAAGAGGCGACTAAAAGGAAGCACACACACATAACAACAACTAGTGTGAGAGAAGGAAAACTCGATACAAAACCCTGTACCAACCCGTCTAGCCAGCGTGGTATCAGTAGGCTTTTAAAAACCTCCTATGTTTACGCACCAGAAGACCAGGCCCCTAGTCCCCGGCGGCCCCGCTATTCCTGGCTACGGTAGCGGCCACGGTAACGGCGGGGCGGGGGGTGCTAAGAATCCCCGGAAGAGATCCGGCTACCACCCCCCTTATAAACGACAACTGGCCCTGGTAACACACAACGTGCGCACTTTGAGGTTGGACGAGAAGCTCGTAGAGCTGGAAGAGGAGATGAACAAGTTGCACTGGGACGTTATTGGTTTATCGGAGATCCGAAGAGAGGGCGAGGATACGATAACCTTACAGTCCGGCCACTTGTTCTACTACCGGGAGGGAGAACAGAAGTCCCAAGGTGGTGTTGGGTTTATCGTCCACAAATCTCTCATCAACAACATTCCTGGGTCCATCGAGAGTGTGTCAAATAGGGTTGCATACCTTGTACTGAGAATCTCAAAACGATATTCGTTGAAGATTGTACAGGTATACGCCCCATCGTCAACACATCCAGACGATGAAGTAGAAGCTACGTATGAGGACGTCAGTAGGGCCATACGTAGCCCTAAAACACACTTCACAGTTGTTATGGGAGATTTCAATGCGAGGCTGGGCTGCAGAAGCGATGATGAGCTGAAAGTGGGGCCATTTGGATTTGGGCAGAGGAATCCCAGAGGACAGATGCTGGCGGACTTTATGGAGAAGGAAGGACTCTTCATGATGAATTCTTTCTTCCAAAAGCCGCCGCAGAGGAAATGGACCTGGTTGAGTCCCGACGGTGTAACTAGAAACGAGATTGACTTCATTATGAGCACCAAGCGGCAGATATTCAACGATGTCTCTGTGATCAACATGGTTAAGACCGGTAGTGATCACCGAATCGTCAGAGGCATGTTGAATATCAACGTCAAACTTGAGAGATCGCGTCTGATGAAGTCTACGCTCCGACCGTCGAATGCCCATATCCAAAACCCCGAGAGCTTTCAACTTGAACTGTCAAATCGCTTCCAATGGCTAGACAGCTGCGCATCAGTGGACGATATAAATAGCAGGCTGGTAGAAACTGTCCATACGGTGGGGTCCAAATTTTTCAAGACCCACCGTACAAATAGACCTCAGAAACTATCCGACCAAACCCGGAACCTCATGGCTAGTCGACGTTCAATGACGCTCCAAACTTCGAGTGACGCTGAGTCATATAGGCAGCTCAATAGACAGATTACGAAGTCCTTGCGACACGATATCCGTTCTTTTAATACCCAGCGTATTAAAGAGACGATAGAGCGGAACCAAGGCTCCAAAGTGTTTGCAAGAGACGTATCTATTGGGCAAAGCCAGTTGACAAAGCTGAAGACCGAAGATGGACGCGTAACGTCAAATAAGTCCGAGGTACTACGGGAGATAGAAAGGTTCTATGGACAGCTGTATACCTCGGTCTCAGCTGAACCTGCTAGTTTAGCTGCAGACCCAAGAGCCAGGCTAACCCGACACTATACCGAAGACATCCCGGACATCAGCCTGTACGAGATTAGGGTAGCTCTCAAACAGCTTAAGAACAACAAGGCTCCGGGTGAGGATGGAATCACTACAGAGCTTCTGAAAGCGGGCGGCACGCCGGTACTAAAAGTCCTTCAGAAACTCTTCAATTCCTCCTTACTCGATGGGAAAACGCCAGAGGCATGGAACAGGGGTGTTGTGGTCCTGTTCTTCAAAAAAGGCGACAAAACCTTACTGAAGAACTATAGACCCATAACACTGCTGAGCCATGTCTACAAGCTGTTTTCGAGAGTTATTACGATGCGTCTCGAACGCAGGCTAGATGACTTTCAGCCTACCGAACAAGCCGGTTTCCGAAAAGGCTATAGTACCATAGACCACATACATACGCTGCGGCAGATTATACAGAAGACCGAAGAGTATAATCGGCCATTATGCTTGGCGTTTGTGGACTATGAGAAAGCCTTTGATTCCGTCGAAATATGGGCGGTCCTTAGATCTCTCCAGCGTTGCCGTATTGACTATCGGTATATCGAAGTGTTGAAGTGTTTGTATAATAACGCCACCATGTCAGTCCGAGTACAGGAGCACTGCACGAAGGATATCCCTTTAAAGAGAGGAGTAAGACAGGGGGATATCATATCCCCGAAACTGTTTACCGCTGCTCTGGAGGATTCCTTCAAGCTACTGGAATGGCAAGGACTTGGCATCAACATCAATGGCGAATACATCACTCACCTTCGATTTGCCGACGACATAGTAGTCATGGCAGAATCGCTGGAAGATTTGGGGCGCATGCTCGGTGGCCTCAATAGAGTTTCTCAACAAGTGGGTCTTAAAATGAACATGGACAAAACAAAGATCATGCACAATGTCCATGTTGCACCCACCGCACTAACTGTTGGGAGCTTTACTCTTGAAGTTGTTGACGAATATATATACCTAGGGCAGGCTGTCCGATTAGGTAGGTCCAACTTTAAGAGAGAGGTCAGTAGACGGATCCAGCTCGGCTGGGCAGCGTTCGGTAAATTACGTAACGTCTTCTCGTCTAAAATACCTCAGTGCCTAAAGACAAAGGTATACAACCAATGTGTGTTACCAGTGATGACTTACGGTTCTGAGACGTGGTGCTTCACGAAGGATCTTTTCAAAAGGCTTAATGTCGCTCAGCGTGCTATGGAGAGGGCAATGCTCGGTATTTCTCTACGTGATCGAATCAGAAATGAGGAGATCCGTAGAAGAACTAAGGTTGCTGACATTGCCCGTAGGATCAGTCAGCTGAAGTGGCAATGGGCCGGCCACATAGCACGAAGATTGGACGGTCGATGGGGCAAAAAGATCCTAGAGTGGAGGCCACGTACTGGCAAGCGCAGTGTGGGACGGCCACCTACCAGATGGACCGACGACCTGGTGAAAACTGCCGGGTCACGTTGGATGCAGGTGGCAATGGACCGAACACACTGGAAATGTGTTGGAGAGGCCTATGTTCAGCAGTGGACTCTAAAAGGCTGAAACGACGAACGACGACGACGACGACGACCCAGGAACATTGAAAACTTTTTGTTCCCTCGGCGGGATTCAAACCCACGAGCTCTCGCTCGAGCACCAACGCGTTCAACCACTGCGCTACGGAGGTCGACAAAATATTTTCCTAGGGTGGGACTCGAACCCACGATCTCCGGTGACACCGACAAACTAAACCACTGACCCACAAGGGTCGTAAACCTTTATTATGATAACAAGACATACCAATGATTTGAAGTAGGAAAACCCGTGCAGATAAAATATAGTAATCTACTGTTTTATTACTTTATCCTGTCTGTTATTACTTTAAAATGGTTTCAGAAGTCATTGATAAATTGATTATGTCATTTCCATGTTCATTTCATTTCGTGATAGAATATTGATTATTAGTATACGGATGACCATCTCAGACGATGGCGTTTTAGTGTTGTTTAATTTTATAAGTAAAGTGTATTTTTGTGCTATGACTGGGAACTCACCACTGCGTTCACTCTCTCTAAGTGCGCACCAACTTGGTAACAGTAACGTTGTATTTTTAGTTATTTTATGTTGCCGTGTTCTTTTTACGAAAAAAATATTATTTAAACCAATTTTTTCCACCTAACTTACTCCAGTTTGCGTATACAATACAATATTATAATATCTATGGTCGCACACCACTCTGGCCCTGTACTAAGTATCCGAACAAGTTGTGTTACTAGACTACTGACATATATATATTACTTTTATACTATACATTTTTTATTATATTATACACAAATTATTATTTTATATTATATCATTAAATAATTATTTAATAATTATTATATTATACCCAGGAACATTAAAAACTTTTTGTTCCCACGGCGGGATTCGAACCTCTCGCTCGACCACCAACGCGCTCAACCACTGCGCTCCGGAGGTCTCCTTAATGAGGTTTGCGTATGCTAATAAGCCCAAAGTTAGCATAACACTCCTTGATGTTAGTGGCCACCTCTGGGTTATATGACAGACTAGCTAGCAGAAGGCTCTAATACTTTGATCAACAACAGGTACTCTAGATATCGTGTTATCACATGAAATCCGTTTCAGAGAGAGCTCACTTCAAAAGAGAGCTCTTATTTCATTCGGATTGCTTGGAACGCTAATTATGTTCATTAAAATTTCAAAATTTACACATATTGCGGTGTTTAAATTTAGATAAAAAAATTAGGTGACATAATACCGAATTTATATCATGAAATCAACTTTGAAATGTTTTAAAACTTTTGTGTCAGTTCGTTATTAATCAAACGTTCATGCTCATGCTCTATTGTGTTGTTGTACATGTCAAAATCGGCATATTTGTTTTATGACGACTTCACGGTCCAGTGGTCTAGGGGCCTATTACAAGCTCTTAATTTCAGCCAGTTTACGCCATACAACATGGCTGCCTGGAATATTCGTATTACGATCACATAATAACTGCACGATGACAGCTAGTTAGCGGACACTTGACACTGGACTTGCTTCCGAATGTCACTTTCAGACAACCAAACTAGGGTGGATCCATTCAGTTTAACATGTCGCTGTAATATGGAAAAGAACAAGGCAGTTTAAGACCGTATTATTGAATTGCCTGGAACCAGGCTGGTCTTGTAAAAGATCATAAGTGGGTTCGAACCTATATTCCCGCATTGGACAAACATAACATTTTATTTCCTAATCTTACTAGATTAGGAAATAAATTTTTTAGGACAATGTCGGCTTTTCAACTCTGGTATCAAGTATCAAGACTCTTTAATAAAATTTACATTAGATTTCACAACCACGTCACGACACTAGCGCCAAATTGGTTTGAAATTGAGTGTTGATTTTATGGAACTATCAAATCAAATCAAATCAAATAATATACTTTATTGTGCACAAATAATTTATAAAAAAAAAAACATACAGACAGCAATTACAATAAATCAGACATGCACACAAAGGCGGCCTTATTATTTTAAAGCAATTTCTTCCAGACAACCCTTTGGATTTCTGAGATAGTGGAAAGCATGAAGCACAGAATTACAGGTGATGTGCAAAAGTATATTAAAGAATAAATTAAAATGAAATAAATAATAATGTATAAAATAATAATAATAATAAGTAAATTAAATTAATTTAAATTAAATTAAATTAAATTAAATTAAATTAAATTAAATTAAATTAAATTAAATTAAATTAAATTAAATTAAATTAAATTAAATTAAATTAAATTAAATTAAATTAAATTAAATTAAATTAAATTAAATTAAATTAAATTAAATTAAATTAAATTAAATTAAATTAAATTAAATTAAATTAAATTAAATTAAATTAAATTAAATTAAATTAAATTAAATTAAATTAAATTAAATTAAATTAAATTAAATTAAATTAAATTAAATTAAATTAAATTAAATTAAATTAAATTAAATTAAATTAAATTAAATTAAATTAAATATAACTATGCCAATTCAATGTAATTATTATTATTATTATTATTTATTTTATTTAGGAAAACAAACAGCTTCTAATACATAATATGATAAAAGATACATAAACTAGCTACAAAAATTAGTATTATTTCAACTGTAACCACATGACTTCACAGTAATAGATGCTGATTGGTCTGGCATTCAAATTAGAATCGGCATTGAAATTAATTTCGACAGCAAACCCCCTGATTAATAATAATAATGTAATAATATCTATGGACGCTTTACACCCCATCAATCTGGCCCCGTGCTAGTATCCGAAGAACTTGTGTTACAGGTACCAGACAACGGAAAATATATTTAATACTTTTTATACTATGTTTAAGATTTTTTATTTTATTATAATATATTATACACAAATTTTATATTTGAACACATCTATGACCCAGGAATATTGAAAACTTTTTGTTCCCTCGGCAAGATTCCAACAAAAACTGCGCTACGAAGGTCTACGGAGGTTCTCTTACAAGAAATATGATCCATGAGTCGGATGAACTTTTGTCCATCCACGGACAAAAGTGGTTTCTGCTCCTGTTCTCTCGCCAGTCGTGGTTATCTTTTGCCAATGGGTTAAGAGAGTAAAGAAAGATAGAGAGTGATTTTGTTATCTGTACTTGTGTGTTTTTCTTTAAGCAAAAAACTCCAGTATTCTTCACAATTTTATTCAAGAAATAATTTAAACAGCGGTGTCAAGGATCCATTGGGTGTAAGAACCGACGTTGGTGCTGATGCCGGGGAAAGTGGCATTAGCACAGCCGTGGCCCCAGGAGACGACACCGACCAGGGTGGTGCCGAAGTACAGAGGACCTCCAGAGTCACCTTGGCACGCGTCCTTGCCCCCCACGTCCAAGATACCAGCACAGATCATGTTTTCGGTGACGATGCCAGGGTTGGGAAGAGTCAGGTAACGCTCAGCGCAGAGCTTGTTATTCACGGTGATGATTGTGACGTCCAATAGCTCGGGAGATGTAGGTCCTCCTTGCTGGAAGATGCAATCAACCGGTAAGTATTAAATATTATGACATTTTAGGCCGGCTACATACATACGTTTTCCGTATTAGTTTTCCGAATTCGTTTTCCGTATTCATGGAATCAGTAGAAAATACATTAACTGCCGCACACGTTCGCTTTGTTTCCGGACGGAATAAATTCCGCTCGTACGTTTCGTGTGCAAGCCGGAGAAACCTACTCGAAAAAACTTAATGATGTCATGCGGAACGCAGCGCACACACATTTTGTTTGTGCCGGCGCACACGTTCGGAAATTTCTATTCAGTTTCGCGCCCACGCTGCGGATATCGGACGTGTTCATCTTACGCATAAATTGTACTGACTTCAATACATTCCGAATGAAAACAAACGAACATTTGCGCTAGTCTCACGGAATTCCAATTCGAAATTACGCATTCGGAAAACGAATACGGTAATCGTATGCATTTGGCCGGCCTAAGACGTAACGAACGACGTTGTAGTAAAAATATACAAACCGAAACAGCGCCCCAACCAGCATGGACCACAGGCAAATTTTCAATGAGCCTGGTATCTTGTGGTGGAATAGCGACTCGCTGGACCACGGGGGTGTACACCAGCTGATCAGCCAGCCTCACCACGTTGATGTCTCCGTCGAAATCCAGACTGCCGTAGGTGGGATGATTGTATTCTCTAACTATGTTGACGATGACTCCCCCAGTGTTGCGGAAGGTGGTACCAGCGCGGATGCGACGGTAGGCACGGTCGTAGAAGCTGGAAGGAATTTATATACCATGTATCTATTTAGATATCGAGTTTCATATTTTACTGATGACTTGGCATGCTATAGGAATTTCATCGTAGATTATACACAGGTAAAGAATACAGGTTAGCCAAGACGCGCCCTTATGTGCGACAGTAGAAGTAAGACTGCCAAATAAGCATTATTTTGAGAAGATTTCTCTGAGGGAAGAAAGAGAAAGAAGAATATTGTAGCTACTGGCATCATTGGTATTATTATCATCTTCATAATCATTAACCATCGTCTTCGTTATATTCATTATAATCCACCTCCCATTATCATTACCATCAATCTCACTATAATCAATATGGTCATCTTCAACATCCACATAAATATCAGTATTGTCATCCTTTTCATGATCATTATCTTCACCTCAATCATTACAATGATTATTATCATGCTTATCGTAATCCTTTCCATCATCATCTGTTCTATCGAACCAAAGTTCAAAGTGACTCACATTCCAACCGCCTCCTTTGTTAGCAGCCGGATGTGAAAGTAAGTCGGACCATCCATAGGAATCCAGGAGGATTCTCCCGCCGTCCTCGTGGTAAAAAAAATACTCACATTCCATCGAAGCAGTGTGCAGCGGATAGCACATACACGGAAGTGATGATGTTGGCTGCGCAGGACTGTGACCACACGCCGGTCCAGACGCCCAGGGAGTCCACCTGGACAATAGAAGGGTACTGCTCGATGGTGGTCGGCTCTCCCCCTACTATACGGGACGGAGTAGCCGAGGCTGCTCCTGAAAAGAAAAGACAATTGTTTTTTGATGATGATTTTAATGTTTTTTAACCCTCGAAAAATAGAAGAGTGTTATACGTTAGACATAATTATTAATGTATGTGTGTATATCAAATTTATACGCTTGACAGCGATATTGTTCACCATTGTACAATTAGCGCGTTGAATTGCTGTTGCAAGATACATAATCAGCCTGCGAGATAAGTGTCGCCCATTAAGAGAGGTCTACGTTTAGCAGTGGACGGCGATAGGCTGTTGATGATATATGTCCACATCAGCTCTATATCTGTTAGGCCACATCGCTCGAAAAACAGACACCAGATGGGGAAGGAAAGTTCTCGAGTGGCGACCACGGATTGGAAGACGCAGCGTAGGGCGGCTTCCTACAAGATAGACCGACGATCTGGACCGAGCCGCTGGCAGCGTTGAATGCAGACAGTGCACGTGTCGTTGTGGAAGTCCTTGGGGGAGGCCTATGTTCAGCAGTGGACGTCTTCAGGCTGATGCTGATGATTATGATATTATATATAAGTTAATAGCGTGAGGCCTTGTATTTGGACTTTGACAAACCGGCATATAATCCTGGATAGCTCTAGACAACTCGCGAAGTAAGCCGTGGATGTGCTCCGTGAAATAACCCGAAAAAAAGCGTGGAAACGTGGAACGATGTGAGGAAACTATCTTCGGCTACGCTCGGTCCATTTCGTGAATCTGGAACTAATTTACGATTGGCGATGTGGTCTTCAAAATTAAGTGCATTGATGTGTCACTGTTTATTTCTGTTACGCTAGTCTTGATTGTGGATTGGAAATAATATAGTCTAGCAGTTGGGACTTATTTCTTGGAGTACCAACCTTGAAATTTCTAAGTCTATGCTCTGCCACGCAGGGGCTACCGCTATATCAATTATACGGGGCCCCGGCGTGAGTTACTTTCTATTGCGAGAAATCCTTAATATATCCTTCATAAGGGCACCCAAACAAATTTTTTACGGGGCCCCGGCAAGGCACGATTCGCTGCTGCCACGTCATAATCACTGATGAGATGAAGGCACCCCTGAGTCCTTTGCATATTAAAACAATTTAAAAAAAGATCTTTATCCACTACTCATTAAAAAATTAAAAAAAAATTACCTGCCAAAAGCACCGCACCCAAAATCCACAAGCACACCATTTTGCCAATAGTCTTCGGATCTTCCTGCTCGATACTGACTGAAGTGACCGTTTTATAATTTTGTTATTAGTTCAATAAATTATGTCCTGATAAAGATTTAGTTAATCCAATAAGACAAGTTTATCTTTTAGAGTTCCGTTCTAATATTTTGTATAAAATGAGGAAAAGTATTGTGAGGAGCAGCGATTCCCCACCACAACATTTTGTCGTGCTAGCTATATAAGGCGTGACTCAAGCGCCGGCGCTCCTCTTTTTCCTTGGCGCCAACATCGGATAGACGTTTACACGAATCTCTGTCGGTTGGTTTAAGGGTCACGTGAGCTATTTTTCTTTGTTTAAATTGTTAAAAGTGTGCAATCGTAATCTCATTTATTTCATTTTAGTTTATTAAAGTTTAGGAAAGTAAAATAATGATTGTTTCGTATGAATAAAACGGTGTTCTTGTTCAGTGTTGTTTTCTTTAAAATAAATTCTACTTACGATCCTAAAATCCGAATTGGGATAAAAAACTCAGTACGCTCACTTTATCTATTTCAAGAATAAGAAAACCATTATTCAGATTGTGTTTTTTTTAAATGTTACGATTGCTAGCTTTTATTAATAGTTCTGTGCTCTAAATGCGTGGTTAAGTGGTAGAAGTAATGCGTGAAATATCACGAGACCGTGAACGTCGACGTTTTCGAGCTAGGCTACGCGTTCAGAAACGGCACAAGTGAGCCTCGCGAAGTAGGTCACGGTCCAGTGACAATAATTCGCAGCACTCGAGCGACGAACGGCGTGATCGGTAGACTGGCTCGCGTGTCCTAGACCGACGGGATTCACGTAATACTGTAAGGTGATGTTCGCGTAGTAGAAGTAGGCATCGGTCGTGCGATTCCGACACCTATCCACCGTCGGGATAGGTCGCGCAGTAGCTCCCGTGATGAGTCACATTCTCGTTTGCGTAAACAAAGACGCCGCGCCCGCGTCGATCGTGAATTTACTTCCGAAATACGGCTTATAGCCATATTCTAATGTGTTATTTTGACGTAGGCCCCTGGTGGCTCCAAGGGTTTTTCAACTTGACGAATTTATAGAAAATTATCGGACAGCCGGCATGAATGAATACGGTCTACATGTCGATTTGGCTTACATGTATGAATACGGTCTGCATGTTGAGCGACCTCTCACGTATGGATACGGCCTGCGTGTTGAGTAGGATTTCATGTATGAATACGGTCTACATGTCGTTTTGGCTTACATGTATGAATACGGTCTGCATGTTGAGCGACCTCTCACGTATGGATACGGCCTGCGTGTTGAGTAGGATTTCATGTATGAATACGGTCTACATGTCGATTTGGCTTACATGTATAAATACGGTCTGCATGTTGAGCGACCTCTCACGTATGGATACGGCCTGCGTGTTGAGTAGGATTTCATGTATGAATACGGTCTACATGTCGTTTTGGCTTACATGTATGAATACGGTCTGCATGTTGAGCGACCTCTCACGTATGGATACGGCCTGCGTGTTGAGTAGGATTTCATGAAAGAATACGGTCTACATGTCGTTTTGGCTTACATGTATGAATACGGTCTGCATGTTGAGCGACCTCTCACGTATGGATACGGCCTGCGTGTTGAGTAGGATTTCATGTATGAATACGGTCTACATGTCGTTTTGGCTTACATGTATGAATACGGTCTGCATGTTGAGCGACCTCTCACGTATGGATACGGCCTGCGTGTTGAGTAGGATTTCATGTATGAATACGGTCTACATGTCGATTTGGCTTACATGTATGAATACGGTCTGCATGTTGAGCGACCTCTCACGTATGGATACGGCCTGCGTGTTGAGTAGGATTTCATGTATGAATACGGTCTACATGTCGATTTGGCTTACAGGTATGAATACGGTCCGCACATTGAGCGACCTCTCACGTATGGATACGGCCTGCGTGTTGAGTAAGGTTGCATGTGTGAATACGGTCCACATGTCTATTTGGCTTACAGGTATGAATACGGTCCGCACATTGAGCGACCTCTCACGTATGGATACGGCCTGCGTGTTGAGTAAGGTTGCATGTGTGAATACGGTCCACATGTCTATTTGGCTTACAGGTATGAATACGGTCCGCACATTGAGCGACCTCTCACGTTTGGATACGGCCTGCGTGTTGAGTAAGGTTGCATGTGTGAATACGGTCCACATGTCTATTTGGCTTACAGGTATGAATACGGTCCGCACATTGAGCGACCTCTCACGTATGGATACGGCCTGCGTGTTGAGTAAGGTTGCATGTGTGAATACGGTCCACATGTCTATTTGGCTTACAGGTATGAATACGGTCCGCACATTGAGCGACCTCTCACGTATGGATACGGCCTGCGTGTTGAGTAAGGTTGCATGTGTGAATACGGTCCACATGTCTATTTGGCTTACAGGTATGAATACGGTCCGCACATTGAGCGACCTCTCACGTATGGATACGGCCTGCGTGTTGAGTAAGGTTGCATGTGTGAATACGGTCCACATGTCTATTTGGCTTACAGGTATGAATACGGTCCGCACATTGAGCGACCTCTCACGTATGGATACGGCCTGCGTGTTGAGTAAGGTTGCATGTGTGAATACGGTCCACATGTCGATTTGGCTTACATGTATGTATACGGTCTGCATGTTGAGCGACCTCTCACGTATGGATACGGCCTGCGTGTTGAGTACTCAGGCATGCATGTGTGAATACGGTCCACATGTCGATTTGGCTTACATGTATGAATACGGTCTGCATGTTAAGCGACCTCTCACGTATGGATACGGCCTGCGTGTTGAGTAGGCTTGAACGTTTGAATACGGTCTGCGTTCAAGCCTCAGGTATTAGTATTACGAACAGAGACGTCTGTTTTATTTAAGAACGATGGATATTTGTGCTGTGTAAAAGTTGAACAAAAGTCGATGTTTGAATTAATTGAGTGATGACCGAACGAATCGTGTACAAGACAAATGCTTCACTGTATATGCTTGCAAAGAATATTTCCTAACAGTCTGTTATTTTCTTTTAGTTATACGGTCTGTAATGCAGACAAAGATACGGTACTGACAGAGTCAGCTACTACTGCCAATCGATTAATGCTTTCATTACATGATGATGTGGAGGCCGGACCATCAATGGCACGCACATCAGGACAGAGTGGCAATCCCAGAAGAGCCAGTGTCGAGGACGACACATCATCAGGAGAGGCCGTGTGAGGAGCAGCGATTCCCCACCACAACATTTTGTCGTGCTAGCTATATAAGGCTGACTCAAGCGCCGGCGCGCCTCTTTTTCCTTGGCGCCAACATCGGATAGACGTTTACACGAATCTCTGTCGGTTGGTTTAAGGGTCACGTGAGCTATTTTTCTTTGTTTAAATTGTTAAAAGTGTGCAATCGTAATCTCATTTATTTCATTTTAGTTTATTAAAGTTTAGGAAAGTAAAATAATGATTGTTTCGTATGAATAAAACGGTGTTCTTGTTCAGTGTTGTTTTCTTTAAAATAAATTCTACTTACGATCCTAAAAGTATGATATATTATGAATCAATCTAAATACTGATGCAGTTAGTATTTCATGTTTTTTGTTGTTATATCAAAAGTATTTTACATTATTCAATAATAAATAAAATCAGTATTCCCATTTCAGTTACTAGTTACACTTTATAGCCGTACATTTAGTACAAAAACGTACCTAAACAAAACCAACAATACAAAGAATTATTATCTTTAAAAAAATAAAAACATATTTGACTTAACTAAATACATATAATATATGGCAGTGCAATGCCTAAAATAGAAAATGGTACAGGATTTATCACTTACTAATATAGTATTATAAGTTTAATAAATTGTACTCGTAATTACAAACACTCTATGAACTCAGTCTGAAATAAACGCATATTTATTTATTGGAACGAAGTTCCTTATCGCGCGTTGTGAAAGGGGGCTAGACGGAAAAAATTCTTACGAAAAATTGTCACGACACTTTTTGCTATAGTAAGCTATTGTAAGCTGTGCGGCGTCGCATGTTTCTCTGTCTGTCTCTCTCTCTCTTATAGAAAGCAAGCCAGATATTTTCATTTCTATTTCGCATTGAACAGTGTGTGTGGTGTCGCGACGATTATTTTTGTTGAGTGTATACATGTTTTTTGTAAATAATAAATAATAAAACTTCGTTCCATTCGGGTGTCCCTTGACACCTCTCAAGTTTTTTATGATAGTGACAGTCGCCACCATCCCTGGACTTCCGTGATACCCTCGTGATACCCTATCAATATCATTTATTTTATTTATGAACAGAATTATTATTATGTTGATAGCTTCCTCATCATTTCAGATGCGACCTCGTCTTAAACATAAGCCTCCTCCAAAGTAAGTAGGGGTAGTAGTCTATACTCACGACCCTTCGCAGACTGGTTGGCGAGCGAAGTTTTAAGATTCCGCGGAAACTGCTACTGCCAATTTCCAGATATAATATATAATATAGACATTTATTATACTTGGTGAACGAATGATGACAATTGAATAAGATCCCGTGAACCCCAAACATGGGTTATTTTATAAAAGCTAAAAGTGTGTCTGCACATGCTCGCAACACAGGTAAAAATCAATCTTTGGGTGGTCCTGGGAAGTACTGGTTGCCTATATAATTCCGTATACAGAACCCTTTGGATTACGAAGTCTTTCCTCGTGTTTTTCTGGGAATTAATTTTTTTATTTCGGTCACTATCAAAAGGTGTTAATAATGGAATTTGGAACCTACCAATAAATACCTTCAGTTATATCAAAATGAATGAGTTATATTTCAGTCCAAATGTTGAATGAAATAAAAACCGTTGCTTAAAATAGGTTATATTGATTGAAATTTACACAACTTATGTAATCAACTTTCGTGAGAATACATACTATGATAGTAGAATGGTACAACATTGCAAGGATAAAAAGTGATGTTGTTGCTATTAACAAATACTAGGCGCTAAATATGAATATTCTTGTATTGTTATTTTACTACTATTTTCTTTACATTCCAATTAAATTTGACATCTCATTTTCTGAAGTATAGAAAATACAAAAATTATATGTGATACCCAACGTGTTTAGCCATTTTAAAAAAGTATTTTTAAAAGCGCCTAACTCTATAGAAAAGCAATTATTCCTTTCATTTATTTAGCATATATTTTACTAATCAATTTTATATAATGAGCTTCATTCGTAAATAGTTGTATACTATAAAGTATTTATTACTATCATCAAATAATATTGTTTAATGAATATTATAAATAGCCCTTATAAAGGCAAACATAAAAATGGTAAAAAATAATATAAACATTTCACTGGTACAAAACATTTTTATTTCATTTTCAAACGGCGTTGTCTACGATCCATTGGGTATATGGTCCGACAGCCGTGCTGATTCCAGGGTAGGTCTCGTTGGCGCATCCGTGACCCCAGGAGACCACTCCCACCAGGATATTGTCTCCGTAGTACAGAGGACCTCCAGAGTCACCCTGGCAGGCGTCCTTGCCCCCCACGTCCAGGATGCCAGCACAGATCATGTTTTCGGTGACGATGCCAGGGTTGGGAAGGGTCAGGTAGCGGTCAGCGCACTCCTTATTGTTGACAGTGTAGATGGTGACGTCCAGGAGAACTGGAGAGGCTGGTCCTCCTTGCTGGGAAAATCAGAATTTGGTTCTTACCGATATTACAATAGGCAATTGGCCAAAACGATTAGGCATTATTTTAACATACATTCTTAACGCTGAACGCTAAATCTGGATTTTACTTCGTTGAATGCTAGAATTGGACAAACAGATTGAAATTCTAAGTTTTAAACATCGCCTTGGCCGTTGGAGTCTTAAATTAGAGTCGTAATGGCTTTCGAACGTCATAAAAAACTTTCTTTCTATTGGCAATTCTTCAAATTTCGATCATATTTAATCAATCAAATAATATAAGATAGTTGACGTGGAGATGTTATTCTTATCCCTCCTTCGTATCCTTCCTCCCATAATAATTTATCACTTCAACTCACAGACACTGCTCCCCATCCAGCGTGCACGACGGGCACATTATCCGGCAGCAGAGTCCCCTGGGGAACTATAGGCGCCTGCTGGACAACCGGGCTGTACGTCAGCGGGGAGGCCAGCCGGACCAGGCTGATGTCTCCATCGTAGCCCAGCTGCCCGTAGGAGGGGTGGTTCAGCTCGAAGTCGATGTAGACGATGACGCCACCGGTGTTGCGGAAGGTGGAACCGGCGCGGACGCGGCGCCAGGAGCGGTCGTAGGTGCTGGAATTGATATCGAAGTTTAAACCTTTGTCCGAAGGTTTAGAATTAATAATAGTAATTACTATGGACGCTTCCGTGGTCTAGTGGTTCTGAGCTTTGCTCTTGACCCGGAGGTCGTGGGTTCGTTCCCGCGTTGAAACAACAAAAAATGTTGTTTTCAAGTTTGGGTGGGGCAATGCAGGCTGATCACCTGATTGTCTGACAAGAAAGATGATCCATGCGTCGGATGGGCATGTAAAAAGTCGGTCCTGCGCCTGTTCTCTCGCCAGTCGTGTCGGTTTACCGTCCCACTGGGTTATGATAGTAAAAGGAAGAGAGAGTGTCTTTGTGTATTGCGCACACACTTGGGCACTATAAAATAACTCCTGCGTGGCTGGCCTGGTTTCATGAAATCGGCTACCGACACCGAAATCGGTGAGGGGAGCTATATGGACGTTTCACACCACGTCAACCTGGCCCGGTGCTAAGTATCCGAAGAACTTGTGTTCTAGGTACCAGACAATGGAAATATATTTAATACTTTTATACTATACACATGTTTAAGATTTTATACACAAATTTAACACACATCCATGACAACTTATGACATGAAAACTTTTTGTTCCCTAGGTGGAATTCGAACCTGCGATCTCTCGCTAGAGCACCAGCGCGCTCAACCACTGCGCTACGGAGGTCGTCATGTCTTTGTCTAAAGGTTCTCTATTCTTTCTTTCTTTCTTCATTATTATATTTATACTTCATACTCTTATTTATTTATTCTTCATTACCTATTACATTAATTCTAATCAATTTAATAGATTGCATAAAAGGATGGCTGATGTTTCATCACAGTAAACTGTTTGACCAGACCAGGATTGGAACTCATCTGTTTTGTGACTTTTATGGAGATCTTTAATCGTGATTTGTCGCGTTATAGTAAGTAATTTATATGAGGTGCCAAAACAAAAAATGCTCTACGCGTCTTTCTTTTTACACTATATTCGGCTTTATATATGAACCATTAATCAACCTGTATAATATGTAATAGTGTGTTGACGTTACCTAAGTGTTCATTGGTTACAGATTGGCACTCCAATCAAAGGACGTTCAATTCCCGTGTTGAAAACACCTACAGTCTCATCACCTGATCATTTGATCATCTGATCACAAAATGTTAGATAACAAGAACCATAATCCCTGCGTCGGATGGGCATGTTACCAGTCTATACTGGGCCCTGATTCAAGATAATATATTATATAATTTAATATAATATAATTTATTTTTTCGAACCATAACAATTATAACATACCACGTATAACAACAATTTTAAAGAAAATGTTTACATATAGAAATCTTTTTATGTAGTTGCTATACTTAATCATAATAACGTTGATGTCTTGTGATGTTATGATGAGATGTCATTGCTATTCATCACTTACGAAGTTCGAAAACAAAATTAATGGGACTTAACAAAAGCTTCGCCAATAGACGAGCGCATTCGTATGTCTCCCGACAGTGTCGGTTCATTGAGTTATGAGAGTAAAGGAAAATAGAGTGTCCTTGTGTACTGCTTACATACTCGAGCACTATAAAAATTACTTTCTGCGTGGCCTATTTATTGAGGGCGTTATTAACATCAGTAGTGTGTTAAAAATTGAAAACTATAATGCACTTACAGTCCAGCGAAGCAATGGGCAGCAGACAAGATAGATCTGGAGGTGAGGACGGTGGCGGCGCAGGACTGTCCCCACACGCCGGTCCAGATGCCCAGGGAGTCCACTTGGACGATGGACGGGTATTGCTCGACGGTGGTGGGATCACCCCCAACAATGCGGTTTGGGACTGCAGACGCAACGCCTGGGGACAAAAATACTGGTGCTGATTGTGGTTGCTTGGCACCAGGGTGTGTTGATCAGGGATGCCATAACCGTAACCGAAACTATAGGTATACCGATATAAAAAATATCCGTAACCGAATCCGAAATGAAAGTTTAGCTAATGTAAAATCAATCAATCAAGTCATTTATTAGCAAGGAATATGGTACATTAAGATGTTAGTATTTTACATTTCCACATATTCTACTACATAAAAAGGAAACCAAAATTTAATATCCGTAACCGAAATTATCCGAAACAAACGGATAATCCGAAATAGTTTGATATCCGTGTCCATATCCGAAACTTCAAATCAATTTTATCACCGGTGCTGATGACATGATGCCATCTGTAGGTATAACAAGCTTAAGTGAACAGTGTTATTCGATGTACGTTCTTGGCGGAAATTTATGTTATTTAGTTTGCGTCAACTTACATTAAAAAAGAGAAGTTTCAGTTAAATAGATCTTGTGTTTAACTACCTACCTATATTATATCTTAATTACAATAGCATATTATTGAGCCGTGGTGAGTCAGTCTTAATTAATTACATGACTCTATACTTAATAGATAATCCTTTTCTTGTGGTTTGAGCATGCTATATATATATGTCAGTTTTTACTATAGATTTAAGTCGTAGTTTTGTATAGATAGTAGTGTTAGTATGTAGTTCTATGGTGAGATGCTTAGCATGACGTGCTTAAGTTAATTTAATTTGTTTTCCTACTAGTGGAAACTTGTTATTGGCATTAAGTTTGTTAATATGTAATTTTATTGTAATGTTCCACATGCTGTAAGTTTTCCTAATAAAAAAAAAATAACAATAGTTATGAGTTAATAACATTCCCAAGGAGGATAAGGGTTTGTTTACTTTGTGGTAAGGTTTACACATACATACACTTGCTGCACTTTGTTAGTTGTTTTATAACACAACTAATTAGCGAGTTATGTTTTTGACGGGATCTCAGTTCTTTTTGTAGAAGATTAACTAAATTAAAAAATAAACAGTTGTTCGTTTATATGGGATTACAAAGTTAATTATGCAGTTGGTGAAGCTAGATAAATAGACAGAAATTCTAAAATTTTTAGGTTTGTCCTTTATTTGAAGCTTATATGTTTTATCGACAACGTTATAAGGGGTCAAAAATTTATTGTTTCGAGAAAAGGATGGTCAGCCGTGCTCAACTTGGCGGGGCCACTGCCGTGCCTCCAGATTCGATTCAATACATATATCTATTTTTTAAGTAGGCATATTATTTAATCTTGCAGGTTTTTTTCATAAACGTACACTAGTTTTAAGGATATAAGAATAATATTTATGTTATTTTTTTCTTCACGCCATGCCAGTCTCCTGAATTTAGGCTTTAGACTGGGGAGTCCAAAGGTTTTTCGGTAACTTTATTTTAACTATTTTTAATACCTTTAATATAGACATTACATTTCATACAGACATTTCTTTAAGTAGACATATTTTATCTTGCCGGTTCTTTTTATTTAATATTAGCTGACCCGTGCCCACTTCGTTGAGCATACAAACAGTTTGTGATGAAATTCAATTAAAAAAAAACCCGGAACCCGCAAACCAGCAACGTGGAACCCGCAACGCGGAATCCGCAAGACCCACAACGCAAAATTTTATTTTGTTTTTTAAAATTTTATTAGTCTGCTTCTTTTTTTTAACATTTTATTTCATAAAAACCTAATCCTGACCATAAGAAATACAACAAAAAAAGAATTGGCCAAATTGTTAATTGATCCAGGAGTTGTTGAGTTATGCGCTTACCAACACATGTTGCGATCCATTTTTATATTATAGATTTAAATTATTTAGTATTTCTTTACGTCTTGCTTGTCTTCTGAATCATACCAATTATTATTGCAGGCATTAGGATAAAATGTTTTTATGCTCATATAACTAGTACCTACCTATTTAGTAGGGATATGCTAGATAAGTATTAAGTAGGTTTTTTGCATTTATTGGATGATTACAGAACAGTATTTTCGGATATATTTGTATTCCTTTGGTCGCCTTTTACGACATCTACAGTAAAAATTGATGACATGGAGGTCATATTTTTACTCCCGCCTCCCACGGTGTCCCCTATTTTCATCAGTTCAATATTTTTGAAGGTTTTAATTTGATTAAACCATAACAATTACAAATAAACAATAAAAACATTAAAGACTAAATGAAGCGTGAAGGAAATTTTCGTCATTACTGATAAGACGTAATCCTTACTTCCTTATCCAACATAGACTGTCCGTGGCCTAGTGAGTATACCCTTGATTCGCTCTCGAAGGGATCCAGGTTCGATGCCCATGTTGTGGCATATAACAATGAGACTTTTTCTGATCTCAAGTACATTATACGGACACTCTAACGGTGAAGGAAAACATAGTGAGGAAACCCTCACAAAGTCAAATATTTTCATTCAGAATAAATTTTGCAAAAAATGTTTTCTGAACTTCGTTTCTATACTATGCCTACTATTAACATGGATGGCCCCAGACTTGTTGACCAGTCATTCCTCTGGACTAGGCCTGTGTTTTATTGCTTTTTCGTTATTGTTACGTCAAAAAAATAAGAAATGTTAAAAGTAAAAAATATTTTTTTTTATTTTCCAAAAAAAATATACATTGCCAAAATGAGGAAAGGCAGTATAATCGTATCACAAAGTTATAGTGACTGTTCTTTTTACACACTGTATTTTTCCCTGTTCTTTGGTTACTTGTTAAGTTTGACATGGTGTGAAGCGTCGTAAAGTAGGCCTTTTCATAATATCTATTATGAAAAGGCCTACTTTTTTTAAAATAATCAATGATATTAATAATAGCCCGTGCGTGTTACGCGAGCGATATTAATACGTGCTGATTCACGGCGCGGGCGCCATGCGCGTACGCACTTGCCATCTTCAGGCGCAAATAGCGGGGCGCAAATAGACAGGCTATTTGTAATGGCTAGGGGAGCCCATGGCACTGATTATGTACTTTAATGTGCCGTGGATTTGGGTTTTGTAGATGTTATGGAGAAAAAGTCAGGTTAGCAGTGCGATGAGCGGGGAAATTCGTGTTAAGGAAACAAAAATTAAAAATAATACGTAGTACAAAATAAGTACGTTTTGTTGATAATTTATCATCAACAAAGAGGGAGGGTGAAACCAATATAAAATAGGTTCTGTCATTATTTTTATTTTATTTATTGTGTAAGCTTGAATAAAATTAGCCTCTACGAGAATATACTACATATTTTTTAAGTATAGCAAATTAAAGAAGCTTCATTTTGATATCTATTTAACAATCGCTTATCTTAATCTGATGAATTAGTAAAATTTTGATACAAATTTTTTACGTTCTAACAAATCAACTAATTTTTATCATTCCCAGAGACATGTGAGACAACTATACTACTACCTAAAGCTGACGCGCTATAGATAATTTAATATTTTATTTTTATATTAAATAATTTAATATTTTATTTTTATAGAAAATAAAATCAAAGATCTCCAACTTGGGCTCCCCTAGTATAAAGTAATAGTAATCCAAGCAAAAGTTTGATGAATATTGTTACTCTTACTCGACTGTACGCATTAGTCGGATTTGAATGAAAAGCACGTAAATTATTAATTATAGTATATGTACAATCTAACCAGATTCTGTTGAGATGAAAGGCTTGATAAAATATTCAAATCGTCGATGAATTGTGCTCACTCTCAAATCGGAGTTAAAACTCTTTTTTTTCAAACTTTTATTTAAGCTGAAAGTTACAGTTTAGTTATAAAATAAAACAAGAGGTTTGAGATTTAACACGTGTCCGCTGTGGCTACAGTCTCGATCTGAACCAAGCTGGCTGCCCGCGCAGCTACCTAGGACGACAGAGTGCTGATGCTGCATCAGCACTCTGTCTGCATGTCTAGGAACATTATATGGATCTAACAGCACGCATGTAATTCGTACATACTTCAACCACGCCTAAAGTCGATGCGGTCGCTTCCGATCGAGCTGGAACCTTGCCGATATTGTAGTATAATATATGTCGACAAAACAGTAATCTAGTGTGTTAGTAGCCAGCATTTAGCTGTAGATTAAGAATGTACAATTCTTAATTATACAGTACTAGCTGACCTGTACCCGTTACGTACAAACCGTATTTCAAGACTAAAAATAGCTAAATCGGTTCAGCCGTTCTCGAGTTTTAGCAAGACTAGCGAACAGCGATTCATTTTTATATATAAGATGATTTTAAACTAAAAAAGTAACAGGTAGAATGCCGTAAACTCACTTCATAAAACAAATATATCAAAAATCATTTAAGTTCAATGATAAATTACTTTTCATAATATTTAATTATTTATATTAAAATATTATTCAAATAGGAACTGATCAAACAATAATACGACAATAAAACAATTACGTCGGTAGATGATGGATTATAGATTAAATATCTACGCAATTCCAGTAGCTACATATTGTTAATCTACATGACGAGGAAAAGATATAGTAGGATTTCTTTGAGTGGAGGGACTATGGTCTGTCATCGTAATATTATACAAAAAAGAAGTGGTGTTAAATTGTTTATTTCAGTAAAACACTCTTTGCATCCACTAGGGACAGTATGTATACGTTACATTATACATTTAAAGCGAGGGCTGGAAGCCTAAAACTGTGTAATAATATTTTAATAATTGTTGTTGCTATTAAAAAATAAAAGGCGTTTTTTATATAATTCCAGATAGAGTTTGCTCGGCGTTGTCTGCACTGCCAGGTTTAGGGCGTGTTTCACCAAGCAATGTTAAAGTTAACGCCATGTTAAAATAACATGCCATCTCGTTCATTGACAGGAAATACGAGAGGGATAACATGATATTTAACATGGCGTTAACGTTAACATTGCTTGGTGAAACACGGCCTTAGTCTCGATTTCAATAATGCATGTTAATGCTAACGGCTTGTTAAATTACCATGCCTTCTCATTCATTGATAAGAATTACGAGAGGAACAACACGATATTTAACGAAGGATTAACTTTAACATTGCTTGGTGAAACACGCGCTTATTCTATTTAGGGCCGATTTTTCAATCGTCAGATAACTTTTACCTAAGGAATAAACATGTGACTTTGACATATTTTGTTCCATACAAAATCTGCCAAAGTCACATATTTATACCTTAGGTAAAAGTTATTTGACGATTGAAAAATCGGCCCTTAAACAAACGTAAACAAAATCAATATATGACACCAAATTATTATATTATTTAAGGCGCGGTAAGTACGTGACAATTTAATTATCCGCTCAATGTGTTCGATCGTTTTATTCGTTACGGTTAGTTCGGTGTGCTGAGTGCGATCTCTCGACGTGAGAAAGTTATGTATAGCTAGGTAATTTACAGGCATATAATATAGCCAAACATCTAAAATACAATATTTTGCCATCAGCATGTTCATTTATGTGAGACGACATAAAATGTTGGTGACCTGGCAGGCCGAGCCTAGTGCTACGCATCTTGACTTACTGATTGTTATTACTAGATATTGTTAACAGAAATAATTATAGACATGAATGGATGAAGGTGATATGTAGCAAAATTCTGATTTTGAGAAAATAGAGTTCAAACTGTCACGTATACATTTTAGAATACGTCGTAAAGTATTAAGTACATTAATCTAAAGATCCGACTCTAAAATCAAAGCACTTATCGTTACTACATATACTAAAATGCTTAAGTGACTTTTTGGCGACATATCACCATCATCTATCATGTCTTCAATTGTATGAGACAAAAACTTTATGATATACATTTTTGCCACTATGCATCGTATAAAAAATCTAAGCCCCAGTGTGGAACGAGCCTTAGCGAACAAAATTAATTTGTGCAGTTCAATATTTTCGCCGTGAGCCGGCCTATAAATAGCGACATATTAATCAGCGCGAGGTATTCGCTATAAATATGATTCATGGATATTAATACGTTGCAAGTGAGCGTTACCGGCCGCTGGGCGCTGGACACCTGCAGAATTTCAGTCAAACGGTCTAAGGCCCGTATTAATAAAGAAGTCTCAAGCCCAACCTCCCTTGAGAACCTATTTGACAGATAAAACAAACAAGACTTCTTCTTCTTTTGGTATTTCCCCCCCCCCCTCATCCCCCTCTATAGGAATTGTCAACGTTAGAGTGTAAAAATGTTAGCATTACAGTGGGATGAGTGGGATGATATGAAGAACTGCACGCGAGAGATGAAGAACTTTACATACGTTACATACTTAATTTTTTTTTTACTTAAAAATAAAGATTATAAAAATATAGATTATGCTTACTTTCATGTGTAATATAGGAAAGGAATTAAAGTACTATGTAACATTAATAAAGTTGTTCACCTTTAAAAGTGAAACGAAACGTTGTTTTATCTATCAAATCGGTTCTCAAGTGAGGTTGGGTTTGAGACTTCTTTATTAATACGGGCCTAAGACTCGGGCCATATTATTCTACTAGCTGTTCCCGCGACTTCGATCGCGTGATTTTTGAGTGACTTAAGCCGTTTATGCAGCGCACGCAACGAAATTTCCCAAATGTGAATAACTTTCCTCGTTTTTGCAACATTTCTCACTGACGCTTCGCTCCTATTGGTCGCAGCGTAATGTTATATAGCCTAAAGCCTTCCTCTATAAATGGACTATCCAACAAAAAAAGAATTTTTCAAATCGAACCAGTAGTTCCTGAGATTAGCGCGCTTAAACAGACAAACAAACTCTTCTGCTTTATTATATTACTCCGGAGAAAGTTATCAGTGAAAATAAGGCTAATACGATAGAGTTATTACATTTTTGACGTTGAGTTGTTACATGTTTGACGTGTGTGAATGTGTATGTGTCTGTATATGGCATTGTAGCTCCCTAACGGTTGATCCGATTTTAATGCGGTTTTTTTTTGTTTTTTCAAATTCAAAAAAAAAATTCCATATAGGTTATTAAATAAGACTTATAGAATTGTCCTACATGATGCCTACGACCGGTTCGCGCGGGGCCATCTTTTAGGAAAAATATTGGAAAATTGTTCTTTTTCTTTGCAAATATATAATATACATAACAATGTTATGACTTAACAGTAAAATTATAAAAACAAAGTGTACAAAATCGTAACCTAGTATAGAGGCACCTTATTCCCAGGGTGTGCAATCATTAATGAAATCATTATCCTTTAGCACACAAACGTTCTTTAACTAATTTTTTAAATTTGTTTTTGAAAGGTATATCAGTCGAGAGTGTTCTCAGTTATGTTTGGTGAAAATCGATTCAGATCTTCAAGGTCTACAGTTTGTTAGCTGTCAATGTTACACGCTAAGTCGGGTTTTTTTTTTGTTTTTAAATTTTTCTTTGATATCCCGGAGATGAGATTCGAATTATTAAAATACGCCTCATTCGCATAACGTTACGAATACGTAGCTGTCAATTATTCCTGCTTACTCCTGTTCCCAATACCGCCGCTACAGCTGACTCAATAAGCCAGGAGCGTATGATTAATAAAGTATGTTTGTTTGTGTGTCACCGGCGCGGCGGAGATGAAACGCCACAAACTGCGCGCGCGGGGAATCGGTACACGCGGTTATTAGCCAACACCAGGGTTGGCGACACTCATTTTGTGGGTTCGACCCGTTGGTGTGTTACTGTTAATTTAGAGCCTTAAGCCGTGTGTGACACTCATTTTGTGGGTTCGACCCGTTGGTTTGTTACTAGAGAACCGTGTGTGTTAAACCATAATATATAAAATACACAATATAATGTGAGTTACAGCTGTACAATTTTGAGTAGTAGGAACGCTCACTCTAATACAGAATGATTCGTGGCTATGGTAACCGGTCGTGTATTATAAGTAATAATAATGAATGTAAAATAACAAATAAAGTGGAAAAAAGTGCAAGTAGTCTTTTTTTTAGTTTACTGTTTAACATGAATTTCCACCAAGAAACTACAATAAATTCAATAAAATATAATTGATGCACATAATATTAAGCCGAATACAGTGTGTCCCACGGTTCATATATTAAGCCGAATACAGTGTGTAGAGAATAACGCGTAGGCCGTAGAGCATTTTTTGTTTTGGCACCTATTATAAATTAATAAACATAACTCAAGAAAATAAACACTTCAAAGGTCTAAAACGTCCACAAATAGTGAATACTTCTCTGCTGGGGCTCGCTAGCTCCTAGTCTATACACATGAAGGCAATAGTGAATCCTCCTCTGCTGGGGCTCGCTAGCTCCTAGTCTACACACATGAAGGCAATAGTGAATCCTCCTCTGCTGGGGCTCGCTAGCTCCTAGTCTACACACATGAAGGCAATAGAGAATCCTCCTCTGCTGGGGCTCGCTAGCTCCTAGTCTATACACATGAAGGCAATAGTGAATCCATCTCTGCTGAGGCTCGCTAGCTCCTAGTCTACACACATGAAGGCAATAGTGAATCCTCCTCTGCTGGGGCTCGCTAGCTCCTAGTCTATACACATGAAGGCAATAGTGAATCCTCCTCTGCTGGGGCTCGCTAGCTCCTAGTCTATACACATGAAGGCAATAGTGAATCCTCCTCTGCTGGGGCTCGCTAGCTCCTAGTCTATACACATGAAGGCAATAGTGAATCCTCCTCTGCTGGAGCTCGCTAGCTCCTAGTCTATACACATGAAGGCAATAGTGAATCCTCCTCTGCTGGGGCTCGCTAGCTCCTAGTCTACACACATGAAGGCAATAGTGAATCCTCCTCTGCTGAGGCTCGCTAGCTCCTAGTCTATACACATGAATGCAATAGTGAATCCTCCTCTGCTGGGGCTCGCTGGCTCCTAGTCTATACACATGAAGGCAATAGTGAATCCTCCTCTGCTGGGGCTCGCTAGCTCCTAGTCTATACACATGAAGGCACTAGTGTAGACCTAAGACCTAACCGGGATTGAAACTCAATTGTTTTGTGACTTTTATGGATATCTTTAATCGCGATCGGTCGCGTCAAGGTAAGTTATTTATACAAATATGAAGTGTCAAAACAAAAAATGCTCTACGTGTAATTTTTTTCACACTATATTCAGCTTAATATATGAACCATGAAACCTTTGGTTTTAACCTAGGTTATCAGTTCTTAGCTTTCCAGGGCAATCACATCCAGGCCAGGTCTCCAGGATCTCAAACCAGTCAAAAACATTGAGTAATACTCCAACTCTCATATCTCTATGATTTGATTCCTTAAGTTCACATATATCTTTCTAGAACTAAAGACTATCACTTAACTGTATCTAGGGTGCCAGGTGCCAGCCCTGCAGGTGCAGGTGCGCAGGCGCCGGCTATTCCTGCGCCTGCGCCGCATCCATCAGCGGGATTTATTGACCGCCACTCGCTGACGAGTATTCAGCACGATATTAGGTACACAATATACTAATGAACATGGTTTACACAAAGTCCACGCAAAGGATAGGGAAAGTTTTTTTTAAAATCTTTATTTATTTAGAGCAGGGGATGTTAGGGAGTTCCGTAACCGTAACCAAAACTATCGGATATCCGATATTAAAAAAATTCCATAACCGTAACCGAATCCGAAATTAAAGTTATGCTACTGTAAAAATGTAATAACCGTAACCGAAATTATCCGGAACAAGCGAAATTTAATATCCGTATCCGAAATTTCATATCCATTTCATCCCTGATTTAGAGGCTTTTATACAAAAGTATATGACAGCCCCATCATACTATGTATATACATAGTAAACAAAAATTTTATTCTAAATACATACACTTTAACTAATATTATTAATCGTTTGATACGTTGGAAAAATCAACGGACAGATAATGACATTGATAAACTCCGTACCAATTCAATGTGATCTATAAGTAAACAATGTTCTGTCGGCTGTGATGGTACCAATTAAACCCGGTTTCTAGAACGCTGTTCAAATGTTTGATTAACTAATATGGCATTAAAATTAACAACCCATATGTAACGCTGATTGGTGAATCATCATCAGAGAGAAAGGGAGGAACAGGAGGCTGATTCAAGATGCCATCGCTAATTATCGCTTACAAAGTTCGATAACAAAATGTATGGGATTTGACATAAGGTACGCTAAATGTCATACCAAATCACGATCATTAGCGATGACATCTTGAATCAGTCCCCAGATATTTTATAATTACATCACTCTTGCACTTGCAAGATAGGTTAATATACCACGGTTCGTTTACCAAAGACATCGATTAGTTGACATACGATTTGAATCAACCTTTTTTTTTTTTACTTGGGGAAATCCTTTAGGGGTTCCCGACTGATTGGGGATGTCGTCCGGGATATGTGGGACTCTCCCGAGTGCTAGGTAAGGAACGCACTCAGGGTTACCGCAATAAAACCCGAAGTTCCCATCTCCTCCGCTAGGCGCTGGGCCACCGGACCCGCCTAGGCGATAACAGCAGAGACCCAGTTAGCGGCTTCTGCTTTCAGCTGCAGAACCTTCACAGCATCCCGTACGATTTGAATCAACCTTATCTGAGGAATTTTAACCCGCCTTGCAAGTGTAAGCGTCATGTTACTAAAAAATATCAGTTACTCTCTTAAATATCTGACCCTCCTATTCTCTTTGCGATGGTACTTTCACAATAAACTCTACATAGAAGGCACTTACACACCCTAAAGTATTATTTTAAACCTTGTATATGGAAGTTTCACACCACGTCAGTCTAGCTCCGAGCTGAATATCCGAAGAATTTGTGTTTGTGTAAAAAAAAGTACCAAGGGAAATATATTTAACATTCGTACTTTACACATGTTTTTATTATATTAAACACAAATTCATCCATGAATGCAGAAACATTTTTGTTCCTATCGGCGGGATTCGAACCCACGGCTTGAGCTCAACGCTAACCCAACGCGCTACAGAGGTCGTCAATTAGTGATTAAAACACCTCTTCGGGTAAATAGTTTGTGCCTGGTACAGATAAAAACACGGCCGCCTGTCTGGTGTCTGGGTCTGGCGCCAATTGCCAATCTCACGAAGTAATTGACATTATAATTACGCTAAGGCTGTCTTCCAAGTAGAATAGTTATGTTCAACTTATCTGATCAATCGTACTTTCTACAAAATCCAGGTAGAGCGTTTTGTAGGTCTGATTTGTCTGTAAGCAGGAACAGCTACGTGTTTGTAACGTTATTGAATGGGCACTTTTAATACAAATCTCGTTCGGTAACGTCACAACACAAAGTAGATATATAACAGAGACACGACCTAGTACTAGAAAATGGTATCACATTAATACTGGCAATTCGACTGGCTATTTTTGTTTTCTTCGTTCGTTCGTTAAAGGGTGAAGTCCAGGCACATTCCGGAAACCGCCATCTAGCGCCACTTGGAAAATACTAATCACTAATTTGGTTTCGTATCTTCTCCTTAATTAAGGAGTTGAATTTAGCTTAATGTGATGTTATGCTTAAAAATATTATCTTTATTTTAATGTCGATATTTGTACTTAATTCGGCATATTTACATTTTATAATTTACAAACGTTAATATGTAGTAGTGACATCTATTGCATTTTTTTGTAGTAAACATAGATTGTATGGGACGGTAGGCCATGGTAACGTTATGAATACGTATTTGTGAATTCTGCTAACTACACTAATCAGAAAACAACGTTCAACAATAGCATCATAAAATCAAAAACAAAACTTTTTATTTCCTTAAAATATAGGTAGGTTATTTAAGAATTGTCCTACATGATGCCTAGTGCCTACCACCGGTCGTAGCATTACTGGTGTTCTCGTCCTCAGTCTGAGGCATGAGGAGTTTTAGCCCCGATTTCACCAACGCATGTTAGTGTTAACGGCCTGTTAAAATACCATGCCTTCACATTCATAGATACTAGATTTAGGAATTTTAGGAATTACGAGGGGGATAACATGATATTTAACGAACGATTAACTCTAACATTGCTTTGTAAAATCATATCACCAACATGCGTTGGTGAAATAGGGACTTAGTCGGTAAACCAAGGTGGCGGGGTTAGTCGGAGTCCGACGTACCTCGCCATCCCTGGAGTCGGTGGGGATAGGTAACGCATTTCCCCCCCTTAAAAAAAGGTATACTCGCCACGCTCGGCAGGCGGATTGCCGAGCGCAGTGTTAAGATAATAACGATGTCCACGGAACCTGCCGGTTACCGTTTAAACACAGTATACACCTGATGATGACTTAGCCGAAACCGGTCGTCTATTTTTATAAATCTCTTAATCTATACTAATATTATAAAGCGGAAGAGTTTGTTTGTTTGGATAGAGGGGGGGTGCCATTCCCACACCTCAACCCCATCGGGATGATGGTGATATTCTTTCTCCGGCGCCCCACGGATAAGATAGAGCGCTCATACTACCTAAGACATGAATGGATGAAGATGATATGTAGCAAAATTCTGATTTCGGGAAAATTGAGTTCAAACGGTCACTTAAACATTTTAGGACACGTAACGTATTAAGTACATTAATCTAAAGATCCGTCTCTAGAATCAATGTACTTAATACGTTACTGTATATCCTAAAATGTTTTAGTGACAGTTTAAACTCAATTTTCTAGGTTTTTTTTGGGACATATCACCTTCATCCATTCATGGCTTCAATTGTCATTCCTTTTGCGGACGGGGCCAAGAACGCCGGGGACATGGCTAGTCCCTGCAGCAATGTGCCCGAGAACACTTGTTCAAACTCTTCCAAACCTTTTTTTTCCACACCACGTCAATCTAGCCCCGTCCTAAGTATTCGAAGAACTTGTGTTACAGGTACCAGGGGGCTGATTCAATATGCCATCGCTAATTATCGCTTACAAATTTCGATCACAAAATGTATGGGATTTGACATCAGCTACGCTAAATGTCAAACCTTTAGATGTGCCCATGTGCAGTCTGGTACAGAATAATATTTTAACACTATTGTTACATGATTATGTGTTGTCTTATCAGACGCTCAAAAATGTTGTTGTACAAAGAAAGATACCTGTTATTTACTTTAACTACTTGGTTAATAGCTGGCGCAAAATTCTTAGTGTGACTTTGAGATAATAATGTGTAATATTGTATAAACGTTGAATAGGAAATGAAACAATACATTTTGATTTATTTGTTTATTACAAAATACCCTGATGATAGCAAAATTAAGATCTAGTAAACACAATATTTCAATAATTTAATTTCGGTATATATTCGATTCCAATTTGATTAAAAAATTATTACTAGTAGCACAAAATCGATAATAAACTAAAATTGTATGTTAGACCGTTGATTCGCAATCGAGACAAACAACTAAAAGGCGAAATTAAACTTAAGTACCTATACTTTTGTGATAGACGTAATATCAGACATATTATCACTGGGAAAGAAGATAGAAGACTCAGCGTAATACTGCGAAGGTGTTGAGTATGACCGCTCTGTCGTCTTGATCAGGTTCTGCAGAAGATGCTGCTGTTCTAGAAGAAGAGTATTCAAGTGCCTCATCTCCTGATCTATCTTCTTCAAATTGAACGTCGTCTGATCGATTTTCTCCTGCATATTTCTGATCTCCAAATTGAAGTTGTGATCTGTCGTCTGCGTCTCTTTCTTGTACTTCGACGAGTACTGATTTTTGTAGAGCATTTCTTTGACCGACCTTCCCGATTTCACTTTGTTCAGTTGGGCCATTTCGTAGGCGGCCATCATTATTTCCGTAGGCAGTCTCTTCTCGTGTGGATTAAGAGGCTTCACGCTCAATATCACTTTACCAGCCTCGGGAGACACCAGAGCTGTTCTATAAACGTGCTTATGAAGACACGAAGGCAGCAAGGCACTGAATATACCCATTTCTACGAATAATATAAGTTTTGTCTGACGCACCAGCTTCGAGAGACCCGCCGTTTTCCTTAGTCCTTGAATGTCGTGAACTGCTATACCGACGAGCAGATTCATGAGAATAATGGTCACAAACATGAGGAATAAAATGAATATAATTTGCGATGACAGCTCAAATATGAGCGGCGGATCGTCAAGGGTCGGGTCGTTGATCAGAATATTCAAATTCAGCTCTCCGACCATCATGGACAACGTACTTATGAATCCCATGAGAGGGTTCGAGAACATTTCCTCATTGGCGAATACTACGCAGAAACAGATCGCAAATCCGAGCAATAAACATATGTATGCCAGTAGCAGCTTGAGGAATTCAGTTAAAACCTTTTGATACATCGCCACGTAATCACCGAACATTGGCAGTTGACCCATCATCAGCATCAGATTGGTCCAAGCCCCCAAGACCGCGTAGCCTCCCACGTGATTTTGCCAGCCGTAATCTTTTTGTATGTTGTATAAAGAGAAAACGGAAAGGAGCACAAACCATTCCATTAAATTTTCAAACGTCGTAAAATATTGATATATACTCGAGTATCCGGTTATACCCGTCAATTTGCGGACGATTTCGAAGGCCGTGATGGCTATTAACACCCACCTCTCGAGCTCGATCGGGTTGTCTTCGAGAATGTCACCTAAAAGCGACTGTTTTTGGCAGAGTTCGTTTAATATCCCATATTTCTTCGCGTGCATTCCATTGCATGTTTTCACCAGCGCTGTTAACACGTATATCGACAAGAATGTTACGAAAAGGAAGCAGAATATCAATCTCGCTAAGTAGAATTTGCGAATTTTGCGCCATTTCATGAACAAAAATGCGGCACACAGTGGGTGTTGGAGTATGTCTTTCTGTCCCTCATCTACGAGGCTATTTAAGTATGTTATTTCTCTAGGATAACTGTATTTTAATATTTTACCAAAGTCAAACTCTACCTGCACTTCCTCGTTGGCTTCTGTCGGTCTACTGATTGAAATGCCACTATCCAAGCTATGCCGCAATATAGCCAATGACTTGGGTGTCTTACGCACAATCACACTCAGAGCAGTTTGGCCGCGCTTTGATTTAGATGTTACATCGGCTCCTAAGAATATAAGAGTCTCAACACACTGTGTAAGACCATCCATTGCAGCGAGATGCAATGGTGAAAATCCGTACTCATCTTTTTTGTTCACTTGTGCTCCCCAGCTTACGAGCATATCTATAATATCACACGCACGCTCAGAATTACAAATAGCAGCGTGCAGTGGCGTTCTTTTATCATGGTCTTCTGCGTTTACGTCAGCATTCCCGTCCCGAAGAAGCACTTCGACACATTCCACACTTGAACATCTGGCAGCAAGATGTAGCGCTGTTGATCCTCTGTAGTTCTTCGTATTGGCTTTGGCACCTTCAGATAACAGCAATTCGACACATTCCGTAAATCCTCTGGTTGCAGCCAAATGTAACGCTGTACACTCCTTGTCTCTTTGTTTAGTTACCGCGTTGGCACTGAGTTTAGTTTCTTTCAGCAAATACGCTAAGCATCGACCTGCTCCTAATTCGGCTGCTAGGTGCAAAGCGTTTAGACCTCCAGAGGTTATGTACGCTGGATCTACGCCCTTCTCTATAAACAGTTCCATGCACTCCAAAGCATCATTTCTCACAGCACAATGAACCAGATTATCTTCGCAACCAGCTCTCTGCACCACGCCGTGTAGCGATGCACCACTCGTTATCAATATTTCGGCTACTTCCAACGAATTTCCAAAAGAAGCACAATGAAGTGGAGAAAAATATCTTGGCGCATAATCCAGGTCTGCACCCATTGATAACAAATATGATACCGATCTACTGGCGCCACTGAAAGATGCCACATGCAATGCAGTTAAACCCAGGGGCTCTGCGTAATGTATATCTGCTCCAGCCTCCATAATACTCGGTAATAATTCATCTCGCGTCAGAAACGCTGCCCACAACAAGGTCAAATTAACTACAACTTCCGGAGCTGAAGATATATGCTCCTCTATGTTTTCCAACATTATCAATCCGCACTCCAGATCGTCGAAGAATCTCCCGGCTCCTAAAGTGAGAGCTCTCTCGCATATCGCTCTTCTTATCATCTCCTCCGTCAATCTGGCTTCCGGGTCTGGGGCGAGGATGTCGAAGCTGTGGTACATGTTCGGGGCATCATCAGCTGGTGGAGAAGGTCCAACGAAGAGATACTCCTTTCCCTTTCGAGGATCGTTAGCAGACTCCAGTAAATCGATATTCCGGGCATGTTTGTAGGTGGTCCTCAGAGGGAACTCTTCTGGATCTCGGGAGCGGCCGCTGTAGGTCCTGTTCAGTCGTCTGTTTGGCGTCGCTGTGGGCGTTTGTAGAGGAGACGGCCAGCCCATTTCACGGTATCCGAAGTTGTCCATAGCAGGACCCGAACTGAGCGCAGCCTCCCGTTATCTTATCACCGAGCACGCTGTTTGCTGTCGTGATACGTTGAGCTATTTTTGATAACCGTTTATATTTATTTTTCATAATTACAAGAAACCTGACGCGACAGTAATTGTTCCGTGAATGTTTGCATAACATTTTGTGATGCGACGTAGTTTCTAACAGAACGAGGAACGAAAACAAAAACTGTTGTTTACCTGACAAGAAAACATCAAATTTTAAGTAGGTACTCGAGAATCGGGACTTATCGGCATCAAAGGAAATACATACTTAGTAAACATCAACTTAGTAAATTTTTGTTATGAACATCTAACTAAATACTAACAATAGTAAACAAGGTAACGTCAACATGTTATGAACAAAAAAATACAAAGATCTTAAAAGATCTGACAGCTACATACAGAGAATCTATTTCACACTTAAATTAAAATTGTACTTCTGAAATATCAGCGCGTTTCTTCAATAGTGAGTGCATTGGATAGTGAAGTATTTTATTATTCCGTTGGAAGTGTGCACAATATGTGAATATGTGAAAATATCGGTTGTTTTTATTTTTGTTTACGTTTAGGTTAAATTTAAAGGGGACACTATACACCGTTTTTTATAATGCAATTGTAAATGTAGCAAAATATTATTTTTTGCGGCTTAGGTCTGATGATGATGATCACATGACAATAGAGGAGCAAACATAAACATGTCAGGCGAGCAAGTATTTGCGCAGCTCACACTCGCGGCATTGTTGTCAATTACATGTTGTCCCTTTTATTAATGTCCCTTGACCTTGGGGTCGCTGCCCTATGATTTAGCCCTAAACGATTTAGCACTTTGAATATATTTTGATATGCATAGTGCATACAGATAATTTCTATGGTGTAAAATCTTGGTTGTGACCTGGTAAAGTGTTTGTGTCTCTGTTAACCCCTCCGTGGTCTATGGGTTCGATTCCCGCTTGAGAACAACGAAAATGTTGTTTTAAAATTTGATTAGGACGATCACCTGATTGTCTGACAAGAAATATTCACGTGTCGGATGGGCATGTAAAAAGTCGGTTCTGCTCCTGATCTCCCGCCAGTCATGTCGGTTATCCGCCCCACTGGGCTACGAGAGTGAAAAAGGGATAGACTTCTGTTTATTGCGCACACACTTGGGCACTATGAAAATAACTCTTGATCGGCTGGTTTGGTTTCAAAGAGACCTACTATCGTCACCGAAATTGTTGGGGGAGGCATCATTGACATATTGTTATGTAAATTTATAATTTTTTTTTAAAAGAGAAATTTTCCATCTTTTTGGTAAAAGATGGCCCCATGTGAGTTTCTTACGCCAGTTCTTCTTGCTGGTTCTCGAACCGGTGGTAGGCATCATATAGAAACGACGTTCAGAAAACATTTTTTGTAAAATCTTCTAAGTAGAAATATTTGATTTGTGTCTATGTCTCATCTCTAGATGATTTTTAAGACTTGTGAGGTGTACGTGTGTTGTTATTATTTATTTAATTAACGCACAAATGAGTTATTTACGCTGCAAACAAGCTGTGAGTTGAATCAGCTGACAGTATGAGATCACCCTCAGCGACAAAGATTACTTTTTTTTTAATCTTTACTTTTATGACCTACTTTTTGTATGACGCGTGTTGCACTATAGCAATCAGTATGTTCTATTTTTCACCTATATAAGTCGTTCACCGATTATTGCTCGCAGGGCACCCTAAGTGGGTCATAACGATTTCATTACACACGCGGGGAGAGTAAATAAGAACCAGTAATTTAGAATAATTCCATGAAACTGTCAGTTGGTGCTCTGCCAGGGACAGTCGGGGTGAAATGGTGCGTCAGTAAACCGCATCACACGCATCATTACCTTACCACTAATGTCTTGTCACATCAAAAACATTAATGAGATGAGAGGCAAGATCTATCAAGGACAAAAGAAGTGAGATCTACCAGCTAGTAAGCCTCCCCCAAAGTTAATGGAATCAGGCGTTACTGTGCGGAAATCCATAGCAAAAAAATTACCCCCAATTTCCCGAACGCTATTCAAATGAATGATCAACTAACATGGCATTCAAATCAACAACCCATATTGAACGCTGATTAGTGGAACATTATCAGACAGAAAGAAACGGACAGATAGTTTATAATTACCTTTTCTCATTATAGAATTTCTTTTTATTTTCTTTTTACAAAAAAAAAAAAAACTTTTTCGTTGTTCTTGCGACAAAAAAAATAAGAAATGGTAAAAAGTAAAAAAATTAGATAAGGTAGTATCGTATCTCAAAGTTATAGTGACTGTTCTTTTTACAAGCTGTACAAGAGAATAAAGAGAGACAGAAGAAGATGGAGGCAGCGGCGACAACGCAACGCACTAATAGGGCCTCGCCCTAAAAAAGACGGATTGGCAATGTTCATATAATCTATACTAATATTATAAAGCGGAAGAGTTTGTTTGTTTGTTTAAACGCACTAATTTCAGGAACTACTGGTCCGAATTGAAAACATATTTTTTTGTGAGATAGTCCACTTTAAGCTATATAACATTACGCTGCGACCAATAGGAGCGAAGCGTCAGTGAGAAATGTTGCAAAAACGGGGAAAATTATTCACATTTGGGGACTTTTGTTGCGTGCGCTCCATAAACGGCTTAAATCACTCAAAAACTATGCGAACGAAGTCGCGGGCACAGCTAGTAACAAATAACAATGTCCACGGAAACGCTGCTGCATATTTCCGGATATATCGGTTACCTCTGTCGCCTTTTACGACACGGGAAGGTGGGGAGGTGTACACAGGCACCCCTACGATTAAGTGAAGTTTAAAGGCCTTTAATAATAATAATAATATCTATAGACGCTTCACACCACGTCAATATAGCCCCGTGCTAAGCATCCAAAGAACTTGTGTTACAGGTACCGGACAACGGAAATATAATATCATATCTATACATATAATAAATCTGTAGAGGGGTCATGTCTGTACATTAAAAATATTTAAGTGAAAATTAAAAAAAGGGGGTGTATGTAAGCCACAGAACCTAAAAATAACATTTTTGAAAAAAATGTCTGTCTGTCTGTCTGTCTGTCTGTCTGTCTGTCTGTCCATATGGGAATGTTTGTCGTCGCATCACGCTAAAACCACTGTATGGAATGAAATGAAATTTGGCAGGCAGGTAGCTTACGACCTGAAGAGCATTATTGGAAATTATTATCCCGAAAAACGAAAGGGTTCCCGTGGGATCTTCAAAAATTGTAGCTACCTATTTGACGGTATTTCAGCCAAACTACTTAACGTATTTAAATGAAATTTGGCAGGCAGGTAGCTTATAATCTGAAGAGCATTATTGGAAATTGTTATCCCGAAAAACGAAAGGGTTCCCGTGGGATCTTCAAAAAATGGTAGCTACCTATTTGACGGTATTCCAGCCAAACTACTCAACGTATTTAAATGCAATTTGGCAGGCAGGTAGCTTATAATCTGAAGAGCATTATTGGAAATTGTTATCCCGAAAAACGAAAGGGTTCCCGTGGGATCTTCAAAAAATTGTAGCTACCTATTTGACGGTATTCCAGCCAAACTACTCAACGTATTTAAATGAAATTTGGCAGGCAGGTAGCTTATGATCTGAAAAGGATTACTGGAAATTATTATCCCGAAAAACGAAAGGGTTCCCGTGGGATCATCAAAAAATTGTAGCTACCTATTTGACGGTATTTCAGCCAAACTACTCAACGTATTTAAATGCAATTTGGCAGGCAGGTAGCTTATGATCTAAAAGCATTATTGGAAATTGTTATCCCGAAAAACGAAAGGGTTCCCGTAGGATCTTAAAAAAATTGTAGCTACCTATTTGACGGTATTTCAGCCATACTACTCAACGTATTTAAATGCAATTTGGCAGGCAGGTAGCTTATAATCTGAAGAGCATTATTGGAAATTGTTATCCCGAAAAACGAAAGGGTTCCCGTGGGATCTTCAAAAAATTGTAGCTACCTATTTGACGGTATTTCAGCCAAACTACTCAATGTATTTAAATGAAATTTGGCAGGCAGGTAGCTTATGACCTGAAGAGCATTATAGGAAATTATTATCCCGAAAAACGAAAGGGTTCCCGTGGGATCTTCAAAAAATTGTAGCTACCTATTTGACGGTATTTCAGCCAAACTACTCAACGTATTTAAATGAAATTTGGCAGGCAGGTAGCTTATGACCTGAAGAGCATTATAGGAAATTATTATCCCGAAAAACGAAAGGGTTCCCGTGGGATCTTCAAAAAATTGTAGCTACCTATTTGACGGTATTTCAGCCAAACTACGCAACGTATTTAAATGAAATTTGGCAGGCAGGTAGCTTATGACTTGAAGAGCATTATAGGAAATTATTATCCCGAAAAACGAAAGGGTTCCCGTGGGGTTTCCAAAAAATTTTAGTTTCTCAATTCGTAAATATATGTTTTTTTTATGTTTGTTCGTGGATATCTTCTTCGTTTATGAACCGATTTTAAATATTAATGTAATACCACTACTACTTAGTCTTTGAAGATATACGTTTGGAAATTTCGACATCGTTTATACTGCAAGCATATGGTAATTAATAAATAAAAAACCGGGCAAGTGCGAGTTGGAATTGCGCACCGAGAGTAGACCGCCGACGCCGAAAAATTTGGCGGTCAGCGCCAGCAGCGCAGCGTCGGATTGAAAGTCGGCGTCGGGCGTCGGCGTCGCAACGTTAGGCGTCGCGCCGTAGGGCGTCGGCGTCGCGACGTTAGGCGTCGCGGCGTTGGGCGTCGCGGCGTCCGTCGGCGTCGCGACGTCGGGCGTCGGCGTCGCGGCGTCGGGAGTCGCGGCATGGGGCGTCGCGGCGTCGGGCGTCGCGCCGTCAGGCGTCGCGCCGTCGGGCGTCGCGACGTTGGGCGACGCAACGTCGGGCGTCGCGGCGTCGCCCGCCGCGGCGTCGGGCGTCGGCGTCGCGACGGTGGGCGTCGCGGCGTCGGGCGTCGGCGTCGCGGCGTCGGGCGTCGGCGTCGCGGCGTCGGGCATCGGGCGTCGGCGTCGCGACGTTGGGCGTCGCGGCGTTGGGCGTCGGCGTCGCGACGTTGGGCGTCGCGGCGTCGGGCGTCGCGTCGTCGGGCGTCGCGCCGTCGGGCGTCGTCATCGCGACGTTGGGCGTCGCGGCGTCGGGCATCGCGGCGTCGGGCACCGCGGCGTCGGGCGTCGGCGTCGTGACGTTAGGCGTCGCGGCGTCAGCGTCGCGACGTCGGGCGTCGGCTCCACGACGTTGGGCGTTGCGGCGTCGGGCGTCGCGGCGTCGGTCATCGCGGCGTTGGGCGTCTTATACGGGACATTAGCGCGTTTAAACAAACAAACAATTTACATTTGGGGACTTTCGTTGCATGCGCTGCATAAACGGTTTAAGTCAAACAAACACCACGCGAACGAAGTCGCGGGCACAGCTAGTATTTAATACTTTTATACTATACACATATTTAAGGTTTTTATTACTCGTATATTAAGGCGAGGAACAACCGCAACTTGCGCCACACTTTTTAAAATTAATTTTACAAAGACACAAAGATCTTATTAAAAAAAGTTATCGGTTCAAACTTTAAGTAAATAGTTAAACTAATTTATTGGCATTTAATTACAGCTCTTAATCCTATACTGTATTTACTTTCATAAGTAATAACTAAAACGGCCACTTTATTTATTACTTAATACACAAATTTAATACACATCCATGACCCAAGAACATTGAAAACTTTTTGTTCCGTCAGCGGGATTCGAACCCGCAACCTCTCGTTCGAGCACCAACGCGCTGAACCACTGCGCTACGGTCGTCAAATTTAATATACTTTATGTAACTTTCTAATAGCAATATTATTATCTATGATCTATATTTTACTCGTGGAATCAAACTAGAAACGTAGTGGAGTAGAAATTGTAGTGGTAATTAATTAAAAGAACAACGCGTGATGGACGATAAGGAGTACGGCGGAGTATACACGTACAGAGACAGCTAAAGTTCATGTTTAATAGTAATAATAATATCTATGGACGCTTTACACCACGTTAGCCTGGCCCCGTGCTAAGTATCCGAAGAACTTGTGTTACAGGTACAAGACAACGGAAATGTATTCAATACTTTTATACTATACACATATTTAAGATTTTTACTATATTAATACACATCCATGACCCAGGAAGTAATAAAACTTTTAAGTTCCTTCGGCGGGATTCGAACCTACAACCTCTCGCTTGAGCAGTAACGCACTCAACCAGTGCGCTACAGAGGTCGTCAAGTCGTTTAGCAGATCGATCGTCCTCAAATTCTTTGTACGACATCTTAATGATATTAATTTGAAACCTATCTGTCTAGCTACACCACAGAACAGATAAAGAGGTTAGAATGGAAATAGTTTCAAATTTGTATCAGAACGCGTGTCGCCGCTCTTAATTCCACTACATGGAAGTAACCCAATACGTACGAGCGTTACGCACACAAATAAACCTCACGCACTTAGATCGCTAATTTGTAATTGGTTGTCACACTAACGTAAACAATGCATTAGATGTACACTTACACACGCGCACTTTTCTCATACACGCTAGTGCGACCGAAGGTCGATAATTGATATCGATAAAATAATTGTCACATTTTTTGCAATAGTTCGGTTCAATTTTTGAGGGGTGACAGGGTACCGTACGACTAATGTATTGTTCTTAGGGCCGATTTTTCAATACTCAGATAAATCGTCAAATAGTAGCCTGACAAATAAAATTATTTGCCTAGTTGTCAAGCCAATAAATATTTTCGATTTTTCAATCGTCTTATAGCTACAAAATAGCTATTAGTGGTATTTAACCAGACAACTTCACACTATTTGTGTGCAAGTGAGATGCACAGTTATTGCATTCAATATGTTAAAAAAGAACAGCAACATGTTCGGTAGGTATAACTTTTTCAGCTGTCACTTGTCAGTTGTCAATATTGTCTTTCGAAAATTCAAGCTTACAAATAATTATTATGTATTTTTGTTGTGTAACATAGATGTAAATAATAAGGGTTTTATAATTTTATAAAACCATGTTCCATTTGGAACAAAAAAGGATGCGAGGACGTTCTGCAACTTTACCAACTCCGAACTTGTTAGTTGTAATAGAACTCGTGACAAAATATCAAACTACAAAATAGTAATTTTCTTGTATAGAATTTTATTGCCAAAGGTATTTATTATTTTATTATCTAACATATTGCTAATCAAAACCGCTTACTTTTCAAAGGAGAAAAAGAAAATTGAACCGAAACTATTATATAGGTTTCTTCGTTGCAAACAAAATATAGGTATATGCAAAAATAAATTCATGTATTAATGCATGAATTAGGTTGGAACATTGCTTGAAATTTAAAGATTAATATCTTTTTGGTTTGCCATTTTATACCGGAAATTACTGATACATCTAATCATAAATTTTTTGCAGATTCAGAGTTGATGGACAGCTGATAAAACTACAATAGCAAAGATGGCATTATTTTCTAGAAAAGGAGCATATAAAAGATGTTATGTCTTGAGAATTATGATATGAGGAAAGAACAAAATATATATAAATAGAGCAAAATGCAGCAAACAATTACTGTGTTACTGACAATATCATCTTATTTGTAATAAAAATGTGAAACTTTATAATATTATGTTTTTTGTTTCTCCTTAATGTTTAAAGAGTAACATTTCAATAGTTTAGCGCACATAGTTTATGGCTGTGATTTCTTTATTCAATAACTAGCTGTGCCCGCGACTTCGTACGCGTGGAAAAGTGATTTAGGGCATCAGTTCAAATACATTTTTAGTTTATGAACACTGTCGTTTGGATATTTAAAATCACTAATTTATAGTAATGCTTCTTTATTTATTTTTAATAATAATAGTTTACTGTCAAATAATGGCCGTTTTTGTCGTGAATGTTTTGAGGTTTTTTTTCTATGAAAATGCTAAAAATTCCTACTACCAGCTCAAAAAATGACCGTGTATTATAAGCCGACTTCAAAAAAAGGAGGAGGTTCTCAATTCGTCTGTATGTATAATATTTTTTTTCTTTTATGCGAACGGGACTACTTGATAGTACGCTCATATACGCGACGAAGATCTCTGTACTGAGATTTATATGGACTTTACAGACACAGATAGACAGACAGACAGACATTTTTTTCAAAAATGTTATTTTTAGGTTCTGTGGGTTTTATAGACCTCCTTTTTTTAATTTTCACTTAAATATTCTTAATGTACAGACATGACCCCTCTACAGATTTATTATATGTATAGATAATCAATTCTATAAATAAGAAATCCTATTAGTTAAATATTAAAGAGTTACATTATATGTTGTTTTATATTTGTTACTTGTTAGTAATAGCTTATTCAATGTCAATACTTGAGCACCAATGCACTCAACCACTACGCTGCCTGCCTGCCTGCCTGAGAGAAAAAAAAATCCAATGTTCCTGGGTCATTGATGTGTATTAAATGTGTGTATAATCTAATAAAAATAATTTGTGTATCGTATAAAAAGTATTAAATATATTTCCGTTATGTATGCTTAGCACAGGGCCAGATTGAAGTGGTGTTCACAACGTCCATAGATATTATTAGTATAATGTGATTTGTAAGAAACTAGCTTGTCAGTGACTCAAAATATTCCTTGTGCTAGTTACAATCATCACTACTACTATTAGGCATAAGGTACTGTTGAAAATACAAGCTGGTCGGGGTTTTCTACCAGACAGATGTAAATAATTGAGGAATTCAGGTACCTCCTCGATTGCTAAGTCGTCCATTGCTTCAAAAACATCAATTTTATTAGATTCTGATACCCAAAGAAATTGACGAAACTGTTAAATATAAATGCAGACACGAACTTATCGGGGAAATAAAGCCTTATCAGGCTCTTCAAGCAGCAGATAATTTTATTCCTTTAATAGGTGTCTTATTAGACAGTTAACAACTATCTGAGTATTGAAAAACTCAAAATATTGCTATTCGTCGAATAAACGCTATCTGGTTGTTTATCTGAGGATGGAAAAATCGGTCCTTAATAATCTATTTATTTATTTACTAGGCAAAAAAAACATACATTAATCACAGATATAACAATATAATTATAATAATGTCCGTATGAAATTATCTTTTATTTCTTAATAGAAAGCTAAATTAAATAAACAATAATATGACGGTAATCTATACTTATAATAAAACTGTAGAGAGGTCAATTCTGTACATTGAATATTTTTTCAAAATACATATTGGAGGATGATTGGCGATCGATACTGATGCCAAAAATGCAATTAGTAAAATTTTTGTCTGTCTGTATGTCTGTCTGTATGTGCGCGATAGGAACAAAAACTACTGAAGGGATTTTAACCAAACTTGGTACGATTGTAGCCCATATTCCTGGGCAGGTTATAGGCTATATAACATAACGCTACGATACATAGGAGCCGAGCAGTGACGATAAATTGGAAGCAAGTCGGAGGAATTTCGCGCGCGCGGGCTGCGGACGAACGGTTTATGCGGGGGGCGCGGGGGGATCGCTTACACAGTGACGCGAAGCAATAGAATGTGGCACTAAAGTAGATTAGAACTTGAAATAAGTACCTAACTAACAGATTTTTTTTTCTGAGAAGAGTGTTTCCACAGTGTCATAATAATATAAAAATTGTATTTTTGAACTTGCTTCACAAATTGAAATAAATTATCATGTATTGTATAAATCAACTTAATTAACTGTATTATTAAAAGAAAGCCTTTCGCGATAATCTAAAAAAACGGGCAGTTAAGCGGTTTTTGGTAAACTATTTATACCATCACGGTATTAATCCTCATCATTTTTAATACGTTAGTTGGCTTAAGAATTTCATGAAGACTATATTTGCCCTTTATACCTAGCAAGTATAATTAATAGTTTAGGAGATAATATAGCAAAATTAAATTCGTTTCGCCGTGATTCGACCGCCGCGCCGCATCGCGGGCCGCGGCGCCGCGCGATACAGGCTGATGCGTGACGTCTTACATCCGAGTCGGGGTGTAGTGTAGGTATCAGATGCTGGTAGGTAGGAATTTTGGCGAAGGTCAACCAAAGGAACTCCACCCCACTGCTGGGTAAAAAATACTATTAAAATGTGCTAACAGGCAGTACCGGTAGTATGAATTTATATAGATGTCGCTTTGATTTGAAGATATATGACAATAAAAAAATAATACTGGACGTTTGTATGAAGCGCGGCGGGAACCGCGCTGCTTCAAGCATTCAAATTTATTCTTTTTTTATTTTATATTTTGTTTAAAACAAAATTTCATTTATTTATATTATTATTATTTTTAATCTTAGGGTATACATAAATCATACTCCCGAAGAAATTGACGTTTGTTTATTTTTATTCTCTGTCGATTGATATGGTCTGGTGTACAAAAAGTTACGTTCTAACGGTTTTCTTTAACCTAATTAATTTCAAAGTAATCTACCAAATAAAACACCAAAAACCGTTAAGATCGAACTGATTCGATTCTCAGTTGTGTCGAGAGTAAGCCTGCTGGATCCTCGGCGGGGCGTGCCGCTGCGCCCATGTCTAACCGAGAGTTCCGTTTTAAAGACCTTAGTAATTGCAATATAAGTTTAAATTTAATAATACTTCAAAACATTAATGACAAAAACGGTAATAAGTTGAAAAAATTGAAAATATTTTTATGGTTTCGCAATTTATCCTATGTCGTTTAAATTTGATATGAAGCAACATTTTAATAGTGCATTAAGATGTTGCTTCATATCAAATTTCTATTCCCGGGAAGTACCCTTTAGGTTTTGGTTCCCTTTGGCGTGTCGAAAATTGCGAAAATTAGCGATATAAACGGCTGAATATTTGGGTAGATGTGGCCAAGATGCCTGTTTCTTTTCACAGCCAGAAGGGACAGTAGAGCTGAGTTTTTAATATGATTTTTAGCTTGATACCTACACGTGTTAAAGTTTTGACACCCAGACAGACAGACGGACATCGAAGTTAAATACTTTACTAAATTAACGTGAAAAATTGTCTGGGTCTATACGGTGCATTCGAATAATATTATCCTAACTTCGAATACCTTTGCTGACTTCTACATATTGTTCGAAGGCCTACTTCTTTTGCCGAGCTCCGAAAGGATAGTAATATATTATTATTATACCCTGCATACCAAGAGGCTTGCCGGGTACGTGTCTTGCTGGATCGGGATCAACACTGGGATGCACTGGGAAGTACCTATTAGCGAAAGTTCTCAGCGGTTGCGCCAATAAACTAAAAATATATTTAAAAATACTAAAGTGCCCTAAATCACTTTTCCACGCGTACGAAGTCGCGGGCACAGCTAGTTATCAATAAAGAGAGTTGCTTAAATTATAATATCATTTTCTTAGATCGACATTGTTTACATCTTGGTACAACACTATCGATACGCACGAAGTACCTAGAATTGAAGCTGTCATTCCGCGAGCGAACAATCGCTGCGAATGCAATACATTGCTCACTCGCAAGGACATTACACAAAATGGTACCCACGTATTGCAGCAATGGATAATTTTGCGCCTAAATACGAATGTATCGTTTTCGATCACGAACTACATAATGCTATGGAAATAATTACTAATATCACATAAAATTTAAAGTTTTTGGACTTACCGGTGGAAAGAAATTCCTTCTCGGGCTACACTACACACTTGGCTTCTTTTCCGACACGTTAAAACAGCGCAACACGGCATTTTTAACGATTTTTTATGGAGCTCCGTACGCTGTCACAGTAAGATTGTGACTGTTGACCGATAAAACGTGTTTCGGCTGACATATGATCATTTGATCATATGTACGGCGCGTCTGCCCCGCCTACAATGCCATTCTAATCTCTTTTACTCTTCTGTGAGCTACACACACCGGCACAATTAGGGGAACACAAAAAAAAGGTTAAATTTTTTAATAAATTCATTTTTTATTTTTTTTTAGTCTTAAGTAATAAATCACATAGGCTTAAAATAACTAAATTAAATCAAAATAAGCTACGATATACCCGTTTTTAAAGAAATTATACGTTAATTACGAAAATTTGTAAAATAAGGCACTAGGAGTGTGAGATCTAAAATTGTTTTTTTTACAAAATTAACAAAAAAATCTTAAAATGAATAGCGGGTGTTGCCTTCACGGGCTCTTATGAGAGCTTGGATGCAATTTCCCATACTTAAAATAAGGTCATCGATCATTGATTGAGGCAAATTGTTCCACTCTTCCACTAATGCCTGTTTCAGTTCTTCAATGTTCCTGGGGGCTGGATTTCACTGTCGAACCCTTCTTCCCAGACAATCCCAGGCATGTTCTATAGGGTTCATGTCCGGTGATTGCGCTGGCCAGTTCATTTGATTAATGCCAACCTCATCCAGGTAGGTACTCACTATACGCGCAGTATGGGGGCGCGCGTTATCGTGCATGAAAACGAAATGTGGGCCTATGAATGGGGCAAAAGGCATGACATACGGTTCTAGGATCTCTGTTACATATCGCTGCGCAGTAAGAGATCCGTTTTCAATAAGCACTAAGTCTGTGCGAGCTCCCAAACATATGCCACCCCATACCATTACAGAACCTCCAGCATATGCCACTGTTTCTGTGAAGTTTGTTTGGTTATATCGTTCTCCACGATATCTCCACATCCTCTCCCGTCCATCCACGAAATTAACACAAAAGCGGCTCTCATCGGTGAATAAAACGCGACTCCGCTCACTTGTCCAATCTCGGTGCGCACGGGCGAACGCTAACCTTGCTACACGATGAGCTGCCTCGAGTTTAGGTGCTTTTGCTGGCACATAAGATCTTAAGCCAACTTTATTGAGACGCCTCCTAACTGTTCGTTCACTAACATTAACGTTACGGACCTCAGCCAGTTGATTTCGAGTCTGAACTGCGGTCTGCTGACGATTCCTCAAAGTTTGCAAGATGATAAAACGGTCATCCACGGCGCTTGTAGCTCGATTTCTGCCTTGTCCTCGCCTTCGCACGTAAGATCCTGTCTCCCTGTAGCGTTGAACAACACGATGAATCACCGAAGTCGATACACCCAAAGCTCGACTTACTGAGCGGTAGGTATGCCCCTCTTCGATCATGGTTACAGCCCTAGCCACTGTAGTTGCTGGCAAATCACTCATTTCGGATCGGGAATGTGTACACAATTCAAAAACAAACATTTGAATGAGCCACAGTCACTATGCAAAGGACCCAACAAAGATCTTATCAGAAACAATGCTAACGCTAAGTGTCAGCAAATTCTTAAAGTGTCATAAAAACCATTCTCACACTTGTGAATGAGAAATTTGTGCTCAAATATATTTCTAGAGAGGGTAGTAATACATAAATAATAACAACTAGTCAAGATATCCGAAGGTATTGAAAAAAATCAATCTTTTTTTCGTGTTCCGCTAATTGTGCCGGTGTGTGTAGATAACACAAAATTGACATTACAGCTTTTGAAAGACTTGTCTAAGGACTCATGGAAAAGACGAATGACCCCAGGGCTGGCACTTACCGCGGCCAACGTATCAGTTTGATACTTTTGCCAGCCTTTCAGGTACTTTACCAGCGGCCTCCGATTAGTACTTCTGCCAGCCATTTAGTACTTTTAGGGCGTGTTTCACCAAGCAATGTTAAAGTTAACGCCATGTTAAAATACCATGCCATCTCATTCGTTGACAGGAAATACGTGACGGATAACGTGATATTTAACATGGCATTAACTTTAACATTGCTTGGTGAAACACGGCCTAAAAGTACTAATTTTATAGTTTCGATAATAATAATTTATGTAAATTAGTTTTGAATTTATTATGTAATTTTTAAAGTATATTCGAAGATAACTAGCCTTAACTGGGTGAAACGAGGAAATGTCTGTGTGCACTCGCCCTACCCGACCGCGTCACATCGCGTTTTATCCAGACTTTGCTTCCATTATTCGCCACAATGTCAAGTCCGCGCTTATCGGTCGCGATCGGCCCGACAGCGCCCGAACACACCCGACAGCCTCCGATGAGACCCGACAGCGCCCGAGTCAACAGGCGTGCCGACGGGAATGGAACCGACGACCGTGCAGTAACCAGGACCCTGATTCAAGATGCCATCGGTACAATAACTTACGAACTTCTAAAACAAAATGTATGGGATTTGACATAACGTTCGCTAAATGACAAGCGATGTCATATGTCATTTAGCGAAGCTTATGTCAAACTTCATATAAAAGGTGCCATCGCTATTTATCGCTCACGAAGTTGGAAAACAAAATGTATGGGATTTGACATAGGGTTCTGAAAATGACAAGCGAATTCGTATATCACTTAGCGAAGTTAATGTCAAATCCCATACATTTTGTTGGCATCTTGAATCAGGACCCTGGGGCCGTATTATGATCTTTTCAATACCAGCCTAGTTCCAGGCAATTCAATAATACGGTCTTAAACTGCCTTGTTCTTTTTCATATTACAACGACATGTTACTCTGAATGAATCCACCCTAGTTTGGTTGTCTGAAAGTGACATTCGGAAGCAAGTCAAGTGTCACGTGTCCGCTGACTAGCTGGCATCATGCAGTTATTATGTGATCGTAATACGAAAATTCCCGGCAGCCATGTTGTATGGCGTAAACTGGCTGGAATTAAGAGCTTGTAATAGGTCCCCTGAACACTAGATATTATTATGTACTCAAGAGAGCTCCTTGGCTGGTATCCCCGGCTTAGTGTGCATTACACTCCATGTAATGGCGATATTGTACATTAATATTATTTTTTAGTTTCTTATATTTTGCAAGTTGTATTCACTTCCAGCAGGGCAATCGCGCTAAAAAACTTTAGCTGAAACGCAACCGAAACGTGAACGTTACTCGACTTTATGACGTATTCGGTATCGCGCTATCCATTTGACAGCTAGGTGAGACGAAGCTGGACCGTAGTTGTAACTCAAAGTTCAAACGCTGTCAAACAAAAAGTTCGTACGGAGCTAGTTTAACTCGCACGCAGCTCGAACGTTTGGAACAAAGTGATCGTATACAAGTTAAGTTTTTGAATCTAAATTGTGTAAAGGCCCAGAAATGTTCAGCTGGATTGGAAACGAAACGCAGCTGAAACACAAACGAAACTAAGTTGAACCTCAAATGAAACGTTGTACAATAGCGCGATTGGCCTGCTGAAGGATATACACTAATGTATTAGATACATATGTAAGTTTATCATTAAGTTATTCTTGTGTATGGTCCAGTTTAGTGAATCAATTATAAAAAAGAGCATTCTGATTACCACACCAAACCCTAAAGACGTTTCAAGAAAAGTATGATTAATCAAATCCAAGGAATCCAAGATTGGCCCTATATAGGGAACACTGAAAACGAAATATTTACGCGAACTGACACGTGAGAATACAAAGATCAGGAAATAAACAAACAAATATCGTCAATTGAGCTTTCTTAGTACTTTATGATTGTAAAATTCGGGTGATGTGGACGATATACTGTTGTTTATACTCCGTCCAGGGGCATTACTCTCCAAACTGAATATTGATTCACATTCGATCGTGCCGAGTACTTCCAATACAACACAATAAATTGACTAAACGCATGCCTAGGCGTACACTCACTCATATTTTATGCTAGCAGGTTGTAGTTATTATTTTTTCGGGATATTGCTAGATATAATACACCTATAAGGTACATATTTGAAATTTATGCTATGGATTTCCTCAAATTTGTTTATTTTGATTCTTAGTCGATTGATATGGTCGGGAGTACAAAAAGTTACGATCTAACGATTTTCTTTATCCTGGTTAGTTTCAAAGTAATTCACCAAATAAAATTCCAAAATCCGTTGAGATCGAACTGATTCGATTGTGTCGGGAGTAAGCCTGCTGATTCAATGTGATCTAATTGGAAACAAAGCTGAATATTTGCGGCTGTATAGTGCTATAACCCTTTTTAATTTAATTGCCGCTTTTTCACCGCTCAATAAAGAGAAACAAAGACATATTTATTAAGTCGAATTTAATTTTAGCCGACTTCCATATAAGATCCTCAATTTGGTCGATTTTATAGTGCTTTAGACTTGTAAGTGCGAGAGTGATGTAACTATAAATAAAAAACTAAAAATAATAATTTAGTATTAAATATCTGTCCCTCCCTTTCTCTCTGATAATGTTCCATCAACAGCATTCAGTATGGGTTGTTTATTTGAATGACATGTTAGTTAATCGTACAATTGAATAGCGTTCCAGAAACCGGCCGTTATTGAAGCTTATAGGGCATTTCACGTCAAGCGGATTGGATCAATTGCACTTTCATAGGACCTGAATAAATGTACATCCTTATTTTTCAACCGACTTCAAAAAAAGGAGGAGGTTATTAATTAGACCGTATGTTTTTTTTTATATGTTTGTTACGCGATAACTCCGCCAATTATGAACCGATTTGAACAAACCTTTTTTCGGCGTATAGGTAATACCTCAAGGGTGGTCCCATTTAAATTTAATAATAAAAAAACAACCCCCAAGGGTGGAAAATTGGGGATGAACTTTTTTATACCCTTATCTCTGCGATATCTCCGCCGATTATGAACCGATTTGAACAATTCTTTTTGTGTTCACGCATTTGAAGTCGTTTTTTTTTTTTAAAGTTAATATTATCTTTATTTAGATCAGATTTTATTTTTCTTGCCCGCTTGACGTGAAATGTCAAGTCTCCTACATTTTGTTATCGAACTTCGTAAGTGATACTATCGCATCTTGAATAAAGGCCCAGTACTATTGTAAGATTGAAATAGACACGACCTTGTAAATACCATTAGTTATGTTGTGTTTTCCAATTAACATTTCCGAACTATATTAACACGGTCTTCTGCAAGCGACACAGGTTAGCAGTTAGTGTATGATATAGCACAGGAAACCTGGGTTATCAATAATCACGGGTACAGGAAACAAAACGCGGAGGAAAGGCTTCAAGACGATATACGGCTGTAGATAGTTTGAACTCAATGATTTGATATAGACATTGTAAAGGAGAGTGTATATTTGCCTAAGGCACTATCAGCAGGCGTACTCCCGACACAATCGAGAATCAAATCAGTTCGATCTCAACTGCTTTTGGTATTTTATTTGGTGGATTACTTTGTAACAATGATAAAGAAAATATAGATCGTAACTTTTTGCACTCCCGACCATATCAATCGACTGAGAATTAAAATAAACAAATGTTAATTTATTTGGGGGACGCGGCACGATCGAATCTGAATGAAAATTTAATCAGTTAGGCCCTAGAAAATTCGGAGCACTGAAATTATAACTTATGCGCTAATTTCTGTATTACGAGGTAGCGGAAAACTTCTCGAAGCATCCAAAATTTATTAATTAGTTCATGACTAGACTATACCTATTAATACGTAAGGCAAAAACTTAGACTACAGTTTTGTAGCAATTGTGGGAATGGAGGATATATAATTTGGCACACTTAAAGTTTATGGGGAGGAAGGTTGCAGAAAGGTTTTTTTAAATAATATAAAAAATTATGAATAAAATAATGACACCATATTCGGGTCAGCTAGTAAATTATATAAAACGAACGATCGTTTTATATATTTTACTAGCTGACCCGTGTGCACCTTTAAAGTAAAGTAAAGTTAAAAAGTCTTTATTTTTTTTTTCAAATACATTTACAAATCATGCAGCCCACCAAACCGCGCAGCAGTTCTTCGTTGAGTAGGTTGCGATCGTAATTCCTGAGACCGAATTTGAGATTGGTTTGTTAATTCGGACTCACAATATCCACTCTCTATTTTATTATTTTCTATTTATGGGGTAGACATATAGTTTAATAAATTAAAATGGGCTAATTGTAAAATAAATTAGTGATAATAATTTAGGGTGTGTGTGTTTCTCCTATGTAGAGTATACTGTGAAAGTACCAGCGCTGAAAGGCTTACTTTTGACTTTCATGTTTCTATTAGAAATGTCCCAAATTTTCCCATACAACAAGTAAAAAAAACACCTCTTTCAGCACTGGTACTTTCACAGTAAACTCTACATACGGGACCCATACATACAATAAAGTATTATGGTGTATACTGTATAATAATAAACTCTAGTAGTTTTTTAATTTCTAGTAATTTAAAACAAGCATAAAATAGATATATAACAGAGACACGACCTAGTACTGGAAAATGGTATCACCCTAATACTGTCAATTCGACTGGCTATTTTTGTCTTCTTCGAATAAAGAATGAAATCCAGGCACATTACGGAAACCGCCATCTAGCGCCACTATTGGAAAGTACTAATTTCGTTTCGTATCTTTTTCTTAATTAAGGAGTTGAATTTAGCTTAATGTGATGTTATGCTTAAAAAAATATGCTGATCTTTATTTTAATGTCAATATTTGTACTCAATTCGGCATATTTACATTTTATAATTTACAAACGTTAATAGTAGTGACATCTATTGCAATTTTTTTGTATTAAACATAGATTTTGTGGGATGGTAGGCCATGGAACAAGCAAATCTCACGATACAATGTAAAGTATCCCTTACTCGTTCGCCACAATTTCCTGCTCGCATGAGCGCTCTTTATCATCGGATATTAATTTAAATCTATCGGCTTATCATATACATTCAAGTTTAATTTCTAATTATTTGCTCCTAGTCCTTACTGTATGTTATAAGTAATTTAAACTTACCGCAAGCTGTCACGAGCACTTTATTTTTAATCGCCGTAACAGGATCAGGTATTAATAAATAAGAAGTGCCTATGTGGGTATTTAAGTTACTACCAATTAGTGTTTTAAGAGGAAACACCACGGTTGAGAGAAATACAAAACAGGTGTTTATAAAATCTATTGCTGTCTCGCAGTCCCTTAGCTAGTCAGCACTAGCGCGATAGAGACAAATGCAGCTCGAGCTGAAATTACCTGTTAAAAGTACACGAAATCGACGTTTTGAGGACCCCTAAACTTAACCGATTTTTTTAAATATACGAGTATACATTAAAAAGAAGGCTTGAGATTCCTATGTTTTGATTTTATTGTATAATGCAGTCAAATTTGTTTCCTGGATGTTTAAACACAGAGAGAAATCTGTTAATTTTTTTTATATAAACGTCCATATCCCTAGAAAGATAACGTGCGCCTCAGAGGCGCTCGCGAAATACACATTTCACTGCCATTTTGTTACCGACGCGTGTACAAGCTTGTGTTTCCGCGATAATTCAGTCGTCGATTAACACTTCCGAGAGACCCCCGTTTCTGTTTGGTAGGTACCATAGTTTTGCTGTTAGAGCGATGCATTGCGCTCGGGAGGCGCAAACGGTGTACGGAGAACATGAAAAAGATGTTTAGAACAATTGTCTTTTTTCAAGTTTTTTTTATTTTTAGTCTGATTATAGTATAAATAATCAGTTAATAAGGAAAAACACTATAAAATTTACCTATTTAAAAAATCTACATAAGTACAGAATATTTCTTTTAGAAGTGTTTATAAAATCCTAAAAAAAACATATTTTAAATAAAAAATAAGGATAATACGTATGTGTTTTATTTACTTAATTCAATAATTTACACTAGTAAGTGTAATAAAAACAATTGATTTTCATTTAAAAAAATCGGCTGCTAAAATAGATCGCCTCTGAGGCGCATGTTTATCTCTTTTGTACAAATAATAACGTTATCTTTCTAGGGTTAAATTAAAAAAATTATTAAATAAAGAAAAAAATAGGGACGTATAAATAATATACATAGATATTCAGGAAAAAACTTGGTACTCTAGCGGCATCATCCAGGGAGGAACAAGGGTCGCGTAGTCCCCTATTTCTGTATGGAGAATCAAGCGTGCTGTTTCCTCTTAATGGCAGACTCCTTTCCGTGATAGAAGTCCACTAGCGGCGCTCAGGGGCCTTACTCCTCAAACTGATTCGATTTTGATTCAGATGCGATCGTGCCGCGTACTCGCGAATATACAAACTTATATTTATTTTGATTCTCAGTCGATTGATATGGTCGGGTGTACAAAAAGTTACGATCTAACGATTTTCTTTATTCTGGTTAGTTTCAAAGTAATTCACCAAATAAAATACCAAAATCCGTTGAGATCAAACTGATTCGATTCTCGATTCATCACGGAATGTTAAATCAACCTGTCCAACCCAATAACTTAATGTAAACAAAACGATTACATTCAAACAATTACAAAATGAATGTGCCGATGTAATACTTTTATGCGCGCTAAATAAGTGTCTTCTAAATTGGTAACGTAATGATATTTTGTTCTCTCCGTTTTCGTTTAGTATTTTAGATTGAGCGTATTAAATGGTATTAGTTTAGTATCAATTGAGAGAGTATTTAGTAATGAATGAGATACTAGAGTATTTATTATTGAATAGACTATAATAAGAATATGAGAACTCCTTAGGCCTAATTAAAAAGTGCAGGCTGTATTGTCGAAATAAAACTTAAACCGGATATAGGTACAATGCTTCCTATACCGATTGCCATGACGGTTTCATTGAAAATGAGTTATTTTTAGTGTGTGCGCAATACACAGAACCACTACTGGACCAAGGAGGGGTAATATATTGTGTAGTTCTCGTACATAAGTAAGAAATTACTCTACATGGGTACATAAAAACCACACTCCAGCCCGTGACGTTTTCACAAGGTGAGCCGTACTTTCGTTACATGTGTGTGCGTGACACTTTTATAAATTTGGATTTCTCGTGAAAAATGTATCATCACCTCTTTGTCCGGATTTTGGGATAGTAGAAGATGTTTTTCCTATCACGAATCCATACAAAATAAACAGATTTGAAATAGAACAAAAATAGTCGCCAAGGAGTTAATTTTTGTGATCGATTATGCATTTTATTTCTTGATCACAACTTACTTATAGACACATAAAAGTAGCTGTCGACTCTCGGCTTTTTAATTGAATTTCTCAACATCTAATGTTTTACCTCCAGGGCTAAAGTTTGCAAAATGTATGCGTAAATTCCTTTGAAGGTTACAAATTCCTAGAAGGACGGGAATGTGAGGAATATTGTGAAATGCCCACATATGGGCAGTGGGCTGTGGGCACTTCGAACGCTGAGGTAAGAATGGCTGCGGTAAAGAATCCTTATAGAGATACGGAAAATCAACTAAAAGTGGTGCCACCATGATTCATGTGGTTCTTGGGATTTTATTTTTAACGCGTTTTTATAAGCTTGTGTTGTATAAGTATATCTATGTATCTATGTGACGGAATCTTTGGGCATAATTTTCACTAATTTCCAGAAGTCTAAATAATTTGAAAATTACATACATATCATGGAAATAAAGCGTGATTTTTTTTCGTTTTTTAAACTATAACTTATTTATACAGTAACATAATAGTTTATATTTTGCTTGCTTTTTCCACTTTATGGATTTACTTAATTAGTTAACAAATAAAGTGGGAAAAGTGTATGTCATTTGTGACTTGTATAAATTGTAATGATACATTACTGAATATATAACATGTATTACCTCAGCTACAGTACACTCAAGAATATACCATCGGTGGCCATATTATTAGGGACAGTACGAACATTTTCAAATTTGTCTGTTTTATTGAATTTCTGAAAGAAACTATTAGTTGTAGGTATGTCATATATTTTTTGTTTGTTTCTTCTTTTTATTGGGGTTATAAAAACGACTAAAAATATCACAAATAACTTTTATTTTTCTTAATATTAGGTTCTATATAAAGTCGAGAAAAAAAAGGATTTTGTAATGTCACCCTTTGCTGCAATAACAGCTTCTATGCGTCGGGGCATGCTCTCGATGCATGTTTTTGCATGTTCCCAGAGTGTAGTATTATGTTGCCACTCTCTTATATAAGATCTATAAGTTCCTGCTTATTCGTTATAACTTTTTTTTAAAGTGGCCCGTTTCGTGAGTACCCACATATTCTCTATAGGGTCCATGTCTGGCGAATTCCCTGGCCAAGGCAAAATATTAAATTTTTTTTCATCCAAAAATGCAGTAACAGTTTTGGCTTTATGGCACGGTGCCGAGTTATGCATGAAAATATATTTTTCGTTGTTGGGAAACCATTATTGGACCTGCGGCAGTAACCGGGTTTCGAGTACTTTCTTGTACTGGTCCTGTTTCATCGTCCCTTCCACAACATACAGCCGCCCCATGCCTTTGGCTGATATAACAGACCATACCATTATGCTTACTGGGTGTTTAACTCTCTGAACCAAGCAGTCCGGATGAAATAGTTCTCCAGGACGGCGTCTTACAAAAGAACTTTTGTCGACCAAAATTTGGAACGTCGATTCGTCGGAAAAGCAGACCTGTTAATAAATAAAATTATTAGAATGAAATGGTTATTGATTTATTGCGCTACAAAGAAAGTTATATCAACTTGAATTCAATCGTCAACATTCATATTTTGATGTCGCCGAGCCTATTCAAGACGTTTCTTCTTCATACTCTTCATACTGTCGGTAAGACGTGGCTTTTTGGCAGGACGCCGGCCCATTAGCTTCTGTTCGACAAGCCGTCTCCACATTGTTCTTTCGGAAATGCTAATACCATCATCATTCAGCATTGTAGTTAGACAGGCAACACTCTTTTTTCGATTCTTCAGGCAAATATCCCTGATTTTTCGATCAGTACGAGCCGTAGTGAGTCTTTTCCTGCCACATTTGCCCGCGCGATCTGCCTCGAGAGGTTGTTTATTGTCAATTTTAATTTTTAATCGACTTACTACTGACTTAGAAATGCCTGAAAGAGATGCTATGTCTCTTTGGGAATGTGCGGAGTGCAGTAACAGTGTTTGTACCTCCCTACATTTTTTGGAGAAATGTCTGAAGTCTTACCCATTCTAAAAAAAATAGAAAATCATTAGTTGTCGTATTGAAATATGAATAACATGTAAATTGTCTGTTAAAACTAGTTGAAAATATTTTTATAACATCTTTCACTTACCTTTTGGTTATTTTAAATACAAAAATCTGTTTAAAACTAATAAAAAAGTAAGCATGATGAACCGACAAACAAACTGAAAATTCGCCCCTTTTCGACAAAAAATTGCATCTGACAAGATGTAACATGTAATTGACAAAGGACGTCGTAACCTGGGGGCCTACTCAAGATGCCATCGCTAATTATCGCTTACAAAGTTCGATAACAAAATGTATGGGATTTGACACAAGGTACGCTAAATGACATACCAAATCGCGATCTTTTAGCGTAGCTTATGTCAAATCCCATACATTTTGTTATCGAACTTTGTAAGCGATAATTAGCGATGGCATCTTGAGTAGGCCCCCTGTGTTGCCATATCACTAAAATAATAGCAATCATATAAGGAGTAATATTAAATAAAATTACCACGGTAAAAAATTGTTATTTAATTTAAAAACCATGTATTTAGAAAAAATATATAAAAAATTTCGTTGTCCCTAATAATATGGCCACCCACTGTAATATTTTATTTTAACTACTTGGTGAAGCTGGAGATATTAGCAACTTATTCGTAACATTTCCCTATCGATTAAGATTTAAATAATGTGTATTTTTCTAATAATGATATATACAGCTACATAAATAATGAATATACGATAAAAATTGTAATGTATAAGGATGATGAAATGAATGTCTTTGTAGTAAATAAATGCGGTAATTTTTTTAAGTGTACGTACAACACTGAAAACCTACTTACCAAAAAGAGCCTACGTACAACTATTTATTATTACTTTGTAATTATAATTAACTGTGCTCTACAAATAAGGACACGTATCCGCCTCACTAGATTCTATATCCATTAGACAGATATTTAACTAGATTTAATATTTATTCTTCTGATAGCTAACTACCAACCAGTATTAATTGATAAATACGATTCGCCCGGGGCTTTTCAATCGGTTAACGTATAGGTTAATACAGTGTTGTTAATTTGCGGGACTGTCCCGCGGCGGCGGTCGGTATGGTCACCCCAGCCGTAAATCCAATCAGCGCCGCATTCCTGGTCGGTCAGAAATAAACCTTATGTTTAAGGGCTCTTACGCAGGTAGGGTTTTGAGGGAAATTGAGTTTTGATTGCCTACTTAGATCCTTATGATATAAACAGTTAAGGACGTAGGCAGAAAATATAAAAATGAATTAACTAACGAATATAGTTAGTTTTGCTAAAACTCGAGAACGGCTGAACCGATTAGGCAATTTTTAGTCTTACGATATTCGGAAGTCCCGGGAAGGTTTAAACGGTTCATTAGAAACTGTTTCTATGCTCAACGAAGTGGGCACGGGTCAGCTAGCTAATGATATTTATTAACTATCGCCGTAGACTGAAGAGGCTGTACCACACTATCTAGACTTGGAAAATGGGCCTAGCTGTTTTTATTATTTTTAAATGGTATCTTCTTGTAATTATTATTCTTGCCATCAGGCGATCGAACTGCAAATTTTTCACGTTACAATAATAATTTGTAATAAATAATAAATAAATATAAAAAAAAATTGTAAAAAAAAAATTACATTACCAAAATGAGGACAGGTAGTATAATCGTATCTCAAAGTTATAGTGACTGTTATTTTTACATACTGTATATGTTTATACTATTTCTCTCTCGCTCCATGCGTTCGCGGCCTAACGGGAGTCTTAAGGTGGCTTAATTGATTGCACGCAATAAAACCCTATTGTTGGGGCGTGCCTACCCCCCGCCCCGCCGCCGCGTCGCCCCCGAACCTCGAGTACTTTCCCTTAAGAGGCAAGTTCAAGAAATGACCTTGAACTATGTTTTTTATCAAAATCAATGTTCGTAAATAAAGATTGATTTATTGACATACGAACAAGAACGAGTAATGTTATATAGACCAAGCAGGAACAACCGAAGTAGGCTAATATAATTCATAGCCACGTATTTGTAACTTTAACTTATCTACAGTATCATTTTGTGTGCTTAGTGCGAGTTTTGGTCACTGTCACCGTGAGGAGGCTACATCGAAACAACGAGGCCTGACGAGATGTACGACTCCCCCCAGTACAGTACGGCTAGAATCATACAAATTTTGTATTGTGTACAGTGTAGGGTCAAAAGCTAAAATCATAGAAATAGCATAGTGTGGCCGACGTTACATTTAAATGTACAAGTAAAATGTTCTCATCACAGTAGGTATGACCATAGACCAATTACATATACAATATGTATAATTGGTCCATGGTATGACTATAGGCTAGACTCATGCAAATAGTATACACAGTAGCTTGTCCCGTTGAGGCCCGCGACCTTTGCTGTTTTATATTTGTTTACCGCGCGCGCTAAACGACATTTGTAATAAGAGCCTTATATGGAAAATGTCCGCAAGCTCAGCACACACTGTGGACATACACAAGAAATAATATCATTTTTATTTGGAAATAGAAAAAAATACGATTAAAAATAGTTGTTATAGATGTTGCGTAAATAAACAACAGATGGCGCTATAACTAGTATTTGTATTTTGTTATATGTTTTTGAGCACTGTTACTAGATGGCGCTGTGACATGTTTAAGTGAATGTAAACGATTTATTTCGATCTAATCATTGCTTTATTTATTGCACTGTAAATAGGTATTTAAATGAATAGCATTTTAGAACGTTATTGCTTCTTTGTTTACGTCTAGATCGAATTGGATCAGAAAGTCGATAATTTCAATCTTACTATAATCACAAAGTAGAGCTATAGTATAGTAACTTAGATCTTATCTCACAGCGAAATATTATATAAGAACAAACTTACTGTGACCATCCCTATTTATACGTGTAAAAATGATGACATTGGGTCATAGTTAATGGAATCAGGCGTTACTTTGCGGAAATCCATAGCATACAATTTAAATATATTATATATCTAGCAATATTCTGATAAGGAAGTAGTTAGATATAAGTCCAGTTTGACCTACATGGGTGAGGTATCTGCACGTTTATCCAAAATAATGAAAAATAACGATATGCATGTCGCATTTAGGACGAATAATACTTTAAAAAATCAATTATGTAATAATAAAGACCGGATTGATTTAAAGTATCAATCAGGTGTATACAGAATCGATTGTCCTGAATGCGACAGTGTATACGTAGGTCAGACTGGACGTAACTTTGAGACTCGGTATAAAGAACATATCGCGGCTTATAGAAATGGTCATCATGATAAATCACATTTTGCCAAACATCTTTTAGATAGTAGTCACAATATACCAGATGGTCATTCCTATAAGATATTACATAAATGTGATAAAGGCTTTCGACTGAGCGTGTTGGAACAGTTAGAAATAATTAAAGTAAAGAACAACAATAGAATTGCATTGTTGAATGACCAAACTAACCTTACTTCGTCACCTCTTATTAACTTGTTTGGTGGGGGTACTAGTTGGTAGGGGTAGTAGCTGTAGGGAATATAAGGCGGTGTTTTGGCGGGCGGCATCACTTAACGAACATAGTTCGCAGAGTCAACATCCTGAGGATGCTCCGGGGTCGGAGCGAAACGCGCGTCGAGTTTTGCAACCTGCATGGTGGTGGGACTTTGCACGATCGTGTTAACATTATTGCTTGTGTGGTGGTGGTGTTTTCATGTTTTTTGCTTGCGAGTGTACGCATAAGCAGTGTGGGAGGAGGGAGGTGCATCAAACGCATGCCTATGCGTACACTCACTCATCTGCTTGCAGGTTGTGGTTATAATTGTTTCGCGGGATATTGCTAGATATATAATATATTTAAATTGTAAGACATTGGGTCAGTTTATATTATTAGCACTATTAGCAATTGTATAAGACCTGCGGGCCTACTCCCGACACAATCGAGTACCGAATCCGTTCGATATCAGTGGTTTTTCGTATTTTATTTAGTGAATTACTTTGAAACTAATCAGGATAAAGAAAATTGTTAGATCGTAACTTTTTGTACTTCCGACCATATCGATCGACCGAGAATCAAAATACACAAATATCAATTTATTAGGAAGTATGCGGCATGATCGTATCTAAATCAAAATCAAATCAGTTTGGAGAGTAAGGCCCCTGGCCCTTATAAATTATAAAAATATAGCCTGTGTTAACTGTTACTTCGGTATAATATAGTATTCTAGTGGTGAAAGATTAATCAAATCAAATCACATTTATTTCAGGCAAAAAACCTATATCACACAATACAGTAATATTAATAAACAAATTAAAATATATAATAAAATACAATAGGTACTTAAGACCTAGCCAGACATTATAAAACATTAAAATAAAATAGGTCAGCCTTTTTTATTTTTGTCGCGATGTAGGTAATCAAAATCCGTCAAGTAGTTATTGAGTTTGTTGATAACAAAGAAACAAAAATACGAATCTTTCCTTTTCATAATATTAAGTAAGTATAACAGGTTGTAAAAACAGCCACTATAACTTTGGGATATGATAGTACCTTTTCTCATTCAAGTATTGCTTTTGTCAAGTACTAAAAAACAAAGTTTATACAATTTATGTTTTAGCAAGAATAATAGGTATTTATATCTACAATAACGTTGTTAATACATATTTAGCGAAATGTCGTTGGCATGCGATGTGCTGTAGCCTGTATGTGAGTAATCCCCGCGTAGGAGTCGCTTTACCTCTGTTAACTGTTTTACTCCTAAAGTAGGTAGTGTAGGCACCATCTTGCTTACTTTGTTTATGCTACGTTTTTGTCTGTATTAAAAGGTATTTAATTACCTTATGTTTCTGAAATCAGTCAAAGTACTTAACCATTTTTAACCTCCTAAGCAAAAAACTACTGGGTATATGTCTGTCTGTGGCATCGTAGCTCCCAAACGGATGATCCAATTTTAGTGCGGTTTTTTGATTTTTAGTCGCGAGTGTTCTCAGCTATAGGTGGCTTGTTTTTCTTGTTGACTTTCCGAAAATAGCTTCTTAAGTTTCATTTGCAAATAAAACGTTTTTTATTTTATTATTATTTATGTTTGGTGGAAATCGATTCAGGTCTTCAAGGTCATCTGGTCATTTGTTATGTGTGATAGGAATGTTACACGCTAAGTCGGGGTAATTTTTAATTGAGTTTATAAATTAATAACATCACGTTCGAAGTAGAATTGATAACTTTATCTGTAACTTTACCGCATCTCAACTGTTTGGATATTGTCTGGACCCGTTTAATACAACAATCTTAAACTCGGTCTGAAGAATTTTTATTGCAAAGTTTCGTTTTGCTTTTCAAAACGAATAACTTTACATTTTATTTTACATTTATTACGTACATTTTTCTTTCTACTATATAATATATTTTTATTCCTTATTTTTACGCTTTACTGAGACGGCCTTTACATACATACAATTCTCTTTCAATAACACAATCTCTAACAAAGTCACAAAGTTCAGAAACTTCATATCTATACGGATTCGCCTTCGTGGAATAGTATAAGTAGCAAAAACTTCTTTACCAACTAACTCTTCAGCTGCGGTATGGTTTATAATGTTATAGTAATAATATTATGCGTACCCAGATGCACTACAATGTTTTTGTCCGAGGCGTACATAAAGATTTGCCGGTCCATAGGGCACAGCAGCGGATTCTTTCCCGCCCTTGCAAACTTTTTACCCTTTTTAAGCTGATAAGTGAAACATTGCTTAAGGCTAAGTTGTCTCCATTATTAACTTCTAGTCTTACAAGCTATCTATCAAGTGCGTGTCTGCGGCGTGAGCAGAATGCGAGATATCTAAGAAGAATAATTTTTACGACATCGAATCAACGCCCCTAGCGGTAAACTATGGTAACTAATTTGATGTCATTAAAATTGTAGGAAATGGAAAAACTTGCTACTTAACAATAACTCTTTACTCGGCGCAATATACTAGCCACTTACCCAGTAGGTATGTTCCTTCCACCCCGCTGAACCTAACAGATTCCAGGCTTCCATTACAATGCCCTAGCTGCCCTGCCATATACCAGGCCAGGCATCAGTTCCGCATTCCCTCAGCCCTTGGGCCCTAACAGCGTGCGACACGTGCGCAGCCCTACAAGCTGCAACAAGCGTTTGGGACCACATGGAACATAATATAGATACGGCAAGTTCTGTCAAAATTCAAAATGTTTTCGTATTAACTTTTTAAATCGTGTTTTAAAAACGTCAAAACGTCAAAATTTAATTTCCAGATGAAAACCATCGAAGTTACCTGTCAAGTCAGTTTCCATTTAAAAGAAATCACAAAAATTAAAGTTTCTTGGATTGACCCAGAGATGGCATTGTTTTATTATTAAGCGTTATTATTGCAGATTGCACTAGCAAACTAGATGGCGCTGCCAGAATTACACTACCGAAATAAAAAATTACAAGCATTATAAGTTATAGCTTCTAAGAAAATTGACCTACCATATCCACTCGCTTTCTAACTCTACACGCATACCTTAGGTGACCCACCGCATGCTCTAGTTACGAGCAAATTAAAATGGCATTAATGTACTTCGGTATGCCCTTTCATCTTTAGCAAATAGACTCACGAAGAAAAGTTAGTTTCGAGTTACGACTAATAAACATTAATTTAAAATATAGCGCGAATTTTAAATCTATGCTACAGTTTTTCTAACATTACAATTTACATCTTTTACTGTTTTTTTTACTTTGAAATGATGCATTGAATTGTGCCATCATTATCAATTATCATCATCTCAGCCACGACATCTGGTGGACATAAGCCTCCCCCTGAATATCACGGAGATAATTGCTTAAATTGGCAGACGGGATGTAAACGAGCTAAGTTTTAATATTATAGTAACAATTTCCAGATATTTATTCTCTCGTGTGACACCTACGAAAAAGATGGTTGTAGAGGTTATTCGTTCTCCAGCACAGGGATAGTGCAGTTTTTACTACATTAAATTACCAAAGAGAATATAATTACTACGTGTTAAATTACAAGCAAATCAGATATTTAAATTACTATGTAATATCGTTTTTTTCTATAAGATCAAGTACAAAACTGTGAGTTCTGCGAACCACACATAGAGGGCAGTCTAAAATACTCTAAATTACGCCTTGCCGTGTAAATGTAATGACCGAATTACAATCTTCTGCACTTACATTTGCTATTGAGATGTTATTTTTAATAATTGTTACATAATTACATAATATTATTCTTTTTTTTTTTTCTTAAAGATCTATATAATATTAGTCCTCTTGTAGAGGCCATTAAGGTGGGACCTATGTACCTAGCTATAAGATATTGTATAATAACGCCTCCGTGGTCTAGTCACTCGACGAAGCTCTCAACCCGGAGGTCGTGGGTTCGATTCCCGCGTTGGAACAACATAAAATGTTGTTTCCAGGTTTGGTTAGGACAATGCAGGCTGATCACCTGATTGTCTGATAAGAAAGATGATCCATGCGTCGGATGGGCATGTAAAAAGTCGGTCCTGCGCCTGTTCTCTCGCCAGTCGTGTCGGTTTACCGTCCCACTGGGTTATGAGAGTAAAAGGAAGAGAGAGTGCTTCTGTGTATTGCGCACACACTTGGGCACTATAAAATAACTCCTGCGTAGCTGGCCTGGTTTCAATGAAATCGGCTACCGATACCGAAATCGGTGAGGGGAGCTATTATTGTATAATATGTATTATCTATACATATAATAAATCTGTAGAGGGGTCATGTCTGTACATTAAGAATATTTAAGTGAAAATCAAAAAAAGGGGGTCTATAAGAGCCACAGAACCTAAAACTAACATTTTTGAAAAAAATGTCTGTCTGTCTGTCTGTCTGTCTGTCTGTCTGTCTGTCTGTCTGTCTGTCTGTCTGTCTGTCCGTATGGGAATGTTTGTCATCGCATCACGCTGAAACCGCTCTATGGAAAGAAATGAAATTTGGCAGGCAGGTAGCTTATGACCTGAAGAGCATTATAGGAAATTATTATCCCGAAAAACGAAAGGGTTCCCGTGGGATCTTCAAAAAATTGTAGCTATCTATTTGACGGTATTTCAGCCAAATTATTCAACGTATTTAAGTGAAATTTGGCAGGCAGGTAGCTTATGACCTGAAGAGCATTATAGGAAAATATTATCCCGAAAAACGAAAGGGTTCCCGTGGGATCTTAAAAAAATTGTAGCTACCTATTAGACGGTATTTCAGCCAAACTACTCAACGTATTTAAATGAAATTTGGCAGGCAGGTAGCTTATGATCTGAAGAGCATTATTGGAAATTGTTATCCCGAAAAACGAAAGGGTTCCCGTAGGATCTTCAAAAAATTGTAGCTACCTATTTGACGGTATTTCAGCCATACTACTCAACGTATTTAAATGCAATTTGGCAGGCAGGTAGCTTATAATCTGAAGAGCATTATTGGAAATTGTTATCCCGAAAAACGAAAGGGTTCCCGTGGGATCTTCAAAAAATTGTAGCTACCTATTGGACGGTATTTCAGCCAAACTACTCAAAGTATTTAAATGAAATTCGGCAGGCAGGTAGCTTATGACCTGAAGAGCATTATTGGAAATTGTTATCCCGAAAAACGTAAGGGTTCCCGTGGAATCTTCAAAAAATTGTAGCTACCTATTTGACGGTATTTCAGCCAAACTACTCAACGTATTTAAATGAAATTTGGCAGGCAGGTAGCTTATGACCTGAAGAGCATTATAGGAAATTATTATCCCAAAAAACGAAAGGGTTCCCGTGGGATCTTAAAAAAATTGTAGCTACCTATTTGACGGTATTTTAGCCAAACTACTCAATGTATTTAAATGAAACTTGGCACAAAGGTAGATTGTAACATGAAATAACCAACATAATATTTTAACCGACTTCCAAAAAAGGAAGTGGTTTCTCAATTCGAAAATAAATGTTTTTTATGTTTCTTCGCGGATATCTTCATCGTTTATGAAACTATTTGAAATATTTTTTTTTGTGTAGGTTATAATTTAAATTTGGTCCCTGATGATGGAATCCGTGAGGAATCGAGGGAAATCCTGTCTGTCTGTCTGTCTGTCTGTCTGTCCGTATGGGAATGTTTGTCATCGCATCACGCTGAAACCGCTCTATGGAATGAAATGAAATTTGGCAGGCAGGTAGCTTATGACCTGAAGAGCATTATAGGAAATTATTATCCCGAAGAACGAAAGGGTTCTCGTGGGATCTTCAAAAAATTGTAGCTACCTATTAGACGGTATTTCAGCCAAACTACTCAACGTATTTAAATGAAATTTGGCAGGCAGGTAGCTTATGACCTGAAGAGCATTATAGAAAAATATTATCCCGAAAAACGAAAGGGTTCCCGTGGGATCTTCAAAAAATTGTAGCTACCTATTAGACGGTATTTCAGCCAAACTACTAAACGTATTTAAATGAAATTTGGCAGGCAGGTAGCTTATGACCTGAAGAGCATTATAGGAAATTATTATCCTGAAAAACGAAAGGGTTCCCGTGGGATCTTCAAAAAATTGTAGCTACCTATTAGACGGTATTTCAGCCAAACTACTCAACGTATTTAAATGAAATTTGGCAGGCAGGTAGCTTATGACCTGAAGAGCATTATTAGAAATTATTATCCCGAAAAACGAAAGGGTTCCCGTGGGATCTTCAAAAAATTGTAACTACCTATTTGACGGTATTTCAGCCAAACTACTCAACGTACTTAAATGAAACTTGGCACAAAGGTAGATTGTAACATGAAATAATCAACATAATATTTTTAACCGACTTCCAAAATAGGAGGTGGTTTCTCAATTCGTAAATATATGTTTTTTTTATGTTTGTTTGTGGAAATCTTCGTCTTTTATGAACCGATTTTAAATATTAATGTAATACCACTACTACTTAGTCTTTGAAGATATACGTTTGGAAATTTCGACATCGTTTATACTGCAAGCATATGGTAATTAATAAATAAAAAACCGGGCAAGTGCGAGTTGGAATTGCGCACCGAGAGTAGACCGCCGACGCCGAAAAATTTGGCGGTCGGCGCCAGCAGTGCAACGTCGGATTGAAAGTCGGCGTCGAGCGTCGGCGTCGTGACGTTAGGCGTCGCGGCGTTGGGCGTTGGCGTCGCGGCGTCGGGCGTCGCGGCGTCGGGCGTCGTGGCGTCGGGCGTCGCGGCGTTGGACGTCGTGGCGTCGTGCGTCTGCGTTGCGACGTTAGGCGCCGCGGTGTCGGGCGTCGCGGCGTCGGGCGTCACGGCGTCGGGCGTCGGGCGTCACGCCATCGGGCGTCGCGCCGTCGGGCGTCGCGCCGTCGGGCGGTGTCGTCGCGCCGTCGGGCGTCGTCGTCGCGCCGTCGGGCGTCGTCGTCGCGACGTTGGGTGTCGCGGCGTCGGGCGTCGCGGCGTCAGGCGTCGCGGCGGCGGGCACCGCGGCGTCGGGCGTCGGCTCCACGACGTTGGGCGTTGCGGCGTCGGGCGTCACGGCGTCGGGCGTCGGCGTCGCGGCGTCGGGCGTCGCGGCGGGAGTCGCGGCGTTGGGCGTCGGCGTCGTGACGTTAGGCGTCGCGGCGTCAGCGTCGTGACGTTGGGCGTGGCGGCGTCGGGCGTCGCGGCGTCGGGCGTTGCGGCGTCGGCCGTTGCGGCGTCGGGCGATACGGCGTCGGGCGTCACGCCGTCGGGCGTCGCGCCGTTGGGCGGTGTCATCGCGCCGTCGGACGTCGTCGTCGCGCCGTCGAGCGTCGTCGTCGCGCCGTCGGGCGTCGTCGTCGCGACGTTGGGCGTCGCGGCGTCGGGCGTCGCGGCGTCGGGCGTCGCGGCGTCGGGCGTCGCGGCGGCGGGCGTCGCGGCGTCGGGCGTCGGCTCCACGACGTTGGGCGTTGCGGCGTCGGGCGTCGCGGCGTCAGTCGTCGCGGCGTTGGGCGTCATATACGGGACATTAGCGCGTTTAAACAAACAAACAATTTACATTTGGGGACTTTCGTTGCATGCGCTGCATAAACGGTTTAAGTCAAACAAACACCACGCGAACGAAGTCGCGGGCACAGCTAGTGTTAAATAAACGTAGTTATAAAATTATTTCACCTGTATCATTGGACGTGTAAATGGACCCTAATGTATGCAGTGGCATCATAACAATAACTATAACATACTATGTATACTGACTACTTACATAAAAGTTTACCAACAGGCACTGGACTTTACATTGTGGACTGTGGTTCCCCAACCACCAAGCAGTCTGTTGAAACTATTCCCAGTAGAACAAAGCTATGTTAATAACATGGGAAGCGTGTACAGATTATGGATCTAGTAACTTTCACTCCTTAATGTCTAGTAATAGTTGTTAGTGCTTACGCATACTACTAACAGAACCTAGGTATTATTGTAACTATAGTAATTGTTTTAAATGCACCTATGTACTTCACTAGCCCCCGCAGGGCTATTACGTGTATCAAAAGCAAAGCATTCGCAAAAAGTTTTTTTTTTTTAACTTTATAATAATAATTTTTTTTTTTACTTTATCGAGGGTTAAAAGGGCATAAGCGCAAAAAACCAAATTAAATAGGAAAGAAGTTTAAAGTTTTAAAATTAATAAAAATTTATTTGTTGTCAATGTTTGTTTGACGTAAACATTTAATTAACAGTTCCTATGATTGCCACTAAACTGTTTTTGGCGCTAGTGTCATCGCTCGCATCTTTATCATTTTTATCAGCCGGCCGTATTAATAAAACATAATATCAAACTCGATCTCTAGAATTGCGATCGCGACTGATCTGAGAACCTAATTGAAATATTAAAAAACAACATTTTATTTTTTAAAAATGAACAACTTTACTTATGTTACGTACATACTTTTTTCGATTGTAGACACTAGATACCACACAATAATCATTTAAGCATATTGCATCAGTCATCACTTACTAGTCTATTGTGTCATAGATTCATGTTAAATTTATCTGAAAAATATTTGCACGCCACAAGTGGCAGAATATGTTTGTCACTTGGATTATAATAATTGTTTAACACCGTTTGTACCAAGTTCTTGCAAATAAACGATTTGATTTGATTTGATTTGACGGGTACGTTTGGGCTAAAATAAAACGGGACATACTATAGTTATCAACGTCTCTGTGATCTAAGGTTCAGAGCTTTACTCTCGAGGAGGTCGTGGGTTTGATTCCCGTGTTGAAACACCAGGCTGATCATGTGATCAGCCTGGTGTTTCAACACGGGAATCAAAACATAACCGACTCGACTGGCGGGAGATCAGGCGCAGGACCGACTTTTTACATGCCCATCCAACGCATGCATTATCTTTCTTGTCAGACAATCCCCTGATTTTACATGCCCATCCAACGCATGCATTATCAATCAGGGGATTGTCTGACAAGAAAGATAATGCATGCGTTAGATGGGCATGTAAAAAGTCGGTCCTGCGCCTGATCTCCCGCCAGTCGAGTCGGTTATTTGTCCCACTGGGCTACGGGAGTGAAGGAACAGAGTGTTTTTGTGTATTTCACACACACTTGGGCACTATAAACTATACTAAAATAACTCCTACCTAGCTAGCCTGATTTGAACGAGATCGGCCACCATTATTATAATTACCAATATTTCGCCATTACCACCTATAATAATGTGCCCCTGAACTTATGCGGCCGATACGACAGCTACTCGGTAAATGACATAATGGTCTGATCTAGTCGCATTAAAATGCGCTTTGTGGCATTTTATACGCAATTAAAGCTGGCATACTTACAAGCTCTAGGTCATCCAGACACAGAGTAATGTGGACTCACTGTACAGTTGTTTCATCCGTGGGGTGCCAAGTAAGAATAATAATAATAATATTGATTTATTTCTCCTTAACAATGTTTACTTAAATGCTAGTGTACAAAGAAAACATGTTTTATGTGAGGAGCTGCTGGTGTCTGTTTTAGGTAGTAGCCTGAGTTACTGATCACCAGGTCCCCAACACTACGGACATTTAGCGAACATTGCTTGATTTGGATTTAATTTTTACACAAAAGTATACAGTAATAATTAAATAAAGAATGGCATGAGCCTTCTAAAAGAAACTCAGAAATATATATCCAGAAATAGCAGCGTTACCGCGGACGTTTACCTGAAAACTCCGATCGCCAACCTGCTTACCAAGCGTGACGAGTATAGGCAAACCCCACATGAAATACTTTGGTTGAGGTGAAAGGTGAGGCTTATGTTCAGCAATGGGCTTCATAGGTGAAATGATGGTGATGATGAAACTACATTCCATTCAATGTCATCTACACGAAAGAGGAAAATCGTCCAAATAAACGTGTCATCGTCATTTTTTGATGTTTAATGTTAATAGAACAAATGTTTATAAAAATATGTTATTAAAACAAACTAAACTTAACGGAGTTATCCGAACTAAATATGTAGGTGTACTCCAAAGTCCAATGAAATTATAAAGTAAACCTAAAATCCTCTTGTTTTATCAAATATCATTGCTGTACTCCATTTCGTTGCATGTAAAGTAAATGTAAATAGAAAAACCGAACAAGTGTAAATAGATCTCGCGCGCCTGGTACCTACCGTACAAAACGTAAAAAATCACTTGCTGTATGAACCCTACACATTAATTACAAATCTTCATGTATCCAACAATAGATGGCGCTGTATATATTATATGAGACTATTTTTTTTTTTCTTTTTTTTATTGCAATCTCTGTTCATGATATATCTGTGACAAAGCTTTTCAACTAGCTACAGAACTGGAAAGGTAATTATTTCAATATTTTATGTAGGTACACAATTACCGGCGACACGACACATTCTTGTATACTATTTATTGGAATGGTCGCCCGCGTCGCTTACAGTCTTTACTATTGGGGAGATAATATTGTCTATGTTTCCAAACTGAAAAAATGAGAATTCATCTTTCTTGTCAGACAATCAGGTGGTCAGCCTACATTGTCCTAATCAAACTTGAATACAACATTTTTGTTGTTCCAACGCGGGAACCGAACCCGCGACGTCCAAGTCAAGAGCTAAGCTCTAAACCACTAGAGTCTAGACCACGGAGGCGTCAAATAATAAACAAAAACAGAAAACATAGAATACTATCAAATATTAGCTTGACTGTTTTTCGCCCTTCAAACCACTTTTTACCTGCGTCATCTTAAAATTTGCGTGAAACCGTAAAGGCAATTACATATTATTTTTTCGTTTTAGGGTCGGCCTGGCTTGCATACATTAGCTACCGTGCCACACGGATGTTGGAGACTGTTACCGAACTTTGTGACCTTGAAAAGTTCTGTGATTTGTCTGAATTACGAAACAAAAAAATCATAAGGTGGCTTACTCCTGACACAATGGAGAATGGAATGAGTTCGATCTCAACGGCTTTTGGTGTTTTATTTGGTGGATTACTTTGAAACTAACCGGGATAAAGAATATCGTTAGTACGTTACTTTTTGTACTCCCGACCATATCAATCGACTGAAAATCAAAATAAACAAACGGCAATTTATTCGAAAGTACGCGGCACAATCGAATATGAATCGAAATCGAATCAGATTGGAGAGTAAGGCCTAAGATTGTATTTTTTACTTTTGGGCCTGGGGGCACGTTCCGGACTGCGGTTCTTCGTTGTAAAATGTAGACCTTATTTTCCACCAGCCAAAACAATAAAAAGAAAGCTTCTGTCTGTCTTAATATTTCAATCATTTTTCCATTTCGTTCAAAGCCTACATTAATATCTGTCATTTCCGTCCTTGTACCATCGCCTAGTCATCAGTGTTTAACATATTCTATAAGTTATTAAATAATACCTACGGGGCTGAATCATATTATGAAGAATGCCCCTTATTACAATGTTAATGTCTGAGAAAATGGAGGTAGGTACTTACACTTAGATTTGCTGTATGTCGTTTTAAAATACCTATACAGCCTGTATATTTTTTAACGACATGCCTCAATCATATAAATTACATCGAATGAATACATAGTCGAAACAATGTAATTTGACTAATTTGTAAACTATAATAATATTAAGCAATATTATGTAGAAACTTGTAGCTTAGTAGTAGCTCACTAGTAGCACAAATAAATAAATAGTAAATAAAATATTTAGGTAGTAAGGAATCGAAACTTGATTCCAAATTCGAATCATTTTGGTACAAATTAAAACTAGTTTTTATTAGGACAATAGATGGCGTTGTATTTTATAGAATTGTAGTGCAAACTGCGAACTCACTTTTGAAAAGTTACTATAACAAGTCGACAAATGAAATAAATAATTTTGTCCGTTGATCTATTTCTGCGCACATTAGTGCATGTCGCGGTCGTGTAAATGCTGGATGATTGATAGATGTTCGCGACCCGACTTGACCCGCATTTCTGGTATTTCTTGCTCTAATTATAAAGGAGTTCCTACGATACAGATTATATTTGAAGTAGGTAGGAAAGTAACATACCTAATTAATTTTATTTATAGAGTTTTTTGTAATTTTTTGGAGTTTACTCCTTAAGAAACGATTTGAGTTCCTGGCCTTATAGGCCAGGTACGGAAATTTTATGAGGAGTAAAATCAAGTGTAACACGAAAAGTTGAGGCGTTACGTAGAAAGAGACAAACATATTATATATCTGTAGGATTGAACGTGTAAAAGAATGAGATGGAATACATTACACAGCGTATCTCATTCTCGGGGTCTCCTCTTTGCGCTATACTTCGTAGTCTCACTTACCCTGTGTTCCAGGAGCTGATAGTAAACGAAAATAACGTTTTTTTCGTTCAGATTCGCGTTTCTTTAGCACTTTAAAGAATCATTATGATCGTTTTGAACTGTTCTTACTCGTGTTCCACAAGCAGGTGTCAGCTGTCAAAAACTGTTCAAAACGCTCAGAATGATCCCATCTTGTTTTTGACGTTTACTTAGATTTCACTGATCTCGATGTTATTTTTAAGTTATGGATCGAGCAAATTTATTATAGATTCTTTTATAATGTAGTTATTATTGTTAATTTAAAATATAAATTGAATTTATGAGATAAAAAGGAAATGTTAAATTTTGACATCTGTCAGTCGTTCCACTAGCAGTAAAGTTTGTTGAAACGTTCAGATCGAAAATTTCATTATTGTGCTAAAGAAACGACTGTGTGCGATAAGAATGATCTGAGCGTTCAGTGTAAAAAGAGCGCGTAAAGGAACACGCCCTGTATAGTTCACTACCTCCAGCCTGAGAGTTGAATGTGTGCGTATGTTTGTACGTGTGTGTTGCGCGCCTGCGTATTACGAAGTTCTGCCACAACTTGTATACTGATGCCGAGTACAGGGTATGCATTCATCCTAAAATTGGATTTGTATAAATTGAACACAATTATTATTATTGTTATTATTATTATTTACCTATATTGTTTTGTAACATACTTTATGTAATACGCTTTATTGAAGTAATATAAATAATCCGAATAATTACAGATATAATATTATGTTTGTTTCTCTTATCATTTTAGCAGATGCGTTCATTTACCCTTTTTTTCTATTCGATATAGGTATATCATAACTATCGTTCGTAAGGAGTAAACTCCAATCGTGCGTCGTAGCTGACACACACACATTTTTGTTTTTTTTTATTTATCGTTGTTCTAGTTATGCACTTTCAATGTAATAGGTAGGTAGGAATGGGCAAGAGTAGGTCTAGGTTCATTCGGCTAGTGCTGCGGCAGATTAGATATCTGTCCCTGGGGCTACCAAAAACTTATACCAGTTGCTAGCCGGCTGGGTTTCATAATGGCTACAACTATAACTGCCGATAACTTAAATTTCGTAAAGAAATAAATTTCATATCACGGGTATCTATTATCTAAATATGTACAAAGTGAAGTGAGCTGGAGATGGCGAGATTTTACCTGAGTGACGTTGGCGTCGGCCGCGGCCCCCGCCCCGCCTCCTCAGCCCGCCAGTCCGCCGCGCGCCGCCGCGTTGAATGCACGTCAGAGCTTACTTCGCTCTGCAATTGCATTTACCGTATTAATTTAGAACTGACCTGTGAAAATAACACACTGGTAATTAAACGTTCTGTGCCGCATAACAGTGAACTGAACCTGTGTTACAGTGTCCTCGAAAAACATCGGGCAACGTGATCTCTTCTAAACTTCTACGGCTATCGTCGCGTGAGTATTTCTAAAGTTTAACTGTACTTTCCATCCATGGTTTGTCGAGCTATGCCGGTTCTTAGGTGTATTCGCGGAAAAAAACCTGTAGTTTCGAATGATCAGCCACGGTTGTGAGTTAGATGTAGGTCGTTAGCATCTTTCTAATTAAGTTACGAAGGTGCGTAGGCAAAATAGGAAATCTATGTTTACGCGAACACCTACGATGTAAATTAGTATAAGTGGAACGCATAAATTGATAAAAATGAAATCCCTCCATTTGTTTCGTTCTAAATTAAAAATTCGAGAAGATGTCGCAGTGTTCCAATATACAAATTCAGAATACAGAAATGAAAGTAGGTACCTATTTGTGACTCTGTATTGTGTACCATTTATGTTTTTTTACCTGCCAGGCACCAGCTGCCTGCCATAACATGGCGTGGAATACTCTTACTACTACAATAAGATTGTAGTAGTAAGTATGTTTACGACAATCTTACCTACTTCACGAAAGCAAGTTAGCAACATACCTACCAAATGATAGCTACCTAGGTTAATTCTGCTAGTATAAACAACAATAGGTAACTTGAGTAAGTAGCAACCTAACAATGGCGAGTAATTTATCTACCTAAATTGTTAGTAAAATAACCTAAATTCCATGGCGTTCCGTTAACTTTTCGGAATCTATTTCTTTTGTAGATATAGGTACCTACTACTTTCCCCCTATTTATGTAACTATATGTAGGTCTTTTGAAAAACTTATGCAAGTTACAACAAAATGAAAATGCCGCATTGTTAGAAACAGGTTGCCTCACTTGTAAGTTGTAACATTAGAACACGCACTGTGAAGAAATATAATTTGTCTATGGTTTATTACGTTTTTTTATGGCTGCACACTGGCCGGTTAGAATGGGTTTTACGATTTACTGTACTGTAACAAGCCAAAATTACACAAAAGTACCTAATAAAAGATTTCATCTTGATACTTGACTCATAATAGAACACCTACCCACTCAGCATAGGTAGATTCCGGCATAATACCTATTTTTAAAATATGTAGACAAAAACTTTAAAGTAGGAAGAATTTAGGTACCTACTTACCGGCATTTCAACGTCTCGTGTTGAATGTGTTTTGAATTCCATAAACAAACTAAAATATTTACGACATACCTGCCAACTTATTGTTGCTAACTTCATGGAGTTAAGTTACGTCTTATGTGCTGATTAACACTGTATAAAATGCTTTATTACCAATTATTAATATATTACGTAAAAACAATAACAATGTGGTTCTTGGAACCCTCTCGGTGGGAATTGGGTTGTGAAGGAACAATAGTTCGATTATATCGAACACTTGCACTCGAGTAAAACCCCGCCATAGACAGTTTTTTTATTCTATTTATCGTGTGACAAAGATCATTAATAATACAGCGAATATATAGGGCCATATTAATAACTTTGTATTAAAACACAAAATCACCATCGTTACCGAAGTAAAATAAAATCTTAACTGGTGGATGTTAAAAAAAGATTAGGTATAATTATTACTTTATGAACGAAATCTAACCCAGAACAATAAGTTTAGAATGTACCTACCTATGTATGTCTGTTTCTCTGTACGGTTTAGGCTCTGAAGTCTTAAAAAAGGGATACCTACCTACTTTTTGTCGCAGTAAAATGTACGGTTCCAGAGGGTTTAGTACCTGGTGCTGGAATACTTTAGTTCACCAACGTTAAAAGTAAATTTATTTACCGTGCAAATTGCAGATTGTTTGTTTTTAAATATCTAGGATCTGAAAACCTACTTTCCCGCTAAATATTTTCATTTGAAATTCATTATTGTTCATACATATTTAATTTTATGTCTAGGATTTCTCGCCTACCGAATTAAAAGCTAGTTTTTACCCGACTACAGCGAAACTAAAAGGAAGGGTAACTATTTTGGTAGTCTACAGGCTATATTAATAAGTGGTAATTAATAAGTGATATGACAGGATATATTAATAAGTGATAATACTTTAGGGTGTGTATGGGTCCCGTATGTAGAGTTTACTGTGAAAGTACCAGCGCTGAAAGAGGTACTATTTTTAAATTATTGTATGGGAAAATTTATTATGTTGGGGCATTCCTCATACAAACATGAAAGTCAAAAGTAAGGCGTTCAGCGCTGGTACCTTCGCAGTATACTCTACATAGGAGGCACATTCACACCCTGCAGTACCTATCATAACTCATTTATTTTACATCTTGTACCTATAATATGTATGTTCCACCGTAACGCCTGAACTAGATATCCATCCAATTTTATATAAAATTGATAATAATAGCTCCGGGTAACATTGACAATTCACATAATTTTCGTAGTTGGGCAATGATTATGAAAAGACATGAGTCTTAGGGCTGATTTTTCAATCGTCAGGTAACTTTTATAAGTCGAATACACAATATTAATTTGACATTTGTTTCTGAATACAAAATCTGCCGAAGCACATATTTTTCCTCAGGCAAAAGTTATCTCACGATTGAATAATGAGCCCTAACACTTTTATCAATCTTTTCATAATAATCTTTATCCAATTACGAAAATTATATAAATAGTCTATTTGGGCTATTATTATCAATCTCTCGACATGTTTCAATAAAATGGGATCAGTAACAATAACACACTTACATTTATTTTAACGGCGAAAGTTTGCGAGTGCAATCGTTCCTATTTTACGCAAAAACTAGTAGTTTACATGCTGGATTTATACATAATATACAAAATGTACGGTTTCCGCGTGATTTCACCTTGTAGCTAGAAACATGTATAGTTGATTATATTATAATTTTCGCTTTTTTATTACGATAACAACCCTTTACCTACATCTGACGAAAATTCATAAGCCATTGGTATTTAAAAAATCATACTAATATTATAAAAGTGAACACTCATACACGCAAAAACTTCTGAACGGATTTTGATAAAAATTTTTATGTAGTACATTAACGTACGTGGGTAAAAGTAAAGATAAAAATATGTTTATAAATGCATAAGAGCAACGCTTTACGTGCTCCGTGAGGCGTTTTGCCCATCATTGTATGCAAAACTCGGCCTAACGAATGTGAATGACACTTTTTTTGCTGTCGGTAAGCGGCTTACTCTTGAAGTTTATCGACGATTAAATGGTTATTATATATATAAGATATAAGCAGTTTAAGGTTTTAAAATTCGGAAATATGAATTTGGCGGCAATGTTTGTTTGACGTAACATTAGATTAATAGTTTCTATGATTGCTACTAAATTTTCGCAGTACAGTTCAGAATCGATGGTCCTGCCTGGCGGTATCAGGGGCCGTATTATAATCTTTTACAATACCAGCCTGGTTCCAGGCAATTCAATAATACGGTCTTAAACTGCCTTGTTCTTTTTCATATTTCAACGACATGTTATTCTGAATCGATCCACCCTAGTTTGGTTGTCTGAAAGTGACATTCGGAAGCAAGTCAAGTGTCACGTGTCCGCTGACTAGCTGGCATCATGCAGTTATTATGTGATCGTAATACGAAAATTCCAGGCAGCCATGATGTATGGCGTAAACTGGCTGGAATTAAGAGCTTGTAATAGGCCCCCAGCTCATTATAAATAACGCCTTTCCAATCCCACCACACACACAGCATCACCTTGTTGCGAGTTAATCCGGGTTCCGGACACTTCTGCCACAGACTGTGAAGTGTGAAGCCTGACCGGCTTTTGACCACGATCTTTTTCGCACATTCTTTTCGTACGTGATCCACTTTTCATCACCAGTTATCAGCTTCTTCAAAAATGGTTCGGTTTCATTACGTCGTAATAAAGAATTACGAATGAGTACACGGTTCATTAGGTTTCTTTCAGTGAGCTCATGAGGCACCCAAACATCGAGCTTTTTTGTGTACCCAGCTTTTTTCAAATGCGCCAAAACCGTCTTGTGGTCAATCCCTAGTTCTTCAGCTACATCGTAACTACTAATATGCCGATCTTGCTCCACTTTTTAAAAAATGCCATCAGTTTTGTCCGTAACAGGGCGACCAGAGCGACGTGTAACTTTGATATCAAAATTTCCTGATTGAAAACGAATAAACCAAAGGAGAAAGCCCATTTCAGGCCCAGAGCGGACAGCCGTCTTAAGAAGACTTAATTTCTCCAGAAATGTACCATAAAGAGACATGATTTTTGATAACATTCAAATAACCGCCACTATAATCAGTAATGTTCCAATAAAAAAAGGAATTTTATTGGATTATTTGGAACCTAGGTAGAACGTTGAGGTGAAATGTTACCCGATGATAAAACTCTAATCAATCAATCCGAATATCGATTTATAAACAAATAAAATAAACTCATGTAAAATACAAATAACGGGTCACTGTTGGTAATTCGGTAAAGAATTAATGAAAAAAAAAACATTTATCTTAAAACCAATGTTTACGTTTGTTACTATAAACGATAAAGATTAATAAAAAGTCATATTATATCGATTATTTTTTACGTAATCGATTTATCGATTTCATTTTTTTGCGACAAGCGGCAACACTGATGACTGAAATGTCATTTTTCAAACGAATGATCTCGACCGTTCGCTTGTTGCTAAAAGATGCGTTTTGTTTTGTTTTCGATTTTTTTCACCGCTATCTGGCTTTCTCGCCTGAACTTGTTTCGGCTTTTCACGTACGACTTTGGCATTGTTTTACTAGTTTTGTTCTCTCCTTCTACGATCTTAGCCCTGGATTAAAGGAATACGCTATTTGATTGTGCATACCAAAATGTCTGAAGAACATTGTATATTATGTTGTGGTAATAATGTTACCGAGAACCGTATTTTAGAGCCCAAAGAATTAAGTGTCATACAGCAGTGGGTTGCACGGCAGCAGGTAATCATAATATTATAATAAAATGTTTATATTATTTCTTTCATTATGGTTTAATCGTTAAATCTTTTACGTTTGAAAATATTTATCATTAATGTTAATATGTTTTAGGTGTCAGGTGATAATCTTGTTTGCCACAATTGCTGGGTAGCAATAACTGAAATTCTTGCACTACAACAAGGGCTATCTTATTATATCTTACTATTATAAATTCTTAAAGTCGGAAAAGGCCTTGAAAATAAAATAGACAAAAAGTAAAAAAAAAAATATTTCTACAATAAAGGCGGCATTTTAAGTTTTTTTCCCAGATATCTAATACTATTAACATTTTAGAACACTCATTTTTAATGCGATTTTTTGATGTCCACATTGGGCCTGAGACACTATGGAGAGTGGGCATTCTCCTTTGCGCTACTCACACAGATACTGCATTAGGTCCATAAACGTCGCTTTTATTAGCGGCTTGTGTTGCATTTCTACCTTTTTGGAAATAAAATTTAAAATGTATCTTCCTAATTGCTTAATTAGAATCAATCATTTTAACAATAAGAAAAACAAAATAATGTAAATCTCACATTTACCTAATTTGAATTTGGAATTGTATTCTGTAAAATTAATGATACCAAAATCAGCCAGATACAATTGGTATAGCTCAAGAGATTTTATAACAAGTTCATACATACTATAACGGAAAAAGACCTTTTCCCCAACCTATTATAAGATAAGATAGATAAGAAGATATTTTGACTTTGATTAACAATAATTTCATGAACCGGCTGACTTAACACACACCTCCAAATACACATAATATAGATTTATTTGCTTATAGCAACTACAAGGTGTCATTACGCAACGGATTAACTGTATAACCTTAACCCAGATTAACTGTTAACTGTGGTTTATTACCATTTCGTACGCTTTCATAATGTAAACATACATTTTTGATTGTGAGTTTGGACCAGCACTATAATGATCTTGTAATGATCTTCATTTTGATTGTGGTGTACAAATTATGCCTCATATTAAAACTGTCAAGTGCGAGTCGGGATCGATCACGTAGGGTACAAAGTGACAAAGAAATCACATAGGCATATTGATTTGGCGACCTCTGTAACGCATGGGTTCAGCGCGTTGGTACTCGACCGAGAGGTTGCGGGTTCGAATCCCGCTGAGGGAACAAAAAGTTTTCAAAGTTCCTGGGTGTGTATTAAAATAATAAAAATCTTAAATATGTGTAGGTATAGTATAAAAGTATTAAATATATAGGTATTTCCGTTGTCTGGTACCTGTAACACAAGTTCTTCGGCACAGGGCCAGATTGACGTGGCGTGAAGCGTCTATAGATATTATTATATTGTTTTTATGTTTATTCTTCTTTTAGTATTTGTTGTTATGGCGGTAAAATACTTGAGGGAAAATTAAAACTGTCTAGCGATCAAGGTTCTCTAGGTACTGGGGACAGACAGACGGACAGAAAAGAGTAATGGTCCCGTTTTCACCCTTTAATAATAATATTATAATAATATCTATAGACGCTTCACACCACGTCCATCTGACCCTGTGATTCCCAAACTGAACATGGGCTTTACTCACCAAATTAGATCTCCTGGTTCGATTTTGATTCAGATTCAATGGTGCCGAATAATAAATTGACGTTTGTTTATTTTGATTCTCGATTCGATTAATATGGTCGGGAGTACAAAAAGTTACGATCTAACGATTTTCTTTATCCTGATAGTAATCCACCAAATAAAATACTAAGAACCGTCGAGATCGAACCGATTCGATTCTCGATTGTGCCGGGAGTTAGCCTGCATGCATTAATATTAGACAGCCATATTTTCAGTGAAACCTGAATTGATTGGCGTGTTTTCTGCAATACGTTGTGAAATAATACATGTCAAGGCGAAACAAGAGCAGAATTACGTAAATCGCGAAAAATATACAATCTGAGTCATGTAAAAGATCGCCAAAGATATGGACGTGTCGCGTAGGTCTTTTGTCGTAAGCGGCTTTAACACATCACTTTATTGCGAACTTTATGAGAACTCGGATGGTCGAATTATGTCTAAAATCAAAGGCCCGTATTAATAATAGCTCCCTTCACCGATTTTGGTGTCGGTAGCCAATTTCATTGAAACCAGGCCAGCTACGCAGGAGTTATTTTATAGTGCCCAAGTGTGTGCGCAATACACAAAGACTCTCTCTTCCTTTTACTCTCATAACCCAGTGGGACGGTAAACCGACACGACTGGCGAGAGAACAGGCGCAGGACCGACTTTTTACATGCCCATCCGACGCATGGATCATCTTTCTTATCAGGTAATCAGCCTGCATTGTCCTAACCAAACTTGTAAACAACATTCTTTGTTGTTCCAACGCGGGTTTCGAACCTACGACCTCCGGGTCGAGAAAGCTCTGAACGACTAGACCACGGAGGGCCACTAAGCCCGTATTATTAAAGAAGTATCAAATCCTATTTGAGAATCTATTTGACAGATAAAAATAAAGTTTCGTTTCACTTTTAAAAAAGAAGAAAGTCACGCGTGTCGAATATCCGTCGCACTGGTTATGAGAGCTAAAAGAAGAAAGAGTGTCCTTGTGTAACGCACACACACTTGGGTACTATGAAAACGACTCCTGCATTGTTAGCCTGGTTTCAACACAACCAACACCAAAATCGGCGTGGTAGCTTATTATGTACTATAAATTTCCCTATAATATGTATAAACTATCCGACACTTAAAACTAAAGAGACTAACGAACAGCAGTTCATTAGAGCTAAAACTCGAGAACGGCAGAACTAATTAGCCTATTTTTAATCTTGAAATATTCGTGTTAGTCCCGGGAAGGTTTAAACGGTTTATCACAAACTGTGTCTATGCTCAACGAAGTGGGCACGTATCAGCTAGTACCTAAAAGTGATTTCCTTATGACCCAGCCCATTACAAGGTACATAAATAAGTAGGTAAAGTTAATTTAAGTACAGTAGAAAAAACTCGATGTCCTTGCGCCAGCCATTGTGTATTAAGTCTCAACAATAGAAACACTGAGAAAATGTTATTTAAATTACACACCTCCAGTACTTATATTTCGTTTAGTTAGCGCTGATACTGTAGGTACCTATATACTCGTAAGTATAGACCCAGTTAAAATACAACAATAGGCAAAAGTTTTTAATTATAAACTAGCTAACTCGTGCCCACTTCGTTGAGCATACAAACAGTTTTATCTCACCGTTTTAACCTTCCCTGGACTTTCACGGATATTTCAAGACTAAAAATATCCGAATTGGTTCAGCCGTACTCGAGTTTTAGCGAGACTAACGAACAGCAATTCATTTTTATATATAAGACTACCTGACCCGTGCCCACTTCGTTGAGCATAGAAATAGTTTGTGATGAATCGTTTAAATCTTCCCGGGACTTAGATGCCACAGACAGACATATACACAAACACGTCAAACTTATAACATCCCGTCGTTTTTGCGTCGGGATTTTAAAAAAAAAAGCCGTATGGAGGTACGTAAGTTAAATAAGATAAGAAGATACCTTGTTACGTTCTTGTAAGGGCTTCTGCCTCACTACACTTGAATACTAAACAGGAAAGCAATCTTACAATCATATATTACAAATACAGGGAGATAATGTATGAACGTGACGCAAAACTAACTAAAGCTCCGTTGACAGTATTGTATGTTTAATCAAACTCCTAAATTAGTCCTAAATTATCCATAACTTCTGAATGAATTATCTAAAATAGTAAGGTAAAAGTTAACCAACCCAGGAAAGAAGATAAGGTAAAGTATATAAATACATTTATAAACCACGACTTTAACTCGTCTAAAATTATGTAGCCTTTATTAAAATCGGATCAGTGGTTTAAGCGCTACGGCGGAACAAACAAACACTTTTGACACCGTAGCCGGGTAGAAATAAAACAAACCTGTGATTGAAAATTGATGTTCTTGCACGAATTCTAGGCAATCATCTGCTTAGAATTCCTAGAAATGTAGTCATGCTATAATGAGTCTAGAAAATCACACCTCCGTGGGTTGAGTACATTTAAAAGCATAATTTGCTGACCGCAATACCGTATACAGCATTTCCAGATTCTGTGATAATTATTCGAGAAATCTAGATAGATTATAAGTCCTAATTGTGACGAAATTATCAAAGAACTTAGTAGTAGAGTTATTGTGGGCAAATAATGCATACAACATTTATTAATTGCTAAGACTAAGGCTGAATACCAAACTGTTACTGCTTGGCGGAATGACAAGGATCAGGAAGAAGTCACTTTATTAAACTATATTTTCAGTAATCGACCGTAAACGTACTCCAATGTCTAATGTGTTCCAATTCATTGCCCAATATTCAAAATACATTTTTAAATAGCATCACAGCTGGGGAGTTCCTATTTTAGACTTGTTGAGTAATTTCATTGAGAATTTTGGTAATAGCTCCTACTAGAAGCTTTACTTACCTACTAGAAATTTACCTAAAAATAATAATTAGATCTCTACGATCTCGATAAGATTTTGACAAAAATAGTTATTTGATTCTAGCCTCTGTCTGATGCTGAAGATATTCTTGAAAGCCATAAAGTCCCCGGGTAAATATTGGCATTTCGTATGTAAATTTCGACATTTGTGCGAGAAAGCTTATGGGAAATTGGGGATACGTAACATGTCATACGTCTTCATAAATATATTGATTTATGTTTGGATCATTTTTGGACACGGCTACGCTGAATTTGCGATTGATGCGGTCATTCATCACAATTATCTGGAATCTTTGATGGTTCTTTATCAACCGTTACTTGACGCGGTAATGTAGGTCTGGTTCATCTTCTTATGATTTGAAAAACCGGCGTGAGTATGAAAGACTTGGAATAAAAATGTCGCAAAATTTGTCGATTCTAAGTTGTTATTTTAGTTTGGCAGTCAGATCTTCCTGTTATTTAAAATATATATCTACAAAGTACTTATGTAAATTTACACAATAATACTTAACTGGGAAATCAAAGGGTAAAATTGGGGAATAGAGATATTTAATTAAACATTTGCAAGTTGTTCTTAAAACGCAGCATATCTGATATCACAATAAAGCTAATTGCAGACTTCAAATATGTACAATACGAAAATCAATTTAACATTGTAGATTTAACAAGAGCCAATTGATTGGCTGTGCCCATATACAGCCTTAGGACAGTGCTTAATATCTGTTGCCGTAATAACAAATCTGCCATGTTCTGTACTGATAAATTGGTGGTATAATAAATGTGATAATTTTAACCACCATAACATATTGTTGGTTTTATTGCATAAAATTAGAAAGAGCATAATCATGGGCTTAAAAGGTTAATTTTTATAACTTATTAAATTTACAAACCATGATATGAGTTTTGTATAGTATGGTAAATTCAAAGAAGTTACTGCAATAATCTTGCCATTTATATTCAAATGTAATTCGTGGGCCACCAGTTTTAAGTAGATTTCGTCAACAGTACTAGATAGTAATTTCGTTTCATAATTCAATTATTATAATGTTCATGTGAATAAAGTAATGGAGCTATTGATGTGTTACGCAACTGAGTAGTTACGAAGACAAAACTATTACGGTTGCGTTGATTCCAACGAACTGTTTCATCGGATTGCTGAGGAATGGGAGAAAAACGCAAATACTTAGAAGAGTTGCGATAAACTATTCGAAACAGAGAAATTATGCAAAATGGTTCGATGAAGTTCCTGATACTTGAATTGCCGCTGAGGAAATGTATTGCTCATCGAAATTCTTTTTAAAGTTCTTTCAGTAAAAACTTCGCCAGTAAATACTAAATCAACTTATTCTATAATATCTCCAAAGAAAAATGGGTAAAAGCTGAGATCGGGCGTTTCTAATTACGGGTTATTTTTACAAATAGTTAAAAACTTACCTATCTAAATAATAGAAGTTCCGCTGGATTTCTTCCATGGTAAGAACTTTGACTAGTTTATCTACTATAAATTACTGTCATAAATCTATTAACTATAAAAGCCTACCGCGTCTCACAGAGTCTCGACGAGTTCAGTGACCATAAACGAAGTCGCGGAAACACTAGTATATAATAACACTTTCAACAATTGAAATGAAATTCGTACTGCAATAAATTGAAACGTAAATACTCCTAAGTGGGAACCTTGGCGCCAGACGAGTACCTGGTATATTTAGCATCATCTACGTAAGTGAATGCAGGATTTTATGGGTTCAGTTTAATTCGGCAGTGCACCTTTATTTGGCACGGGCTATCTTCAGGCTCTAAGTGGGGTTAAAAATAGGAGGTTTTGATCAGGCCTATGCAATATTATGCATCTTATTTGTGTTGTCTATTTTAAGGACAGATAGATAAACATCAATTTATTAAAGAACTGAAAAGTCACTATTGAAAGATTTTTTTAAACATAAAGTCACGTCAAATATTCTACTTGGCTAATAGCAGAAACCAATATTCTGCAATAGTCCATTTATTGCTATACATTTAACATGTGCGGTTGCGACAGTCAATAGCTTTATCGTGTACGGAATTCTTAAGAAACTGCACAATTCGTCATAGCCAGCCTTTCAGGCGTCCTTGCCTCGAGATCCGTATCGACCTTTGTGGAATGCAGAATGAACGGTACTAAATATAACACTAATAGAATAATATCCATTGAATCTAGTGCCGGTAAATCACTTATGAATTCAGGTCACCAATAATTTCTCTTATCAAAGATGCACCGAGACCGGTGCAGGGGAATCTGAGCTGTAATATCGGAGGAGAAGGTCCATTTTGCATCGTGCCCCGCTAATTGGGAATTCATAGAAATCATACATGGCCAGCGTATTGAGAGTAGCGAAATTGGTTATCGAGTTAACTATGACATGGATTCCATATACGGTACGCGGAGTTTTTATGTAACCGTACTGCAATCAACTAGGCGAGTCTGGCAGTTGATATGATCATCAGTTGTGAGATTAGATCCTGATAAATCTGTTGTTGAAACATGACTTACTGTACGTATTTCGTATGTAGATAAACCTGATAAATGTTTAAAAATACGTACTTTTCCTAGCGCTATGACTAAAACGTTAGATTAAAAGTATTGCGTAAGAGACAGAACATAGTAAACAATGGTCGAACCAAGTTAAAAGAAAAAAAGTCGCGTCTAGAATTACTAGGTATCGTTTACGGTCGAAGCATCGCACTCACAATATGTGCCCACGGTGTGTAGTCCCACGGTGATAATAATAGTCACGATTATCGATTGTGTTACATCACAAAAAACGATGATGTGATATTTCAAAATCGATATCAGTGATTTCAAAAGATAAAACCAGTTTTATAGATTTAACTAGCTGTGCCCGCGACTTCGTACGCGTGGAAAAGTGATTTAGGGCAGTGTTATAATAAATCTGTTTTAAAAATATTTTTAGTTATAAAAACTGTCGTTAAGGTATTTAAAAAACTACTTTATGTTGACAATTCCTACTACCAGCTTGACAAACGACCGTGTACAATTACTATAATGCGAACGGGACTACTTGATAGTACGCTCACATACACGACGAACATCTAGTACTAAGATTTGTATGGATTTTGCGCCGCAGCGACTGCAGACGATGATCGTTTCCACGCCGACTCTGCTGGTGTGGCGACAATGATATTATGACAGCGCGCCGCAAAATTTTGCGGTCTTTTCGGTGCGTAAGTCCGACTCGCACTTGCCCGGTTTTTTTATTTATTAATAACCAAACATGTAGGTACTGATTATAAATCACTTCACTTATAAAGTACTAACTGATTTTATACAGAAAAGTAGCAAAATATAGAAAGTCCCAAAAGAAAGAAAACAAACCTAAGTTGTACCTAACATAAAAACCATTCGGTCCATGATAAAAACTAAGAAATAAAAATATCAAGAAAAATATAAATCTAACTTATATTGACATAACTTTTTTAGTTTAACTGTAAACACAATACTTGTTATATTGATGTTAATCAAAATTCTATATATTATGCAGTTATCGAATACATAATTTGGACAAAGAAAACTATAAAAATGTACAGTAATAGTAGGCTGTAGTATGAATTTTAACGGACGGAATGAGAACTATAATATAGAATGCAAAATAATATTATACATTGCTAATGATGCACGCTGAGTATAACTCTCGGATAACGTATTGTATAAATGTAGTTACCTACTCAACTTTGCTATAATTGTATTAAAAGTACGGCATTTGGCGTATAGATAGATTTGTATAAGAGATATATAAGAGATACTCTATCAATATTATGATATTTGACAAAAAAAACCCATATATAATCACACTGTTAACACATATCCAGGGCAGGCCGCAAAAGGCTAGAATTTCAAAAGGTATCTCGATTGGAATCGAGTTGTATTAACAGTTTTCCCCTGTAACACAGTTTAGTAACTATCGAGATGTTTTTAACGTCTATCTTATTAAATAGAAAAAACAAAAAAAAGAGCAATATATTTATGAAAATCTTTTTTTTTTTTTTAAAATCTATTTTTTACAGAGGCTTTCAACACTAGGGTGTTGATGTCAGCCTCATTTATGAAAATCTTAAAACTGTTTTTACGATTCCGTACCTCAAAAGGAAAAAACGAAACACATATTATACGATCATTTCCATGTCCGTCTGTCTGTCAAGACCCTTTTACTCAGAAACGCGTGTTGTGATGAAAATTATATAAAATACTCAGGAACTACTGTTCCTTGAAGCAGTGAAAAAATCAGACTTCTTAGCCAATGCAATCAAAAGCAGTCGCTTATGTCGCTAAAGTTCGTCATTTTCGACACTCGTAAGGGAATCAAAACCTAAAGGGTACTTCCCGTGAACTCAAAATCATAAAATTTGAAACCAAGCAACGTCTAAAACCATACGATTTTAGTAACATTATATAGATAGTAAAAAAAAATTGATTTTTTTAAACTTAGTACCGTTTGTCATGAATGTGTTTAATTGAAACTTATAACAAATACTTAGGTCTCTAATATATTCAAGCTGTAACCAAATCAAAATTCTATGTCAATCAGGTTTGTATGGAACTCTCGGTGTGCAAGTCCAACTCGCACTTGGCCGGTTTTTATTTATTTACTTATTACTAACCTACGCTAACAAATATGTATAATACAGTACCTACTTATCACAAAGGACTGTACAGTAAAAGTACTAACTATTTTTATACAAATAACTTTCGTAATAAACTCAAGAAAAACAATCTTAGATTGTCCCTACCTAGCAAGCCTAAAACTAACAAATAAAAGTCACCCCCGCGGCCCCGGTGCGTTTGCTGCTAATACAATTTGAAGCGGCGCGCGCGCGCGGCGGCGCGCGCGCGCGGCATCGCGCACGGCTCCCGGGCCCGGCGCGCGCTTCCTACAAACGTTCAGCAAAAACGACATGACCTTTTAATATTGTCATAACTTTTTTATTTATGAACCGATTTACATAAAACAAACACTAAATGTTAAGTAAAGCTTGCCGCAATATATTAGTGAAAAGTACATCTTAATCGGATAAGCCGTTTCTGAGATTAGCGTGCACAAACCCACAGACAAACAGACAAACAGACAAACAGACAAACAGACAAACAGACAAAAATTTTAAAAATCATAGTTTTGGGTACTATTGCGTAAATGAAGGCCCCCTATCATATTTTTTTTCAAATATCTTCAATGTACAGACACGACTCCTCTACAGATTTATTATATGTATAGATATAGATTACTTAAATTATTTAGGTATAACAGATCTGCTAAGTTATATCTTGCAACAATAATAAAATCTCAAGTTACTGGACCTAAAATTGAACCTTGTGGTACTCCAACAACTAATAATGCCTGAACACAATTGGCTAATCATTCCTATAGTCCGTACAGAACAACAAAGGAAAACCATTAATTCTCCCAAAGAAATCATCCGTAAAAAATTCTGGGAATCAATTTCCGAATTGTGGGCGTTCCTGGCCTTGGGTGATGTATTATGGAGATTTTTAAATTACGATGAGCACTTAATAAAGCCTTATATCGGTTATTGGGTCACTTACAGTTATTTTGTATTGATTGTAGTCTCTGTGGACACTGGGATATTTATCACGCTGAATGGAATATAGTAATCCATTACATGATAAATATCTGAACAGCTGAGGTACAAGCAGACAAAAGAACTTTAATAAGTTTTATTAAATCAAATGCAAATAATACAATTTAAATATATTATATCTAGCAATATCCCGCGAAAAAATTATAACCACAACCTGCAAGCAGATGAGAGGTGAGAGTGTACGCATAGGCATGCGTTTGATGCGTGCACTCACTCATCTGCTTGCAGGTTGTGGTTATAATTTTTTCGCGGGATATTGCTAGATATAATATATTTAAATTGTATGCTATGGATTTCCGCAAAGTAACGCCTGATTCCATTAACTATTTAAATGCAAATAAACTAAATGTTTATAACCTTAATTGCTACTCAAGTCCAATTCCCCTATTAATTTATGCCATTTTATGCAATCCTGTTTCGGTCGGCGCGCTGTCTCACTCGCACATGAGCGATATAACTCTTTTGTGAATGCGACACCGCGATGACCGAAACAGGATTATATTTTAACGAATAGTTACGAGAATTTGGCTTCTGTATTGCATTTCTTTCTCCCTGTTTTTTATTACGTGTCTAGAATTACAGTAAATATTATCAAACAGTTTAAATGAATCCGTTAGCTATGATCCACTGACATGATTTGTTTATTTAAATTACTTTATTGAGCAAAAGATGCAAAACAGCTATTTCCTGAGTTAGGTGTAATAAAGTGAAGCAATTTCCTCAAATAAAATTCATCTCCATTGATGAAATGAGGAAACATCCTTAGCATGTTATTTGGTAAATAGACAAGTTTCTTAACAGCTATGCAACGCTTCAGGTTGTGACGTAACTGTGTGAGAAGACACAACAATGCCTCCAGTCCACCTGTGAGAATCATCTCATACGTATTTGTCGTAAGTTTATGAAATTGTTGAATTATGTAGTATTTTGTCTCTTTTATCTTCCTTGAATTATATAAGGCTGCATATTTCTATATGTTTATGATCTTTATCATTACCATCAAAACTACACTTAACATTTACTAGGTTGATTAGCATCCGGACGTTTTATGGAGCAATAAAGGAAACTACTAGCGAGTAGTGCCTAATCTGATTATTTTATTGCTTGTTTGCAGTTACAATTTATTTCAATGTCAGCAAAATCTTACTTGCTAAGAAGAAAGGAATTCGAGCGTATTTTAAGTATCTCAAAATAACTTTTTGTCGTTCCACTAAGCTCGAATTGAATTCGATTAGTGCCTTGTTTCATTATATTTTAAATTTATACGTCTTTTACGACTCGTGTTATCAGTTAAGTAATTTTATGTCGGTCTTTGGTAATGCAAGCGCATTAACGATTTAAATTTGTCACGTAAATTAGGTTTGGAGTCTGGTTTTGTTTTTATTCGCCTCTCATACATTTTTATTCGAGTCTTTCAGATTACATTAATCCTTTAAATCTTGCAGTTTTAAGTTTTTACCTTAGTGCCTACTTTTAATTTAATACCTTATTCACATTGCTGTACTTGCTTTAACGCTTATAGATTAGATTTAGTTGCTTTAATTGGTGAATTTAATTTTTAAAATCAGCATTCTTAATAATTCTTATTTGTATTACCTAGTTAAATATATTTTTTATTTTTTGTTCGAAGGGGTTTCCCAATTCAAAGGGTAATATGTTATTAAATACAATAGTTTGTTTATTTGTTTACTAATAATATACTACCAGAGTTTTAAACACCAGGTGATGAATATGTATTAACCGCAATGGAGCCCTTAAAGCGAAGTTACAGCCGTTCCAAATGCTTTTAATTTTATGACAGCCATCATTACAAAATGATTGTGTTTCTTCAATACGCCCACAGTATTGGGAAACTGTTCTATATTCGATATGTCAACACGTTCATCGCGGTAGGCACACAGTAGGTGTGGGACCCGGGGTGGGTGTGTTTGTTCCGGGTCCACGGTCCAATATCCGATCTTAATTGGGAGGAATGTTCCATTTTTCGGCTCTCGTTAGCGCCTTCGTGTTAGGTTATTGCCCAATCGAATTCCTCGGTTTGTACATAAAGAACAATGCCTTTGCTTTATTGACGTAATTTTGGATCAATGCCTATTAGTCGAGTTTGAATGCATTGTGTTGCTACCATTAATATTGTGGACCAGCTCGGCTAAGGTCCAGATAAAAGTGGCGGTTTGGATAGAAATTTATTTTCCTTTACTATCCAAATGGACCTGACATAGCACTTGTGACGTGTGAGTATTTCCGTAGAAGAAGACGCGGCTGTATTCAAGCAACGGAAGGTTAAATCAGCGTAACCTATAAGATACTCAAAGAAAATAAGAGTAAATCCTAATGTACTAAAATCCGGGTGTCTTTATTTATGGATTATTCCTATAAATAGTTAAATATGGACCTCCAATATATCTAGATAATAAAGCTCCAATAAATCTACTAAGGAACATCTTTCATTTGGCGGACTATACTTTAGGTTCTTAAATGTCCATGTCATGTCATCATCATCATCAGCGTGTAGTCTACTACCCCCAATGAGCGCCAACCATCCCGATCCGGGGGAGCCTTCATCCACTGTCACCACCTTTTTGCCGCAGCTCATGTTGTTTCTCGGTTTTCTTCCATAAAAAACAATTGCATGAGAATTTCCGTTCATCCACTATCGAATAAGTTATTAGCTCACAATCGACAACAGGCGATCGCTGTATGAATGACTGGGTACAGAGAAATCTGTCTCGAGTTTATCATCTCGCGTGTGGATGGAGGAAAGCTGAATAATTCACCAACACTTCAGTTGCTTGTATTGTTTCAATTTATTATTATCTTTACTAATGCCAAGGAATTACCCGCGATTTTTGAATCCCTGCATTTTGGAGGTTCCTGTGTGGTGGAAAGGTCTGATTAAGATGCAGTCTTTTTTGTTTGAGGCTGACATAATCGAGAAGGTTGGTCTAAGGTTTAGGAAAACATTCTTAGCTTGAAGATCTTCAGCTTTTTCTAATTAGAACAATATTTCGTATTGTATCACTAAAAATTTACCAAAACTTGGTATTGTTAACCTACTGCTTTTATTAATGTAAAATATTAAAGCTCTTTTACCAATCGTCTAAAACTAATTTAAAAGTAACTTGACTCGTCCTGTCAAGAATTTCTATTATTAAAACTGATCCTCATAAAACCTTGTACAAATATTCTTCAAGGTATTAAAAGTATCTTGTTATTCCAAGTGGGCGAAGCCGCGAGCAAAATCTAGTATTATTTAAATACTGCTGTTGTATTTGGAATCCTGATTCCTGGCGTATTCGAATGACACCGTTGCGGTCTAGTTACTAGGGCATACCGGTTGGAAAGTGTATATTCCGTCCTGGTGTCAATCTTCCATTAAGATTACTTAACCAATTAAAACCCGATCGAGTTTAAGAGCTACCAATTTTACTAATCTTAGCGTCATGTTTTGGCTCCACAGGGTTATAATTATCATAACAAGAAAATTGCTAACACGTCTATCTGATGTTATTAAATTTAATTAAACCATTTGGCTGGTAATTTAAACCGAATACAGTTAATATTGCGTTCATGGTCATTCCTAAGTCTCGGCTATCGGAGTCGCGAAGAATTCTTTAGGAAAATATAGATACATGGCTGACTTGTTCCCCGTAACTTAAAAACGCGAAAAGGTAAATCCGGGGAGAACAGTAGGTACATTTTGCTGCCATATAAAGTAGTTATATTAGTTATTTAGTAGTAGTAGTTATTGTAGCCATATAACCTAGTTGATATCCTAAACGCCTACCATACTGAATATCACTAAAATCCATTCCGTAAGTTTTGGTTGAGAGCAACAAAAATCAATACATAGTTTTCTTTCCATAAATATTTTAATTTTGACTTTTTTGTCCTAACCATTTTGCTGTCTCCCACTTTACTTGGGTAGGGAAACTGGAACACTTCCTACTCCTGCTTCATCCTTCTGATTAATTTTGTTGCGGGTCCCAAGACAGATCTAGCAGCAGAGGGAAACTGAAGTCTGGAACGCTTCCTACTCCTACATTGTTCCGATTAATTTTGTTCTCTAAGATCTAGCATGTCCCTAAAGCACCCCAGAGATCATATTAATGGATTTTGATTTACCAGCGATTCTGGCTACCAGTTGCATAGTAGCTCATTAGCCCTTAAAAAAATATACTGCCTTTTGAACTTTTGAATACCTTGACATTTTTAAATTGGCTCGCTGTAGGTGCTTTATAGTCCAATTATTCTGTAGTGAATTCTACAAAATAGGCTAGTCTTTGCATTCCTCAAGTGAGCATAACATGATGAAATTCGAATTATATTACTCGGTTTACATCTGAGTTAGGCTAGGTCCCTTATATAACGGCTATTTCAACACCTCTTAGGTAAACGCTACAGAACTAAAGATATACGTTTATTGCTCATTATTATATTCAAATAATCCAAATAATCAGCTAGACCTAATTGAGAATCTACGTTTGATCATAGACAGAAATCTAGACCAAATTTTACATTTGTTTGACTACATTTAATTCAAAAGGATAGAACATAAAAAAGTTAAAGTATACCTCCAAATAAAATATTATACCGTTACCCTAACATGGCTAATATATAAAGGTTCGAGAGCACCATTTGGAAGTTATTGTACTATTTGTTTTTCTTCGTTGTTTTGTTTTCTCTTTATTTTCGCATACCAGTCTGTTTTAAATGTTACTGTGTTTAGAATGTGTGAGCTTATCTTCTTTGTTACTTGTTTTTAAATGTAACGTGGTGTTATGTCCTAATGTGTAATGAATAACTGTCTATTTTTTATATGTATAGAAAATACAAACGGAATAAACCCAATATCGTCTCTTAGGCCACAGCTTCACCATACTGGGCAATAATTGTTTAACGGTAGAAAGCTGAAAGTAAACGATTAGAGGAAGACTTTTATAGAAAACAACACCAAAGAATTTGTAGAATTTGTTCTATGGTGTGAGGAATTTTAAATCGAACGTCCAAACTTTTCATTTCACTTGCGACATTTCCAACCTTACGATGTATTTCACCAAGCAATGTTAAAGTTAATCGTTAAATATCATGTTATCCCTCTCGTAATTCCTATCAATAAATGAGAAGGCCTATTATGGCATGCGTTGGTGAAATCGGGACTTATTCTGACACTCTTTAACCCCTCAAATAAATAAACTAATTTCATGCCTAGATTACCAGAAGCATGTGGTGGTGACACGTATACCATCCAAACCTGACGTGCTCGAAGCTACTACAAATTCCTCTATATCTTCCCTACCTACTTCTATAAAAGCATTACCTCCAATGGTAGATATTCAAGAATGATCAATTGGGTAGATAGCGCCTGTCACGTATGCCTAGCTAGCAGCGGCGTGGGCCCTTTCCTTCAGCCTCCACTTACCCCATACCTTTTGAAGACCCTCATTAGTGTATTTGGCACGAAAGCGGCAGGCACCATATATATTTTTGGTATGGTATGGAATAGCAGCAGCCATCAATCTTAATCTAGTAATAAGTAATAACTAAAGCAATGGATAATGTAAGTAAGGCCAACAACTGTTATCCATCTATTACCACAGAATTATTTACAGTAAGTCCAATGGTTTCATCGAAACCAGGCCAGCTACGCAGGAGTAATTTAAAGTGCCCAAGTGTGTGTGTAATATACAGAAGCACTCTCTCGTCCTTCACTCTCGTTGCACAGTGAGATCAGGCGCAGGACCGACTTTTTAAATGCCCATCCGACGCATGGATTTCTTGTCAGACAATCAGGTGATCAGCCTGCATATAACCTATCTCTGAAACACTAGACCACGGAGGCGATCTATTAAAATATACCTTTATTAATATTATGAAGGGTATATGCCACTGATGTTGTGATCTCTAGAGCTTTAGCAAGGAAGTATGAGCTGTCCATATACAGCGGTGCCTTGAGAATTACGTGAATACTGGCTATTGTTAGTTATGAAGACATATGACTGCATAATTCGCTCTGTAATTACTCTATTCTGGTTTTGCAATTGTGTTGCAGAGGAATTTGTGACTTAAGAGATGATCTGACGGCCTCTAGGGCCCAGTGGTTTAAATAGTTAATGGAATCAGGCGTTTCTTTGCGGAAATCCATAGCATACAATTTAAATATATTATATCTAGCAATACACGCGAAACAATTATAACCACAACCTGCAAGCAGATGAGTGAGTGTACGCATAGGCATGCGTTTGATGCACCTCCCTCCTCCCACACTGCTTATGCGTACACTCACTCATCTGCTTGCAGGTTGTGGTTATAATTGTTTCGCGGGATATTGCTAGTATATAATATATTTAAATTGTATACCCAGTGGTTTAGTTCATAATCATAATAATTTATTTGCCAGAAACGAAACAGGGATCATAGGTGTGTCGTCAGCTCTTTAATCTTTGGCTTAAAATGTACTATGAAAAGTGTACTCGTATTAAAAAAACGCATCAAGTTTTGGTTGGATAGAGTCCTTACTCCTGGGGCCTCACTCTCCAAACTGATTTGATTTTGATTAAGATACGATCATGCCGCGAACTTCCTAATAAATTGACATATTTTGATTATTTTGATTCTTAGTCGATCGATATGGTCGGGAGTACAAAACGTTACGATCTAACAATTTTCTTTATCCTGATTAGTTTCAAAGTAATTCACCAAATAAAATACGAAAAACGACTGACATCGAACGGCTTCGGTACTCGATTGTGTCGGGAGTAGGCCCGCTGCACATGAAAACAAAAAGAAAACACTCGATCCTATTTTTTTGGGGTTAAGGGTGGGTTGATTTTACATTATATAGCGCGAGTGGGGAGGACTTCTTACATAGAAAGGGACTCTACAGCAGAAGAAATTCGGAGCAACAACCCTGACCATATCGTTCAGTTCATGAGCAGAATAAGGCAAAAGAGTCACGTTAGATTCCTTTGAGTCATAATGAGTTCCCCTTCTTTTACTTATATGTGTTATTTTTACCTAACTACGACCAGCCTTTGAGTAAAAAGTTATTATCATTTAAGTTTCAATGATGACTAGCTCTATAGAAGCACGCGTGGTATTACATTAATTATTGATTTGTATTTTAAACTAAGCAATTATGAGCTTTAATGTCGTAATTTGAATAGCTCCATTACCCCTGCGTGCTGCGGAGATAAAGGAGTCACCCCATGTCGTAACCGCCCGAAATAGCCGCAGGAAACACCAGAATTCGTGCATTCAGTTGCCATAGGGTTACCACAACTTCTCCCATACTACCCGATCACAAATTATATACATATACCTATTGCACATCGAACTTGGTATCCGTGAGGCGCTGGAGAGAATCCCCTCTCCTCATCAACCTGTAAAGATGGCCGTTAAGAGACAAGTTAACATGTAACTGTTTCACTGATCAGATTTATTGTGAGACAACATAAGAGATACCTACGAGTACTACATATGTGTTACCTCACTACAAACCATCTTTCCCGTGGGGGAAATTATATCTCCGGAAATAGGCAGTAGCGTTTCCGCAGATTATGTTACTTCTTATTGGATTGGCGAGCATAGACTACTTCTACAATACTTTGAGGGGTGACATAATATAAGTCCACTACTGGACTTATATATGTCAAAGTTTGCTTGTTTTAATATTCTTTCGATTCAAAAATAAAAAAATATATGTTTCCAGAATGAAAAAATAAAGTATAATTATTAATTATTTTCCATAGTTATTATTAGTATTTGTATTAAGGATCGAAGTGTTAATGATAACAAAATCTTTCAACTGGCAACCCTGAACATGAGCTAATTATAGGCCCACCTGGTACCAACAGCAAACGCAGCGCTTTTGATGGTTCCTATATGTTTCTAATGTATAAACAGCTATGTTTTAAAGGTCAGTGACGCTGGTCGGAAATAAAAATTATATTGATCGAAAAAACATTAAAGGAATGTAGAAATTTAAGCTATACAATATACATATACGAGAGGTCGCCCTTTGTCGACGTTGGTCGAAATTCGACCTAAACTTATGTTGGGGTTCTTTTACCTCTTCGCTAATGTCGCAATGCTGATATGTCGCAATTTTTTTTATCCACAAAATTCAGTTTAAACTGTCGCTTAAACATTTTAGGATATGTCTTAATTCTTGACTTATTAAGTACATTGATTATAAAGACGGTTCTTTAAGATAAATGTACTTAAATAAAATAAATAAATAAATACTAAATACCCTTTGTTTCAGGCTTCGTAGGCCCACATTATAAATAACTTACAGACTAACATATTATATAACTTAATAACTACACTTTAAGACGTGGTGACAGCAACGTGTAGCGCGCTTCATTCCGGAGTCTCCCCGGGAACCTCCGGTAGACCACACCCGTCGGCCAGAACTCCTCCACCTCGAAGGTCGACAGAAGATGCGTCGGTACTCTCACCACAAAGGAACTGAGGTTGACTTAATTCGTTACAATATTCTAAAATGTTTAAGTGACAGTCTCGCGGGATTTTGGATATCACCTACATTCATGTCTTCAATTTTATTTATCATTGGATAATATTACGCTATCTGTAAATTGTTCCTGGTTACCCCACAGTGGCAATAAAGTGCAAGAATGTTAATGAATATAATGTAAACAGTCCACACCCTACGACATTTACATGTTCACTACACCATCGGTCATAATTGCGGTGAGAGGTGCACACTACAAGGTCGCCGGCTGGTTCCCAGGCTCGCAGCGCACTGGTAGCTATAATATCTACACTATTATTAAAAAGAGGAAAGATTTGTATTTTTCTGTTGTTTGTAATGAATAAAATCAAAACTCTTTCACCATTGGAGAGCTACATTCACCCTGAGCAACATAATATGCTAGAAAATTTGCTAGAAAAGATCTGGGATCCTTATTAAAACTTAACTAACGTAATCTTATGTCCACCCAAAGCTGGGACGGGCCGTTAGTAATGTATAATATGTCGCAGTCATCTGATTGAATCAGCTATTTGATTAAATGTCTAGAGCGTTTATTGAATGACGACATCTAATTGGCCGAACATACTAGGCCGAACGTTGATTGAACAAGCGTCACTACTCACTCAACGTCCAACTAGTTAGCGGGCTGTAACAGAGCCCTTTTAACAGAGTGATATGGCAGCAAGCAGCTCACACAGATAGTTGATATTTTCATTTTTATTTGGTGTGACATGTCATGTCCTCATTTTGAGGACCTTTTAAGTTGCGAACTTATGGTCAAACCTACCCCTACCAAACATTACAAAGTATGCTATATCCCATTCAATGACCATTCGAAAGGATGTTCAGTCAAGAAGTTGAACGTTACATTAAACAACTTGACGAGTTGTCCTTTATACATTCATTAAATGTCATTTCATAAACGCGCTAGTCGTTAAATTAAACTACAGATTACTGCGACATATAAAGCTGAAGAGTTGTTTAAATGCGCCAATCTTAACAATTGGTTCGATTTCATTTCTTTCAGTGTTGGTTACAAATCGTAATATCTTCAATGTTGATCGGCTTCTGAAGGTCGTAGCGTGATGTATGCCTGTCCAACACTGACTTGTTTTTTTAATCGGACCACTAGTTCCTGAGATTGGCACGAAATATTAAAATATTTCCAGGGGGGTGCCAGAACAGCACCTCCCGATCAACCATCTTTTCTGAGGATGTCGTAAAAGACGACAGAGGGATTATTATCGTAACACTGCGCTCACCAACCCGCCTGGCAAGCGTGGGCAATAGGCAACTACGGAGGTTGTTAATTTTTTAATTTTTATTCATTACTAGCTGTGCGCGACTAAGTTCGCGTGGTTTTTGAGTGACTTAAACCGTTTATGCAGCGCACGCAACGAAAGTCCCCAAATGTGAATAATTTTCCCCGTTTTTGCAACATTACTCACTGCTTCGCTCCTATTAGTCGCAGCGTAATTTTATATAGCCTAAAGCCTCTGTAATGGACTATCCAACAAAAAAATATTTTTTCAAATCAGACCAGTAGATCCTGAGATTAGCGCGTTTAAACAAACTCTTCCGCTTTATAATAATAGTATAGATTAAGGATTTGGTTCACAAAGAGAAGAGACCCATGTCATCCTGGATGTCCTATATCTCGTCGTCAAAGCTGAAAATGATGATGTTTATTAGCTTAGCTTAGCTTGTGTTCATGACAGGCCAAGTGACAGACAATGGTGCCTTCCGGGTTCCACTTGTTCACACGTGTCTCACTATTTTATTAATTTATTTAATTTATCATTTACGTCGACAAACAGACGTGTTTCATAGTAATAAGGTCGAAAGTGGTGCAACGGAAGTGTGTCTAATGAGACTTTATACGCATGAAATTTGATTTATTTATACTTTTGAGATTACTTGTAAGGCTGGGAAGATATTGTCCGGGATCTGTCCGACCTCTCAAATCGACAGGTTGGGAAAAATCTAATTTGAAAATGGAACTCTGGAGAGATTTATAGGTATAGCACGTCCGAGATAAATTTAACCCAAACGTAAACAATGGGTTTGTTTACGTTGTTTGTCTATGACACAACCAAAAACAAGTCAGTGATACCAATTATTGGCCAATATTAATACAATGATTTTTGTTTGCTATGAATCCATAGACTATAAGCTTATATTCTACAATCGGTGTCAAAATGGGGTATTTTTTCTGTAAAAGATTTTAATTTGATGTTTAAACACATTAATTATTGTTTAGTTGTTATAAAATGTATTGGGTTATGAAGTATTATAATATATTCCGGTGAAAGTGTTGATAAGTGTACACAATAAGTAAATATGTAAAAATTTCGTTGTTTTTGGTTTGTTTACGTTTAGGTTAAATTTATCTCGGACGTACAATACAGTATTTTATGCCTCTATTCGATTTTCAAAATTATTGTATATTGTTATTACAAGACAGTTGAAAATCGAATACAGGCACATCGAGTTAAAATGGCTGCTATATCGATTTTCAACTCTATTGTACTAGCGCAAAATTCTATATCCAACGTTTTTGACTATAGATCTAGCCTATAATATGTAAATGTGGAGTGTAAATTAGTAACTCTTAATTCACCCTAGGGCAGCTGTACTCGACCTGCAGCCCGCGGGCCGCATGTGGCCCACCGGCATTTTTAATTGGCCCATTTGAAGTCATGAGTCAGAAGATGTGACAACCATTTAACCCTCTGTTAAATAGTGTTCATCTTTAAAAGTAAGTACATCTTTATCTTGGAATTACCTACACTTTAATCAATAACTTCAAACAAGTTAATGGTTTTAGCTTGCGGCCCTCGACACCATGGGTGACACATGATTGCGGCCCCTATAAAAATAAGGTTGAGTATGGCTGCCCTAGGGTGTCTACCCACGGCATACATTTCGTGGACGACTTTTTGTAGTATATGTTATTGCATGTACTGTAGGTTCTTGATGGAAATACATGTTACACAGTAATGATACACAAATTACTTGCACTTTTTCCACTTTATTGGAGCTCTTATTTCTATTTATATTATTTAGCTAATAAAGTGGAAAAGTGCAAGTAATTTGTGTATCATTACTGTGTGACTATTGTAGATCTGAAATAGAACACACTGATTTCAATCAAAAATCGTCATGCAAAAATTAGGTCAGTAATCTTTCAATCAATCTGCGTATTTTTTACCTACAAAAAGTAGGACCCTTAATTTATGCCATATTAGATTTATGGCTAAATTAAGTAGGTTATGTAAAAAGTTGAAGGTTACATGCCTATGTTATCTTAATATATTCGTAAGAAGGATAATTAATGCAGTAGGCGTATTATTATGTAACCTATAAAGTCTTGATTTCAATTTGAATATTTTCAATTAACATTAAAGTCTATCATGATCAACACATTCCTTAGATAACAACAAGTTACGACCGAATACTGAAATGATAGCTAAATTATGTGGCGCTCGTCTTTCCGCCAAGCAGTGACAGTAGCAACCTGGAAGGGGTCTTTAAAAAATTCTCAATGGGAAGTTTCTCCTTTGTACGTAAGGTCAACATACTAAAAATGTACTAATATTATAAAGGTGAAGAGTTTGTTTGTTTAAGCATGCTAAACGCATGAACTACTGTTACGTTTTGAAAAATTATTTCAGTGTTGGATAGGCTATATACCAAGGAAGGATATAGGCTATATTATATCGTCACGCTGAGAATAAAGAACACCAATTGAGGCGAGGAGTAACCGCAACTAGCGCCACTCTTTTTAAAATAAATTTTACAACGACACAAAGATCTTATTAAAAAAAGTAATCGGTTCAAACTTTAAGTAAATAGTTAAACGACTTGATTAGCATTTAATTACAGCTCTAAATCCTATACTGTATTTACTCTCATAAGTAATAACTAAAACGGCCTCACGAGATATAATATATAATATTAGTTCAACTATTGTATATTACTATAATAAATTAGTTTAACTATTTACTTAAAGTTTGAACCGATTACTTTTTTTAATAAGATCTTTGTGTCATTGTAAAATTTATTTTAAAAAGAGTGGCGCTAGTTGCGGTTATTCCTCGCCTTAAGAATGTTTCAAAATCGAGGATTTTATCTCATTATTTACCTGGTCAAAGTATGTACAAGAAATCCATTTATGGTATAGAAATATTAGTATTATATCGCAACTCGCAATTATACTCAATATTATTATATCTCTCACAAAAATCTTCGATTAGTATGTATATGTTGTATGTTGTAACATTAACTGCGAAAACATACTCGATTTTAACTGGTCTAGCGACATTTCTGCATAATTATGCGAAATAAGGAATATTTAAACCTTTACCCTTTATTAGCATCTACGGAGTCTTTAGGCCTCTAACATTGGCAAATAAGAATATGCCTCTAATTCTTTGATTTGTGGGGTTAGCAGGAATACCGTATATAAATAAAAAAATATTTATTCGACAAGTTTAGACAAACGAAAAAAGAAAACAATAAGATTAGAACAGTTTACACACCTAAAAAAAAGATTAAAGACAAGAATAAAGAATAACTGACGATTCGTACGGCAGACTGACTATCACCCGGTTTCTGAAAGGCTGATCAAATTGATCAAATTGTTCAAATCAGCTAATCTGAATTCTGAACGTTCATTGGTAAAAACAGTGACTGCGAAGTAAGTATCGCAACAGCAATTCGACAGGCGTAAATTGTACAATATCGCTGTCAAGTGTATACGTTGACAGCCTGTGAATTCTGTACTCAGGTCTCAGACATTCCAGGTTTTACTTCATAATAGACAATAGAGATTAGTTTATTGCTCATTAAAGTTATTGTTTATTTTGCCGCAGGTTTGACCTAGTAGATGGTAGTCCCAGCCGGACGTTGGGGTCCTGTGCAGTATTGCCAGTGTGATCCCAAAAAAGCACGGCTGGCTTTCTGAAAAGGTACGGGTTTTAAATTAAAACCCGTACTTTGGTCCACACTGAGGTACGGCAGTGGTACGGTTGTGTGATAAAAAGTACAGCGTTCTGGCAACGCTGGTCCTGTGTTAGAAAAATCCGGGCCTCCATAGTGGTCACTCCATTTTGAATTGAATTTGAATTTGGTCACTCCACTTTCATAGTTGCTGATAGCAGTTGGTACCCTTTCCTGCAGGAGGCGTAAGGCCTACGCTATTCTCTGATTATAGTATGTTGTATTGTAGTGCTGAATGCTGATGATGCTGTAGTATTGTAATTTGTAGTACAGATTGCTGATGATGCTGTTGTATTGTAGTGCAGTGCGAACTCACAATGGGCGTGAGCTACAATCTCTAGCCTCGAGCTGGAATGCGCGGTGACGCAAGCGGTCCAATATCAGATCTCCAAAATATTAGCTTTTCATGGAGAGAGGTGATCCTAAATGTTCTCAATGAGGCTGGGGCTGTGTGATATAGAATGCGGAAGGTCGGAGTAGAGAAAAACGAATAAGTCGTTTCAGCTATGACGTCCACCACTAGACATGAGCTTCTCGTAAAGCCTCCAGCTTGGTGCCGTATTATGATAATTTTTTTTGCTTTTCTTTGATTTTGTTAATTATAGCACACCCTGAGAATAAGGTGGCCGCATTCGAGGCTACTTCTATTTTATAAAGTATGTAACTTTTGTAAATTGTAATTTATGTTAAGTTATACCATTATAAAGTATTTATATATAATTATATTTTTTTAAAAGAACAATTTTCCCATCTTTTTGCTAAAAGGTTTCTTACGCCGGTTCTTCTCGCCGGGTTAGTCCCCGAACCGGTGGTAGGTCATCATGTAGGACAATTCTAAAAGTGTTAGTATCTAACCGATTTGGAAATAAAAGATTTTTCATTTTCATTAATTTACCGAGGTACACGTAAGTAACATCAGACATCCCGAAATACCCGGTCGCCGGTTGTAAAACGTTTATACAACGTTTATAGTTCAAATCAACGTTTATTAGCCTCGTAAATTCCGAGTTTGTAACGCCGGTTACAACCTTCAATATTTTAGGGTACCGTAACCCTTTAGAACGAAAAACTAACAAAATAATGCTCAACTAAGAAGATGAAAGGTTTCTTAAAAGTGTTGAACTCAAACGCTTTTTAATTTAAGTTACTGTCAGGTTATATGCTTCCCTCATCATTCTTAGAAGCAGATACGCAGCCTCTGTACCGTTTCCGTTTCCATTGGGTCATTCGAGTTTTACATTTATAGAAATTGTGACAAACAGTTAAAATATAGACAAGATATAAGGTATATGTACCTGGGCTCTGCTTTAAGGTGCCATCGCTATTATCACTTACGAAATTCGAAAACTAAATGTATAGGATTGGACATATCAAGCTTCGCTAAATGACAAGCGAATTCGGATGTTATCTCTTTTAGCGATACTTATGTCAAATTCCATCCATACATTTCGTTTCTTTTCAAATTGAGTTTTTTAAATAATAATGTCTTGGTTAAGGATAGACTAACATCAATAAGTATTTTAAATACATAAGTTAGGTACTTATAATAAGTTCAAGATTTAAATAATTTTAAAGTAATTAAAAGGTTCTTATGATCATTAGTAAACAAAACATAATAATATTATATTAGATTCCAAAACGTTATTACAAAGTCTCAAGAACAATTGTAGCTCGAACATCTGTTAGAAAACGATTACATTCTTATTTTATATTTCGAATTCCGAGATCCAATCTACCCTCTTTCCCACAGGTTAAAAAGTAATCAGCTGACCAGGGCGATTGACCTCTCCGCGTAGGAGCGTTGCACCGGCAGGGTGTCGGGTTGCGGAAACCCAGGGGTCTAGGTAGCTGGTTGCCGATCAGCCGTGCCTTCCGGAGTCGTTGTTCAACATTTCTCACATTAACACGTATTAAGTTCCATTAATCTGGGTTTAGTATTTCCGTAGCTAGGTGAAATTACTGATTGACGGGTTACTTCTATCAACACTGGAATTAGAAAAACCTATCATGCGCTGTCTGCGTTTGCACGCGTCTGATCGTTAATATTTTGATGTAATCGTATGTCAGCTATCGTTTCAATAAAATTCACATCAAAAAGTCAATAATGTTCTTGTTCTAGGTCCAGCTCATGTTCTTTTAATGTGAACCCATCTTAAGGCAAGCAAATTTGACAATAATGTAATATCTTTGTCGCTTCACACCACGTCAAATTTTCACTTCGAAAGCATCTTGAAAATAACAATTTTTTTTGTTCAAAATTTGAATCCTACGTTATGTTTCATTAGCTTTTATTACGATTCTATTGACAACTCATTACTAAAATCGGATCGGTAGTTTGGGCGCTCAACACTAACTGAATATTTTTTTTTTGGTTTCGCCGAACTCAGTTAAAAATACCATAGTAGCATAATATTTACTATTGTGGTATTTTGGGAAGACTGAAAATGGCGGCAAATTGCTCTCCAACAGGCACGTTGGCCGCCATAAAAATTTGATTTTAACCTCATGCGTGTACTCAAACACTTATGAGGAAACACAACGCCTATTTTTCCTTACAGAAATAAGAGTCTTCATAATACCGCTAGAGTAACAATTTTTTCCCGAATATCTATGGTCTAATATTTGTACGTCCCTATTTTTTCCTTTTTTAATAAATTAATTACTTAAGGAGATATGGACGTTCAAAAATCTAAAAAAAAATACCAAACTTTTCGCTGTGTTTAAACATCGTGGAAACAAATTTGACTGCATTATACAATAAAACCAAAACATAGGAACCTAGCTCAAGTCTTTTTTTAGTTTGTAATGAAAAATTTATGTAAATCGGTTAAGTTTTGGAGGAGAAAACAGGGGTCCCCCAAACGTCGATTTCTTGTGCTTCTAAATAGGTTATTTCAATTCGTGTTGCAGTTGTCTCTATCGCGCTAGTGCTGGCTAGCTAGGGCACTGCGAGACAGCTATAGATTTGTATTTCTCCCAACCGTAAGGTTTCCTCTTAACGCCTATCCACTTAGCAGTAGAGGCATGTGTCTCAAAACTCCTGGCTGAATAAAAAAATAAATTAACAGAACAAAAAGTTTGCACACGTTTCTAGACGGCTTAAAAACTACTTACGTCACGAGCCCTTCCTTTCAAATCTACCCTCCACTGAAGGGTTATCCAGGTTTCAGTCTAGACGAGAACAAAAGTCTTTGGCGCCGACGAAATTGTCATACAAAGGTAGATAAACAGCTGTTGGGCACGTAGATTTAGTGTAGCCAATTAACAACTTTATCTCGAGGGATTAAAGTTTGTATTGCGGTGCATGTTACGTGTATAACGTGGCATATAATATTAGACCCTACGCAGGTTGTCTTAAGGTTTATTTTTAGGTGGTAGAGTCTAAATGGTAATTCGTTATACCATAGCAAATGTCACAGCAGTTTTATTCCAGGAAGAGGATACATTGATGTGAGTCTGGGGTGTGCATTAAAAATGACCGCCGCGAACGATACTTGGAATTTAGCACGTATTCTGTGAGGTGTAGAGTTAAATTTTCCTTGACGGTAGAGATAGCAAATATGTTTAGATGCAATAATAGATGGTCAATAGTTGAAATAATTTTGCCAATTTACAACCATTTGCTAGTATACCAGTTTATTCGTAAATCGGTGTAGTTTTTGTTGTCTTATTTAATTTAACCGACTTCCAAAAAAGGAGGGGGTTCTCACTTCGCCTTTTTTTCAACAAGATTAGTATCGCTTAAACTCGAGAACGGCTGAACCAATTCGCCTATTTTTAGTCTTGAAATATTCGTGGAAGTCCCGGGAAGGTTTAAACGGTTCATCACAAACTGTTGGCAAGCTCAACGTAGTGGGCACGGGTCAGCTAGTATGTTTATAATATATAATGTAGGTTATTTTAAATCTTATGCTTATTCTAAATCTTATGTGTAAGCTAGGTATACAAGTCCCTTTAGCACTAAATAACTGAGTTAAAGTGTTAAATATTTTTAATTCACTGTGTGTAAAGTTTTGTCAAAAATTTTATTACGCCAGTGAAACATTGCTAGAACACTACTAACTTTATAACTAATCTTACTACTGTGTAACGACGACTTGCATTCAAATTAAAATATGAACCATTTGTATTAGCACAAACTAGATAATAAAATTAGCGACTATCGCCTTTCCGTGTGTCTAGTACATATATCTTGCAAAAGTAAAGGTATCGCAAAAATTGCGCAATTTTTGCTCTTAAACTTTATAGACGGTAAAATGGTAATATAGCATAAGTGCCAAGCCCCGAATTAAACAGAATTTAATGTCCAATGTTTGTTTTACGTAAATTTTAGTTAATAGTTCCTATGATTGCTACTAAATAGATTTTGGCGCTAGTGTCGTACCCAAAATGACGCAAATATGCATTCAAACAAAACAGCCAGCAAATTTTTTGACGTTCAACAATCGATTGCGCGTTTACGGCGCGATTATTGCTAATCTCTATTCTTACGTGATTACGTAAGAAGAGCAATTCGACAGGCGTAAATTGTACAATCGTGTACAAAATCTCGCAACAGCAATTCGACAGGCGTAAATTGTACAATCGTGTACAAAATCGCTCTCAAGTGTATATACGTTTGACAGCGATATTGTAAACAATTGGACAATTTACGCCTGTCGAATTGCTGTTGCGATATACATAATTAGCCTGCCGGCCGGTTTTTACTGTATTTTCTTCTATGTATTCTAACACGAATCTGACTAACGGCTATATCTTGACTTTGACATCATATATTGTGAGCATAACACGTACGAGCTTTTAAACCCAAACTGACTCATGTGTCTATTTCAAATACATGCGCAGTTTCCGTCACGTTTCGATATTATGTTTTTTTTGTTTGGTTTTGTTCTCTGTTTCATTGTGTTCTTATTGTTAAACAAACAACAAAGAGGTTTTTTTGCTGTGTGCATTTTTTTGCATCTCGAAAGTCAGGTTTTAATTCGACTGTTGTGATATTTGTTAGTGAAACCTATTCGCTCATAATAAGTGATTTTTATTCGCACCGTACTCGTAGCGAAGGATTATGTGAATTTCCCAACAAAACGCAACATTATGACTCAATTCTGCAAGGACGGTGCGTACGCGCATCGCATACGAATCTGCTGACGGTACGGTGGTCCCAGGGTGTGGTTTGAATATTGAGGGACCATTCGTGGGCTTATGAAAATATGATGCATTTTTATGTGGCGAAATTATGGACGTCTTATGAATATAAAGTAAAGTAGGTATAGTTCGTCCCTGATAAATTTAACCTAAAGGTAAACAAACCGAAAACATCGAAAATTTCACTTATTCACTTATTGTGTACACTTACCAACACTGTCACAGGTATATTAAAGAATCATACTTCATTATCCAATACATTTTATAGCAATTAAACAATAATTAACATATTTAAACATCAAATGAAAAACCTTCACAGTAAAAATAAGCTATTTTGATTTTTGACAAGGGCGACTGTTCTAGTCTATAGTCTATGGATTCATGTAGCCAACAATAATCATTGCATTAATATTGGCCAATTGCTTAGATAAAGAATCCTATAGATTTGACACATTGCCACAGCCGACAGGGACAAACGAAAAGTATATACAATATCTGTGTTGCCAACCCCATTTAAATATACCCAATTTATTCAGGAATCTTACTACTCGGGACTAACAAAGATTAGTACAGAACAGTAAAATACAAATTTATTAAAGAGAGAAAGTTTGTTCATCTATATATTTGTTTCCATTAAATTATGAAATTTGGAACGGATAAAGCAGGAAATAATATGTTACGTTTATGACGTGTTAATGTACCAACGGTTCCCATTTGCGCATAAAAAGTAGCATTGGCTGCTACTTTATATGCCCAAAACATATCATTTATGTATGTCGGTACTCTATTTATGTTATCGAATGTACTATAATTTCTTGGCGGACATTCTTTTTATGTAGTAATAAAACACAAACTATGTACTTGCACTTTATTATAATATATACCTACACCGACGATGACTTCATCGAAACCGGTCGTGTATTTTAACAAATATAAAAATATTTAAATTAATGTAAAATCACTAATAAAGTATATATATTATGTAAAAAAGTATATAAAATAAAAAATAAGGTGTTTAAAGGTAATCTGTGCATATAGTCATTATTTAAATGATTTTATTATTTGCATTTTTTTTTAATTATTGGTATATTACAACATTTATGGGTCGTTATTCAAAATGATTATTTCTGTAACTGTATTCATACCGTTTGCTATTATATATATATATTGGAAGTAGATGCACGAATTTCTTCCTCCTCGTTTAAGCATTTGGTATTTTCCTTTTCATGCCTGTTTAAAGTGTGGATCCCTTACCAGCATTTCCGGGGACATTTAAATTTTTAATTTATTTCTTATACCAACTACAATTTATAGATATAATCTCATTCGACTATTCACCGCAGTTCAAGAGTTCATGAATGGAAATTTTTGGAGTGACTTTTACGACTTATATTCACTATACGTATTCCAATAAATATTTCTTCGGCTTTCCTAAAACAAAGCAATAATATATAAAATAGGAGTAGTAGAGGCGTTCGTTAAATGTAGTCAAGATTTCCATTTCCATCGTTATTTTACAGTAAAAAAATAGTACTTTTAGTGAACTTATGTAAGTAAATTTCAGTAGGCTCTACACAAGACTCTGAATATAATATGTTTATAACATTATAATAATCACTTTTAGAGTACGTAAATAAATACCATAAAAGTAACTAACCTGCTCGATGACATGACGCGTAGGAATAGATAACGGGTTTAAATATGTCATATTTGCTGTTTTTCTAAAACAACTTTGTTCAAAATGTCTAGAGCATACTCGAGTATATTTGGTTGGTTGCTAGTTTTGTCGGCCTGTGGCACGAATCCATAATTGGCGGGTTGAATAGTCCTTTGGAAATCTGTAACAACAGTTTCACTATTGCACAGCTTAAGATTTAATAATAAAATTAAAAATATAATATATATACGGTCGAATCGAGAAACCTCCTCTATTTTTGAAAGTCGGTTATAAAAGACCCCACTTTTAGGGTAAATTATGAGTACCTTAGCTGGTATCCCCATAAAATCTTTAACATTACTAAGTCAAAAAGTAGTTTAAAATGGCGGACTGCCTGGCATTTGTTTCGAGGATGACAATTTAACCTTGTCACATACATTGGTTGGATAATACATTTATTATTGTAATTTTAAATAACATTTTAATTCATTATTTCTATTCACAATAACCTATTAATAGCTTATTAGTGTGCTACGGAACACAACCTGTCGATATTTTATCAAAGCAAGGTGTATTTGTTACTAAAAATTGTACTTACGCATGAAAGGAAATATTTCGTGTTTTTTGCTCAGTACGGCTTTTACAGCCGATTATTTAACATATATCCATGTAAAGCAGGGTTAGTATTATGTATCACTTAAATTTCTTTTTATTTTCACCACTTAGATCACTATTATTCACTAAAAATCCTGGAAGATACGAGCTGTGACCGAACTGTCAACTGATTTGTTGGGCACATAGCAGTTGTGCCCAACAAACAAAAACAGGAACTCTGACAAAGACAGGCTATATTGTCGCCTTCCTTTTCCTTCCTTAAAGTTTTTGTATGTTGTGATCTCGTTCACACACTTTATTGACGTATTGTAGCAAATCTATGTATTCTTCATCTATGGCCAATTGGCATCACTGACTTGTCTATGGTTGTGTCATAAACGGCTTTGTTTATGTTTGGGTTAAAATTATTTCGGACGTACTATACCTGCAAAGTCTCTTCAATTCAAGAATCATTGAGTGGCATATTCTATTGCACCTTAACCACCATTAAAAAAAACTTTTACCCGCCTTTTTATTTATTTTGTAAGGTGTAAAATATATCTGATAATACTTTAGGGTAGTGTATATGCCTCCCATGTAATTAATACTGTGAAAGTATCAGCGCTGAAAGACTTACTTTTGACGTTCATGATTGTATAAGAAATGACCCAACAACATAAATTTTCCTATACACTAATTCCTTAAAACAAAGTCACTCTTTCAGCGCTGGTACTTTCACAGTAAATTCTATATACGGGACTCATACACACCCTGAAGTATTATCACTCATAATTGAAGACACGAATCGCTGAAGGTGATATGTAGCAAAATTATGATTTCGAGAAAATTGAGTTCAAACTGTCACTTAAACATTTTAGAATACGTCGTGACGTACCAATACATTAATCTAAAGATCCGTCTCTAGAATCAATGTACTTAATACGTTACTACATATATTCTAAAATGTTTAAATTACTGTTTAAACTTAATTTTCGCGTACATTTTTTTTGCGATATCATCACCTTCATCTATTTATGTCTTCAAATATTATAAGCCTGTATAATACAAAACCAAAACATTTTTTTTACAATCATAATAATATTCTATTATCTATAGCATATTATCACAGTCCCAATATACGGACATTAAAGTTAACGCCATGTTAAATATCACATCTCGTATTTTCTGTCAATGAATGAGATGGCATGGTATTTTAACATGGCGTTAACAATGACGCCATCTTAAATATCATGTTATCCCTCTCGAATTTCCTGTCAATGAATGAGATGGCATGGTATTTTAACATGGCGTTAACTTTAACATTGCTTGGTGAAACACGGCCTAAACCTCTTTTACATTACTGTTGTCGTTAATTAATAACTCTCATTATGCCCGGACACGCGCTGCTCATGATGAAAGAACAACAATGGCTGCCGGCTTCCTGTTCCCCGACCTTCGCTGCTCAAGGCGAGCCGGACTCCGCAAATGTCAAAATCTCCACTTACACGTACTTACTGCGAGCATTTTGTTTACTTTTTAAATTTTTGTGGACAGGACCTTTTTTTTACGTCTAGTGTAGAGATATTCGTGAGGAGTTTTATACATCGAAGTATTAAAATCTCAGTAGATGGTTACAATCAATATTTTGGCTACTATGGTCTCATAAAAGAATGTCCCTGTACAGACGAAAAGCGGTGTGGATATCGTAGTAACTATTTAGTAACAGCCACGCTGTGTTATGGACACGGCCGTTAGTTGTGCGTGAATACGCTCCTTGCGTAGCGTTATAAAGTATTTGATTATTTGGATTTAGTTAGGTAGCTGCAACTTAATTCCCTATTTCTTTTAACCGACTTGTAACCGACGCTATCGGATATCCGATATTAAAAAATATACATAATGTAACCGAATCCAAAATTAAAGTTTAGCTACTGTAAAAATGTAATATCCGTAACCGAAATTTTCCGAAACAAATGGTTAATCCGAAATAATTTAATATCCACATCCGTATCCGAAATTTCATATCCATTTCATCCCTACCCTATATGAAAGGAATCTTAATATCTAAATAATCTTAAAATATAAATCCGTACCTATTTAAAATATTATCGCACTAGATTTACTGAGAAATTGATACCAACGTTAAGCGTTTTTGCATAACAACTCCAATGATCTTGATAAGCTCTTGACCATAGACTACATGACATTTGAAACTCGATATTTTGAATTTGGAAAGTGTTTTGGCGGCACGCAGCAACTGGGTTAATGCGGCGTAGTCAACACTCGAGATAATGACATCTGTCAAGTTTTCAATATGGCGCCCACTTCAATATTGGTCTCGATTTCGGCTGAATTGGACCACAAGCAGACAATGTCAAGGTGATTGTTGAGATTCGAACCGGATTACTAATCAGGGTCTCGATTCTCGTGACTAAAACTTCGAAGTCTTGCTCGCTCGCACTCGCACCAAATTATATATGCACGAGCGGGATAGACTGAGATACGATACGAAGTTAGAGGCACGAGAATCGGAGCCCGAACTAGCTGACCCGTGCCCACTTCGTTGAGCAAAGAAACAGGAACTGTTTAAACCTTCCCTGAACTTTCACGAAGATTTCAAGAGCAAAAATAGCCGAATCGGTACTGCATGTGACAGCTGTAACACGTGACAGAGGGTGTAACATTTGACAGCATTCTTACATCCAAATTTTTTATACAAAGTGTAAAATAAATGAGTGATAATACTTTGTGTATGTGTGCCACTCTACGTAGGGGGCACATACACACCCTAAAGTATTGTCACTCGTTAATATTACAGCCTACATATTTCGAATACGATAGGAAAATATCCTTCATTCATACTCATACAACTTTTGAAGATTAGGGTATGTTGTGGTGGCTATCTGACGCTTATCAGTGGATTGTGAACAATCTACTGAAAAGCGTCAGATAGGTTATTAGGATGTTCTATCTCTGTCGCTCAGTGTTATATCAGCAGCGACAAAATTTCTAACATACAGGCTGTAATATTAATGAGTGATAATACTTTAGATATGTATGTGCCTTCTATGTAGAGTTAACTGAGAAAATAACTGCGCTGAAGGAGTATCATTTTTAAAAATTATTGTATGGTCAAATTTATGATGTTGGGGCATTTCTCATAGAAACATGAAAGTAAAAATCAAGTCTTCCTTAATGAATAAAATCATCCCTAAAGTATTATCAGTCATTTACTTTGCACCTTGAATATAACGAAACTTATTAGGCGATTGTAAAACAGGCCCTTTAATAGTATTTTCTTTCACTTTCATTATGTGAAGGACAAAGGCTTTATGAAGCCTGTTTTGGGTTTTTGTGGTCTTTTAAACCTTTAACCTACCGTGAAGGACAAAAAGGGATGATGATGATTGTGACTTGAACGTCGTTAACGACTTTCATACTTTTGATGAATGGTCGCTTTGAACCTAGCGTTTTGACCTTACCTTACCTTTTATATATGTGTAGTTTGCAACTATAAGTTAGCTCACCCGTGCCCACTTCGTTGAGCATACAAACAGTTTAAACCTTCCCTGGACTTCCTTGAATATTTTAGGACCAAAAAAATCCGAATCGGTTCAGCCATTCTCGAGTTTTAGCGAGACTAACGAACATCAATTAATTCTTATATATAAAAATATAATAACGCAACAAAAAAAATACTAATTTTTCCCCCCATTTTTTGGCCTGCACCATTTGTGCGACAGCCATGTTATGTGTCACAGATTAATCCAGATTTAATTGACGTCAAGGCCTTAATTACTTGACCCTTAACATGCATATAGTTTTTCAAAGTGTGAGTTAACCCTATATCGACAACCTGTCCGAGTTAACCCTACAGTGACCACGTGTCCGGCTTAACCCTGTCGTCACGGCGCGCGGCGGCTGTAATGGTCGACTTTCATTCATCTCCCCAGCCTTTTCTCTTTTATCTCCAATTAAGTGTTTTTCAATTTCCATTTTATTTTACGTGAGGCATTATACCACTCTCCCAAGTCGCCATGGCTTTCTTCGACACAAAACTATGCTGAGTGGGAGTTTTTGAGAGGAAAAGTGGAAGCCCCAAAGGGAGATCTCCGACCTCACGAGATGGTATGCTCGGTCAGGCCGAAGCTCACTGTACTAGTGTCCAGATGTCGTATATACAAGCGCCGGACTTAAATGTATATACAGGGTGTAAAAAGAGCAGTCACTATAACTTTGGGATAGGATTAAAGGACCTTTTCTTATTCTAGAAATGAATTTTTTTCATTATTTATTTTTGGAAAAAAATAAAATTTCTGCAATTTATTTTTTTCAGTCGCAAGGCTGAACTGTTTGGAACAACGTTCTGCATTAAATTCTTAAATTTTATAATTTTTGCCCTTGTACGTAATGAACGTCTTACGCGTGCTATTGACCTCTCAGCGTAATCAGCTGATCGCTGTGTTGTGCACGTTGTACGTTGCCTATTGAAATTTTTTAATTTTTTAAAACGGTGGATTATAAGCAAATGTCTAGTACCAATGGATATATCTCTTGCCTGGAGCACGATTCTCGGGCAGTGGAAAAACTTTCGAATATTAGTATATCCCGCTCGCACGCGCGGTAAATCTCATTTGCATGAGCGGGACAGACCGATAGTAAAAACTTACTTCGAGGCCTGAGAATTGCCGTCCTAGTTATTACCCCACGAAGTTATAGTGACTGCTCTTTTTACACCCTGTATAATCGCCGCACAGGAATATTCTGAATTATTGAATGGGAATTAATCACACACTTGCTTCTCCTCTTGTATTGCTGATAAAAAGACGTTAGCACTCAACAGTTTACCGTGCTTAGTGCGAGTTTACATCACTGGTTACTGTGAAAAAGTAAACTACAATTTGTATGGCCACAACGTTTCTAGTAGTGGTAAACTACATTGTTCGATGATATCCAAATTGTAGTTCTTCACGTTCATTAGTAACTAAAGCTAGCACTCGGCACACAGCTAAACCATCTGAACATATGAGAGTATCGTCTTACTATAGACAATTGCAATGCGAGAAGAAACGAATGCCTTTATTAATTCCAATTAATCCAACGAAAACTCTAAGCAAGGACAACAATGCAAGAGTTATTATATCGTTTTCTATCAGCCGAAGTCGGTCCACTCGTGCCGAAGTCTACTGCTGAAAAATTATACTAATTAGGTACACACTACTTTTCTGTAAAACCGTCTTATCTCTCGGTCGAGTCGGCCCAATCGTGCTGAAGCTGCTGTAATGTTATTGGAATTACAAACAAAAGTATCCAGTTCTCTGATAGGCTTATGCAAACAGCAATTATCCCTTAAAAGAAACGAACGAATTGACTACGCTTCATTGAAGTATAAACTAAAAGTGGATAATTACAAAGGAAATATTAATTACTGTGGAAGAAAGTGTTTAATTATTTAGGTAAATTAATAGGCGTGAAGTGAAAGCTGGGGTTCGGTTCAACGACATTTTGGCAGTGAGGCTTGAGCTGAGTGCGAGTTTCTGTCACTACTGAAAAGTTAGCAGAATATGTCATCGACACGACGCCTATAGTAGCAAAATCTTATAGATAAAAATGAATTGCTGTTCGTCAGTCTCGCTAAAACTCGTAAACGGCTGAACCGATTCGGCTATTTTTAGGCTTGAAATATTCGTGGAAGTCCGGGGAAGGTTTAAATGGTTTGTATGCTCAAATAAGTGGACACGGGTCAGCTAGTAGCTTTCTAAGTGCGAGGCCCCATTAGTGCGTTGTCGTCGTCGCAGCGTCGCCGCTGCGTCGTTTCCCGTGGGTTATGTCATAAAAAATATATGGAAAGTGAGGCAGCGACACGACGCAACGTAGGGCAACGCACCAATGGAGTCGCCCTAATTCGTAGCCATACAAATAATAGTTAATTTCCTTACGGTGAGCAGTGACAAAACTCGCACTAATCGGCACAACACTCGCCGTGGAAAAGTAAACAATATCATCATCGGCATCGTAACGCCCCTAGTGGCAAAAGTAGGCAACTAATTTGACAGCTGTCAAATTTGACAACTGAACACTCGTGTGTTCGATTTTCAGCTCTATGCTTTTAGCCCAGAGTTCTATTTTGTATGTTTTGAATTTTTCCGCCTTTTCGCATTTCGGAAATTATTCATATTGAATCATCATACCCAACGTGATGAGTATAGGCAACTACCCCCCCATGAAATACTTTAGAGGAGGCTTATGTCCAGTAGTGTACGTCACAACTAAAATGATGATGATGAATAACCAAGAGCTCTATTTTCAGAATTTTATCCGTACAGAGAGAGTTTTATAGTTCCAGCCTAAGTACATACAGTGTGTAAAAAGATTAGTCACTATAACTTGGAGATACGTTTATACTTTCCTCGTTTTTAAAATATCAAAATTTTTTTTTAGTTTTTTGTCAAAAACTAAAAAAAAAAATTTGCCTTTTCATATTTTTTTGTAGCAAGAATAACGAAAAAGGAGATTTTTTTCTATTTCATTAATTTAATTTCATTTAAGTATTTGCTAGAATGAGAAAAGTTAGTGTAATCAAATACAAAAGTTATAGTGGCTGTTCTTTTTACACCCGGTATAATCGTAAAACCTAAGTCCTAATATTGTTTCTAACATGCTTTCAAATTATGATCGCATTCTAGAATTTCTTGATTTCACCTTGAGAAATTAAATCGATATACCAATAAACAGTTACGTACTATTGACATTAAAACTGATACGTTCTCTTTGAAATGCTAAAGTTATTAACACACTTATATGTGGGTTTATAATTAACACGAGCGAGACTCAGACAAACGAAGTTTACATATCATTTGACGAGTTGATATGCATCCGTGGGGTGCTGGAGTAATAGCAGCTCCCCATCAACTATCTTCCCCGTGGGTGTCGTAAATGGCGTCAGAGGGAATATTATTATTATTAAAACACTTTATTGCTCACATATAACACAGTAAATAAACAACATGACAATAAAAACGATATTACAAAACGTGGGCAAAGGCGGTCTTATCGCTAAAAGCGATCTCTTCCAGACAACCTTTGTGTCAAAGGATAGCTTGATTTGTAAGCGGGAGTAGTTTAATATGTACACAACGTGTAAAATAAATGAGTGATAATACTCAGGGAATACGAGTGAAAGCCCCAAAAGGAGATAACCGATCCAGAGATGGTATGCTCGGTCAGGCCGAAGCCAACTATACCTACTAGTTTTCAGATGTCGTATATAATATGTCGCAGTCATCTAATTGAAATCGACATTTCATTGAGTGACTAGCGTTTTTATCGAATGACGACATTATATTGAAAGACTAAAGGACAACTCGTCAAGTTGTTTATTGTAACGTCCAACGTCTTGACTGAACGTCATTTAGTCATTCGGCGTCGACTACGCTAAAAATGACCTACTTATGGAACTAACATTTTTTTCTAATTTGCGCTCATACTACCGTTATTTTATCGATAAATGTAACTTTGTAAATTCTAGTATAAATATTATTATATTAGCGACATATATATGTCGCAGTCATCTGATTGAATCAGCAGTTTAATCGAACGAGCGCGTTTATGAAATGACGACATTTAATTGAATGACTAAAGGACAACTCGTCAAGTTGCTTAATGTAACGTTCAACGTCTTGACGCATATGAACGACAAAGCATAGTCCCGGGTTGCGGGTTCCGCGTTAGAGGTTCCCGGGTTGTGGGTTCCGCGTTGTTTTTTTTTAGTTGAATTTCATCATAATTTGTATTTATGCTCAACGCAGTGGGCAAGGGTCAGATAGTAAACAATATAAATCCGGCACTGAAACCACATAAAATAAATTGTGATACCTAATAGGTGAGGGCTGAGGCTATCAGAATCTGATTGTATAAAATAAAAAAATATTTTTAACATGTTGGGAAATAATTACATTAGTGATCTACTTTACCGGCCGTCTTTAACCTTCTGTGGCATAGAAAACCGGCGTGGATATTTTCTAGAATTATTAATTGCGAAGGAAGTGAGCGACGGAATGTATATTTCCTCAGCAACATTCTCACTAACCTGTAAATCGGTTAATTAATAGACAGTAGACCGTAGACAGATGTAGATGCGGTTTTTTTTTCTTTTTTCTGACGGCCTCAAGCTGCACCTGGCAGTTTTGAGTAAAAAAACATGGAATTCTTGCGTCTCTTGTAAGGACGACTAGCTTATTTGTTATGCTAGGTAATATTGATCATGATTTTGATCTATTTCTATCCGTAAATCGAGATCGAAACGTAATCAGAGTCGGCTGATCGATTCTAATTAATGTTTGGATCTCGATTAGAAACGAAATCGATTAATTATTTAGCGTTTTCCTAATTTCGACGATTAATTCGCAATTGAAAGATAGTTAAATATGCGAGAAATGAACTTCATAAATCAGGTAGGTACTTTGGAACTTTTCATAACTGTTTTGCGAAGTTGAGTGTCAACAAAAGCCTGGATTACTACTACTTTATACTGCTGATGATTCTGGTTCAATAGTATCGCGGAAAAATATTTTAAAGATATTAAAATACATTTAACGAGCTAGAAGTTAGAACAGGGGAAGGCCAAGGATTAGGCAAGCGAAAGAAAATGCTTATCATGTCCTATAGAAAGCTAAAGTCAATAAAGAAATAGCAAAGATCAACTAACAGAACTAACAGAGAACCAGAGAACCAAGAGAAAATCTTTCAAATGATCATATACTGAAGACAGAAAAATTTAGGACAAAGGTTTTTAAAAGAAATGGCGGAAGCTCCACCGACAAGAGGACGATGATTGATGATGATGAAAGTGGCCACTAGAATTATCACTATGATAGATAGCTCCTGCCCGGTAAGCGTCCATTAATTCATAACAGATAACATCGGGCAACGGCGACTGTCCTCGATTGTGGGGATCAATCAAGTGAGCGCGAGCACTGATCACTTACTGTCAAGGTCTGGAATCTGGCGAAAAGTTTCACTAACTGTTAGTGACGTATGTGGCCAGCAGGCTTACTCTCGACTAGACATGGGCGCTGAGCAAAATTTAGCGGCGACGCCGCGTCGTCGTGGAAATAATCATTGTCTGCAGGCGCTGCGGTGCCAGATCCGTACAAATCTTAGTGCAGAGACGCCATGAGATCTTTGCCGCGTTCGTAAGTGCACTATCAAGTAGACCCGTTCGTGTAATAGAAATAATACACGATCATTTGTGCTGATAGTAGGAATTGTTAGCATTTTCGTAGGGGAAAAAACGTTACTACAACAGTTCGGCGTGCCGACGGCGGCGCGGCGGCGGCGTCGTCCGAAATCGGCGCGACGTGGCGTACCCGGCGCGGCGCCCATGTCTACTCCCGACGCAATCGAGAATCGAACTAGTTCGATCTCAACGGCTTTTGGTGGATTACTTTGAAACTAACCAGTATAAAGAAGATTGTTAGATCGTAACTTTTTGTATTCCCAACCATATCAATCGACTGAAAAATAAACAAACGTCAATTGATTCGGGAGTACGCGGCACGATCGAATCTGAATCGAAATCGATTCGATTCAGTTTGGAGAGCAAGGCTAAGCCTTACACTTTAGGTACAATGAAGGCTCATCTGATTGCTCTACTCTATGAAAAAAGTCATGCCAGGAGCATGACTTTTTTCTTGTCGGTTAAGAAAATTTCCTATATCAACCGCTATTTTGTCTTCTTTCTCTGAAAAAAGAAACTATCTCTCTGGTAGTATACTACGTGTGCTGATTTGAAAGCGTAAGTATCGGTAAACATGTCGTAATCTTTCAATATTCTTATGGAATTCCAAGCAGGTCTTGGTCGCCCCATATGCGATGGAATTTGTCCAAATGTAACTGTAATCCTAACATACATTCATGAAAGTTCATACCGAGCTGTGAAGGATAAGTGTGGTGTGACTGTTAGCGGTACTTTATGCATTTTGACAAGTTACCAACCAATAGTTAAGTATTACGTGTGAAATGTCTACTATATTGACACGAAATAATTCCTATTTAACTAATAATTTATACCTTCTTTTGATCCAATGTGATCTAAATCCTAACGATATTTGACATTCAACCAAATTAATATGCTATCGATTTTTTGATATTTTGTGTGACATTTTAATAACTAGTATCCCGTATTGAGCTTCGTTTACATTTCACATGAAATGGGATATTTAATTGAAGACGTCATTTTCACTTTTCGCAATTCAGTTTTTTTTTCGAAATTTTCTAAAACACTATCGTCCATTCATGTCTTCAATTATCTACCGGTGGTAGCCTTTTTGTTGACTTTCCAAAAATAGCTTATTAAGTTTTATTTGGAAATAAAATATTTTGAATCTCATAGTTGTTACTCTCTTCTCTTCCTTGGTCCTTCCTCAAGGAGAAGTAGGCTGTAGTGTCGGTGATATTGCGTTAAATCTTACCTATTTACTACATAGATAATCACTTAACTACACAGATAATAAATAACTACACAGATAAACCTTATACTAACTTCTGCCTCCGCTCCCCGTGCGCCGCCACAACTTGCACCATGCCGTGTGTCTAGTGTTCTTGATGTTCCTACGTTATCTATTAACAACATAATCATATGTTCAATCGCTTCCGCCTCCGCTTCGCTCCCCGCTGTCGCTACTACTGGCACCCCGCCGTGTGTCGTGTATGACAATTCGTCGCGCAGGCTGACCTACTCCGGGCGGCGCGTGCGCACCTCAATTCAGTTTTTATCGCGCCTCTTATTGTACCGCGGCTTGTATTGATTAACGGACAAATGTATTTTTTGAGCGTCTAGTTTTTTTTTGTTCCCAATTAGAACAGTTTGACCTTAGAACTGTGATAGACCAGTTTGGCATCAGGATCAAAGTAGTTAGATATCGAAAGTGGTTTACTAAGCAGCGGCGAATGCTGGTTCTGCTAGCCTGTATATTAAGGTTTTTGATGAGGGTCTTCAAAAAGGGTAAGGGAAATAGGGATAGGAATAAAGTTATAGGGACTGTTACTTTGACTGCTTCGATTAGTACTATTGAAAAGATTATTGAATGTTTTCACGATTACCAACTTAGAGATTTTCCCCTAAATATAAGGGGATAAATCTGGATTTTAAGGAAGAAGAATATTTCAGTTATTAGGGGTTTCTATTTCATTCTCTTAATGAACTGCTATACAGACGAAAGATCTGAAGATCAGGGCGGCGATTCTCAGTCTTCGAACTTACTTCCGAATATTAGTATATCCCGCTCGCACGCGCGGTAAATCTCATTTGCATGAGCGGGACAGACCGATGGTAAAAACTAAGTTCGAGGACTGAGAATTAGGGCCCTGAACCCTGAATTCAATATTTCAGTCAGGTTTTTTAACAATTTTATTGTCATGTGGATTTGAAGGCTTTTCAATCATTTTTAGTTGATAACTATAGTACCTTTAACATCAGCACGTCTGTAAACCAGTGGTTTGCTAAATTCTGGATTGGGCTGGATTTGACTCTGGGATGAAACTCTCTCAGAAACCACCATTAGCCCTCAGCAGATACCAGACACATTGACATCAATGGTGACAATTTAAACTCCATCATGCCCTGATGTTGGTTACTCGGCCAGCCCTTCGTCTCTAGGTATGAAGCTTATGACCATAGTAACAAGGTCGAATGTGGCGTATGTATGCGCTCTTATTGAACCTTATGGGCGTAGTAACAAGGTTGAATCTGGCGTATGTATGCGTTCTTCTTGAACCGTATGGTCGCAGTAATAAGGTTGAATGTGCTGTATGGGTCTTTATGGAGTAATTAGACTCGTGCCATGCGGACCTATGTGACCTGGATCTTTCTCAAGGTCAGATATCTTGGATGCTCTGCTTTGAAATAGAACTTGCTTTTTATCTCTTTGTACCTTTATAGAAGTAAAAGCATAAGAAACCTTCTCGATTTCTGTTAGGTTTAGGCATTGCTAGATTTAAAGCTAGGATTTGCTTATTTCTTGCCTGGGAGTAAATGACGTATTTTTTAAACTTGTTGAAGATTTATCATTTAGGTATTCGCAGTATTAATAAGATATTGGCGACCTCTGTAGCGCAGTGGTTGAGCGCGACGGTGCTCATGCTGGAGGTCGCGGGTTAGAAATTCGAATCCGACGAACCAAATATATTATCAGAAAAATTTACATAATTATCAGAAAAAATTGTGTCACAGGAACTCTTCTGTGACACAAATTTTTCTGATAATTATCACGGGCCAGATTGACGTGATGTGAAGCGTCCATAAATATGATTATTGAGTGAGTGAATGTGATATAGTTGTGAACAAAGCTCAACATGGGCGGTTATTATGCTACCAGTTTATATGTCACGTACCTATTTGCCTTATAAAAAAACAATGTCATATTAATTTGGTTAAAACTATTATTTTGTTTTCATTTAGATCACATCAGAACATAACGCAACATCCATATTATAGTGCGTACCAGAAACGTTATTTTAGTTCACATTCAGTTTTTTGTGTATGAAAGAGACAGGAATGTGATTGAATTTTTTCATATTAACGTTATTTCCTTGCAACCAGATCGCACCTTTAGAAGTAAGGGTTTTGACTTTTGACTATAGGATGTGAAACTCCAAGTAATTTGAGCGATTTACTTGGTATGCGCGTGATGCATTGCGTCATTAGTTCGGACCATTACGCGAGTTCGCGGCGATTCATCAACCCTAACCAAGTCATTTGTTACCATCGATGTTGTAGAGGCAAACAAAACATAATACCAGCAACTGATGTGGTTACATGAGTAACAGTGGCGAAGGCTAACTCTTATTCAAAGAGAAACCCTAACTTGTCTAGTCTAGTCAAATTCGTACCTGATAATAGCTCCCCACATATATTTCGGTATCGGTGGCCGATTTCGGTAGAGGCCAGCCACACAGGAGTAATTTTTATAGTGCCCAAGTGTGTGCGCAATAGGTATACAAGGACACTCTTACTTTTATTATCATAATCCAGAGGGACGGGTAACCGACCATCAGGCTTACTCCCGTCGCAATCGAGAATCGAATCCGTTCGATCTCAAAGGCTTATGGTATTTTATTTGGTGGATTACTTTGAAACTAACCAGAATAAAGAAAATCGTTAGATCGTAAATTTTTGTACTTCCGACCATAGCAATCGACTGAAAATCAAAATAAAGAAAGGTCAATTTATTCGGAACTAAGCGGCACGATCGAATCTGAATCAAAATCGAATCAGTTTATAGTGGGTAGCCGATTTCAGTGAAACCAGCCACGCAGGAGTTATTTTATAGTGCCCAAGTGTGTGCGCAATACATAAATACTCTCTCTTCCTTTTACTCTCATAACCCAGTGGGACGGTAAACCGACACGACTGGCGAGAACAGGCGCAGGACCGACTTTACATGCCCATCCGACGCATGTAAATGTGAACATTTCGGTGTTTTTTGGTTTGTTTACGTTAAGGTTAAAATTTAAAAGGGATGTACCTACTATATTTTCATTCTAAAAGTTAGTTAGTATCTAACCTTTTTGGAAAAAAAATATCGTTTTTATTTACTTTACAGCCTATGTTACTTTTTTAATGAATCTATTGACACCTCATTAATTAAAATCTGATCAGTAGGCGCTACGTAACGTAAACATAGACTGCCAAAATCATTACCCTTCTTTATAGTTGCACTGTGGTTTAATGGAAACATGGTTCTTATGGTATATCCACGGTACAGATAGATCACTAGAAACGGGGTAGTTGGTATTTACTGATCTACTGTGATCTGTGACACCAGGGGCTCGTTTCTCGTGCCGCGAATTTAGGCCCGTATAATGGGTGTAAAAAGAGCAGTCATGGTGACTTTTTGAAAAAAAAAAAAATTTTTTTGGTTTATTGTTATTTTTGTGAAATGGTGAAAAATAAAATTTTTTTTTTTAGTTTTTGACAAAAAAAATACATTTACAAAATAAGAAAAGGTCGTATAATCGTATCTCAAAGTTAAAGTGACTGCTCTTTTTTCGGTTCTCAAGTAGAGGTTGGGTTTGAGATTGTTTTATGTACATATGGGCCTTAGTTTCTAATATCAGTTTGTCCCTCTTGTGCGCGTGTGATTTGGCTTTTATGCGAGCGGGACAGACTGGTGCTCGGCACGAGAATCGAGGCTCCAGGGTTTTAACCCTGGAGCCTCGATATCAGAGATTCAAATCGTACTTTAGTACGATTTGAATCTCTGAGAGATAAGTTTAAAGAAATAGGAATACTAACCGTTGCATCTCAATACATTTTGGACAATTTATTATATGTAAGGAAAAATTTAAATAATTTTAAAACAAAAAGTGACAATCATTGTAGGAACACTAGAAATAAGCACAAGCTCGATATACCTATGATCAGGCTTAGCAAAGTAAGTAAATCTTTTAAAGGGCAATGTATACGCCTATACAATAAAATCCCAGAAAACGTTCAAAATTTTTCTATTAATAAATTTAAAAAAGTAGTCAAAGAACGTTTGTGTGCTAAAGCTTATTATAAGATAATTAAATGCTGCGATTAAATTGCCATTGTGTTATTTGTATATCATTCTATGTGTGTATGCGTTGTCTTTTATTTGTAGCAAGTAGTGTGAATTGTGTTTGTGTGCCGTCGTGCGATCGCAAACTTACAAGGGGGCCACGGAAGACGCCATGGCTCGCCGTGGTCGAAGCCTGAGTGGTTTCCCTTTAAATGCATGGCGGGGGCATTGCATAGCCTTGATTGAATTTACTTTCTGTTTAGTTTATTATTCTTTATTTATTTAATTTTTTTCTTTCGTCTTAATACTCGTATGTGCGAGTTATTGTTTTGTTAACCTTTGGCTGTGTTATGTCCCTTTATGTGTTTAATAAAGATATTTTTATTTATTATTTATTTATTATAATTGATTTTGTTAATGATTGCACACCCTGGGAATAAGGTGGCCAACCATGATGGCCGCTTATATTTATTTACTATATGTACTCTAACTTTTATAATATTAACATGTGTAGGCTATAGATTAAGTTACATTGTAAAAAATATATACTGTTAAAAAAGATCAATTTTCCATCTTTTTGCTAAAAGTTGGCCCCGTCCGAGTTTCTTACGCCGGTTCTTCTCGGCGGGTTAGGGTTGAACCGGTGGTAGCTTGTTTTTCTTGTTGACTTTCCGAAAATAACTTTGTAAGTTTCATTTGGAAATAAAACGTTTTTTATTTTTATTTATTTTTATTTGTTACAATATCGATTTTACTAACGTTTTGCATTAGACATATTGCCGATAGTTTTACACGGCTGGACCCATGTAATTACTATTAGATATTGCAGTGGCGACTCACTGCAAACTTAACGAGAATGGATAGTCCATTCATTTTCATTCATTTCATTTAAGATTTGTGATTAATACTATATTTTTATGAACAACGTTTTCTAATGAGGTTTTGTTTTTGTTTTCAGGTATGAGCCACAAAAAGAGATTATGAACTATGGTAAATATACTTCTATTTTTTTATTTAACTAGAATACCGCCCTAGACGGCCTAGAATAGCTATTGTTGACTTGGTTTTTTTTTAAACTCGAATTATAGCTGATCGGCGATTTGATCTGCCTTTCAGAAACCGGGGGTTAGGAACTAAATACGCTGTATGATGCCAAAGTAAACGCTTAGAATTTTCGGTGTCGCTGAATCACGTGGACTCGTCAGGAATTCGTGTTGGCGCACGTACGTGGCTGTATGTAACAGACATACACACGTCCGACCCCGTTTAAGGCCGTTACATCAGGCTCAGTGTGAGGCGGGTTCAAATCCGCAAGAGCAATAACTAGTAGAGTTCAGGAGACGAAATAAGTAAACGAACTTTTAGACACTTGGTATAGGTTATTGACGGTTGATACTAACATAATAAATAAACATTCATATATATTTAGGTACATCCATATCTTTAGGTACCAGTGCCATTTAGATACATCAATATCTTTTCGTCCAAAATACCTCAGTCCTTGAGACGAAAGTCTTCAAGTGTTGACTTATGGGTCTGAGACGTGGTCCTTGACTGTTGGCCTTATGCGTAAGCTCCAAGTCACTCAACGAGCTATGGAGAGAGATATGCTCGGAGTTTCTCTGCGGGACAGAATCCGACACGAGGATATTCGCTGTAGAAATAAAGTACCCGACATAGCTCGTAGAATCAGTCAGTTGAAGTGGTAATGGGCTTGTTCCTTTAGCTTGTCCCTCGGACACCCCTGAGATCATATCAAAGGGTTTGTCGTGGTCAGTTACCGCTGGCGATCCTGGCTCACAGGAGTTGCAGTGGTGGGAATGTGAGGTAGGCCAAAACTTACCTGAGGTGCTACAAAACTTGGGCAGCTCCAACACTACCCTAAACGCGTTGTTTAATTCAATTATTTTTTTTACATAAATATATAAATAAAAGTAAAAATAATACAATATGACAGCGGACCGCTGTTGTATATCTGCAATCTTATTTTTTGTTAAAAGACTGTTCAGTGATACTCATGATTGAAGTAAACATAATCTTCGTAAAACATAGCACCTCCGCCACGCTCTGTTTTGTATTGCCCAACCGCCTTACATAAATGTTATGGTATTTCACGTAATTATATGTGAATTGTGAAGCGCGTCTATACTAATATTGAACGAGTAAAGATTCGTTTGCAATGAATAATAGTGCAACTTATTATTGACTTTTTACGTTGCTATCCGACGCATGGATCAGCTTGTCAGACAATCCTTACTATCCAAAATGATTCGATTTTGATTCAGATTCGATCGTGCTCCAAACCCTCGAATCGAATCGAAAGTTGATTGATTGATTTTTTATTAATATACATTTGATATGGTCGAGAGTACAAAAAGTTACGATCTAACGATTTGCTTTATCCTGGTTAGTTTCAAAGTACTCCACCAAATGAAATATCAAATCCATTGAGATCGAACTGATTCGATTCTTGATTGTGTCAGGAGTAAGCCTACTGTATAGTCGGCAATCGGCCTCATGTGACGATGTATCACGAGGTATCCTTCGCCGGTATTCGGGGCGCTGGCACATAGTTATTTATATCAATTAACTGCTGAGAAACGAGAGTTTATATCGTCTATACTGTCCGGTGATGACTAATGCGCTACATCACTATCAGTTTAGTTTAGTTAGCTGAAATATAGTTTGTTTTTTAATCATCTAATCTCTTGAAATACAAATCGATAAAGCTTTATTAAAAAACTAGCTATGCCCGCGACATCGTTTGCGTGGTTTTTGAGTGACTGAAACCGTTTATGCGTACTGTTATAAGGCTTTGTGCGATAGCCTTTTTAAAAAAGGATTTTGAATGAAAGACGAATGTTAGATTTAGACAACCGCCCGAAATGAAGGATGAAGACAGACTGAGGTATGGGAAATGAAAGTGGGATTAGCTTAGGGCTAAACTGCTGATAAGGTAATAAGGAAGACGAGGTAAGCAGGAAAGGGTACAAGGAGGGTTTATAACACCTCCCCGGGGTAGACTAAACTTCGGGGATGAAAATTGCGAAGTTTAGGAATAGGAGTAGGTATTGATAGCGTGGAAGAGAGAAAGTTAGATATGTCGTCTAGTGCTGGGGCTTGGAATATCTTCATGAGATTGTTTGAGTTTGTTTGTTTTGTCAAGAGCAACGGAATTACTTATGGGTTCTATAGGAATTTCTTCTACAGGGGAATTTACTGGAGAGGAGCGAGAGAAGAGAGGAAGTGTATAGGTGAGGCGGTTGTGCGATTTAATACAAATTAAAAGTTTACACATACAAAATAAAACAATAAAAGAAATTATTAAAACTAATAAAACTGAGAAATGAGTCTCGTATTTAATAATTGTATGCTGATTAAGAACTTTATCAGCTTCTCTGGTTATGGAATTAAGTTGTGAACTAATTTCGGGTGTAAGAATATCAAGGTTAATGTTTTGTAGTTTTTTACGAGGTTCATCGCTCATTTTGTTATTAAACATAATCGAATTACAGCATGAGTCATTTATGATGTTAAAATCGGAGTGAATTTTGGTTACGTTAATTATTACATTGTTAAATTTAGGAATAAGTTTTGTGGATTTGCAATATGCATAACAATTTTGGGGAATGTCGACAATACCTGTCCCTACTATATTTATGGTTTGAGTTTTGCTATGGGTACATTCAATATGAAGTTTGTTTACATTTGACTGGATGTAAATCCAGCTATTCCTGTATAATTTATTCCATATATCTAAATGACCATGGATGAAGTCGACCTGACATTGGACAGGCAATTTATTTATTACACTTGTAATGAGTTCACTTTCACAGGTGGGGTTTGCACTCGTTGATAACACAGTCATTACGTCACATATAAATTCGTGGGGGCTAATAGCTCTGCATAGATTCAGTGATTCAAGGTTACAATACTCGGTCTTATCATTACTTACAGCTATATATTTTTTACTGGGTAAAATAAAGGTAAAAGTGTTGGGCTTATTAATATCGTGTGGGGTAGGTAAAGCTATGTTATGATACAAACTGTAGTCTTTTGATGAAACTAAAGGTATTCTTAATACAAAAATAATCCTATTATTTAAACTATAACATATAATACTAGAAACATTCATTAACTTATGTATATTACTTAACTCTAACACAATAGGAAGCTTAAGATCTACAGGCAGATGTTTATAGTTATCATTAAGTTCTCGGTATAACTGTGTGGGCGTCAAGACGGCCGGGTGAAGTATGTTTTGGCTACCGAACATGATAGCGTTTATAATATCTTCTAATTGAAACGATAAGGTGAGTACAGTGGTTTCCAAACTGTGAAGTATTGAATCTATTATTGATTTCATTTTTAAACTATTGTAATTTTGAGAAATATTTTTAAATTTAACTGTAAGCATTTCTATTCCCTCATCGAGTCTTGCCTCGTTTATTTTTATGGACTGTAAAGTGTTGTTAAATCTTGACAGGATGGAAGTTGCTACTAAAATATTTTCTTTAATTAAGAAACTTAATTTTTTATCATTGTCCTGTAAATTTTGAATGGCGTTATCATATTTAATGGCATCATTTTGGTCTAATGTTCCAAAAATAGTTTTTGATAAGGTACCTACACCGCCTATCCATGCGCTTCTCTTAAGTCTGCTGCTAGTCATTAGATGTTCAATAGAAGAGTAAGCCGAAGTAATATCATTGTATCTAGTTGTCAGTGGTTCGAGTGCATTATGACATTCGAACTGACTTGTGGTTTCAATTTCAATTTGATTACAGAGAAAACGGGTTGTACGTAGCACGGAATTTATATTTTGTATATGAGGTTCTATATGAGATATGTCAAAAGGGGTAACTATATCTAAATGACCTATACCAATTTTGAGTTTACCAATTGGGTCAAAGTAAATGCCGGGACTCGAGTGGAGCGGATGTACATATTCTGCATGACCTTGAACCAGTAAGCTGTAAGGAAAGAAAAATTAATCTAAGTGTCTATTAATTAAATAAATGTAGAGAACTTAACTATTACTTAAATTTAAGAAGGAGGACAGTCTCCGCCTTCTACATGTTTAACCTCATCATAATGGTGTTTGATGTGGCGTCTGTTTATTAACAGGGACAGTGTGTGATTGCCATGTATTTTGACAACCTTATAGGGGCCCTTCCATAAAGGCGATAGGGCTTTGCGCATTCGAAGGTGATTCTTAAGAAGCACATAGTCACCAACTTTATATTTTACAGGGCGTGTTTTCGCGTCGTAGTACCCTTTTGAGTTTTCTTTAGATTTGCGGATATATTCAAGGGCGACGTCACGGGCATGTTTCATGCGATGTTGAAGGAGTTTGACATATTCGGGGTATGTAGTGTTAGAATTGTCGTTATAGACTGAGTCGGGAATATGAGGCTTGTGGCCGAATAGAAGCTCATAGGGAGAGTAATGAGTAGTTGAATGAACAGAGGAGTTGTATGCTAGCATAGCGGTATACACGTACTGAGGCCAATTATCCTGATTGTCATTAACGTATGATTTTAGGTATTCCTTCAAGGTAGAATGTGACCTCTCCAAAGCACCTTGGGTCTGTGGGTGATAAGGTGATGACCAAAGTTGTTTAATCTTTAGGAACTCGCATGTTTTTCTGAAAAGGTCCGAGGTAAAGTTAGTGCCTTGGTCAGTTAGAATATGTTTGGGAATACCGAACAAGGATATGAAGTGCAGGAGACAATCACTTGTCTCCGCTGCTGTGTTACTGCGAAGGGGATATGCTAAGGAAAACTTGGTTAGGTCGTCTTGCAAGGTAAGTATATATTTAAGTTTGGCTGTTCCAGATTCAGGCAGGGGACCTACAATATCAAGGGCTAATCTCTCAAATGGAGATGTAGAAGTAGACGTTATCACCATAGGTGCTCTGTTGACCTTCCGCAATGCTTTGTTGGTTTGACATGATTGACATTTTTTAATGTAGTTTTCTATGTCACTGCGCATGTTTTTCCAGGAAAACCTTTCTTTAATCCTGTTAAACATTCTGGCTGCTCCTAAATGGCCTGCAATGGGTATGTCGTGGTTTTCTTTGAGAATTTTGGGGACTTCGCTAGGTGTAGGATAAATAACATTATTGTGATAGATATGAATTTTTATATTAGTACTATCAAAAAGGTAAGCTAGCATATTATAGATTTTCGCGAAGGAATGCCTGTCGTAAGGGTTTTTGAAATCAGAAATGCTTATTTCGTTTACTGTGGGGTACGACATAATTATTTCGTCACGTGTATACTTCAGGCTTTTGAAAATATCAGGATACGAGTGATCGTCGAAGTGGTGTACTTTCGTGAAGAGAAAAAGGTAAGTTTTATTGTCAACAGTAAAAGGTAAGAATGTATACAGGTTTCTTTCTTGTTTTAAAAATGTAGCATGTTCGTCGTTACGAGAATTTGCAAGTACAGTCTGGACGTGAGGCATAGAGTCATCCATATCTATGGAGGTAGGTATTATTATTAATTTTTGATTACTTTTTAGCAGGTCCTCGTTGTGTTCTATAATTTGGGTATTGTAAAGCTTGGTATTTGACTTCAGGAATTTATTATAGGTTTCATCAGGTGAGTTTGCAGGTGCTGGAGAAGGAGATTCTGTATTTCGGTGCGCGGAAATAGAAGGAGGTAAGGTTTCAGGGTTTTGCCAACTTGTTGAAGGTTCAGGGTTTTGTTCTTTTTCAGGTATACATGGTGATGGAGTCTCAATCAACGTAGGAGGAGTTACTACAACATCATCGTTGGAAGGCAGCACATCTACATGTTGCCAACTCGTCGACGGTTGCGGTTCCGATTCTACTTCGGGTAATGGTTCATGGAATAAAGGGTCTGCTGAATCGAATTGTAAGTCATTTATATTTATAAGTTCGTCAGATTGAAAGGATGTAGGGGATATAAGGAGGTCCATTAAATCTTTGTCTAAATTATTAGGATTAGTTTCAGAAGGATTAGGATACAATGATTCATTATTTTGTTTTTCAGGAAGAATGGGGTTCACGGGATATCTGGAAAGAGCGTCAGCTGCGGCATTCAATTTGCCTTTACGATACACAATTTCATATTCATACTCCTCAAGCTTTAATCGCCATCTTTGGAGCTTACTGCTTGGATCTTTATGGTTGAAGAGCCATCTTAACGGCCTATGGTCAGTTACAATCTGGAACTTATTTCCGTAGAGGTAAGGACGAAAGGTTTTGCAACCGTACAGAATTGCTAACAGTTCTTTTTCCGTCGTGCTATAGTTAGTTTCGCTCTTATTAAGTGTTCGCGATGCAAAGGCTATCGGTTGGTCTTTGCCAATTTGGCCTTGAGAAAGAACGGCTCCTACGGCATGGTTTGAGGCATCACAGGTGAGTATGAACGGTTTTGTAAAATCAGGGTAAATTAGTAAGGGCGCAGTGGTGAGTTTACTTTTTAAGGTGTCAAAAGCGAGCTGTTGCTCGTTTCCCCAGGAGAAGGTGACGTCCTTCTTGAGTAGACTAGTAAGGGCTTTGGCGGTTTTAGAGAAATCGGGGATGAAACGGCGGTAGTACGAAACTAAGCCAAGAAAGGATTTAATATCTTTGGCGGTTTTGGGTATAGGGAACTCTGTGACGGCTTTTATTTTTTCTGGATTTGGTTTGACACCTTGTTCTGTAATGACATGACCTAAATAACAGACTTCACGTCGTAGAAACTCGCATTTGTCAGGCTGTAACTTTAGGTTGAATTTGCGAATTCTCTGAAAAATGGATTTGAGGTTTGCAAGATGGGATACAAGGTCATATGCATAGCAGACGATGTCGTCAAGGTACACGAAGCAGCGCATGCCTTGAAGACCAGATAAAGCGGTATTCATCAACCTTTGGAATGTTGACGGAGCGTTTTTGAGCCCAAATGGCATCCTAAGGAATTGGAAATGACCTTCTGGTACTGTGAAGGCTGTTTTTGCTTTGTCGGCGTCATTTAAAAGGAGTTGATGAAACCCGGACGCTAGGTCCAGTGTAGAAAAATATTTACTGTTTCCGAGTTGGTCCAGGATTTCTGTAATTTGGGGTATAGGGTAGGTGTCACCGATCGTGACATCATTGAGTTTCCTGTAATCAATGACAACACGCCATTTTCTCGTGTTAGAGGCGTCAATTTTCTTGGGTACCACCCATATAGGCGATGACCAAGGGGAATCGGAGGGCTCGATTATGTTTTGTTTTAACATTTTGTCAATTTGGTTTCGGACTTCTGTTTTATGAATTTCGGGAAATCTATAGGTTTTGGTGTGAATTGGAACGTCTGTGGTCGTTTTGATTTCGTGTTTCATAGCATCGGTGTGAGATAATTTTTCACCTGGGAGATAGAAAATATCGGAGAATTCTGAACAGAGAAGGAAGAGAGCCTCTCTTTCTTCGTCGTTTAAATGGGAAACGCGCAGCTGTTTGAGCACCTCTTTAGTTCGGACATAGGCATTGGAAGTTGGATTGATATGATTAATTGTAATTAAAGGATTTTCCTCTAGTACAGAGGGATCTATGGGTGTAAGAGTAAGGTTGAGATTGGAGTTCAGAGTCACTGGTTCTTCAGATAAATTTACTACAGATATATTTATCCTATTATTTTCCTTTACACGGACAACACTATTTGCAAATAGAAGGAAATCGGAATATTTCTGATCCAGGACCATTCCTACCTTTACTTTAGGATTCAGAACGGAGCATTCAATAATAGTTTCAGTTCTAGGGGGAATCAAATAAGCTGGATCATGAAAGTATAATTTTAAGAGTGATTTACCTATGCGAAGTACATTGTTAGTGTAGTCAATATTGCAACTGAGAGTATTGAGCATATCTGAGCCTATTATTCCGTCATATGGTAGATATATTTTGTCAATTACATGAAATTGGTGAGATAAGTTAGCTTTTGGTAAATGAAGTTTTAGTTGGAAGTGACCTCGAGTATGTATAGGTTCCTCAGATGAGTCTATTCCTTTTAATTGTATTATATCTTTGACCAACTTAGGGTGCTTTTGAATGCATGCGTATTTCAGTAGGCTTACAGATGAACCTGAGTCAACGAGAAGGGTTAAAGGGAAATCTGATACAGCGGAATCTACAAGGACATGAGGAAGTTGTACTTTTTCTGGATTATTAGTAATCTCAAATACATTGGATTTAGTAAGATTTTGTAGTTTTGGACTTATAGGAATCAGTGGGTCATCATGTGGCGATGACGGCTTGGAACGAGTCTTGGAATCAGCGGGAATCAGTGGAATCAGTGGGTCATCATGTAGCGATGACGGTTTGGAACGAGTCTTGGAATCAGCGGGAATCAGTGGAATCAGTGGGTCATCATGTAGCGATGACGGTTTAGAAAAGGTGTCGAGTTTTGGAGGTCGGAGTCTCGTACGACACCGAGCCGAGACATTTATTCGTTTTTTTGTTCGGAGTCAACGGTGTCATAGCCTTCCTCAATCTGAACAGGGTACTCGCACTCGTGGGTATCGGATGTAAAGTGGACACGTTGAGGCGTCCTTGAGACATTTTGATTAATTCTGAACCTATTGTTATTAAATTGACGTTTTCGACAATCTTCTATTGTGTGCCCAACCGCTTTGCAATATCGGCATGTTGGGGGCGAGTTATTTAGATCGGTATTAGGCCTAAACGTAGAATTTGGGTGTGGTTGGTAATTTGACCTTTGACCTGGATCTCGGCGGACATTTGGCCTTGGATTAGGTGGATTTGACCTTGGTTGATTCTGTCTGAACTGAAATTGCTGAATTTTTTCCTCCGAGATCGCTATATTTACGGCCTCGTTTAAGGTCCTCGGGGACTTGCACCTAACCATGTTGGAAATTCGAGCTGTTAATCCCATTTGGAAATGGTGGAGGGCCAGTTCCTCCATTGCTGCTGTGCGACCTATCATTTCTCTACTTTTATGGCCATGTGAGATAGAGATTTCGGTTAGTAACTGTGAGAGACAAGATTCTATTCTAAGAGCATATTGGCTTACAGGTTCATTTGTTAATTGTTTGCACTCTTGCAGGTCGGTGAGCAAGTGTGCATAGTGTTTTCTTTCCGAGAATTGGGTTTTTAAGAACTCCTTTAGTTGGATCCAATTAGTAAACTCTTTTACAGAGCAGGCGGTTTGTGCCTTGCCCTGTAGCTGGCATAGTATGTATTTAAAAAGTATATCTTTTTGTGGCTCGGATGCCAATTCGTAGGCGTTATTACAGTTTACAAGAAATGAGTTGAGGGTTTCTCTACAGCCATCGAAACGTTTAATGAATTTCAATAATGTTGACAAATCAATATCGAGTTTGGGAACCACTGGTTTACGTTTAGAAGTTGACCTAGTTGTGGGTCCCGGAAGGACAAAGGCGTCATCTTCTGTATCAGTAACCGATACTTCCGGTTTTTCAAATTTAGGGCTTTGAGCTCTATTTTCTGTCATTTTTACACTAACTTAAATAAAATAAAAGAATTACAATAAAATTTGATAAAAGGTTTGAGATCACTGTCCTTGAATCACTTACTTGATTAACAGAGTTATGTAGAACAGCATTATTTTCGAAGCACGGGTAGAGACGATTTTGATGCGAAGTAGCAGGAGACGAGCAGGGTTGCACGTGGAAACAGTGAAGCTTGACACGTAGAGCGGGAGTCTGCCTCGGGCGAAACGTGTGGTTGACACGGAGTTGCAGGAGTTGAACGATGTTGTACGATGGTTATGGTGGTGTTTGGCACTCAGGGTGTAAGCAGGGTAACGGCTTCGCAGGGTCAGCTGCAGCACGAGCAGTGCGCGGTGACAAACACGATAATCACGAAATAGTTCACAACACAGTCTTTTTCACTATCCGGAGACGTACCGAGGATTTTCTACTTTAAAATCCCTTAAGCTGCCACCAATGTTATAAGGCTTTGTGCGATAGCCTTTTTAAAAAAGGATTTTGAATGAAAGACGAATGTTAGATTTAGACAACCGCCCGAAATGAAGGATGAAGACAGACTGAGGTATGGGAAATGAAAGTGGGATTAGCTTAGGGCTAAACTGCTGATAAGGTAATAAGGAAGACGAGGTAAGCAGGAAAGGGTACAAGGAGGGTTTATAACAGTACGCATCGAAAGTCCCCAAATGTGAATAATTTTCCTCGTTTTTGCAACATTTCTCACTGACGCTTAGCTATATTTAGGCTATATAACATTACGCTGCGACCAATAGGAGGCAGCGTAATGTTATATAGCCTAAAGCCTTCCACTATACATTGACTATCCGACACAAAAAATCAAATCGGACCATTAGTTCCTAAGATTAGCGCGTTTAAACAAACAAACAAACTCTACCGCTTTATAATATTAGTATAGTAGATATTACAACAATTGTTGAAACGGTTCGGTTATCAAGAATCTCAACTCATATTAGGCCCACTTGCTCCAGTCCGAGTTAAATCAGTAACTTAAATATCACACATAGTTCTTTGGCGCAACATTTGGTAATACAATAACAATATTTTTTATTTAACTCCTATTTACTCAGATGTATCTGCTTTCCATTGGATATATGTGCTTTTCGAATTGAAATGACTAAGAAAATATCTTACCCATTTACTCATCTCATTTACTCATCTTAGGGTCTCACTCACTCATTTTTTACCCGACTTCGGCTAAGCCAAAAGGAAGGGTAATGATTTTGGGAGTCTATGTATGTATGTATGTTTGTATGTATGTATGTTCCCTCGTAGCGGTAAAACTACTGATCCGATTTTAATAAATAAGGTGTCAATCGATTCGTAGTGATCCCGCGAGTAACATAGGCTATATAATTTTTTGAAAAATTTTGTATTTTGAAAATTATACCTCATAAACTATCTCCAAAAAAAATAAAATTAAGATAATTGTATCGTGTTTGGTATCCAAAGATAGGTCTTGGCAAGCACATTACAAATATGTAATTAAAATTTTAATTAGTTATTACATTTTGTTGTTAAATTCAAAATAAGGGTTCAAAATGTTGTCGTACAAATAGTATCCAGGAGTTGTTTAGTTACTTTCTACGTGTTAATTTAACGTTTAGTGAACATATAATGTTATAGTTCATGTGGAAACAGAAAAATGTAAAATAAAATAAAAGTTTAAAAAACTATAACCCGACTTCGCAAAAAAAGGGGTCTAAAAATGCTGAAACAAGAAAATAATTCAATTTGAAATCCAGATAGGTATGCATAGGTACAGATATGGTCAAGCTAGAGCCGTGGTCGTACCCGCCAAACAAATCTATAATTATATTCGTCTGCTGTTGTAATATACAATCCCGATAGCGGGTACGACCACGGCTCTAGCTTGACCATATCTGTACCTATGCATACCTATCTGGATTTCAAATTGAATTATTTTCTTGTTTCAGCATTTTTAGACCCCTTTTTTTGCGAAGTCGGGTTATAGTTTTTTAAACTTTTATTTTATTAAATAAATAAACATATTTTATACAACAAAACGAATAATTACTAATTACTTTGGTTTCGCTCCAAATTGACCCTAAGTTTACCTTTTGCCCGTCCTAAGCTGTCGAACGTACCAAGAAGTGTGTACTGCCAAGTCCACAAGTGTGTACTACAGAGAAAGTCCTGTACTATTTGCCTACTCGTCCGCAGCCTCCGAAGCTAACGAGTTGTTAATAATTCACACCAACACCGTTAGACGGCGAACTGTTTTAATTACCGACAGTGAACGTGACGCCGGGCTTGTGTAAGTTTTTGGAAGTCATAACGTGTGTCAAAACGACTTGATCGCTTATATTTCCCACGGGAACTGTACAAGGTGGCTAAAGGAAGATAAAGACAGACTGTCACAGATTATGGACAGGTCTAAAAGAAAATGTGGAAATCGGTTAAGCAGTTACACAATCGAGAACCGAATCAGTTCTATTCTATCTCAACGGTTTTTGATATTTTATTTGGTGGATTACTTTGAAACTAAACAGGATAAAGAAAATCGTTATATCGTAATTTTTTGTACTCCTGACTATGGTCGGGAGTACAAAAAATTACGATTTGATATGTCAATCGACTGAGAATTATAATAAACAAACGTCAGTTTATTCGGGACTACGCGGACGATCGAATCTTAATCAAAATCGAATCAGTTTGGAGAGTCCTTACTCTTAACCCAGGTCTTCAAGGTCATCAGGTCGTTTGTTAGGTGTGATTGAAATGTTACACGCTAATTCGGGTGTTTTTTTAAAATTTTTAATTAATTAGTTTATATTTCTCAATGCGCGTTCAATATTTGCTCGTGCGAAGGCCTACAACAAGTGTCCGTGAACTACGAGACATTGACAAGCGGAATATGAAAAGTTGTCAATACTAATTACAGCTGAATTTAATTGGACCAGTAATTAAATCAGATCTAGGTTCTGATAAGTACTCAAGGTTTAGAGCAAATGCCTTCATAATCGGTAGTGCTGGGTTAATGATAGACATAAATTGCGGAGAAATTATAAGATTGTAGAGTGTGGCTGTAACAAATTGAGATACTAGTCCACGACCTGGAGCAAAGGCGGCTGTGTGACTCCCCTGATGAAGGTCCCAGAGGTGCCGGAGAAAGAATAGCACCCCCCCCCCCCCATCCACCCTTTGGCGAGATTGTCGTAAAAGGCGACGGAAGGATATATCCGGAAGTGGGCGGTAGCGATAGTAACCCGCCTGGCAAGCGAGGCGAGTGTAGGCAACAACACCCCATGATAAAATTTAAATATATTTTATCTAGTAATTCAAAAAAATCTACGGATAGGAAGACGCAGCGTAAGGCGGCATCCCACAAGATAGACCGACGATCTGGTCCGAGCCACGGGCAGCCGTTGGATGCAGACAGCGCACGTCCGGTCGTTGTGGAAGTCCTTGGGGGAGGCCTATGTTCAGCAGTGGATGTCTTCAGGCTGATGATGATATCTAGTAATATCCTGATATGCTGATAGCAGGGTGTGATTATAATGATATCGAATAATTATTACCACAACCTGCAAGCAAATGAGTGAGAAGGCATAGACATGTGTTTAAGACACCTCCCTTTTTCCCAAATTGCTTACACTCGCAAGCAAAAACGTGAAAACACCACCACCACACAAGCGCCAAGAAAAGAAAAAAAAGGGGACGTACTAATAGTATACATAAATATTCAGGAAAAAAATATTACTCTAGTAGTATTATCCAAGATAAAAACTGGGGTCGCGTAGGCCCTGTTTTTGTACGGGAAAAATGGCCGTTGCCTCCTAAGTGATGCTCAAGTCAGATGCTGTGCTTATCATGACAGACAGTCTTTAAATAGAAGGGCTCTTAACTTATCTTTTCTGTATTCGTATCCAGCCTTTAGTGACAAAGATTCAACTATCAACGTCTGGAACTTCAAATTATTTTTAATGAAAACTTCATAAGAACAAAGCTAACTATTCGCCTTATACCACGAACTACAGTTAGTTCGTGTTTCGTGAAGGTTTTACAATCTTAAGGGCGTGTTTCACCAACACATGTTAGTGTTAACGGTCCGCTAAATTACCATGCCTTCTCATTCATTGATAGGAATTACGAGAGGTACAACATGATATCAAACGAAGGATATCTGTAACATTGCTTGGTGAAACACGCCCTAAAGATGTAAAGTAACAAAAGGGGATGAAATACTTTGTATTTTCATTAGAATATTAGAGTAAACCATTTACCTACTGCGCATTACAGTTAGCCGTGCGTGTGAATTAGCATGTTTACAGGTCGGCCTCTGTACCGAAACATAAACTATTTCCGAGTTATGAATGAAACATCTGTTGTGAACGTTTTTAGCGAGAAACGGTTTTGTGGAATATTTGGTTTGACGCAGTTGTATTTGCCAATAAAATTCGGGATGTGTAGCATTTGTGTTTCGGACTATTTATACTCCGTTCTAAATCAATGTGATCAAAAAACAAAGCTCCAATTTAAATGTCACTTGTTCACCGCGCAATGAAGAAATTCACCAGCAGATTCGGCCATATGGCCATAGAGTACACTGACACTTATGCACTGAATTATAATTTCTGTCAGTAATTGACATTTCTGTGTCACATCGCCTCTCTTTCTTCCTTTGTCATGCAGCAGAGACAGAATGATTTTTTTCCTGTCATTTTACTGACCGAGATTAAAATATGATAGCCTTTATTAGAGATCTTGCAGTAGTAGTTCGAAAAAAGGATTCTCATGACTCATACCCCGACTGAAAACTGAGGGGTTGTAAATTTGACATGCCTGTTATCTGTGTGTACCCCAAACCGATGAACCGTTTTTGTTCTAGTTCTTTTTATTATTAGCTTTAATTCTACATCATCAGCTCGCTGACTGCTTGAGGAAGCTGTAGCTTCGTAGTTAGTTAATAATGCTGTTTTATTTAATCGGTTCAATAGTTATGCCCAAATTGTAAAGAGCCGAGCCCCGGAATACCGTAAGTCAACCAGAATAAATAATTATCCTTAAAATCTCTTAGATCAATATTTACATCAAAAAATCAATGCACTTTTCCTAAATGCAAGATGGCGATAGACGCATCAAATGTTTGCCTGATTCGTTTTCCAGCTGTTTATAGCCGGGGCATTGATCTTGGAGTTTGTTTGGCCTGGCGTAAACATCCTAACATACAAATACGACTATTCTGGTGTAATTTACACGTTGGTTCAACTGTTCTGATGGTTTCCAGTTGGTTCTTATTTTAGAATTTGGGGCTGAGTCAGTTAAGGCTCTAAGGACTCTGATCTTCGACGAAATTCTATAAAGAGGAAGTGAAGGATTTGAAGATATGCTGATTTAATGTTTTGTATTTCATTGTTTCAGGTAAGAGCCATGCTGTTCGGGTATCATTTAACTAGTAAGAATTATACAATACAATACATAAGTGATGTAGTTGGATAAGGCAAAGGGTCAATTTTAGTTTTAATCACGTTTAGATTTCAGGCTGCCCCGCTTGCGAAAGCACTGTTTGATGCGTGCGCAAAAAAATCAGCGTGTCAACCGAAACGAGATTAAACAGAAAATAAATAAGAGAATTCAGATATAACAGAGAGTAGCTATCGCACAAAATAGGTTTTTACCTCTTGGTTTTTACTTCAAGATATACACTTATACAAAGTTCATTTAATGTTAAAGGTGTTCGTAAGCCAATTTAAAAGAGAAGCCAATTTGTAAATCGTAGAAACAACACAATATACGATAATATTTACAAACAGGCTTATTTCACTGTCAAGACTTTACTCATGGTCGAAAGAACGTTTTTAATCTTCTTAGCGAATTCGTTTTTGAGAAATTGAGACTCATTCGAGATTCTATATGATATTGTAATGGGGCATTTAAAAATACCCATAGGTAAAAATTGCCAGTGTCGGTAATAAACATACTCGTACTTTGCCCCGACTAACCGTATGGAAACATAAATATAAACGGATATTAATGACGTGGAGACAAATGCCTCCAAAAACCGCGATTTAATACGTCACACAAACAATACTTTAATTGAAAAAGGACCTAAAATATTTAATTACACCGACTCGAATTGCTGCACGTATGTAAAAAATTGACCTCGCCCTATTGTGAGTGTCACGCGCTATGGACATGCAGGGGCCGTGTCGTTGTCAATGGGCACGCACAGACCTGGCCAGTGGCCTGATATAATAGCAGACAGGCTGAGAAAATCTGAGAGATCCTCCAGATATTGGGGATCCTGCAAATGGTCTGCTGGAGACTGACCAGTATCATTGTAGAAGTGGTTTATTTTTTCGGAAGTATACACAAAATGTCTATTTGTAAATTATATTCTGTCAGTTTATTATTGTGTAGACAAAAAGCATGATGCTGGTCTCCAGCATCATTGCAGAAGTATTTCTACGCAAGTATATACAAAATGTTAATTTGTACATTACATTCTGTCACTATGTATATTATTGTGTAGACATGCGCCTCTGTTTTATTGTGAAAATTAAAACTCTTGTTTCGATATTTTACCTTTGTTAACATTTTATTTACTTAAGGAATGTTTGACTCAGTAATAACAAAAACAAAAGTTAGCTTATGCAAATGTCCTGCTAAAAATTCAAAGGTTAATGATGTAACCACAAGAATATTCGTCTCCTCCGGCCGTCCCCAGCACGACACTTTTTATTATCTTTACACTGGATTCATAACTTCTAAAGTTTATTTGATGATTCATATCTCTGAACTCTCGACAAATTATGTCCATGACATTATGTATAAGTAACAGATCCAAGCACTTTAAATGATTTATCAAATTCACACTTTTTTGTACAACCACAACACGTTGAAGTCTTAATAACAAGAAGCTTATTTCAAGCCATATTATTTATGTTCTAATTTAATGATTAAATTCTTTGTTCTTTTTGCTTAAAATATATTCTATTCAATTTCAGTTTGATCCTAACGTAAAGAAACTGAACAATAGAACACATAATTTGCCGATTTAAATGACACTTAAGTCCAATTAAATGCAAAGAAATATCAATCTTGTCGAATATAATCTATTGAAAAATGAAAAAAATATGTTGACATTATTACAAAATACATATTACAAAATTGAAAGCCTATTGAAGGAATATCATATCAGCTACAGTCACAGTCATTGTAACTTTCTCGCTGTGTACATAACAAGCAAAAACACGCGTATACGTTACCTTATTCGAGAAAAACTTAATCTAGTCACAAGTGGGACGCGCGTATTAGGGTCGAACGCTCATCAGTCGCGCCCACCACTTTTGAACCTTATCTTCGTTGTAATAAGGTCGAAATGATCTGAAAAATAAATAAATACCGCGGACAGTGGGCAAGTAGAAAATCTGCATAAACCAACACAAGCGTCAATTCATACCGGTGACTAAAAGAGAAGGAAGGATTCAAGAATCAAAATATATGTTGCAGCCTAAACTGCTACCATTCAAAAGCACTTTAAACTAGCAAAATCAGTCAAAAGTAGTCTCATGCAATTCAGTTAAAAGTACTCCTGAAAAGGATGGTGGAAATAATAATAATAATAATATATTTGTTATTTTCTCTACAAAGGTTTTGGTATTTAAGCTATAATACAATTTTCGAATAAATATTAATAAGAATGCCTCCCACACCGATTTCAGTGACGGTGGCTGGTTTCATTGAAAGCAGGCCAGCTACGCAGGAGTTATTTCACTTATTTTATTATGCTCAAGTGTGTGCGAAATACACAGAAGCACACGACTAGCGGGAGATCAGGCGCAGACGTTTTACATGCCTATCCGATACATGGATCATCTTTCTTGTCACACAAGCTGATGATCAGCCTGCATTGCACCAAAACTTCTGCACTGCACCAAACTTGAAAACAATTTTTTATTGTTGTTCCAACGCGGGAATCGAACCCACGACCTCCCAGTCGAGAGCTAGGCTCTAAACCACGGAGAAAATCATTAACTGCAAAATGACTAATTGCTCTATCTATGCCAGTAAAAATATCACAGGGTGCGTAGGACACCATGTGGAGACAGCTCATTTCTTTGTTTGTATTGTTGTTAGCGAGTGCTGAATTGGTGTTGAAACGTGTTTTTGGGTATTACTCACGCGAAAGAGGTCACGAGTTCAACTGAAATCGTGAAAGTATTTCTGTTATCAGCTTAACGAAGAATTCCTTTATTCTTTAAATTTTCGATTTTATACCGGAATTCTTAAAAGCATTTCAACACTTGATGCAGATGAGGTTTACTTGTGGCTTTTATCTGATTCATCAGGGCTTGGTCCCTTGTCGACTAATGCGGGATGATAAATAGTTATATTATATTATGATTGCACAAGTCTTATCAATTCGTGGAAGATGTATTTTACACTCCTCGTGTACGGGTATTTTTTCATATTTAGCAGGTGACTAATGCACTGAATTAAACACGAAAAAAGAAGTAAGTACTCAACCCACACATCTCTCTAGTCCTAGTGATTATGTAGATGGGAAGGGCTGAGCCCTTTAATTCCTCACCGCAACAATGGGACTCATAAATAAACCTCTAATAGTCCCGCGAGCCATTACAGCTTGTCATATCATTATTTTGCGATAATTTGTATCGCATGTTTTGGTTTGGTTTTGGTTTGTTATACTAAAAACTATGAGAGAGCATCATTTATTTGAATAATGATAATCTGAAGAAATATAAATAATAGTTAATTTAAACAACCCAAAGTTATACATATTACGACACATAAAATGACGCCTGTTTTTAAGTAAATTTTACTGATTTGTTATTGAAGTTTACTGCAAAGTGACGGAGTTTATGTTTCAATTTGATCCAAATCTTGAGAAGAATAATTTTATTTTGTCTCCTGAACTCTACTATCGTATTCTTTTTTCCTGAAACGTGTGTAAGTTAGATTGTTACTTTGAAAAAATTATAGGTTATTTGCTGAAAACGAAAATGTGATTAATATTTATTTTTTATTGTAAAATGTCGATTGAACGGTTTTCGACTAAGCTTATGATTAGGCTAAATAGGTTTTCTAACAAAATTTGTAATCCAAATGCAGATTAAGGCCAAGCCGATTTCCATTTTACTTTCACCACAATTGACTTAGAACAGTGAAACCTAATCCGCTCCCTTAGTTATCGCAAACAGGGGAGGTTCCGCAGGGTGGTATACTTGACCCTGTGACATTTTAATGTTTTACTTCTTGTCATCGAAAAAATACTCTAGGATCGCTGATATTATCGCAAAATCCTATATTTCTGTTATAAGTCCCTAACTATACAAGGCCTTCCTTCACAATCTCTACATCTTAGGAAAAATGTGTTGCTGTTTCGTTATCTATTGAATCTTCTACAGTGAATATTTTTTTTCACCGAAAACCCATGTGTAGCGAAATGGCCAAGCCACATATTTTGACCACGACTTTGAATCGTGAAGTTACGGCCTAGATTCAGAAGATCTAAATCGTCTTAACAGTGTGAGTTATTTGGTCTCGTTTTGGTATTATTTTACTTACATCAAAATTATTTTTTCGGGTTTGTGTATTGTATAATATATTACGTATTCATTACACATTTAAATCAAATTTGGTATTCGTATATGCACCTTTTTGTAAATGTTATCTACTTATTGCCAAAACACTGTCCTCTCTACTATGAATCATTCCTCGTTTCCGACCTGCGGGCGGAACTCTTAAAATAGTAATTTGTAAAGCGAAATAGAATTTAATTTTACGAGAACATAAAATTTATCTTGTACAACTATTCTTATCGTGTTACAAATTACAATGTAGTAACTGCATGCGGGGTATCTCGTCATATTTTATTAGCGTAATGGCGTTAGATTATATTAGATTTATTTTTGGGTCTCGACTCTGATCTCCTGGGTACGATTTCCGCGTTGGGACTACTGAATATGTTTTCTAATAGTCAGGACAATGCAGGCCCTGCCTGATTGTCTGGCAAAAAAGATGATCCATCCAGGATGGGCATGTAAAACGTCGGTCCTGCGCCTCTCGCCAGTTGTGTCGTTACCCGTCCCACTGATATAGAGTAAAAAGAGGAGATAGTGGCCTTGTGTATTGCGGACCCACCTGGGCACTATAAAATGACTTCTGCGTGGCCTGGTTTCAACAAAACTGATGTGAGAGAAATAAATAGATTGACTTGGCAATCGCACTAAATAATCTGATTTAATATGAATCACTTGTGAGATTGGCAAGTCAATCTACTTATTTATTTAATGGAACATTAACATGGAAGATTTTAATGATATTAATATAATCACTATAAGATGTAGTTAAACCGACAAGTTATGTTTTTGATGGGATTATTCTCATCGTGTTACAATGTTGTAGTAACTGCATACGGGATTTCTCTCCATATTTTATTATTGTTATCGTTTAGACTAGTCTTATTGACAACTGCTCTAGAAATGTTGCAAATCCGTTACACTGTTGTTAATGCTCTTTAAGTAATGTGTATCTAACTCCATTCCTATGCATTTGTATTTCGTTTGTAACACTAAAACATCACCAAATGCTCCTGTTTTTGCTCTAGCTCTTGGTTCTGTTAAACCCTTTAAAGAAACTGTTGTAAGCAGTTGCACCTCCATTTTGTATTCCTTATTAATTCTGATATTTTGTGCTAAATATTTTCCACACACTACATTAAGCAATCTGGCCTTCTTTACTTTTGCTAGTGAGATACATAAGATAATCAAAGATTATGTCCTTGTCTGGCTAAAGTATAAGAACAAAGACAGCTACATTGAAATTATACGGCGACTAAATATTTTAATTAGCAGGTAAATGTGTACTAAATATAACGCTAACCGTACGCGCTATTATCTACCAGACAGAACGATTATCATTTCAACCACGTAGGGCTCAGCCATGTCTAATGGGGAAGCTATGGTGGCAATGCGACTGTCTACCGTTCTGTATAATTGCCCTTTACAAGGAATTCCTCGTGTTATGAAATGATTTGGATCTTGTTAAGTCTGAACGACTAGGGCTGCTAACAGCCAAGCCCTATACGACAGTTTGGGTCCACATGATATCAGGGATTGTGCAGCATTCACAGTCATCGACCACTGTTACCAGGATACCTTTCCGACTAGCTTTAGCTACTTTAGCATTACTAAACCATTTGCAGACCTAGAATTGCCATTATTTTTTCTTCCTCTTTCTTCTCATACTTTGTTTCTTTTTGTCTGTTCGTTGTTGTTGTATAATTATGTCTTTCTTACGTCTGTGTTTTTTTTTCTTGTATTTTTTGTGTTTATCTTTTCATTGTGTAGTGCGTTTTGTGAAATAAATGTTCTTTTTTTTTATCGAGCTATCATGGTAAATGACCACAATTCTTTTAAAAAACTTTAATCCTACTACGTAAATTAGATAACTAGCATATATGTCACCCAGGCTACTACTACTAGTCAAGTAAGTTGGCTACTGTGGAACAAACATACATTGACTGTCAATATTGTTACACTCTCTTGCCTTCGCAGTATTGGTTAAAAATTGGTCATATGCGAGTTGGAATTACAGTGAGTTACTGTACTATAGAGACGGAAGAAAACACCTTTGTCCTTAAATATTTCAAGCTCTGTAGCAACCCTAGATGTGACCCGCTTTGACCCGTTGTCTTACTCTCCCGGATGTCAACTAGTGGCATATTATGTTCTGGCTGAAAATACTACATGTTCGTTAAAAGGATATTTGCCAAGGAGATTTTGGCAGAGTGTGTTTCTTTTTTTCTATGATTCACTGTTAAGTAGCAACGCTGAAGGAGTTACTTTTATGTACGCCTGCCGCCAGATCATCACAGTTTAAGTCGGAGGCATGCTGCTGGACCATCACAGTCTAAGTCGGAGGCATGTCCCCGGACCATCATAGTGTAAGTTGGAGGCATGCCTCCAACCAAACGTTCCAATATCCATTGTTCTGATTGGAGCCGTAAGTAATACTTAATTATGGCAACGAACTAGTTAAATGGAACTCCACATTTAGAATTAGCATACAAACTGTAATTCTAATATTTTTTGCGATTATTTCAAAATCCTAGCTGTCCCCGCGACATCGTTCGCGTTGTTTTTGAGTGACGTATACCGTTTATGCAGCGCACGCAACGAAAGTCCCCAAATGTGAATAATTTTCCCTGTTCTTGCAACATTTCTCACTGACGCTTCGCTCCTATTGGTCGCAGCGTAATGTTATATAGCCTAGCCTTCCTCTATAAATGAACTATGTAACAAAAAAATAATTTTTCAAATCGGACCAGTAGTTCCTGAGATTAGCGCGTTTAAACAAACAAACTCTTCCGCTTTATAATATTAAGTAGATTAGTAAATATAGATAACTTAAGAAATACACCAATATATTTCTATCAGTCATTTCTGTTACACGGCGCATAAATACACAGTTGATCCTTTAACCAGCCCTCAATTATAAGGGTCAGCTTTCACTGGGACAATCTTAAAAAGAGCCGCGTCTCAGTGTGATACGTCGCAAATTATTGTAATTTACGTCGTGTATTCTGGTAGTCGTTTAGTAACCTCTGCCATATAATTATGTTTATAAAGCAATTTTGGCTGATGCCGCCCAAATTGATACATTTACAGTTACCGCGTTTGCCCTCCATCTGCTGTGGAATGAGACCAGACGAGTAGATGAGTTCCGTTCAGGTCCAATTTAATTTTAAAGTAAACAATAGAACTACGGGGTTTTTCAAAAAATTATACCCCGAACACATTGTTGCATTTCACGTCAAGCGGACCAGAGAAAAAAAAGTCAGGTTTTGAATTTTGTTCATAATTCAATTGCGCTTCCATAGGATTTATTATTTTTCTTTTTTATGCCTAGTTACGAATTTATGCGCCTTCAAAGAATCATCAAAATTTGAAAAACCGATTTTTCGAAGGTGGAACAAGTAAATAGTGTTTGTTTTATTATTTTAATATATATTTATTTTTAATAGAACAGTAGGTAATTAAAATAACATTAGACTAGCTTCTAACTAAAAACTAAGACAAACAAAAAAAATTAAGAATAAATAGAAATTAGAAAAATATATTTTTTTCGTCTAGTAAACCGTAAGTGGATTAGATTTTTTTTCAATGAGCGGTTTTTATTTTGACAGTTCTACTAGTTTAATAAAAATGCTGATAGATGGCATTAAACCTAAGTGATATGTCAAGTCCTGTGTAAAATGTCAATTTCCGCTTTGTTTTTTGTTTGTTTACCTTTCAACTTTCTTTCTTTCACTTGCAATAGTTAATTTTTTTATTAATTGTGCCCTGAGAACTAAACTAAACATGGCTAGTCCATGCGTAGTAAAAATATAGGTAACCACCGCTTTCCCCAAGATGAAACTCGGAGATCAAGATGGATAGAGGCTATCAAACATAATATAAAAACAGGATTAACTATAAGAAAAAAATCCTTCTTATGTTCAACTCACTTTACGCCAGCAGATTTCATCTCTCCGTCATCACATTTGGCAAGAGACCCAAGAGGTAAAATATTTATCTTAGCGTGCAATAAGAAATAATAATAAAGGTTATTGACATTAGACTTAAATTAGTTACATTTTTTTAATTTCTTAACCTAATAATTATTTGTTTGAACAATCAAAGATATTGAAGCCAGCGACCTATAATGTATGTAAGTTTCCTCGGAAGTGTAGGAGATCACTAAGAAAGGAATTTGAAAGGATTATTTTTGTGTATGAAACAGCATACCTACAGCGACTTGACCACTTTATGAATAATTTCACTACCTTAAAATGGATAATAGCTATAATCTGGCAACCCTATTAACCACCCAACAAAGATCACAGATTTTTTTGACATATTACATTATGCAAGCGCCATCTTACGGTAGTCTCTGTTCCTAAAAGTGACACTTCGAAAACCCCTCATTGGGCGAATTTTTATTTTATTTTAACCTTTAAACATACCCTGTGGTATCAAAATATTAGTTAAAAAATATCAGAACGGTTGAAGAAGTGAATGGATGAAGGTGATATGTAGCAAGATTCTGATTTCGAGAAAATTGAGTTCAAACTGTCACTAAACATTTTATGTACAATACGTCGTAACGTATTAAGTACATTAATCTGACGATCCGTCTCTAGAATCAATGTACTTAATACGTTACTACATAATATCCTATATTATGTTTAAGTGACTGTTTAAGTTCCGATTTCACCAACGCATGTTAGTGTTAACGGCTTGTTAAAATACCATGCCTTCTCATTCATTGATAGGAATTACGAGAGGAAGAACATGATATTTAACGAAGGATTAACTGTAACATTGTTTTGTGAAACTCGCCCTAAACCCAATTTTCTGGGTAAAATTTTTTTCCATTCTTGTCTTCATTTTAATTTTTGTCCTCAAGCAATTTGTGTATAGTGCCTAAAATGTCCGGTTTCGTAACATGATCAGGTGTCACCCAGCTCGATTACATTATCATTGACAACTACCTGTGTTACGTTCGGTATTGATTTTATTCAACCTTATCTATGTATCGAATAGTTGAGATAATCTAATTTAGCCTTTATTACCGTGTGTTAAGTGCCAAATGCGGTGTGATATTGCAATAGATGTTTATCGTGTAGTTTTGTAATAAGAGAATAGAAAATTGTACAATACTGTTACTTCCGTTAGGGTCAGCGTATACTGGGATGCATCGCGCGTTCTTATGTAGTGTAGTAAATATAAATAATCATATGTTTTATACATACATACATAATTTATATTTTTATACATACATACATTATCATAATGGAAATTAATATTTTTGCAGCAGTGAGTGATGATGATGAATTCAAGCTAAAAACACGTGATTATGTCAGCTTTTATACAAAAAAACTAGATCGAAATCGGTTCAACCGTTTGCGAGCTACGATGCCACAGGCACACACAAACACTGAGAGAAAGAGAGATAGATAGATCAAACTTATAACACTCTGTATAGATAGTATGATGCTTAGCCAATTTCCAATTTCGGTCTGAACATCATCCGCGACAAACCCCCTCATCTTCCCTCAGCTAGACAACTAGCCAACCGGCTTGTTACAGTCCGATCATCTCAAAACGGTTTAAAAAAAAGTCGACTCAGCGTCAATGTGAGTTCAGCCTTACTCTACCTACTTTGTCAATAATTTTAACACTGGCTTTTTTCTTAATTATGGGCATAAGGCATAAGAACTGCTGACAAAAACGCGTTGATAAAATTAGTAATTACCGCTTGCTTCACAGTGTTGTAACTTGCACCAGTAGCTCAAGATTATTTCAACATGCATTATTTATACCTTTCTGTAATTATATTTGTATACTAGCTGTGCCCGCGACTTCGTTCGCTTGGTTTTTGAGTGATTGAAACCGTTTGCAGCGCGCGCAATGAAACTCCCCAAATGTGAATAATTTACCCCGTTTTTGGTACATTTCTCACTGACACTTGGGGCCTTACTCACCAAACTGATTCGATTTTGATTCAGATTCGCGTACTGCCGAATAAATTGACGTTTGTTTATTTTGATTTTTTGTCGATTGAAATGGTCGGGAGTGCAAAAAGTTACGATCTAACGATTTTCTTTATACTGGTTAGTTTCAAAGTAATCCACCAAATAAAACACCAAAAGCCGTTGAGATCGAATTGATTCAAATCTCGATCGTGTCGGCGTACAAATATCGTTTGCGAAAAAGAGATAGATAATTTTTTTAATTGCTTCCATGTTTTAAAACTTATCCTAATTATTATTATAGATTTTGCTCATCTTTTTGATTTTCTGCGTAATGACTAATGAGTCCAAAAGTAAATACATATAACATTATGTAGTTGAATAAACTACACAGAGGTTGCATACATACTGTATATACAATGTTTTCAATGTTCCTGGATCATGGATGTTTATTAAAATATAATAAAAATCTTATTATATTTTAATAAACATGTTTCCGTTGTATGGTAACTGTAACACAATTTCTGCGGATACTTAGCATAGATTGACGTGAAGCGTCCATAGATATGATTATTATTATTATGTAGTATGTGCTGCTAGTCGGCTTACTAATGGTTTAGTTGTGTGCAGTGGTTTTTGGTTACGGATAGGAGGAAAAGAGTATACCGCAGTGTGCGAGCGAGGCAGAAGTCGGGACACACTGGAGTAGACGGGATGGACATGTCTGGACGCATTGCGTACCTAGTAAAAGTTTAGGAAGGATTCAGTTAGTCGAGACGAGCGAAGGTTGGGTTCCTGTATTCATTCATAGTAATTTGAGCTTTATTGATCAGGCTACAACAAGCAAATAAGGATACACAGAATGACCGATTGATATATCTGTAGGTCAAAGAAAAAAAGCCTAGTATTTATTGAGATCTGGTGATATTATTTACTGGCCAGCTTATTACGTGTTTCTTTGAAAACCAAAGTAATCGCAATCATTTTTACTCTTGAACTTTATAGACGGTTAAGGGCCGATTTTTCAATCGTCAGATAACTTTTATCTAAGGAATAAATAAGTGACTTTGGCAGATTTCGTATGGAACAAATATCAAAGTCACATGCTTATTCAACAGATAAAAGTTATCTAACGATTGAAAAATCGTCTCTAAAAGTAATAAACGCCAACACTACAATGAAACTGTTGAGCAGTTTAAAGTTTTCATATATTAAAAAATGAAAAATTTACGTCAATGAGTGTTTGACGTAACAATAAATTAATAGTTCCTATTATTGCCACTAAATAGTTTTGGCGCTATTTTCGTAGCAAAAATTAAACAAATGTGTGTGTCAAACACAACAGCGAGCGATTAGCGCTAATGACGTTCAGCAATCGATTTTGCGTCTATCGCGCAATTTTTGCAAATCGATATTTTATGTAATCAGCCAGTTATACCTACAAATCGTCGCTTTGTCTTCACGCGTATCTATAAAACTACAACCTATCAGTAGAGTCAAAAAACTTAATAATTGTAGATTTTATTATGACATGGATTATAGATGTATGTACTGTACACAACTGAACCACATTTCAAACAGTGTGTCTACATAAGATTTAGTTCCATTAATTTCCGGCCGGATGATTAGTAAAAATCGCGCGATGCTTCATTTTTGCTATGACACTAGCGCCAAAAACAATTTAGTGGCAATCTTAGGAACTATTGATTCAATGTTACGTCAAACAAACATTTTTCTGAATTTTAAATTATTCTCCTGTTTTTGGTTTTTGGCGCTTTTATCTTTTAACCGTCGATAAAGAAAGCAAAATTTTTGCGATTACTTTTGCTATACGTAATAACCCTGGAACTTTTACGGGATAGACTCATAGGGAAACTATTGCATATCTCATTCCTGTTTAGCGTGCAGTTACATTTGTAATGTGATAATCGCTTTCCATGTGACAGTCCGGTTTTCCCGCTAAACTATAAAGATTGTATCGTTCACCAGTAGGTCGCTGGGCCGGTATGGCTATCTAGCATTCCTATAAGGTTACTGCAATAAGCGTTAGTCTCCTGTCAGGTGCTATGTAAACAAAATATTAAATCATTTTTGCTATTTCTAGTAAATTGAAACGATTTAGTTATGCCGCCGCTTTTGGTAACTTTATTTGTTTCGTTTTCAAGTTTATACTTCTCTAGATGTTTCTCTAGAGAAGTATAAACTTGAAAACGAAAATTTAAAATGAAATCGCGGAATTATTTTGCTGCGGTAAAAATAGCATTTAACTATTCATCCAATTTCATGAAAATCCGTTATGTAATTTTTGCGAGAAAGTGTATATTTATACTTACAAACTTTCGAATTTATAATATTAGAAGGATAACATAAATAATGACCGAAAGCAGCCATAGGCATACATACATACAAACATACATACATACATATTACATACATACATACATAGACTGCCAAAATCATTACCCTTCCTTTTGGCTTCGCCGAAGTCGGGTAAAAACAGGGATGTGACTGTTACAAACTAATCAATTTTTATAATAAAAACAATAATCGATTTTTATTATAAAAATCGATTATTACTACTACTATAGTCGATAAAGCTCAATTTGATCGAAAACACGGCCTTCGCGCGCCTCGTCCAGGCCCTAAACACTTCTATAGTTAATTTACATTACGTTTTATGACCTTGTAGAAGGCCTGATGGTAATTTATGGATAGGCTCATTAGTCGATACCGTGCTCGATGTGGGACCGCCCCGGGTCAGAGCCGAATGTTAATGGCGATACAACAACATGTAGGTACGATGTCAGGAGATATACAATGTACATACGCCCAGACAATAGAGACCAAAAACAGCAAAAACGTTCCCAGATCTAAATAAATTTTAAAAGAAAGTCAATTATTTCAATAATGATTGCACATCTTGGGAATTAGGTGCCTATGCTATGTACAACTTTGTACAACTTTGTACACTTTTTTTTTTATAAAAAAAATATAACACTGTTATATAATTATGTATATTATTATATAAACACTAACTGACCCGTGCCCACTTCGTGGAGCATGGAAACCGTGTAAACCTTCCCGGGACTTCCACGAATATTTCAAGACCAAAAATAGCCGAATCAGTTCAGCTGATCTCGAGTTTTAGCGAGACTAACGAACAGCAATTGATTTTTATATAGCCTATGTTACTCAGTGATAATGTAGCTTTCTAATGAAAAAAGAATTATTAAAATCGGTCCAGTACTTTTTGAGTTAAGTCGTTACATACAAAAATACAAAACTTTCCTCTTCATAATATTAGTATAGATAAATTTATATGAAAAAAAAGTTTGATATTCCCTCTGTCGTCCTTTATGAGTCCCACGGGAAAGATGGTAGATGGGAGGTGTTATTTTTACGGCACTCCACGGATAGAGAAAAATCTAGAAGACCATTAAAGTTAACACATAGGAATGTCTTTTTGACTCGTACCCGTTTCCCTATTTCGTGTATCTACATCTAGTCCACATCAATATCGTCGTATATGGTAGAGAATGTTAATTTTTGCCGCGAACGCGGTCGTCGACCCCGCCGCCATTTTGACCATAGACCATGGGATAGAGCAAACAGAGCGTGACATAACAGGCCGCATCGGTTATTTTGGTCAATTATTATTTGGGGCTTCAAATATCTCCACAATTTGGTTTGCTGGCACAGAGGTGTATTTTGACAGTCTCCGACAGATCCAATGGTGTACCTCCCACATTTCGATAATATTTTAGTAACGTCTAAAAGTAGATCTGGGTCTTGATTCAAGATGCCATCGTTACTTATCGCTTACGAAGTTCGATAACAAAATGTATGGGATTTGACATAAGCTTCGCGTAATGACGGACGAATATCGATTACAGTAGACCAAGCAGGCACATTTTAAAGCTCTGTAAAGTAATCAAGCTACTACTACAATTGTCATTCAATAACTACTGAAAATATATGTAGCCTACATTTGATAGCTACACAAGACACTGAATGATTTTATTTATGTAAAGACATTAAGAAAGAAATCTCGAAATGTAAGAATCTTCACAGCCAAGGCCATTGACGAGACTAGCTGATTCACATAACAGCTGCTTTCAAACCTTTTTCACTAAAATCAGCTGTGAGCTCTCCCGCAATGGTTCGTTACAAGATTTATTTTTTTGGACCAAACGTCCAGAACTATAGAAGAAACCATTATAATCTACCATTAGCCTGGTTTGGGGCTTGTGAGCATATGAAGGTTCTACAATCTACATGCTTGAGTAACACAGTAGTCATGGTCAAAGTCAGGTCAAAGTAAAAAATATTCAGAATCAGTTTTACAAAAATTAGGATGTCTTCCACCGGTTCGGGAACTAGTCCAGCGAGAAGAACCGACGTAAGAAACTCCTTTTACCATAAATAAAAAAAACAAAATAAAAAAAAAAAACATGTAACATTAGGAATGTTACATGTTTTTTTTTACTCACACTTAACAAACGACCCGATGACCTTAAAGACCGATTTTCACCAAACATAGCTAAGAACACTCTCGACTGATATACTTTCAAAGAAAAAAAAAACTCATTAAAATCGGATCCGTTTGGGAGCTACGATGCCACAGACAGACACATTTACAGTTACACAGACACAAAAAACTTATAACACCCGGTCGTGTTTGCGTCAGGGGTCGTAAAAAGATGGAAAATTAAAAAAAAAGTGATTATGTTGCTCGATTGTGGAAAGTGTTTACAATATTTCCCATCTGCCGACGCTGACTGGTTATCGCCAAAAACGCGACCTCAGCTGGCGAGAGTCCAGTAAAAGTAAACTTGACCAAACTCGTTATGTTAATTAATTACGTGTTAATGTGGATAATGTTTTCAGGTTCCTCCATAGTTAATTTAGTACTTAGTATCCATTAAAGTGACCACTTTCATGGGCCGTATACATACCTACAGTATCATCGAATACTATTGGTAGAGAAGGCTTACTCCCGACACAATCGAAAATGGAATCAGTTCGATCTCAACGGCTTTTGGTATTTTATTTCGTGGATTACTTTGAAACTAACCAGGATAAAGAAAATCGTTAGATCGTAACTTTTTGTACTCCCGACCATATCTATCGACTGAGAATCAAAATAAACAAACGGTAATATAGGGGGTACGCGGCACGATCGAATGTGAATCTAAATCGAATCAGTTTGGAGAGTAAGGCCCCTGTATTACAGAAGTTGCAGAGGTGGAAATGTAAGAGTGTATGAATTAATGGACATTCAGCGCATAATGTTTACGTACAACTTTAAGTCGTATACATTTGATTGAAACTCTTCGCTATATGAGTGCTCGTGACATGGTAAGCGCGACCGCTGCTAACGTGATACCAGGAGACAGTAACTGATACCAACGTGTCAGGTGACCACGAGAAACCTTTTCACCACTCTCTACTGGCTGACGGTGAAAACTCAAGTTAAATCACACTTAAAGTAACGTGATATAATAGGACCTTATCTGGACTTGAAACTGTGGTTAACCTTCAGATACTTTGCGATTATTCGACTCGGATTGGAGAAACGACATGATTGCCGAGTGGTGGAAATAACTGAAAAAACATATGAAAAACAGTCTAGGTTTGTACATATTTTAATTTCACAGCTAAAATTAAAAAAAAAATTGCGACATCATTTTATCACAATTCATGTCTTTAATTGTTATAGAAAATCGATAGAATTTCTATGACATAACGTATTGACTATCGACAGAAGTAACTAATGTGTGTCATCAGCAGAAAGTTGGTGTAGGGCAGAAGGGCTGGCGAAAGTGGTTTGTCGGGTCCACTCGCGAACTGCCATTACATATTTACAGTATTTACATACTTGTTTACATTTCGGAAACTAGTTACTGACAAAGCAGGAACCGAGGAGACAAAATAACTGCTGTTTATTTATGTTCTATAGTTTCAACTCCGGATGACGTGTACCGTGCCACTTTTATATCTCATTACGACCTCCGTAGCGCAGTTGGTTGAGCGCGTTGGCGCTCGAACGAAAGGTCGCGGGTTCGAATCCCGCCGGGGGAACAAAAAGTTTTCAATGTTCCTGGGTCATGGATGTGTATTAAATTTGTGTATAATATAATAAAAATCTTAAATATGTGTATATTATAAAAGTATTAAATATATTTCCGTTCTCTGGTACCTGTAATACAAGTTCTTCGGATACTTAGCACAGGGCCAGATTGACGTGGTGTGAAGCGTCCATAGATATTAAAAAAAAAAAAAAAAAAAAATTACCATGGCAATGAGGTGTACCACTTTACTATCATATTACTCTATATTATTCATCCAGACTTTAGCTGGAAAGAAGAATTCTTAATGAATAGCAAGAGACAGAGACAAGACATGCAGTGGTATCTGACGCTTATCAGTAGACTAGCTGTGCCCGCAAAGGGAGCCTAAGCCCAAATTGAGAGCTGAGAGTGTTCAAAGTACCCCAGTCGCTGAAGAATATATTGTGGAGAGACATGAAGATATGACAGAGAATACGAGGACTTCGTTCGCGTGGTTGTCGGAAACACTATCGCTATTATCTTTTGATAACTCACGTTGGTTTTTGTTATTAAGATTATTAAAAAGGAATAATTCTTTCATATTTTTTGAGTAACTTAAACCGTTTATGCAGCGACCGCAACGAAAGTCAAAGTGACAAATTTTCCCCGTTTTTGCAATATTTCTCCCTGACGCTTCGCTCCTATTGGTCGCAGCGTAATGTTATATAGCCTACAGCCTTTCTCTATAAATGGACTATCCAAATATTTTTTTAAATAGTTCCCGAGATTAGCGCGTTTAAATAAACAAACCGCTTTATATTATTAATATAGATTGTGCACCAACCCCAATCAGTGCTAATTATACAAAATTTGTAGGTATGCTGTAAGAAAATTGTAAGTCTGAGTTAATTATCAATATTTCTTTAAATATCGCACCAGTATAAGACCTAAGGCATTTGAGTGTAAGTGAGCACGAAAATATAAAATCGTGTGAGTGTAACTGAGGTGACATTCCAGCCTCGCCGTAAATGGCACCAGCACACATGGCCGGTGGCATTTGGTGACGAAACTTTACCTAGTTCCAGCAAATAGCTTAAGAGTCCATATTTACCTGGGTACGGTTAGGGTGATTAATGTTAAACCGATAATTGAAGATGAAACATTTTCAATCCTGGGGCCTAACTCTCCAAACTGATTCGATTTTGATTCAGATTCGACCGCGTACTCCCGAATAAACTGATATTTGTTTATTTTAATTCTCAGTCGATCGATATGGTCGGGAGTACAAAAAGTTACGTACTAACGATTTTCTTTATCCTGGTTAGTTTCAAAGTAATCCACCAAATAAAATACCAAAAACCGTTGAGATCGAACTGTATCGGTTTGTGTGTGTGTGATCGAACTGATTGTGTCGGGAGTGATCCTGCTGGTCAGAACTTAGGTCAACGACCAGTGCGTTCGTGTGTATAGACTAGGAGCCCGCGAGCCCTAGCATAGTAAGATTCACTTTTGGTCTTTCTAGACCTAAGATTTTTAAAAATAGTTTATATATGAGATGCCAAAAGAAAAAATGCTCTACGCGACATTCTCTTCACACTATATTCGGTTTGGTATATGAACCGTGGAACACACTGTATACGAATATAATATATTATGCAGGATGCAATATTATTGAGTGATAATACTTTATGTTGTGTATGGGTCCTGTTTATAGTTTACTGTGAAGGTACCAGCGGTGAAACAGTTACTTTTTTCTACTAATTATTAAAAGGAGAAGTTTATGGTGTATTTCTCATAGAAACATGAAAGTCATAAGTAAGTCTTTCAGCTCTGGTACTTTCACAGTATACTCTACATAGGGGGCACTTACACAACCTAAAGTATTATCACTCATTTATTTTACACGAACGTTAATGGTTAGTGCGCTTTATGAGTGAGGCTTAGGGCGTGTTTCACTAAGCAATGTTAAAATACCATGCTATCTCATTCATCGACAGGAAATAGGAGAGGGATAACATGATATTTAACATGGTAACAACTTTAACATTGCTTGGTGAAACACGGCCTTAGAGCACCATACTTTTCATCAAAATTGTAAAGCTGTCGCAAACATCCATTCAAATTTTAATCCATCCATACATGCTCACAAACTTTCACATTTATGAGAATAGTAAGAATAAGTAGGATGTTTCTTTCATATTGAGATAATCACAAGTGGATCGCCGCTATTCAAATCAAAAAATACAGGTTTCGGTAACATTGGTCAAAAAAACATTGCAAAAACGCAACGACCTTTGAAATTCCTTCGCGTCCACATTGTAATTGAACAAAAAACACAAACACATTGGGACCAAAGGACGAGTACCCAACGACCTTGGATAGGCCACATGCCGGTGCCGGTTTTGATAGATTTGGGCACTTACGGGTCCGTACTCGTAAGTGAACTTGCCTCAGGGCATGAAGCTGGGAGGGCTTAGCAGAGCAATAGCTCTTTTAATTTAATTATAATATAATACGAATATTTATGCAGAGAAAAAAATGTGACGTCATGTTCGAATTTTGAATTATTTTAAAAAAGAAATTGACATTACGACTATTGGCATAATGTCAATTTCTTTGTCGGCCTATTGGCCAAAGACTTATTTTATTCCCTCGTCTACACTACTCGCGAAGTTGAACGAAGTTAGACGAATAGGATAGTGTAGAGAATGTAGAGATGCACTTCGGCTTACCTCGTCAAACTTTACTTCGCCTCGGGTGACTAATTTGCTGTCGGTTTTTGGTACCGAGTCAAAGGGCCCGAAGTTGCACGAGTAGTGTAGTGTCGCACTTCGGACTGTTGCCAAAGTATTTCGAGTACTTCGCCGAGGAACTCCGCGAGTAGTGTAGTCGGACAAGTTCTTCGAATACTTAACAGCGTGACGAGTTATGAAGCTTCCATAGATATTACTTATCTATTATTATTAGTACCTATTTGGCCGCAATAATCGGAGACCGACTTTTCGTAGGTGAAAAATAGAACATACTGATTGCAATAGTGCAATGTACACGTATTAGAAAAAGTCGGTCAGAAAAATCTCCACGATTATCGGTCCTACAAAAAGTATACGGTGAGTAGTAACTAGTAACCCCTATCGTTAAATTAATTACAAGTGGCTTTAAATTAAAGCGAATTACTTGTACTAATTACATATAAGTCTAACACTAGTTAACAATTAATGACGCTGTAAATTTTACGACATTTTAACACTAAACTGAGCCCCGATTATCGTATCTCGAATTTCGTGTCGAATGTCAGTCTGTCCCGTTCGTACGCATGACTTGACGTCCGTGGGAGCGGGACAGACTGACATACGAAGGTACTATAATCAGGGTGAATAGCGGTAAGAGAGAACTATATTAATGGCCACTTATTATTTAATTATAGAAAACTTAGCCCACTTCAAGTTTTCAAGGAAATTGGATGCGATTTGAGTACGATGGAGCGATTCATATAATTGTCTGTATCATGATAAACTTAAATTGTGTATTAATTTATACATGTAAATGTTAGTGACATACTCGATTATGCTGTTAGGAAAAACTGGAGCCCCAAAGAAAAGATCTCAGACCTCACGATGTGGTCAGGCCGAAACCCATTATATTTATATTATGTTGTACCTACTTGTAAGTATAGCACCAAAATGAGAAAAAATCGATAGCACGATTTAGGATTGTGGCGTTAATTTGAATTACGTACTACACTACATCTTCGATCAACAATACACTAGATATCGTGTCAGCACAAGAAATCCGTCTCGGCGAATATCAGCTCACTTGATGTGAGCTGTTATTTCATTTAGTCTGCAAAGTCTGCTTGAGACACTGCCCTCGTCCACACGTGTCACAAGTTACAACTCACAATGCTAGATTTGCAATCGCTAATAATGTTTTTACATTTTAAGTGACTTACGGCGTGTTTCACCGAGCAATGTTAAAGTTAATCCTTCGTTAATTATCATCTCGTATTTCCTGTCAATGAATGAGAAGGCATGGTATTTTAACATGGCGTTAACTTTAACATTGCTTGGTGAAACACGCCCTAAATTAGAGATTTTAAATAACCAAATCAACTTGGAAATGTTTGGAAACTTTTGTTGCAGTTCGTTGTTAAACAAAAGTAGGTCTACGGGCATATACCACGCGGACAGATTGTAGCCTTGTTCTGTATGGAACTCGAAATTATCAAGTGTATTTCAATTCCATAGAAGTTTTAATAAATTTCGTTTCAAAGATATGTTTTTTGAAGTATAATGATAACTTAAAAATATAAAATTGTATGATAGCTGTCAACCAGCATCGCAAACCATTTCAAACGATTGTCAGTAATCTCACAAAATCAATTTCGCGTAACTCACGACGAACGTAACTACTGTAAGTTGTAACGCGTTACTTAATAAGTTTATAACCGTTAGCTATCGCGATTATCAGCTGATATAACATACTATGCCGAAGTGCTGCAATCATTGCAGTCTGAATATTCGTCTTGATGAAAGCTGGACATGGTATCAAGATGGCAATTATCAACGTTCTAGAACAAAAATGTATAGCATTTGACAGAAGCATTCGCTAAGTGATGGGCGAATTCGTATCACTTAGCGAAGCTTATGTCAAATCCATTTACATTGCTTTAGAATTGAATATGGTTTTTTTTCAATACTTACATAAGATGTCATCGCTAATCGCTATCACTGACACTTGGTATCACTTAGCTATATCAGAGTTAAGTATACATAATATAGAAAGAGGTCTACGAGGCCCCGTTTCCTACTTGAATAATGCCGCTAGAGTAACGATTTTTTTCCTGAATGTGTATGTCCTATTTTTTCCTTTTTTTATATTTTTTTAAAGAAATTATTGAAGTAAATATGGACGGATGTGTTTAATCATCCAGGAAACATTAAAGTACATTTTGTTATAAAATCGAAACTTATGAACATAGCTCAAGCGTTATTTTGGTTTATAATGAAAAAGGTACCTATATCAGTCTCAGTTGAAGATGTAGTCTCTGTCTCTGTGACTAGACTTTGCAAATACCAATTTTGCATGTCTCTAGTGCATGGTGTTTCATCAATGATAATAGCGATGACGTTGGCTGTTGGCTCGGCCTGCTGATGATGAATCAGCGTTGGGCCCTAGCGGGGGCCTAGCGGCACAGTAGCCGTAAGTAAGGCACGGCGCACACCGGTCAGGCGTCCCGTTAGCTAGCGTTTTTGCCCGGTACAGCTATGAACAGGGCTGGCAGTTACTCGCTGGAAACAATTACATATCGGTGACAAGCTACAACCTTAATCGTTGATTGATTGGATAATTTGAGACTCCTTGAAAGTCACGCGGAAATTAGTGGAACTAAATCTTGGGCCTTACTCTCCAAAGGGATTCGATCGCGCCGAGTTCTCCCAAATAAATTGACGTTTGTTTATCATGATTCTCAGTCGATTGATATGGTCGGGAGTACAAAAAGTCACGGTCTGACGATTTTCTTCATCCCGGTGAGCTTCAAAGTAATCCACCAAATAAAACACGAAACGCCGTAGAGTTCGAACTGATTCGATTCTCGATTGTGTCGGGAGTAAGCCTGCGCATCTAGATATCGAATGTATATTGTATTATTTTGTTTGTATTAACAATATGTCATACTTCTTTCGATAGGCTCCACACTACTCGCGAAGTTCCTCGGCGAAGTACGGAGAAGTACTAGTAAAGTTTGACGAGGTAAGCCGAAGTGCATCTCTACACTATCCTATTCGTCTAACTTCGTTCGACTTCGCGAGTAGTGTGGAGCCAGGGATACGTATGTGTAGAGAGCATGTAAAATCACGCGGAAATTAAACTAATTCTTAACTATACAGGACCCCGTTTCTTGTACTTCGAAGTTAGTTTCGAATGTTCGTCTATCCCGCTTGTGCGCGCATGATTTGACTAACTTCTGAGCGGGACAGACATAGAATCGAGGCCCTGTATTTATTTATTTGTGGGAATCCAACTGTTCAGAATTTATAGCAGCCCTATATCGTATTGACATGCATTAGGGCTGCCTCTCGATAAGGATCGGATGTTTATGAGATAAATATGACAAACGGTTATACTGTACTAAGAACTGGCCTATATGGGTGTCTTACGGTCTATGTAACATGTATAAAAATAGTTATGACTTGAAACCACACTATATTATAAACGCAATAGTTTGTGTGTGTGTGTTTATTAATACTTTACGCACAAAAGACTGGACCAATTTTAATGAATTTTGGTATTTTGGTAATAACAGGCTATCATATTAATGAGTGATAATACTTTCGGGTGTGTATCGGTCCCGTATATAGAGTTTAATAGAGAAACTACCAGCACTGAAAGAGGTACTTTTTTTTTATTATTGTATGGGAAAATTTATTTTGTTGGAGCATTTCTCATACAAACATGAAAGTCGAAAGGCGCTGGGACTTTCACAGTATATTCTACATGGAAGGCACATACACACCCTAAAGTCATTTATTTATTTTACATCTTGAATAGGCTACTTTTTATTCGAAAAAAGTATTTTGTTCCTATAGGACTGTATTTAGGCGGGCTTTAGAACATGGTCTGTGATAAAGTGTCGCCTAACTTAATCGGGCCCCCTGATTTAAGATGCCATCGCTAATATTAAGTTCGAAATGTATGGGGTTTATAGGTTCTAAGTGGCATGCGAACTGGTATGTCACTTAGCGAATGTCAAATCTCATACATTTTAGTTTTCGAATTTCGTAAGTGATAATAGCGGTGGCATTTTCAATCAGGGTCCTGATGTTTTGTCTCTGCCTACTTTATACCGAGTGACATAGACAAAACATGTATATATCTAAGCTGTAATAATTATGTTCTAGGTAATTACTATTGCTTAGAAATTCTCTCACCGATTACGGTGACGGTGGCCGGTTTCATTATAACCAGGCCATGCATGCATGAATAGCTATTCAGGAGTTATCTTATAGTGCCCAAGTGTGTGCGCAATACACAGAAGCACTCTATTTTATTTCACTCTCGTAGCCCAGTGAGACGGATAACCGACACGACTGGCGAGAGATCAGCCGCAGGACCGACTTTTTACATGACCATCCGACGCATGGAACATCTTTCTTGTCGGATAATCAGGTGATCGGCCTGCATTGTCCGAACCAAACTTGGAAACAGCAATTTTTAGTTGTACCAACTCCGGGATCGAAACCACGACCTCCAGGAGAGCGAGGCTCTGAACCACTAGACCACGGAGGCGTCTTGCAGCTTACGGGGTACTTGACTATGTAATATTGGGGTATTTTAACTTTAGACTTTGATATTACATTTATTTTATATTAGCTGTGCCCGCAACTTCGTTCGCGTGGTTCTTTAGCGACTTAAACCGTTTATGCAGCTCACGCAACGAAAGTCTCCCCATTTTTGCAACATCTCTCACTGACGCTTCGCTCCTATTAGTCGCAGCGTAATGTTATAAGTATATCCTAAAGCCTTCCTCTATAAATGGACTATCCAACAAAAATAGAATTTTTCAAATTGAACCCGTAGTTCCTGAGATTAGCGCGTTTAAACAAACAAACTCTTCCGCTTTATAATATTAGTAAAGATTAGACAGGCTGGTATTGGAATGTTCTCGTGACTACTATAGCTGTAAAATACTGAAAGGACACGAAAATCATATAATAAGATGAAATCTGAAGTAATGGAAATCCATAAATTATTATATTGACTTTACAAACACTAAAATATTATTATATAGTTTCCATAGGGAAACTATATAATAATATTTTAGTGTTTGTAAATAGTATCCTAGTGTCCTCCCCGCAGGCGATAGTAGATCCTATTACAGGGGGGGAGGGATGAGAATCCGATCCGGTCGTTTCAGTAGAAAGTGTCCCAGATGCGGTGACCATGGTTTTGTGGTTTACGCCTTTCACGATTTTGGTTAGATTTTACTTAATCAGTATTAAATGTTAATAATAGACTTTGTGTATTCTTTGTGGAAAGATCAGGAAGAAATTATAATTTAATACAAAACATCACAAGCCTGGTTCACAAAATTCTAATTAATAAGTGTCTATAACATGGTTTTTTTGTCGGTACTTCATGCTTACTATACAAAACACATTATTTCAGCAGATAACACGTCAAATTTCAGCAGATTTCATCAATTTTATCAGATTTTTGAATCAATTGAACAAACTGTAAAGGGAAGTGTGTTTTCAAATAAGGTTTAATGTATACAGTAAATTTAACATTATTGATGTGCAATACAAAACTTGAACTTATTCGTTATATATAAGCGATTTCTACGAATACAAAGAGACAGAGACATGCAAAAAAGCTATCTGACACAGTAAATTGTGAGGCCTTTTGCCTACGAAATTGACACGTATTATGAATGCAGTACACGAGTTAAAATCAACAGATAAAATAAAAAAATTATATCACTGTGATTACTTTTCACAGATTGACTGATATAAGCAAAATTACACAATATACTGACACTTTATAGAAAAGTTTCATATCCGCCAAACTCCAAACGCATACTCACCCCACTTATCCAGACAGTATTGTAGTGATCTCAATGTGTCAGGCGATAAAACAGGAACTACCGGGCGCATTACCTAGCGCATTGTCCAAGTCCAGCTTATCACGGTAACTGTACTAAAAATCCGTTTTCCAGCCTATTTGGGTCGCAGATAACTAAGTCTATATCAAAAGACAGATAGTAAATTGAATAAGCGGTTCAGTTTTCTCGACTTGGTTGTGGATTTTCTATAAAACAGGGACCTTACTCTCAAAAGTGATTCGATTTTTATTCAGATTCGATCGTGCCGTTTACACCCGAATAAATTGACGTTTGTTTATTTTGATTCTCGATTGATATGGTCGGGAGTACAAAAAGTGACGATCTAACGATTTTCTTTATCCTGGTTAGTTTCAAAGGTTAATCCAACAAATAAAATACCAAAAACCGTTAAGATCAAACTAATTCGATTCTCGATTGTGTCAGGACTCGGGAGTAAGCCTGATGATATCTGCAGTGCAAGTGATATCAATTATCATTTATTATAGTCCGTTTTCAATAAATGTGATACTCAATAAAACTCAGAATGGGCTATTTAATATAAATATTTTTTGCTTGAGTGTTTTTTAAGCTTCGATCGACATTGGATATCGTGTTCAGCACAAGAAATCCGTACGCGGCGATGAAATAACAGCTAACATGAAGTGAGCTGTTATTTCATTTAATTTGCTTATGTTTTTAAACAAATGTAGCTCTATTTTATTAATTTTTGTCTCCTGTTTTTAATTCATTTTTGTTTTTCTGTTATAATTGTTGTTTAATTATGTATCTTTTATGTTATGGTATATGTGGTATATATGGTATATGTATTTTGTTCCCTAGCATGGAATATGCATGATACTTATATGCCAACAAAATAAATAAAATTTCAGTCAGGTTTTGGCCTTGTTTTGGTATGAGACACGTTAACTAGTATATTGTTCGAAGTACGCAAATTATTTTGATGTCTCACATCTGTCTGGCATCATTTGATCTTCAAAGTTTTAGAGAGCAGTTTTGAAGTGGGTTTACATTATTTATCGAATGTTTTATATGTCAAGACTTATTAGTTATTATATAGTTTGTGTAGGTTGCACGTGGGCGTCATGTTGGTTCAGTGAATAGGTGATAAATGTTTTTCACTTCATTTAATTCGAATGTCTTTACCATACAATAATACCTGCTAAGGAGGTCAGGACTCAAGTGCATTTGAACTTGTTTGTTTTGATGATAGAATAAATTAATGACTTAAATAATATGATGATTCTGTTGTTGTTTACTTTCGCTAAAACACAATTTTCGACGTATTTCGGTATTCTAATAGCTTATCTGTTACTTTTAATTAAAATCTTTCTTTCTCTGTAGGTATAACTTCCAATTCCACTGTTCTACATAATTTATTGAAAATATAGTCTGTTGCTCTGCAATCTGTTGCATATGGTGAAATAATTATCGAAATCCTTCCAGTAGTTTTTGAGTAGGTATGTATTTAACAAACATTTATTTTATCTACTTTTGTAAACCGAGTTAATTATAATAAAAACGAGGTTTCTCAATTTGATCGTATATTTTTAGAATATTAAAATTATTCTATAAGTTTTTTTTATTCTTCGATATTGATCAGATACACAGTACACTTGTATTGTCGTCAATTTTCCGACTTTATCGAAAGAAAACATCGATTGAGATGACGATACGAACAACCTTATCGCCGCCCGCGCCAGTCTCGACCGCGACGCGCGACCCGGCGCACGCGCAGCTATACGGAGTGCATAGTTAGCGGATTGTGTGCTTTATGTGAACACAATAAGGCCCGTTGTGGCGAATCAACCGTGTGATTAGTGTAATTAGTGTTGTGCAAGTTGTGACGTCATTGTTTTTTGTAACGGTACGTTTGGAAGTTTAAGAATATTCTTGGGATAGAAACTTAGAATGTTAAGGAAGTAGAAACACATTATATTCTCGCAGCCAAATGAAAGTGTCGCTTATTATTGAGTTTTAAAAATTAAAAATCGAAACATCGTTTTTCGGATTGAGACTAAAAAATGTATTTTTTTAATTATAAAGATAAAAACCATTCATCATCGAAATTTATTTTTTACGATTAGACCAAAATGTATTGTTTTTATAATAATAATAATAACATTACTTACATTACATTAGGGACAGTTAATAAAAAAAAGATTAAAAAACTATAACCCGACTTCGCAAAAAAATGGGTCTAAAAATTCTGAAACAAGAAAGATTAATTTTTTTTCTTAAAATACCTAATTCAATTTGAAATCCAGAAATGCTCTACCTTGACCATTTTTGTACCTATGCATTTCTGGATTTCATTTTTTGCGAAGTCGGGTTATAGTTTTTTAATCTTTTTTTTATTTAATATTTTTCTGTTTCCACATCAAATATAATAATTATTATATTTTTATTTAATTGTCCATTACATAGAAATTATTAACTCCTAGATAGGTACTACTTGTACGACCGCATTTAATTTTTTTTTTTAATTTAACAATAAAATATAATATTAAATAAAAAATATTAATACATATTCGTAATGTGCTTGCCAAGACCTATCTTGATACCAAACACAAGACAAATATCTTAATTTAATTTTTTTTGGAGACAGTTTTTGAGGTATAATTTTCAAAGTCCAAAATTTAAAAAGTTATATAGGTAGCCTATGTTACTTGCGGCATTAATACAAATCGATTGACACCTGAGTCATCAAAATCGGATCAGTAGTTTAGCCGCTACGAGGGAACATACATAGAAGGGTAATGATTTTGGCAGTCTATGTATGTATGTATGTATGTATGTATGTACATACATACATGTACATAGACTGCCAAAATCATTACCCTTCCTTTTGGCTTCGCCGAAGTCGGGTAAAAATAAAAACTATTCAAATAGGCGGCCTTACTAGTAAAAGCAGTTTCTTCCAGACAACTATTAAATATTTAATTTTAAATTAGGTACTGAATTTTATTTCTCATATTTTTTTCATAAATAAGTGAAAAAGATAAAAGATAACGAGATGGAGAGACAACAATAGCAATTATGCCATTCACAGCCTTTGACCTTGAAAATGTTTTATCTGAGTCATTTGTATTATGGAAGTAATGCTACGTTGACCTCTGTAGCTCAATAGTTAGAAAGCGTCGCAAGTTCGAATCCCGCCGAGGAGAAAAAAGTTTATAATGTTCCTGGATTATAGTGAACCGGTACTGATTTTGAGAACCGAGATTTTCGGTACTGACCAATTTCCGGATCGGGAATTCCCGGGATTTTCGGTACCGGAATTTCCGGTTCCATACCCTATTAACGCAAAATATTTAAAATTATTAGATACACAAGTATTTCCGTTGTCTAGTAGTAGGTAGTTTTGTACCCGTACAGCTAACAAAAGTTTTTAACCGACTTCAAAAAAAGGAGGTTCTCAATTCGGCCACGTTTTTTTCCAAAACTTGCACGGGACTAGATTGACGTGGTGTGAAAGATATAACGGGTGTAAAAAGAACGGTCACTATAACTTTGGGGTATAATAAAATTATACTACCTTTTCTCATTCTATAATGTATTTTTCTTACAAAAATAAAAATTAGCTTTTTCGATATTTTTGTTATCTTGCGACGAAAAATAAGTAATTTTTGTTTTGGACAAAAAAAATGAAAATACATTTCCGAAATGAGGAAAGGTAGTATAATCGTATATCAAAGTTATAGTGACTTGTCCTTTTACACCATTTATATTTTTTGATTAAATTATTAACTGTACATATTTTTAATTGAGCTAATTCTTAGTCATCGTTATCTATGTCATAAATATTCCTAATTCAACAGCATCAGATTGATGTAGTGCGTAGCGATTTTATTATTATTTTCGTTTTCGATAACGTTACAAACAGCGGGCCGGTTACATATAGTTACGCAATTACGAAATTTGACATAGCCAAAACCTTCATGAAAAGTATTATGAAGTGTCAAATTGCCTACCTATTTAAGGGCATATTAACTTATTAGCAAGTTAAAGTGACTCCTTTTACACCCTGTATATGCAATATTTATGCAATTACAAAATATGACATAGACAAAACCTTCATGAAAAGTACTATCAAGTGTTTGAAATACCTATTTAAGAGCATAAGTTATTTGCCCTGGCAAGCCCACTGCGGTACTGAACCGCAGAACAAAACGGGATTCCGCTACATAGTATGTCGCAATTGTTCTAGAAAGTGTAGTGTTTCGTCAAGTGCACTCGAGATTACTGATACACTATCAGTGTACGTACAGTTGAGTCGATAATCCGAACGGATTTAGGAAACGCTGTAATTCGGATTCCGGACAGATGTTCTATATTCCTTGTTAGAAAACCGTACGTACATTGCGTCTCGATAGTCCGGACGGATTTAGGAAACGCTGTAATCCGGACAGATGTTCCGTTTTCCTTGTCGGAAAATCGCGTTGTCCTTACAACAGATTTTCGCGGTGAAGCAGCATTTACATTTCAGCAATGACATTCACTACTGTACATAGGGGACCATTCATAAATTATGTCAGACGAATTTCATGACATTATGTCCCCTCTCCCCTCCTTGGGCCTTACTCTCCAAACTGTACAAAAAGTTATGATCTAACGATTTCTTAATCCTGATTTGTTTCAAAGCAATCCACCAAACAAAATACCAAAAGCTGTTGAAATCGAACTGATTCGATTCTCGATTGTATCGAGAGTAAGCCTGCTTTTTCACAGCTAGACTTCACACTAGGGAGGAGAGAGGTTACATTTGTGATCGTCACTTAATTTGCAGGTTTTCTCATAGAAATTGTTTTTTTGACAGAAAGAAAACTTAAAAAGTTTTATGAAATGTGATGCCAAGCGTGACGTACAGGCAACTACCCCCTATTAAATACTTCTGGGGAGGCTTATTATCAGCAGCTAACTTCATAACTAATAATATGACAAATCGATTCTTAAATCTAAACCATAGTGTCAAAGCTCTGTTCTTACATAACTGTTGTTCACCTGTAGGTTGGACGGTGGGTGAAAAGGCGTCAACGTGAAATATACACCTCATTAGTCATACACAAACATTCATTACATTATAATATCTTATTGAGATGATAATTACTGTCAAACAAAGGCTGAACCCGGATATTTGACAGTTGGAACAGGCTCGCTTAGATTAGATGCAATGCTTTAGATGCTAGAGAATGCTTTTGCCCTATTAGTTCGTTGCGTCACAAAGTAAATATTTAACAGAGACCCGACCTAGTACTAGAAAATGGTATCACCCTAATACTGGCAATTCGACTGGCTATTTTTGTTTTCTTCGATTTACCTTAGATAAAGTGAGGTGAAGGAAGTAGTCCAGGCACATTCCGGAAACCGCCATCTAGCGCCACTATTGGAAAATACTAATTACTAATTTCGTTTCGTATCTTCTTCTTAAGTTAGGAGTTGAATTTAGCTTAATGTGATGTTATGCTTAAAAAAGAAGCCTTCGCACCTTGTCTAGTATACCATAATATACTACTTGCATATACGATGATTATGGACTCATAGCCTGTCTCCCTCTCCAGGTGTAACCCGGTGACATGTGGTAGTGTGATGCGAGATGCCGTCAGACAGCGGCAGCGCCTGGGCCCCGCCGTCCACCGAGCGGCGGCTCAGCAACTCCTCGGATGGCAGCGCCGGCAGCGGCTACTCTAAAGCTGTAAGTGTGATGTGACATTCCGTCAGCTATATATAGTTCGTCCCTGATAAATTTAACCTAAAGGTAAACAAACCGAAAACATCCAAATTTTCACATATTCACTTATTGTGAGCACTTATCAACACTTTCACAGGTATATTAAAGGACTAGCTGTTCCCGCGACTTCGTTCGCGTGGTTTTTGAGTGACTTAAGCGGTTTATGTAGAGCACGCAATGAAAGTCCCCAAATGTAATTAATTTTCCCCGTTTTTGCAACATTTCTCACTGACGCTTCGCTCCTATTGGTCGCAGCGTAATGTTATATAGCCTAAAGCCTTCCTCTATAAATGGATAACAAAAAAAAAATTTTCAAATCGGACCAGTAGTTCCTGAGATTAGCGCGTTTAAACAAACAAACAAACTCTTCCGCTTTATAATATTTATTAAAGGATTACACTTCATTATCCAATACATTTTATAAGAATTAAACAATAATTAATATATTTAAACATCGAATGAAAATTTTTCACAGAAATAATACGCCATTTTGATACTGCCGATTGTAGAATATAAGCCTATAGTCTATGGATTCATAGCAAACAATAATTAATCATTGTATTATTATTGGCCTATTGGCATCACTGACTAGTCTTTGTTTGTGGCATAGACGGATTTGTTTACGTTAAGGTTAAATTTATCTCGGACGTACTATACTTTACCGCCCTTATCATAAACAACGCACTTGCTTGAAGGCTACTCTAATGCTGTAAGTGTGATGTGATATTCCGTCAGCTACTGGTCCCGCCGTCAGCCAGGCTCCGAGCGTGAAGGCGTCAGATATACTGCCAACGTCAACACGCGTCACAACGCGTGTTCGTTTTTTAAATTAGTTGGCAGGACCAATGCGTTTTTAAATTTAGATTAAAATTTAAGTGACATAATTAGCGATTCCGAATTAACTTTGAAATGTTTTAAAACTTTTGTCTCTGAGCGTCATCAAACCAATGTAGCTCTATTGGTAGTCCAGATTTTAGCCTTGTATTTATTTGTATGCATAGGTGTATTTCGTCATATATTTATCACTAGGTATAAGATTAGGTTATGATAGGACTGACTAACGCTGTCATAATAATTTTTTGCAAGAATATCGTACATTATAATGTAGGTGTTAAAATTAATTACATATAGAACAGACATTCTGCCATTACAGAGGCATGCAAAATGCGAAATGTCCATCAAAAGTTACTAAATAAAAATAAAGATAAAAAACTTTGGGTATACAATCTTTGTCAGATATTTAGCGAAGCTAAACTCCAGAATTGGGGTTATTTAAATCTTGACTGGTGCAAGCGGGGCTTACATTTTAATATCGACCTACACATTATGACTAAGATGATAGTGCAAGGCTGAACATTTTAAAATCATTGCCATCTGCTTTTACAATAAAAAAATGCATACATTCGCTGACAGATGCGATGTACCACTTTTCGACCTTATTACGTAGCAATAAGGTTCAAAAAGGTAAACCTCAGTCGTCGACTGTACATTCGATACCGTTGTATGTGTGTTAACGTGGCGGGTTTCCGTGTTATTGAAATAAACCAGTTCAAATCGCCTTTCCCATGCCTCCGATATTACGTCAACACGCATGTTGGCGCCAAATTTTAGGCGCCATGCTATGTTCTGTGTTTGAATTTTATACTTTTTTACTGTTCAAACCCAAATACCAAAACCCTTATAACAAGAAATAACGCGACAAATAATTTTTCATTTATGTATCTTGTATATTTTTTGCCACTAACTACAAATATTAAAATTACGTGACTTGTCGGGCGTGTGACGTGTCCAACTCGCACTTGGCCTGTTTTATGCCTAAGAACTAGCTGATGCCAGCAACTCTGCCTACATTAAATTAGGTTTCTTATAATTTTCCTTTTAAATCGACTGAGTCTTAATAGAAAATGACAACATCTACATGTCTTCCAAAAGTTGCGAGACCTTTGTTGTCAATTGTGATCGCTAAGCCCAACCTTAGATACTAAAATAAAATAAATAATAAATATTTTGTTTCCAAATGAAACTATTTTTAAACAACAACAAGCTATTTTTGGAAGGTCAAAAAAAAATGGCTACCACCGCGCCGGTTCAACACTAGCCCGAGAAGAACCGGCGTAAGAAACTACTATCTAAAGAACAAGCCTGTAACACCCAAAACTGAGAAAATTTCTGTTAAAGCATACCTAACTCTACAAAAAACTTTATGGTTTCAAAGTATTTTTTTTCTCGAGTTTTGTTAATTTCTCAAGAAAACATCAAAATGTCGACGGGATGTTTACTGGCTCATAACAAGATTCTTCACCATAAAACATAACGGGCAGTAGCGAGCCACCAGTGAGCCGGTGCCAAAAACCTCTAAACAGCTTCAAACCTGATAGACGCTTCCATAATCAGGTAATCGAGCCTTGTGCGTTGCAAAAATATTAGCAGTGGGATAATATATTTTTTTAAATTAATACTAGATGACCCGTGCCCACTTCGTTGAGCATAGAAACCGTTTAAACCTTCCCTGGACTGATAAACATTTCAAGACCAAAAATAGCCGAATCGTGATATGTTGCAACGTATTTTTATCCAGAAAATAGTCACTTTAACATTTTAGGATATGTAGTAAGTAGTAACTTATTAAGTGCATTGATTCTAGAGACGGATCTTAAGATTAATGTACCTACTTAATATTTTACGATGTATTGTGTAGTGTAATGTGCGTTTTGTGGAATAAATGTTTATTTATTTATTCTAATATGTTTAAGTGACAGTTTGAATTAAATTTTCTCAAAATCATAATTTTGCTCCATATTGCCGTCATCTATTTGGAAATAAAAGATTTTCCATTTCCATTTTCGATCTCTGGGGTAAAGTACCTTATAATTTAGTTACATCTCATGAAAATCTACTTCATATTTCTATCTCAAACTCGGTATTAAGAGGTATTGTGCATGCTAACGGTTTAGTTAACGTTATAGTTAAAAAACTCGTTCAAAGTCGTCGGTGCGTTAACTTATTGCTTTCACTCTCAGCGCCATGGGTTTTTGTGATCCAAACTGTTTGCATTTTAGAAAGATTTTTATCCATAATGAAAAATGATTTCGCACCTCGTCATCTTGACAATGTATTTATCTAAATAGCTGTGCCCGCGACTTCGTTCGCGTGGTTTTTGAGTGACTTAAACCGTTTATGCAGCGCACGCAACGAAAGTCCCCAAATGTGAATAATTTTCCCCGTTTATGCAACATTTCTCACTGACGCTTTGCTCCTTTTCGTCGCAGCGTAATGTTATATAGCCTAAAACATTCCTCTATAAATGGACTATCCAAGAAAAAAGAATTTTTCAAATCGGACTAGTACTGCCTGAGATTAGCGCGTTTAAACAAACAAACAAACTCTTCCGCTTTATAATATTAGTATAGATATATTATAGAGATAAGAGCCAAGGGAGATACAATACAATCGCGACTGGACGGAGCATCTAAAATTTAATACGCATTAAATCCAGGAATATTGAAAACTTATATTATGTTCCTTTTATCGTGATAAGACGTTTTCCATACAGAAATAGGGGTCCACGGGATTCCTGTTTCCTCCCTGGATAATGCTGCTAGAGTAACAATTTTTTTCCTGAATATTTATGGATATTGTTTGTACGTCCCTACTTTTCCTTTTTTTGATAAATTAATTATTTAAAGAGATATGGACGTTTAAAAACCTAAAAAAAATGGCCAGACCCTCCGCTATTTTTAAATATCTAGGAAACAGATTTGGCTACAATAAAAAACAAAATCAAAAAATAGGAACCTAGCTCAATTCTTTTTTAGCTAATACAGAAAAAAATATTTAAATCGGTTAAGTTTTGGAGGAGGAAACAGATAATTTATGTCCAAGTTGCAGTTGTCTCTATCGCGCTAGTGCGGGCTAGCTACTAAGGCACTGCGAGACAGCAATAGATTTTATAAATACCTATTTTGTATTTCTCTCAACCGTGGTGTTTCCTCTTAAGCATCAACGCACGCAACCTCTGAGATATCGTCATTGCTTGAAAAGATTCAATTTAAATATTTTGTCAACCCTACGTCTCGTTTACTTGCAACTGACAGCTAACGTCGCAGCAGCAGACAGTGCTGACGTTGATAGGGCTGTCACTCCCGACTTACGTCCGTTCACCTCACCACGATAAAACTTAAAAATAACATTAATAGACCATTACACCGCGTAGGATGTCGCCAATCCATCACATCTACATATCCTCCCACTGCAACCCATTTTGATCCCTATTTCAACGTAATACAGGCCATATTAACTTGGCAGTGAATAATTAATTCTTGACGTTGTAAATTGTACTGTAATTACTGGTATTAAGGTATTAATGGAAGTAAACAAGTGTTGCCTTTCGCTAGGGTTTGTCACGCGCCAAGGACGATGCTTTTATCGTATATCTCGATGCGAGAGACAAATAAGTCGAAGGAATGTAATCTGATTAGCACAATAAGGGAGGCCGTATTCCGATTTTCCTACCGATTTTGCCATATGGTGACCGACTATTGCAATCAGTATGGACATATTTTTCACCAAAAAAAGTCGGATACAAAAAATATGCTGTGTGGGCACTAAACAGTTTTTACTTCGATTAACATAAATGTAGAGCCACACTATAGAATATGCTGAGTGCTGACCGGCCTCAGGTTAAATAATTAAAATAAAAAGGCTAAATAAAAAACTGACGACCTCCGTAGCGCAGCGATTCAGCGCGTTGGTGCTTGACGGAGAGGTTGCGGGTTCGAATCCCGCCGAGGGAACTAAAAGTTTTCAATGTTCCTGGGTCATGGATTGTATTAATATAATAAAAATATTAAATATGTGTATATTATAAAAGTATTAAATAAATATTTCCGTTGTCTGGTATGTACCTGTAACACAATTTCTTCGGATACTTAGCACAGGGTCAGATTGACGTGGTGTGAAGCGTCTATAGATATTATTATTATTATTAAAAAAGATGTACAATCAGCTTTGATTGAATACCTACACTGAATAATTACATACCCCGGTTTCAATAACAAAAAAAAAATTCTAACTTTTAGTTACAGATAGATATACTATTGAAACAGGTTTAGTAAATACAATATATATGAGTGAGAATACTTAAGGTCTGCATATGCCTCCTATGTAAATAGGAGGCATACCTGCCTCCTACTGTGAAAGTACCAGCACTGAAAGACTTACTTTTGACTTTCATGTTTCTATGAGAAATGCCCCAACATCATAAAATTTCCCATACACAAGTAAAAAAAAATCCTCTTTCAGCGCTGGTACATTCACAGTAAACTCTATAATGAAACCCATACACACCCTAAAGTATTATCACTCATTAATATTACAGCCTAATACCTACGTTACGTGCACTCTCTTACGATCTCAGAAAATAAGATAACATTTTGACCTTATAACTAAGCAATAAGGTTCAAAATGATAAACTGCATAATATAATATCGAGTGTACATTGTGGGCGTACACATTATAACACACCTGTACACCGGTCGGCCTTATTGTACCTTCTAAATGTTGCCTTGTCCTTTACAACCAGGAACTGTGGGTTTACCTAAAATCAATAAAATGCGGATATTATGATTATTAACACTATTAATGATTTATTAATGATGGTAATGGGCCATTAATAAGCAATATTCTAATGTAAATATAATGGGCCGGGCGACTGAGGCCCGTATTAATAAAGAAGTCTCAAACCCGACCTCACTTGAGAACCTGACCAGGCTGTCCCGGCCCCCGATTTAAGATATCAAGTGAAATGTTTTTTAACTGTCATTGACAGTTAAAAAACAATTCGTTTTACTTTTAAAAATGAACAACTTTACTTATGTTACATACTTTAAGGCCGTGTTTCACCAAGCAATGTTAAAGTTAACGCCATGTTAAAATATCATGCCATCTCATTCATTGACAGTGTGGGAGTACGAGTGGAAGCCCCAAAGGGAGATCTCCGACCGAGCGAGATGGTATGCTCGGTCAGGCCGAAGCCCACTGTACTTGTTTTCAGATGTCGTATATATAGCGCCGGACTTAGAAAACTTCGATAGCGCGATGCAGGATGTGGCGCTAGTAGTACCGCTACATCACTCCCCCCCGAAGACCGGAGGTCGAAACTTGAGTCGCCAGTGCCAGTGAGTCCCAGTGAGTCGGAACTGTGCTGCTGCTGCACGGGCTCCAGTGAGTCGGAGTGCTGCCGTGCGGGCCGATGCTACGTGCTGAACCAGGAGAGATGTGCTCCTGCTTGCTGACCGGTCGTTGTAGTGAGAGTGCCCGTTGAAGCCGATGAGGGTTCGACCAGGCCGCGCTGCGTTGCGGCTAGTGGACGAAGTACCCGAAGTGGCTGAAGCTGGCTGGCGTGGTGCGGAGGGTCGGGGAGTGATGATGATGAAGGAGGCGTGTTCTGATGGGGTCACCAATGTGGGAGTACGAGTGGAAGCCCCAAAGGGAGATCTCCGACCGAGCGAGATGGTATGCTCGGTCAGGCCGAAGCCCACTGTACTTGTTTTCAGATGTCGTATATATAGCGCCGGACTTAGAAAACTTCGATAGCGCGATGCAGGATGTGGCGCTAGTAGTACCGCTACAACAGGAAATACGAGAGGGATAACATTATATTTAACATGGCGTTACCTTTAACATTGCTTGGTGAAACACGCCCTTAATATTACATTTAGCGAAGCTTATGTCGAATTCCATACAATCTGTTTTCGAACTTCGTAAGTGATAAATAGCAATGGCATCTTAAATCGGGGGCCTGGACAGACTTTTAAACGTCCATCAGGTGATTAAATTAAATTAAATACCATTTATTTCGGGCTACATAAATGGTATTTAATTTTAATGATTAGCCTGCATTGTCCTACCAGCTTGAAAACTTACGGGAATCCACCCAGGAGGACTCTCTCTTCCTTTTACTGTCATAAACCAGTGGGACGGTAAACCGACACGACTGGCGAGAGATCTGGCGCAGGACCGACCTTTTACATGCCCATCCGACGCATGGATCATCTTTCTTGTCAGACAATCAGGTGATCGGTCTGCATTTTCCTAACCAAACTCGAAACATTTTTTGCTATTCCAACACGGGAATCGAACCCACGACCTCCGGGTCGAGAGCGAAGTTTGGTATTATTTTAGCACACCGCTCCTGTCTGCCAAGCGTGGCGAGTAGAGGCAACTACGCATGAAGTTCTTTGGGAGATTATGTCCAGCAATGGATATCAACTGAAACGACAAAGGATATTGGATCGTTGCCTTTGTCTATGGACAATGCTCTATACTCGGTGGCCACGCGTCCATAGACAATCCTCCGCTGTGGTCGAGGGGTCATGGACTGTTTATGGTCGAGATAACATCTGTGGTCGCACAGGTTCGCCGACAACACGACTCATAACGCCACTGGTTTTTGCACGAAAGTATTTATTTAATTAAATATTATTTTCGTCACAATACATAAGTGTTTTGTTTAAATATGTAAATTATTAAAGTTATTATTATAACAACGTGAATATTAATTGTTTTAACTTATTAGTAGCGGCCATGTTGTGTTTTGTGACGTCAACTTATAAAAGACAAAGTACTTGTTTAGAAGAAAGATAAAGGTCATGATTATGCTGTCTCGTAGATAATCTCTACTCTCTACTCATCCTTTGGCTCGTGTGGTCCACCAGACGAGTCTTCTGCCAGTCAAGTTCACTTCAGTTGCCTTTGAATATGTTTTCTTCTTAGACTCACTGTTATCTGTGTTAATTAATTAATCCAGAGTTAGCCCTAAAGGAGAGTGGTAAGCTTACTCTGGGTTTATTATTTAACACAGACAGGCCCAAGTAGGCTTTAACACTCGATTCCTTTCTGCTGCTCTCACACTACGCTTGCTCTACAGGAGTAGACGAAGCATTGAACAAAAGACTGCTTGTCAAGCGTGTGCTATAATCACACTTGAGTTCACTTGACGACACTCGTAGCGCAGTGGTTGAGCGTCGGCGGTTAAGCCGGAGGTCGCGGGTTCGAATCCCGGCGAAGAAACAAAGGTTTTCCGTGTTCCTGGGTCATAGATGTGTATTAAATTTGTGTATTTAATATGTATGAAGGCATTAAATATGTTTCCGTTGTCTGGTCTCCGTAACACAAGTTCTTCGAATACTTAGCATGGTGTGAAATGTCCCTATATATTATTATTAACCAAACAATAATTTAACCGTAGTTTTTGACTTAACCGCGTGCAAATAACAGTAATTCCGCGGTATAATTTAGATTTTCGGATATGCAAATCAGTTATTGTTACAACCAGTTCTGTGAGTGGGTCAAGAGTAAGCTTCCTGGCCCAGTTCACGAGTTAATCTTGAAGTATCTATACCTTGACGAGCCACTAGGCTCAGTGGTTGTGCCTATATTTTGAAGACCTGCATTCAAATCCCCACAGGGTTTCCCTCTGAACCAACCATGCCACTGTATTGTATTAAAATGCATTACGGGATGTTCGTTTTTCATAGTACTTATAGGTCATGAAATGAGTATTAAATAATTCCCATTTTCCATGCAATTCTTCGGAGAATGTTTTTAACCGACTTCCAAAAAAAAAATGCATAATGATGGTTTTTAAGTTTCTCAGGTCATGAAATAAGTAATAAATAATTCAAATTTCTATGCAATTCTTCTGAGAATGTTTTTACCGACTTCCAAAAAAGAGGAGGTTTTCAATTTTGCCGGTTTTTTATGTATGTACACCGATTACTCTGAGGTTAATGATCCGATTTGCGTGATTCTTCTTTTATTCGACGCAGAATAACTGCCATTTGGTCCCATAAAAATTTTACGTAGTTTGGCCTTGTACTTTTTATTTTGTGAACATATTTCACCAATTTCTTGAGGTGATATATATTTGACGATACGTTTTTTATAGATGATTTAGTTTCAGTACGGCTAATTTAGGGATATTTCACTCTCTTATTTATAATCGGCTCACGAAACAAAAAGGAGGTGGAAATTATGAATATGTGTCTGTCTGTCTGTAGCATCATAGCTACCAAATGCTTTTTAGTAGTTGAAGTCGGTTTTTTTAAACGTCGTTTTTTTTTTGACGTCCATAGATATTGTTAGCTTTCTATCTATATTGAGTAAGATGCATTTCATTTTATACTTACTATTAGATAACCGTTGTTTTAATGTAAAATATAGTTAACATCAACAGTTCTGTGTTGCTAGACCACAAAATACATTTTAGTTCAAGATACCACTGTAATCAGCGAGTTGAACTGTCAAACAACTTGTTTCTCACGGTAAGGTTTTGTTATAGTCATTAGAACCACAAAGATATTATGACTCCAAATTGCCAATCCTAGAGGCAGTAAACAAGAAAGCTACCAGTCTAATTAGCCGATATAACGGATGTATTAAGAACAGCCATTATACCTTTTCTCATTCTAGAAATGTATTTTTTAAGCTATTGCACAGCTTCTATCGCGGGCCTTGAGCGTGGGGACCGATACAGAAAAAAACCTAACACCCCCTAAACAAACTTACTTGGCCCTTTGGGTGGTGGGGTTCGAATCTTCGAATAATAACTCAAACTCGTTACTAATTACTAATAAGAATTATATTTCTGAACTTAGTCCCACACAACAATAAAAATCCTTCACAATACTTATATATTTCACTAATGTTTTCGATAGCGCGATGTAGAAAGCTGCAGAAAAGTAGCAACGCCATCTAGGTTTAACATTGTGAACTAAAAGTTACTTAATATGTTTATTGAACCATATAAAATAAAAAATACTATGCAATAGCTTTACCGCGGCAGTCCCCGAGTGCCACACGTCTTTTTTATTATAGTTTAATAGTACTTGTAGTACCCAACGGAGCTGGTGTTTAATACCTGAGATGTATGTGGAAAAAGTACGCACTACGTAGTATGGATCTCATAATTTAATATTATAGGTATCAACATACACTATCAACCAGCTTTGCGGCATACGATGTTGCAATCGTTTTCATTAAGCACACGAGCCGTTACATTCGGTATTCACATCCGCGCGGTCAAACAATCCCTCGTTATGCAAGGCGCCTCACAGCAGAAGCGGTATCGCTGCGACATGCGACGTGCGCTCGCCAACAGATTTGCATTATCACTTTTTGACATATCACGTAACAAGATTTAAAAGTGATAAACCTTTGTCAGTGACTGTAGAAAATAATGGGCACTTTTGAAATAAGACACAAAGCGATTAGAATTGAAGATTTCCCTTTTATGCTGATTTACATAGTATATTGCCTCTTTTGAAAAGAGATTCGGTAATACCTTTTTAAAAATTGGTATGCATTAGTTTTGCTTATTGTACCTTTTATGATGTGACAGCAATAATTATTGTCGTATTAAAAAATATAAGCATTTCACCACGATAATTAAAGTACATTATATGTATGGGTATTATGTGTGTATTACATCAAATCAAAAATATTTAATTATTATATTTTAATCGGCATTCATTTTTCTAAACGAAAATAAATTTATAGAACACACAATATATTTGTAGAAAATATTTAAAACGACTAGGTCGTTGACGAGATTTTGTTAATATTTGAACTTAAGATATAATTTTTTTGCAATTGGAAATATTATGCATGTATTTCAAAGTATATCATAATGTATCTAAACCCTATAACACAGTTGTATAAGTATATTTCAACACAAATAATTCAAATTACTTCAATATCCATAACCATTGTTCACGCATTAAATAACCGCAACTAGTTATGCATAACGAATCCGCACGTACGCAGCAAGTGTGAAGCGCACCGACGTGATATAACCCGCTTTCCTTCCGTTACAGAAAACAATGGCGATTCGTTTATTACGTTTTAATGCGGCCTTGATTGCCGCTATAATGGTGCCATTAGAAGATATCTTACTATGTAGAACAATCCCGGCGAACGTCGTGTCTTGACACAGCAGCGCCACCTACTGGGTCCAATTAAAGCTTTTTTATAACGGCAATGACCTTGAACGGTTTTGTATGGCAAGAAAAGCGTATCGTGTTGACTGGTGGGGATCACTTATCACGTATATCTTGCAATTACTTGCAAAAGCAAAGCAAATAGCAATCGCAAAAATCTTTACTCTTGATCTTTATCGACTGTTAAAAGGTAAAAAAAAATACATAGGGCATTAGCAAGGTATTGTTAAAATTAATTTGGAGTCAATGTTTGTTTGACGTAACATTTAATTAATAGTTCCTATGATTGCCACTAAATTGTCATAGCAAAAATTAAGCATCGCGCGATTTTTGCTTATCGCTATTTTTACTAATCGGCCGGCCGAGCGTGTTGAAATCGTATAAAAATTAGTTTTAAAATTTTTGAGATAGGTGGGTTAGGCTAGCCTACTGGCTCGGTTTCGGCTTATACTTGATTATAGGTTATGCTATAATCCGAACTAGTAGGCTAGGATAGTATTTATGATACATAGTAAATTGTTTATAATTAATTAGTAATGTTGCAGTAGAACTTTCCACATGCAACAACCTCGACCTTATAATCTAACTCGTAAACATAATCAGACAGTTAAAGATGGCCATAAACAGTTAGTTCTGCCTTATCGTAGACGACCTCCGTGGCGCAGTGGTTGAGCGCGGAACAGCTGTCGCGGGTTCGAATCCCGCCTAGGAAACAAAAAGTTTTCAATGTTCCTGGGTCATGGATGTGTAATAAATTAGTGTTTATTACAGTAAAAATCTTAAATATTTCCGTTATCTGGTACCTGTTTGAAGTGGATGAAGATCAACACATTGATTGAAGTGGTGTGAAGCGTCCATAGACATTATTATTATTATCTGTACAACGTATAAAATAAATGACTGACGACCTCCGTAGCGCAGTGGTTGAGCGTGTTGGTGCTCGACCGAGAGGTCGCGGGTTCGAATCCCGCCGAGGGAATAAAAAGTTTTTAATGTTCATGGAATAAAAAGTTTTTAATGTTCATGGGTCATGGATGTGTATTAAATTTGCTTAGTAATACAATAAAAATCTTCAATATGTGTATAGTTTAAAATATTAAATATATTTCCGTTATCTGGTACCTGTAACACAAGTTCTTCGGTTACTTAGCACAGGGCCAGATTTACGTTGTGTGTAGCGTCCAATATTATTATTATTATTATATTATTATTAATGACTGATGAGAAAGAGTTACTTTTGTTTACGCATGGCGATAACCATCGGAGTAAAAAGTGAAATATCGGTCGTAAATTGTATGTATTGGAGATGAATCATAATGGCAACAAACTAATTAAATGATCATAATGTCCACGTGTAGAATCACCTTACTGGTTGTTGTAAGTTGTAAGTTTGTAACTCAAATATATTTTTTGCAATATATAAAAAAGTTCCCCAAAATCTGTTTGTAGGACAGATAATCGGACAGATATTTCCTCCGTATTCTGACCGACTTTATGTATGATTCGTTTTTTCACCTACAAAAAATCGGTCACCGATTATTTCTCTTGGCGAGCAGCGGGCCTTTAAAGTGATCATTGAACATCAACACTTGAGGAGTTTTAAAGATTTCGCGCCAGTTTTCCTGTAGAGTTGGCCCATTCGTGCCGAAGTGGTAAAGCTACATCTAAATTGCACAGTTCAGTAGTCTAAGTATAGTACAATATGAACGTCACATATGTAGGGCACGCGTGTACTGTAGAGTCTGTAGACCATTCACACCACGCTAACAATGAAAGTGGGTTACTCTCTGTTTTGTCACAACTAGATGTTGCCAGCAACTTCGTCCTCGCAAAAGAAAAACAAGCAGGCACACGTTTATACTTTATATTATTACAAAAATAAAAACGAAAAAAAATTGATGTTCGTTAGTTTCGCTAAAACTCGAGAACGGCTGAACCGATTCAGCTTTATTTAGTCTTGATATATTCGTGGAAGTCTCGCAAAGGTTTAAACTTTAAACCGTTCATCGCAAACTATTTGTGTGCTCAACGAAGTGGGCACGGGTCAGCTAGTTTTTACAAAAATATTTTTTATAAACAATATTTTTATTAACAAACATAAAGTATTATTAAGAAAAAAGGTTTCAAAACACTTCAGCCATAATGTTACTGCGCAAAACATCATGTTATTGTGGATCTGACACCGTTTGACATTATCACTGATAATATAAATGTTTTATGACTCCACAGTCCACAGACAATCAACAAACAATAAACATAATATATACAAATTATTGTACTTACCTAACATATAATTTCAAACAGGGTGACTCATGGGTCATATAACAAGCCTCAAATGAGTGCCCCGTGGTCTAGTGGTTCTGAGCTTCGCTCTCGACCCGGAAGTCGTGGGTTCGATTCCCGCGTTGGAACAACAAAAAATGTTGTTTTCAAGTTTGGTTAGGTCAATGCAGGCTGATCACCTGATTGTCTGTCAAGAAAGATCCATGCGTCGGATGGGCATGTAAAAAGTCGGTCCTGCGCCAGTCGTGTCGGTTTACCGTCCCACTGGGTTAAGAGAGTAAAAGGAAGAGAGAGTGTCTTTGTGTATTGCGCACACATTTGGGCACTATATAGAAATCGGTGAGGGGAGCTATTATTATATACCAAGCCGAATATAGTGTGAAGAGAAGGACGCGTAGAACATTGTTTGTTTTGGCAACTGAGTGGTCACTGGTCAGCCATGGTGTTCATGGGCTCAAGCTAAAACCATTCACTGTAATTTACTTTTAACGATGAATACTCTTTAAAAACTTTTTGAACATTTGATAAGAGCCACAATCGTATTTGGTAACAACTTATTTGGGTTTTCATTTTTTAATAAAAAAGGACGGTGGGCCGCAGCTGCAGGTTGAGTATAGCTGCTCTAGGGTGTCCCTTCACCCTTCCGGCCTTGTAGGGTTTCACCACGAGGTACCGGAAACCCACAAGTTCCGCTACATCCATAAATACCAAAAAAAAAATAACACGTGACACGAAACAAGCGGCCGTCGCTTCCAGCAGAAGTGGATCACCGAAATCGTATTGACGTGGCGACTCGTTACTTTACCAGGACCACGGTTTAACTGACGATGCGAAAAGAAAGGGTAATGAGTTAGCGACTAATGAAAATGACAATATACTTTTCCCTATGTGTGTATGTCTAGTAGGTATATTTGTTCCGCCGTAGCACCTAGGATATATAGACAATAATAAAAGAGGTGCTAACACATTCCTGTAGCGCCTAAACTACTGATCCGATTTGAATAAAATAGGTGTCGAGAGATTCATAATAATAGCACCAAGCATGGGCATTTGATAGCTCCATAAAGTTATTCAATGACAATTGTATGAAAAGCTTGACACTGTCCTTACAATTAACAAGCTATTACTTTACGGAGCTTTCAAATGTCCCTGCTAGGGATACTGATCGGGCTACGGGTAACGCTATCAATTTACGTAGTCGGCAATAGGTTTTTTTTAAATAAAATTGTGGTTGTTTGAAATAAATCTTAAAAGTATTGTACTAAAGAATCATCTTGATTAGACACTTAGTAGTTCTAGGCCATGGTCTTACCATCAGGTGGTTGGCGCCGCTTAAATGTTTAACACCAAGTACCAACACAACATTATTACAATACAGGTTAATAAGTTTACTGACTCATAACCTTTACTTAGCTTGTTTACTCAAGGTTTCTAAAATGTCATTTCACTGTGTGCTGAACTTATTAGGTTTGGGTAATTGCTTTTTTGGTTAGGGTCACAGGGCAAATAGCAAGGCTGTATTGAGATAGTGTGGTTAATTTTGCTTTAAAAATGTCACGGTTGCTAATTTCAATAGTTACATTAAAAACGAGCAAAATAATATTTAGTTGCCGACGCGTGACGGTTAAGAAGACTATCAAAATCTAAATTCGAATTATCAGGCCCCGATTCTCGTGCCTCGAACTTCGTTTCGAATATCAGTCTGTCCCGCTCGAGCGAGCCAAATCAAGTGCATTAAATAACGGGTGTAAAAATAACAGTCACTAAAACTTTGCGATATATGATTATACTAGCTTTTCTCATTCAAGAAAATTGTATTTTTATAATTTTTTTACAAAGATTTAGATAACATTTTTTGCTGTTTGTTATTCTTAAGAGAAATAAATAAAATAAATAAATAAAATAAAATAAAATGCATTTATTTCGGTCTAGGTGCCCCTATGAGAAATGCCCATCTTAAGAAATTTGTTACTAACTCTATAGTTAGTAACAAATTTCTTAAGAACTATATTAGTATTTACATTCTTGTGCTTAAGACTATATTATTATTAGCTTAAGATACTAATATCACGTATAATATAACTATTATACGTGATATTAGTATCGTTGTCACGGTGGAGACGAGTCCAGTGCTGCATGATAGCGCTGTCCACGTCCAACCTCTCCGCGACTGTCCTCAGGAGGCTGTTGGTGCTGCCACGCACACGTTGTAACAGGGATGCCACACGTTTTCTGATTATGGCTGAGAAGCTATCAACATCGTTTGAAGCTAGCATCCCCGAAGCACTACAGTGTCGTGGCAGCCCCAGCAGCGCCCTGAAGGCATTATTATATTGGGTGCGCAGGGCTCTATACGTAGTTTGAGTGTAATTGACCCACAGACTGCACGTGTACAGAGAGTGACAGTATGCTTTAAAAAGCGTAATCTTCACTCGTCTGGAACAACGAGCAAACCTACGGGACAACATGTTTGCTCTTATACACAGAGACCTGCGCTCCCGTTCCATATCCTCATCATCTTTGAGCGACTCGCCAACCCAGTGTCCTAGGTATTTAAAACTTTTGACTTGAGCCACTGGCTCACCATTTAGCCTCACTAGGGGAACTTTGTATGTCTTGTTATCAGCTTTAAAGACCAGTAGCTCGCTTTTAGTAGTGTTATACCTAAGACCATGGGCCGCAGCGAATCGCTCACAGATACCTAACAGCTTTTTAAGAGCACTGATTGATGGGCACAGCAACACCATGTCATCTGCATAGCTAATGTTGTTGACAAGGGTACCGTCAATGGAGCATCCAACACCAGCACTGCTGAGCTCACGAATCAACCCATCTATGTACAGATTGAAAAGAGTTGTTGAGCTAATTCCGCCCTGTCTCACCCCGCATTCCAACCTGAACACATCTGAGTATGCTCCAGCCCATTTCACACAATTCCTTTGATTTGCATACCAATACTCCAATATTGAGATAAATGCTTGAGGCAATTTTGTATCATCACGGAGTTTATTCCAGAGTATGTCGTATTGGACCAAATCAAAAGCTTTAGACAGGTCGAGGAACAATGTATAAACTGGAGTGTCCCTAGCCGTATAGTACTGAACAGTCTGCTTGAGGCACAGGACAGCAGCCTCAGTAGAAAGACCAGGCCTAAAACCAAATTGGGCATCATGAAGCTTGACATGGGCTCTTAAGTGCTGGTCAAGCAGTCTGTCCAGAATCTTGGCCACAATGGTTGCCAGGGATATTGGTCTATAATTTGACCACCGGCACTACAACAGTCTTTAGCATGCTGTCGGGTAAGTATCCATGATTCAGGCAGAGAGAAAAGAACAATGCTAAAACCCTGGGCAAGTGGACACCGGCATGTTGTAGATGTTCAATACTTAAATGATCATGACCTGGTGACTTCCCCCGAGTAATTTTTCTTAAAATATGACTAATATCCCCTGCTTTTATCACTATAGGCTTTTTGTCCATATAGTGTGTTTTACACTGATCATTTTTCTTATAATAATAATTATCAGTAGAGGCTGTCCTCAAAGGTGACGTCACGTTTAAATGATCTTTGAACATTTCAGCTATCATCGAGGGTTCACAAAACCCTTCAACACTCGCTGGAATAGAAATGGTAAAAAGAATATTTTTTTTAGTTTTTGACAAAAATAAAATTAGACTAACGAACAGCAATTCATTTTATATATAAGATTTAAGTATCGTCTCGTGTAGATCTCATCACAATATTATGCGTGTAAAAAATACAAAGTTACACAAGCAAAACTGATTGAAACGAACGATTAAAAAAACGTAAAGATTGCGCGAACGGAAGGGTATAATTGACAAATTGGCTCATCTGCACTCAAACGCGCCGCCATTTTGGTTATCAATCCCTTAATTAGCGATTACCGGGAATCAGCGGTTGAACGTCGTTAAATGTAACAGGCGTTTAAGGTTTAATTAGGCATTTTGGAGTTGGGTGTTTTTTTGGCGACGCTGAATAACGTTTAATCAGTGATTAAAAATAATCGTAAGATATACAGCGTAAGACGTTTTGAGGCTAAGATATTTAAACAGCAGATAATAGGTTCAATTTTATTCACTAATCACCTCCTTAAGAATGGGCGATATTAATTAAGTTTATTCCTTTTTTTAATTAACTTTTTTTAAATTAAAAATCTTTTTTTATCATAAAAACTGTATTGCCCACCAATTACCAAACTACATGGCAGTTTTTCCCATACAACATTTAAATATTTCATATTTTTAATATCACCTAAGTGCCCACCACATAAAATAAAGATAAGCATAACATCACATTAAGCTAAATTCAACTCCTTCATTAAGAAGAATATACGAAACGAAATTAGAAATTAGTATTTTCCATTAGTTTCGCTAGACAGCGGTTTCCGGAATGTGCATGGACTTCACCCTTTATCTATTGGATCGAAAAAACAAAAATAGCCAGTCGAATTTGCCAGTATTAGGGTGATACCATTTTCTAGTACTAGGTCGGGTCTCTGTTATATATCTACTATGTGGTATCACGAACCAATGAAAATGCAATTAAGCGTGTTTTTAGTTTTTTTTAATTTATTTACATTTCCAGCACATTGAATGAGATCAGAGTTTTTTTATCGATATAAATATCTACTCGTACAATACTCCTTTACAGTTTTTGAAACTCGACAATAAAATCACGCCGCTTTGTCGCCAAACAAACATAGCTCCAATTTGCGAAGTGTTATCAGTACTGTACCAATTACTGATAAGACGGTAAACAGTAGAATGTGGGTCTACTCCGTCTGATATGGCGATGGAAAAATAATTGTTTTGATAAACTCATCTTTCTTATCAACATACCTACGTGAGTCAATTTGATGACAAGTAAATACGTTGATATTATTTCATTATCGCCGAGTTTAACCACACCATGTCACTTATTCAAGGTCAATTAATCGCGAGATTAATATCAAACATGCCATGTTCCAAAACAAAAGTTAGACGTGAATACATACGTCTTTAAAATAATTGCTGCATAGGTAAATAGTTTCGTGTTGCAGCTATACAAGGTGTAAAATAAATGAGTGATAATACTTTAGGGTATGTATGTACCTCCTATATAGAGTATAGGTACTGTGAAAGTACTAGCGCTGAAATACTTATTTTTGACTTTCATGTTTGTATGAGAAATGTTTAAAGTTAAAAAATATTTATATTATTTAAAAAAATGATTACGTATACAATTATTTAAAAAAAAGTACCTCTTTCAGCGCTGGTACTTTCACAGTAAACTCTATATACGGGACCCATACAGACCTTAAAGCCTGTATATCTATTATTTACACCAATGGATAGCTAAAGAAGCAAAGAATTTCCTACGTAAGGACCTTATCACGTACAATGAATCACACACCCCGTTACAGCAAGTTTCACCACACCGCTTAATCAAGGTCAATTAATCGGCGATTAACATCAAAACAATCAATGTTTTAAAACCTCAATTTTACAGTCAAAGGTCGATTAATATCAGGAGCACGGCATATCTTAATCCATTTTAGAATTAATCGAGGTCAGAGGTCACAATATGGCGCGCGTCGAATTCGGTTGAAACTTGGAACGGACGCGGCTACAGTGTGGCGTTTAAGACAATAGTTCCCGCGTGTACTTTCTCCCGCCAAGGTCGCCATTGTTCATTGTGCATGGGAAATCGGCCTGTATACCCATTAGTTATTACACTACTACTACTACTACAGTCTACTACTGCCTCAGTACTACAGTCACACTACTAATTAAAATTAAGAGCGATCTTATAGGCTGTCACTATCATTAATTTATTATTTTAACTATCGTTTACTGCAACTATAGTTAAATTAAGGCCGTTTCAACGATTCCGATAATATGACAATAACCACTACTAATTTCACACTTTTGATAGTGCCCAAGTGTGTGCGCAATACACAAGGACACTCTGTTCCTTATACTCTAATATTCCAGTGGGACGGTTAACCGACACGACTGGCGAGAGAACAGGACCGACTTTTCACATGCCCATCCGACACATGGATCATCTTTCTTTTCAGACAATCAGGTGATCGGCCTGCATCGTCCTAACCAAGCTTGAAAACAACATTTTTTGTTGTTCCGACGCGGGAATCGAACCCACGAACTCCGGGTCGAGAGCGAAGCTGCCTCTAACCACCGGAGGCGTCGAACAACAAATATCTATGAATTCTAATGCACCTGTATAATTAATTTTAATCATTAATCTCTATAAATAAACGGATAAATGGGAAGTATTAAGTCGTTTCTAGATTATCTAAACCGTGGTTTATGGGACGTGTTGTCTGGGTCTGGTTTAGAAATTGTCACGAGTAGATAATATCGGCGTTATGATTTAACTGCCAGGCCCCGGTCTATATTTAATCTGCTGTCAAATCGTGTACCGTTATAGTCCCGGCGCGTGCTGTGATTTCGATGCATTAGAGCGGATAAAAAGATAATTGTTTTGCATGATGGATCTGTGCTGTTTGACTTGTTGAAAATATTTAAGGGCAATCGACTGAGTTGTTATAGCTTAGAAATATGATTTTTGGATATTTTAATGTAAGTTATTGAATATTATTCTGTGTGATTTTGTCAATTTTCACTAGTTTAGATTATTATGTGTAGTACTATTTCTTTTTTGGCTAAATTGCGTATTCAGATCGTTAGTTGACTAGGTATATCTTTTTCAACGATGGTTGTCACGAATCATTGTTTTTGTTTCTTATAGTTCTCTTATGGCAGTTAGATATACTATAGGCTAGTATCTCTAACTGCCATTTCTAGAAATACGCTGCTCAATTTAGGACAAATGTGAACGAAAACATCGATTAAATAAAATATATTTTTACCTAAAAAATTTAAATACATATTCGTGGTGTGCTTGCTAAGACCTATCTTTTGATACCAAACACGAGACAATTATCTTTAATTGAATTTTTTTTAGCTTAGATTTTGAGGTTTAATTTTCAAAATACACAATTTTATTTTATATAGCCTACGTTACTCGATGCAACAATACGATTGACACCTCATTCGTTAAAATCGGACTAGTAGTTTAGCTGCTACGAACATACATACATAGACTGCCAAAATAAGCCATTTTTATTACCCTTTTGCATTAGCCGAAGTCGGAATATAATAGAATTGTTCCTTATTTTGTTTTCTTTATTATCATCTTTTTCGTTATTATCCGTCCTGAAGTGAGCGGCACCAGACAGTTATAGATACTCGCCGGTCCAATAATTACGAACGCAAGGCTCGCGCCTTGACCGACATCGATCGGTTACAGAACCCCTACCAGTGTCGGTAATTGGATCTGCTATAGTCGTGACGCCGACGCTCCGACTATAAGTGGTGAGGAGTGACCTCTGAAACGCCAAAAACTGTTTGACAGACAGACGCGCCGGCTGATTACGTAAAATTACCAAAAAATCTTCATGCTTTATTTTTGCTACGACACTAGCGCCGAAAACAATTTAGTGGCAATCATAGGAACTATTCATTAAATGTTACGTCAAACTTCTTTTTTCTGAAATTTAAATGTTTTAACTGCTTTCGTGTTTAATTTGATTTTTGGCGATTACCAATCGTCAATAAAGTTCAGGAGTAAAAAAATGCGATTGCTTTGCTTTTGCATGATATAAGTAATAACCCTGCCGGTTTCTGAATGGCTGATCAAATCGCCGATCAACTAACATTTGAGTTATCAAGGTATTCTTAACGTTCATTGGTGAACGTAGCGAGTGAGCGAAGTTGCTGCGAATGATGTTCCACAATGAACGTTCAGAAAACAGAATGGCCTGTATTTTGTTCGAAAGCTGCCGTGAAGGCGGGTGTGCTTAGCTTATAGCTATAATTCATCATTATTCGCAAACTGCTTGATTATTCTGGGGTTACTTGAAGTTTGTTTATTATTTAAAGTACCTATAGACATAATATTCACGTAAAACACTACGTACTACGTGCAGACTAAGTTCAGATGGCCGCTTATAGTCCGTAGACGTAATTCGTTAATCTGTATAATATGTGTGTATCACATGTCCTTTGAACTGTGTGACCCCTACTAAGTGTCCTTTGACCCGCGTGTCTGTGACTAAGCGTAGTATGCCAATTTAGTCTCTATTTGCTTTTTTATAGGTGTTAAAATATACCTTGAACTTGAATTTATACAGGTTGTTAGTGACCAGTTATAATAACCATGGGAAATCATATTCCATAGTTACTACCTTTCAATTTTGTATACCTAGTGACAACAGTTTTATTGATTAAAACTTTTGTGACAGTAACGCTTGTATCTGTACAAACATACTAGTTTTTGTTTCATTGAAAAACACCAATTTTGTTAGTAAATTTACAGACATTTGAAACTTGAAATTTTGCAGACGTTGAAAATGACGTCATCGGAGGAAACGACGTTCAGAAAACAAACTTGATTACAAAATTGATTAAAACTGTTGTCAATACATTCTCCAATGTATTCTAGTCTGGCTAGGAATTAAATCCGAACTGATCGTCTTATCCGAACTGATCGTCTGATCGTCGGATCACGGATAGCTGTGTTCCTTTCCCTGATCTCCCGTTTGCCGTGTCGGTTGTTCCGGGTGTAATAGCTCTTGTGTACTGTGCACACACTTTGGCTCTACAACTCGCGTAGTCTAGTTTCATTGAAAACCGGCAAACGTGGCGAGCTATTATTAAGTGAAACTGTAAGGCTTTCTATTGCCTATGCATGCGTAAATAAGCAAATTATAGCTTTTTATAGATCATCATAATCTTCAGCTCGACCAGAATGCTCTTGGATATATTTTTAGGTGTTTTATGGGTTTGTCATACCCTAATGGCTGCTTAAGGGCGTGTTTCACCAAGCAATGTTAAAGTTAATCCTTCGGTAAATATCATGTTGTTCCTCTCGTAATTCCTATCATTGAATGAGAAGGCATGGTATTTTAACAAGCCGTTAACACTAACATGCGTTGGTGTAATCAGGGCCAAATGTACGAGTAGCCCCTGAACACAAAAATGTAGCAAAGACCCAGTTGTCTTACGAGCATTCTTAGGGTTCCGTTGTAACAAATTGCTGATTACGTAAAAGCAGCGATTAGCAAAAATCGCACGATAGACGCCCAATCGATTGCTGACGGTCAAAAAATAGTGGTCGCTCGCTGTTGTGTTTGAATGCACATTTGGTTCATTTTTGCTACGATTTTGTCGTACTAAAACAACTTCGTGGCAATCATAGGAACTATTAATAATAATAAAAAAACATTTTTTTAGTTTAAAAACTTTAAACTGCTGTTTTAATTTGGTTTTCAGCCCCTATTACCCTTTAACCGTCGACAAAGTTCAAGAGCAAATTTTGCGCAATTTTTGCGATTGTTTTGCTTTTGCAAGATATACGTAATGAGCCTGCTGTAATTTTTGTTGTTTTATACGAAACTTAGGCCGTGTTTCACCAAGCAATGTTAAAGTTAACGCCATGTTAAATATCATGTTATCCCTCTCGTATTTCCTGTAAATGAATGAGATGGTATTTTAACATGGCGTTAACTTTAACATTGCTTGGTGAAACACGCCCTTAGGGTACTAGTACGACTCGCGCTTAGCCAGTATATTGAGGCCCTTCAACATCAGTCCTAATTCCCATCCTAAAGAGAACCTTATTCTTACACAATTTCTAATAAAGTTTGAACTGAAGTGACCCCTACTTGACATTCATAATTACATGTTAGAAGATAATTAAAAGCGAACATATGACATCTTCATTCGTTCTTGAGATATGTCTCAACGTGCATCAGTATTTAGTAATGACTTTTTAATTAAAAGGTCGTTTTGATGTTTCTAATTTTAAATTTGTTTTGACTCGTGACAGGTTCTTGTTTTGGACTCATCTATTTCAAGTGGAGTTTGGTTTTATTTTTATTACACAAACTTTAGAAGTGTGGTGCGGAGAAGTATGAGTGGCACAGCTAAAGTTTATGTAAAAGTTTGAATTTTTTTTGAAAATGAAAACTTAATTATTAATGTTTTTTATAGTTTGCAATGAAAGAAGTAGAAAGAAGTAGGAGGAAACAGTGGTCTCCAAAACGTCGATATCTTAACGTACGTACTTCTAACAGGTAATTTCAGTCCAAGCTGCAGTTGTCTCTATCGGTTTGATCTGGCAGTTGCAGGTATTTCCGCAAAAATTTCAAATCATGTTTGATGAAATATCAATTTTTGTGCAAAATATTTATCAAATACACATTATAATGCATGAAATATTGTGTGTTTATTACTTACCTATCCAATTAATAGCACAAAACACAATTCACAGCACAAAACAAATATATTTCAACAATTTTCTAAAAGACGGTTGGTGTAAAAAAACAACAATGAGCGACGTCATTTTCATACGGCTCGTATTTCATACTAACGGGTTCCATAGATTAATGCAAGTTTTTAAAGGACAATCTATATATTTTTTTTAAAATTGGCACATCTGTGGCAAAGAATAACACAAAAAGCCGTCAACTGTTGAGAAATCTATTTTAGTATCGCGCAGCCGACTCCAGGAGCTCGATCCACAGATAGGCGTTTTTTTGACAGCGCTCCTAGAGCTCGATCCACAGACGAGGGGCGAGGAATAACCGCAACTAGCGCCACTCTTTTTAAAATCAATTTTACAATGACACAAAGATCTTATTAAAAAAAGTAATCGGTTCAAACTTTAAGTAAATAGTTAAAGTAATTTATTGGTATTTAATTACAGCTCTAAATATTATACTGTATTTACTCTCATAAGTAATAACTAAAACGGCCGTTATAGTAAAATTTATTTTAAAAAGAGTGGCGCTAATTGCGGTTATTCCTCGCCTTAATACGTGACGCAAACTTTTTATCAGTTTGAATAGTGTTGATGATGATGACAGTTTACAACAATATACAACCACGTGGGCAGAGTTTAAAGGTAGGTCACGTAGGCGGTGTACTGAGGGCTATCATCATAATAGGGCGTATATTGTACTATAACATCACCGGTATTATGCGCAAGAATAAAAAGCTAATTTATGAACTGTCAAAGAAATATATTGACAATATTCACAAGAGAAAAATATAACTTGTGGATTGAATTTCCATGTATCAGAAATCTCATTGAACTGAACTTACAATGAATTGAAGACATAAAATGGATGTAAGTTAGATGTCGCAAAAAAAATTACCAGAAAATTGAGTTTAAACTGTCATTAAAAGATTTCAGGATAAGTACACTCTATAGACGGATCTATAGAGTAATGTACTTAATACTTTACGACGTATTCTAAAACGTTTGAGTGACAGTTTGAACTCAATTTTCTCTAAATCATAATTCTGCTAATATAACCTTCATTTATTCATGTCTTCAATTATATGTATGACTTTTTATAAACTGACCTAAAGTCGACATTGTACTACACGTTCAACGTTTGTACGTAATTATACCGTATATAAGAATATCATTTTGGTAATGGATAATATTATTACCTCACCTGTGTGATATGTTCAACTAAATTAATTTAAAAGCTTTTATTTAACTTGCCCTGTTACGAGTAGTATGTTAGTGTGGGAAAAATCTTGCGAGTTATAATATTATATTAGGATCACTCCCTAGGTTGAAATATGGTTTAATGACGTAACTTCGTTGACAATGCAATTATATGGTACCAAGAAGTTGGTCCCAAGATGGCGTCGGAAGGTGGCATAGGAACTCCTAAACTAAACAAAATAAAACCGTCCAGTTTGGACTCGTTTGAATTGTCTCGACAAGCACTCAGAGCATTTAAATAAAATATTGTTTTTTTTAAATTAATATTATTATTACTTCATTAAAAGCCTTACAATGCATTGTTGTAATTTAGTTTAAATTCTTCTTCCTTTGATAGAAACTCTTAATAGACTCAATTTTTTTTCTGCTAATCAATAAAGTACAGTCAATAGAGCAAATTGCTCACAATTGATACAATTTGGTTCTCATTAACCTAATGACTGGTATATTAATTAAACTCTAAGGTTACATTTTAATCAGCGTTAAGACGTAATAAATTTTATCAATAAAAGTCATTGACCTAGGAGCTATTATAGACTCAAGAATAGGTACTAGAGTGTAATTCCTAGAGCATTTCGATAATCACTTACCCATGGTTAGCAAGCAAGAATTTTAGTTTAAATTCTTTGCTTAAAATAGCTTAGATAAGGGTGATTCAAATCGTATATGTCAACTAATCGGTGTATTTAGTGAATAAACCTGATCTGTGGAATTTTAACCAATCTTGCCAGTGCGAGCGTGATGTAATTATAAAATATCTGTCCGTTCTTTCTGTCTGATAATATTCCACCAATGAGCGTTCAATATGGGTTGTTTATTTGAATGTCATGTTCCAATTTGTTAATGTTGCGTTAGCGAGTCCACCGGAACAAACATCTGTTACGCACAATGTTCGCGACAGATCAGAACACCGGTGGAATCGCACCTTGACACGAACCACTGACAAACAATTCTCATTCGAAAACTTTACGTTGCTGCTTATTGTTTATGCTAAGCCCAGTGGTGCCCATTCTTTTAAATTCTATTTCGTTTACGCTCTGCGCGGTGTAAAAATAAAACTATAACGGGTGTAAAAAAAACAGTCACTATAACTTTGGGATATGATTATACTACCATTCTAGAAATGTATTTTTTTATTTACAAAAATTAAAGGTTTTTTTGGGAGAGGACAAAAGTGCATTATTCCCGTGGGATGCTGTACGGACGGAGCCGCGGGTATCTAGTGGGTATAACAACGCACGCGGACCCTCTATCAGAGCCATCATGTTTGATTTACGTCCCTTGTGCACGTCGCAGGGCAACGACCTGTTATCGGTCGTGACCCCGGCACAAGGTAGCTTATCTCGACATCATCATTGTCCATCTTACTGGAGATAACACTCGGAGTGGTCATTATGTAATCGGCCGAGTAATAAGTGACTGATGACCCACACTGATTTCGGTAACGGTGGTTCGGTGGTAGGAGTCATTTTATAGTGCCCAAGTGTGTACGCAACACACAGAAGCACTCTCTTCCTTCACTCTCGTAGCCCAGTGGGACGGATTACCGACACAACTGGCGGGAGATCACTGATCAGGCGAAGGATAGACTTTTTACTTGCCATAAAGACATATACATAGATTAGACTAATTGGTCGGATGCATGTCTCTGAATTACGGATAGCTTTCCTACTGGTTAAGAGTTAGGTTAGGAGTTAGGAGATAGGCTGCTCTTATGTGTTTCTCACTCATTTGAGCACTATCAAATAACTCTTTCGTTCTCATTCAAATTAAACTTGTTTTGAATGAAAATGTAGTCAAAATAAATAGGGGACCTATTGTTAATAACAATAATATTCATTAAACGGTACTTAAGTATTGATCCAAAAAGGTCATCGAACTTGGACACACAACAAATTTACAAACAATCAGAGAAATTCTTGGTAAAAGCCTAAGTTTATCTAACCAGGACCTAGTTTCTAGAATTTTCCGAGACCTAAACAAACTGACAGTGCAAATGAGATTACAAGATAACATTCCGTGAAGTATGATTCAATTTCCTGTGTGAACCTTGCCTCAGTCGTGTCCAAATACAGAAGAAAGAAGATGATAAGTTTTTAGAGCAGTTGCGAAGTCTGGTTCTTCTTCAGAGTGAAGCCCTTTTTTCGCCGAGAAATACTACTTACTGCTACTTGTGGAGGACGGGGATTCCTACCACGGGTGAATAAGGGCCTTCCTTAAAATTTAAAGTTCTTGGGCCATGGATGTGTCTTAAATATGTATATAGCGTTGCCAAATAATACGTAATTCAAGCTCGTCGGATACCACAGCCTGATTGACGTGGCTCGTCCGTAGACATTAATGTTAAAATTACGGGATGAGTTAAGGATTTTTTAACAATTAAAAGGTCATTAAATATCTGATGCATATAAAATTTAACTCGCGTGTCGGAGTTTCGTCCCACGCTAGTCGCTTGCGGAGGCGACGTGTCTTCTACAGGTATATGACCATATTAGGTTTAAAGGTTATCTGACAAAAATGCGGTCGACCAGGTTTAGTTTTTGACTAATGTGAACAGAGCCCTTTGACCCTTATAGGTTTGTTTAGCGATATATTAATGGTTATGTATCGAGGGGCATTTTGTTAGAGTGTTCCTCAGAATGGGATGAAATGTTAATGTTAACTTGTCCTTGCTTCATATTTTAACGAGTTTTAGTAAATAGACAGATAGAGCGCGCCTAGGTTAAGCCACTAAAGCAAATATAAAATCAAAAGCGAATAGGTACCATATCTCAACAAATAACGATGATTTTCGAAATACATTAATAACATTTAAAATATAATAGAATACAGTAAAGCCACATTCTAATGTATTTCGGGAATCTTCCCCTATCTTTGCCCCGCGACTCCGCCAGCGTTGAATAGTGCTCGTTACAACCAAAATTTTCCCATGAAAATGTAAAGATAAGTGCAATAATAATCCAGAGCCATATTTCGAATTTCCATAAAAATCCGTTCAATAGTATTTGCGTGGGACTCACAAACCTCCAAAGCCTCCACACAATCATAGTTTATACTTTCATTTCGGCACACGGTGATCGACCATCATGTGACCACCAAAACGAATATCAACATCTAACAGTACACCAGCTAACTCGGGTGTATTTTTACATAATGAAGTGTATGAAATGTAATGCCAGCGATAATGACAATGGTAACGACGTCGTGGTAAACAGACTAATAACAATGTGAGAGTCAGCTGCACAATTTTCTCCGATCTTTATCTGAGCTTAAACGTTCGCACGAACGCTCGTTATCTTTTATTGCGGCTTTACCATCATCTGGAGTAGGTTTTATTGTCTTACCACGTGTAAGACAAGCAACCAGCAAAAGATTTGGCTGGTTCTTCAGGGGAAAGCCCTAGCCTGTGTCCTCCTCCTCCTCACGTCGTACTCCTCATTGCTGAGGGTCGTGACACCCACATGGAATTAATAGCCTGTATAATAGAGTGGAATTTAGATGAGGATCTACAAAAGGTAGGTGAAGCCGATAGGGATGGATAGGATACCTCACGCTACAGGTTTGGTAGAATAAAACTGATGCAAGATGCCATCGCGCTCAGGAATTCGAAAACAAAATGTATGGAATTTGACATAAGGTTCTCTAAATGACAAGCGAATTCGTGTGTCACTTAACTGCCTTGAATTATCTGCTGCAGAATATCGTTATCTATACTATATGGTTCTATTTTTGGGCAACTTAGGGCTAAGTAGTCATAATAGATCCAAGTACCTTGGGAAGTATGAATACTCTACCGAGGAAATTCGCGACACTCCAACCATATCGTTCAATTAATGACCGGCTGTGGTTTACTTATGACCAGCCTTAGACACAACAGTGCTTAAATTGATATTTTTGGGTATAATGGTAATGAGTTCATTTTAGTTCCAAAATGATGCCATATGTTAAGCTCTGTTAAACTCCAGCTATGCCTTTTGCATCTAAATATTTCGATGATGCAATCAATGTTATGATATCATTACATACACTAACGATAAGTCATAAGCACAAGGCAGGAAGTGCACATGACATAGTAAAGCATGGATTTGCTTGGTATTTGGAACTAGATTTGTCCTAGAAAACTATATATTCTTGAAGAGTATGATAAACTTCCGACTGTTTCAGTCTTAATGAACCTGTAAAAGTTTCACTTCAGTCTATAGGTCACGTAAATAATTACTAGTCCATTTACTGGCCTTTTAACATGCCAAAACTACATATCGAGGCTTCATGTAGTGACTGCGCGTTGTCACAAATCTATCATATATCAGAGACAAATCTGCTGCCACTTCACACCTACACATACATACCCATTATCCAGTTGGTCAAAACAACATCTCTCAAGATTTTACTCGTTTAATTTTTAGGCTGTTTAGGCTGACCGTGTTAAAATCATATCCACTTCTTATATAGACATGTTTTGGCGTGTTTATTAAACGAGTCATGTTTAACATGATTCCACGGTGTTACGTCGAGGCTTTTGTAATCATCTACGTGTATGGGAATTAATTGGGTGGATCTGAGAAAACTGTCACGTATACGGAGAAAGTGCATTATGCTGGTGGCAGTGGGTACGCTCAGTCTGCTGTACAGCATCGTGCTGATAGGTCTATTGTCTGGGTAAGTGCTCTTATCTATGTTCTCTGAACAAATTCTCGATTCTTCAACTTTGATTTTAATTTACTTTCATTATATTGCTTGATGGTAAGCTGATTTTGGAATTTAAAGTTGACTGGTTTAAATTTCAGCTTAAGATATGTAGATAATTAATTTATAATTTCTTACTTTATGTTTCAATTAAAGTCTCTCTCGATAATCATATTTTGTGCACTTTTAGAGTATTTTCTTTATTGTTCATGTTGTTTTTGGAACCCAAGGGCAGGAGGAGTTAAGTTGTGGCTGTCACTAGAAAGTTAACCTCAACTTAGCACTTTTAAACTTAAACTTAAACATTTTAACAAGCATCATTTTCTTTGTATTTTATGACAGTGTAATTTTTAAGGACTTGGCTTAAATAGTTAGGGACTATCATGGTTTCAGAAGTTCGTTCTACTCTCGTAGGACTTTTTGGAAATAAGAATTTAGATTTAATCAAATATTTCGATTATTACTAACATCGATATTGGTATAATTTCACCTTTCTTTACCAGCCCGATCTATTTCAGTATGCACGAACACGTTAGCCTTAATTTTTTAAACGTATGATCATTAATTATAACCAGCATAAGTAATTAGTACACCGTACACCGTGCTACACGTACTCTTTATAATAATAGTCTCGTAACACGCAATACAAGTAAAAGTATTTAGACGACTTCAAAAAGTGGTTCTACATTGCATAATGTTACTTTATCTATGTAATTATAGTCTTGTGTTTCTTCTGATATTTCCTTTTCTTCGATTATAGCTAAATTATGTATTTTACTTCCTTTAAGTTTTCTTGTGATTTATCTTCATTTATTTTTGACGTGGTATTAGAAACAAGTCATTCAGATATATCTTTGAATGTTTATAAACAACCTCTTGTTTCTTGTACACAGTGAAAATTATGTTTCTAATTTATAGTCATTTCGTTCTCTCATATTATTATTGGATGTTTATGGGAATTGACTACAACTTAATTTTAACCATCTTCATTTAAACCCCAATTTGATAATTAAATTTCTCTTGTCTTGTCTGGTTAATTACTGTAACATCGATTTGATACGATGATATAATAGTTATGCAAATATTATCAAGCATCTTCATCGTAACATCTGTTAAACCACTTACTTTCCCTCGTGGAAACTCAGTAAGACTTAGCTCTGTTCGCGTTAACTCGCGTTTCACGTTTTTAATTTTTATAGTAACCTCGACAAAGACGTGTAATTTCACAGCCAGTTAAATTATTATTAAAAGTTAATGGAGCCTTTGTTTTAAATGCTATACTGTAAGTATTTGAGTGGATCATCATCATCGTGAAATGTTATAAAGAATTTTTTTAAATAAAATATTTTGGTGAAGATTATACTGATCATCCAGCCTGCTATTCCAGCCGATATACAAATAATGCGGATATTAGCAAACAATGATTAACGCATGCTGGATTTACAAGCTGGTTGGTCAGTATTTTTTTAAGGAAGTAGGTATATTCTATTTTTATTATTTTGATAGCAACATATAGGTTACTACGAGAACTCGCGATTATCCGATCGTCTCTAAAATAGACGTGTGACAAGAGTGAACAGTGAACTAAGTCTAGTGGTTCTATATATAAACTGCATACTGTACTGAAATTTAGACCACCAAACGGATTGAATGTTCTATTTTTAAATTGTGAGTGCAGCTGCCAGCGGGTTAAACTTTTTTCCGAGGTTTGATTCATGCGATTCGTGCCTTTCTCGGTGGCATTAAGAAAACAAAGTTCTATTTTTAAATTGCGGCGGCAAATTCTACTCGAATGCGTCCGTTTGACATTCCGTAAATAAATGTGAAATGTTAATTATCCGCATCGCCTTGCTTTTGGAATGACAAATGAGTGTTTACGATTTTTATTGCTCTCAAGTCTTTTGAATTACGATAACGCGCCTAAGAGCTCAAGAGTTATTTGAGTCAATAATTTGGTATTTAGCTTTATCGCGCGCAATATGTTCTCGGTGTGATGTTTTGACGTTTCCGTATTTGTGTATTACCTTTTTTCCTTATTCTGTATAACTTTTGCATGTGGCTTCATCCGCCTCAAATAGATTTCACTCCGTGGTTGAATGAAAAACCCTGTTTTACTGGACGCCTTTGTCATATGAGGAGGGCTTGGTCTCAGCGTTCATATTTTTTTTCCTTTTATACTTACGATACATAATTATTATATTCTTGATTTCACGTTCACATTTCGTTCCTATTCATTTTATTAAAGCAATGACCAAATTTAATAGGCAGAAACTCTGTTTAATGATGTTGTGTTTCTTCTCCTAATTTAATACGTATATTTTGTGTTATACCAACATATTTTTTTTTTCATTGTTTAGGGGAAAATAGAGGAATTTCTTCCATTTTGCTAATACATAACATCATGTGTTCCAATATTTATCTCTAGTTTATTTTATGTCGCTAAACCCTTATTAGTTATCCAGTTTTAGGTTTAAGGATTCTTTATCAACTAAGGCGAGATACCCTTTACATGATTTTCTTAACTGTCTAAGTACAATGATTACTTATATGTACCAGTTTTCTAATGATTAACGTTTGTTCACAGACAACAGACAGCGCGGACTTCCTCGCGACCCGGCCGCACACGGCCGGCGTGCTGCCCGGCAAGCCGGCGGCCAACCCGCTGCAGTTCATCAAGGTCGGCCCCGCTGACCTGGGCACGCGAGCCCGGGAGCAGCTGCGCAGGGCCGAGCTAGCCAAGCGGACGGAACCCGCCCGCATCGAGCGACAGGAGGACTGGCAGTCGGTGAGTTATATCTCCGGGGGTACTGCCTTCCTCTTCCGTCATTCTTCTAGTCCAGTGCCACAAATAATCGACAAGACTGGCTAGAGAACAAGCGCAGGGCTGACTTTTTACATGCCCACCTGACGCATGGATCTTCTTGTTGGTCAGGCGATCAGGTGATCCTGCATCGTCCTAATCAAATCAATAACCTTAGTCGAGAGCCAAGCTATATTCACTCAACAACAAACAGCAGTTGACGACAGCAGCTCATGTCGATTTCATCGGCGCTGTCAAGATTTTAATACAATTCTAATAAAACAGTTACGAATACATAGCTTCTGTTAATAGCACTAGCGCCTCTAATGAAAATAATCCCGGCTTCTAAGTAACTTTTAAACAAGTCAGGCAATATAAATATTTTGTAAACCGCGCCGATGCCGCCGCCGGAAATAATTGACATTTTAAAACATGGCGGCGCCCGCGCTTCCGGCGCTCGGGAATGTTCGTTTTTGCTGTGATCGTTAAAATTCTTTATATTGACACGGTTTTTGTGATTGCAGCCATGTCCCTAAAATAGAACAATTTGCTGCAGGGTGACAAAGTTTGGCACAAACTCTAGTCGTGTTCTTAAGACCTCTCATACTAGTCGCAAATGCACACACACACATAAACAGAGCATCCTTCTGAGGTATTCTCGGGGCGCCATGACATGGGGTTCTACAAGGAAGGTGTTCAAAAAGTTCTCCTTCAGGGTCGACGTTGCATTGGTGACGCCTCTGGTGTTGCCCATGTCCAGGCGACGGTGACCGCTTACCGTCAGGTGGCCCGTTTGCTTTTTCATCTAGCCCTAAAAATAAACCTTGTAAGTTTTGATAATATTACACGTGCCTACTATGTAGAGTTTACTGTGAGAAAACGTCTCTGAAAATCTTCGTTGAGCATACTAACCGTTCAAACCTTCCCTTCCACGAATATTTCAAGACTAAACATAGCCAAATCGGTTCAGCCGTTCACGAGTTTAAGCGAGAGTAACGAAGTTTTCGCTGATACTTTCACAGGAAACTCTATAAACCGAGTTCCGACACCCTAAAATATTATCACTGATTAAATAAATTACAGCCTGTATAAAACAATTATACTGATGTAAATATATTATGTATTGTAAATGTTTTCTTTCTTCTTTCTTTCTTTCTATTGTATATGTATACCCTAACGGTTCAGCAACCTTTGTAGCGCCGTAGAATTCCACTTGCTGACGGACGGATTACAATACCAAATGCCCTAAATGCAAGCTTTGCAATGAAGACTTAAAAGCAAAACATGATACAAAAATGTCGGAACGTCTGATCTGCGAAATGTGTCTCCGAGAAAAGATGCAAAGAATTCAAGGCAATGATTGATAATATCAAAGGGTACATACTTCAGCTGGGTTTGCTAATTAATAAGCGTGAATCAACTATAACTCACATGTTAAGTCGGCATTATACTGTCAACATCAGGGTCTTACCACGATGTCTTATAGCAGTACTTTACCATTACTTTAGAATTTCGTATATTTAAACGGCCATTGGCCTGTCTCACATTCCCACCACTGCAACTCCTGTGAGCCAGGATCAACAGCGGTAACCAACCACGACAAACCCTTTGATATGATCTCAGGGGTGCCCGAGGGATAAGCTAAATCTGTCTTGGGACCCACAACGAAATTAATCAGAAGAAAAAAGGAGGAGTAGGAAGTATAAGAATTTCGTATGAACAAATACTGGCTATAATTTTAATGAATGATAATAATTTAGGGTGAGTCCCGTATATAGAGTTTACTGTGTAAGTACCAGCGCTGAAAAAGGTATTTTTTTTTTATTATTGTAAGGGCAAATTTATGATGTTGGTCTTTTCTTATACAAACATGAAAGCAAAAGTAAGTCTTTCAGCGCTAGGTCTTTCACACTTATACTCTACCACATTCACATCCTAAAGTATTATCACTCATGTACTTTACACCTTGTATATTCTCCATTTATAAAAATCCTAGCATCTTTGCAGACTAACTTTAAAATTATGTCTTATCGTCAATATTTTCTAGCATAAAACATTAACAAACTTTTTTACAAACTAACACGAAAAAATATGTCCATATCAGCCAATAAGAGCGCATGACACAAAAAACCTCGAAGTTTTTTAGCTATTACCCTAGTAAAGAAAGATTTTGAGCGAAGATTCAAAAATATTTAGGAAAATTGCGAAATTTATTTCACAATCAAATAATACTCTTACGGAAGACACTAGGATTTTCGGAAAACTCTTTCTGTTCTACGACATGTGACAAAAATATTTTTTTAATTGCGCGATTTCCGAAAGTTATGTTCAAGTAATATAGCCTCGTAGTAATGCCCAGGAATTCGCAATCAAAGAAACAACTTACCGCCGAGAGAATATAAACTGGCCGTATTTTGTCACTCGCATTCCTGAAGGACATTAAAAAACTAGTATAAATTCAATGAAGTCTGTTTTTATCCATTATCCACCATTATCGAGATTGCGGTCGTTAAAATGCCTGCGCATTACGCAAGCGGCATTCGTGGCAATGTGTTTGTTGCCTGTTATGTCTAGCGTTTGGTCTAAGTTATAGTCTTTGATAACTCATATAGCCGAATCAACGCGAGGGTTCTAGACCACGGGTCCAGTGAGTTTGTGGTGGTACTACTAGCGCCACAATCCTGCATTGTTCTCGATAGGGGCCATCCATAAATTACGTCATACGTTAAAAGGGGTCGACAAAGTGTGACATTGTAACAAGGGGGTGGTAGGGAGACCTTAAGATCATCATGTCTCATTTTTAAAAATCACTAAAGTTATCTTTTTATCAATGGAAAATGGAAATGCAAAAATATAATTTCTAGATGTAAAATTGCGAAATATGTGTGCTAACACTAGGGAGTATTGCAGATGTGACCAGCGTTGACAAGGTCAAAAATCATGAAATTCGTGTGACGTAATTAATGGATGGCCATACCTGTGTACCAGGAAGCGAGAATGAAATAAAAGCGAACATACTTGTGTAATAACGTAAATACATATTTAATTGAAGTCACCTTGAGGGCTCCTTTGTGCTGGAGTCATCGGCGCAGAAGAGAACAGGATACTGTCGTGTCGGTAGAGCAGTTTATGCATGTGCTTTACTACTTTAGAACCTAATTGCTACGTGATAAGGTCGATATGTAAAATAATACTATATAAATAGTACAACGTAGATTTTATTTTAATCGTTTCTGTTCAAACGGAATATGTGCGATCGGTCGCCGCTACACTTTTCGTTTTCATTTGCAAATTTACAAGTTATATTTGCTAGAGTGATTATGGAATTCGAAATATATATTCTATTGTAAGTTGACGCCTCCGTAGTCCAGTGGTATAGAGCTGGAATCCGAAGACTGAGATTCAATCCCCATATTGGAACAACAAAAGTGCAGATAGGACATTGCTGGCTGATGTCTGATCACCAAATTGACTGACAAGAAAGATGATCTATGCGTCTGATGATATCTAGCCAATAGTGTTGCTCATCCGACTAGTGGATTATGAGAGTAAAGGCAGAAAGTGTTTTTGTGTAAATGTAATAATAATATCTACGGACGCTTCAAACCACGTCAATCTGGCCCCGTGCTAAGTATCTGAAGAACTAGTGTTACAGGTACCAGACAACGGAAATATATTTTACTTTTTTATACATATTTAAGATTTTTATTATTGTAGTGTGCACTAAATTATACGAAAGACGGGCTCCTTGTACCGTCAACAATCTCCAGTACGTCTCACTCCTAGTACGTCTGTCTTAATACTGATTGAGTGGGGCAGCCCCCCACCAATTATATTATATTGTCCACGATAAAGAGATCGCCATTTAGTCAAACACTACATCCCTTCCTTATTCAGAAGTATATTTTAATAACTCTAAGCTACAGTTATAAGATAGAAAAGTACAAGAATCAAAACTAGTCAAAATGCATATTCCGATTTAACCATAAGAATAACTTAATTCCCTCCCGATGTATAATAGCCATACTCAGCCTTTCCCTTTCTTTTTAAATGATTTGGTGAAAGAGCATCTATGTATATAATAATTACATCAATGATCAAACGCTTTTAAAATCTTAGTTTAAAAAATTTAAGCCCAAAAGTAACTTTGATAATATAATATAATATTAGCTTATTTACTAGCTTTTAAATTCCAACATATGGAATATTATATTAAACATTTAAGGCCCATACTTCTTGTTAGTAACAAATTCTGTTACTATCCAGTAATGTATGACAAATAAAGACACAGATACAGAATATACCTTGTACATTATACATTGTAAACGATTTAGTTACACTTCTTGTAAAGCTTCACAGAGATCAGTGACATATCAGGACGATTTCATGATACTAACTATTTGCTAGTAGTCATACAGATGACCCACATATCTAATAAGATTTATTCCATAAAATTTAACCATTTTAATTCCTGCCACGAACAGGTTTACTAGTATCTATAACAGTACCATGCCATCTTTAAAAATTTCCAATGCTTGTTTCAATATAAGATTGTCTGTCTTTGCTGGTGTATTAATTGTATAATAATATTTTATGATGAATTCTCATCCTACCTTTAGACGACTCTGTTACGTCTCGGTACCATATTATGGTTTTCATTTGAGAATGAAAGCCCATACTGTCTTTAGACAACTTTGTTACCACCCAGTAAACATATGATTTTCATTTGATACTGAAGGCTCATACTGTCTTTAAACAACTTTGTTACCACCCAGTAAACATATGATTTTCATTTGATACTGAAGGCTCATACTGCCTTTAAACAACTTAGTTACCACTCAGTAATGTATGATTTTCATTTGATACTAAAGGCTCATACTGCCTTAAAACAACTTGGTTACCCCTCAGTAACGTATGATTTTCATTTGAGACTGAATGCTCATACTGCCTTTGGACAACTTTGTTACCACCCAGTAAACATATGATTTTCATTTGATACTGAAGGCTCATACTGCCTTTAAACAACTTAGTTACCACTCAGTAACGTATGATTTTCATTTGAGACTGAATGCTCATACTGCCTTTGGACAACTTTGTTACCACCCAGTAAACATAATATGATTTTCATTTGATATGAAGGCTCATACTGCCATTTGACACCTTGGTTACCACTCGGTAACGTATGGTTTTCATTTGATGATGATGGCCCATACTGCCATTTGACACCTTGGTTACCACTCGGTAACGTATGGTTCTCATTTGATGATGATGGCCCATACTGCCATTTGACACCTTGGTTACCACTCGGTAACGTATGGTTTTCATTTGATGATGATGGCCCATACTGCCATTTAACACCTTGGTTACCACTCGGTAACGTATGGTTCTCATTTGATGATAATGGCCCATACTGCCATTTGACACCTTGGTTACCACTCGGTAACGTATGGTTCTCATTTGAGGATGATGGCCCATACTGCCACTTGACACCTTGGTTACCACTCGGTAACGTATGGTTCTCATTTGAGGATGATGGCCCATACTGCCATTTGACACCTTGGTTACCACTCGGTAACGTATGGTTCTCATTTGTGGATGATGGCCCATACTGCCATTTGACACCTTGGTTACCACACGGTAACGTATGGTTCTCATTTGAGGATGATGGCCCATACTGCCACTTGACACCTTGGTATACTTTGTACGATGAGACATTGGTATATTTTGTCAATTTAGCCTCGTTCAGTTCGCAGGTCGTAGTCATCATCTGAAACTTGAAGTTGAGATTAGAATCGTACCTAACCACTTTATGTATTTTATCTACAAAACAACATTCAATTTCTAATAGTAAATTGTAAATTGTTTTATAACATGTAAGTTCTGTAAGTAATGTAAAAAGTAATGACCATAACGTAAACTATAAAGCTCATATCAGTCTCAGAACTAGGTATACCAATAAGACACTTCCAGATCTGAGGTACATTATTCGGACGCTTTATTATGTGGAAGGCCCACACTAATTCCGGTGACAGTAACTAGCTTCATCCAAACCAAGCCAGCTATGCAGGAGTCATCTTTAAAATGCTCAAGAACAATACATAGAAATACTCCGTCATCCCTCACCAACACACCCTGTGGAATGGACAGTCTCGCTAGTTATATAAGGCGAAGAACCCCCTCGTCACGCCTGTACGATGCATCGATCATATTCTTTTTCAGACAATTAGGTTATCAGTCTGCGTTGCTCTAAACAACTTTTATATTTTTTTTTTTTACACGGGAGTTTCATGTTCTCACCCACAACCTCTAAGTGGACCCCCACATGATTGGTTCTAGACAAATTGGCCGACCATGTAATGAGAATTCTAAAAAATATTTACAACCGTTATTGGTTACCGCTACCCAGGCACTACATTATAAAAGATTTCTAAAGTAGTTTGACACTCATAGAATACTATATAATTTGTATATAGCACATGAAAAGGCCTAAACTTTTAATCTCAACAAAAACTTAATTTCCAAACTCATTCAACCATATCAATATATAACATTCCAGTAGAATACTCTGCATGATTCTAGGATCCCTTGCATATAATTCCAGTGTCTTACATATGTTTGCAAGACATTCTATAGCTATCCTTTTATTCTTTGATAAGGTTTTTTGATACTGGGTAATTTGTAGATACTGACTTATTTGACATAATATTTCAACAACTTAATATAATATTAATATTATGATTTTAGAGCAACATCATTATAGATAGAAGATTAATTACAATATAATATATTGAAATATGTATAATAATGAGTATCTCACTAGATAAGTAAGTATATCACTGTATCTAATAGCCCTTAGTACACAGCAAAGTTTATTATTAAACACTTGTGACAATCCAGTCCTAAGATAATATATAAAACAGTATTCTCACAGACGCCAAATAAGTATTGCAAGTCCAAACCCCAAATTAACCCAGTTATAATCAACATCAGTATACACTATACACAAGCTAATTTAGTTATGATTCAATCAAAGTGACAGGAAAGTCTTAGAGAGTCTTATGAGAATCGGGGATTTGACATATTGTATAAAAGAAAACTTTACGTGTACTAACTATAAAGTTTCTGCTCAACCGAAATCCAATCGAAAGATAGGATTAGTTGTTTCGTTCAATCATGCCCTGCTTGCGCATGACTGTCCATACTCAAGTATATATTGTGATTATCTTTTCAAAATTTAATAATATGTATATTGTACAGCAATATGTATTTTATACAGCATTATGTATACCTATTATACAGCGATCTGTATATTATACAGTTACGAAGTTCACTTCTGCCGTTTATTATTGTATTTAATGTTTTGAAGCATCCTTGTGCGATAACAAAGTGGTTTGATTACCAAAAGTAATTTTCAACTAAATGTAATTAATAAACAACAATACAAACTTGGTTCTAGACAGCAATGTATGATGACAAAATTCATTATCCATACGTTGTAGATCGATTGAAACACTTAGATGAATTTATTATTTCTGAACCTGTTTCTGAGACAGCGTGACTCCGCTGATTGGGATTATGTATTTAATGGCAATTTACAGCTAATCTTTAATAATGTTAATCACGTTTTAACTTGTACACTTACCACGTTTTTGTTAATTAATTATACATCGTAGCAAATATCCATGTAACCCTTATCTTTCATTATTATTATTTTATAATATAACATATTATGAAATTTAAGATTGTACCTACATCTAGACTTAGCCAGTATAGCTTCGCATTGCTGGGGTCGACAAAGATTTAATTCCTGCATTGTAAACAACTCTTCATATTACTATAACAATTAAATAATTCATTCTGAAGTAGACGCTTCTTAAAATACTGTGTAGCATTTCATATTGGAGATGGTAAGGTTTTCCTTGCATTGTTCTTTAATAATATCCAATACACTAAACTCTTTAAATATTAATTATTTGTACCACCCAAGGCAGTACACAGTATTTGAAACTTTTTTATCGAAACTTAAATATGCATTGTACATATTCGCAGAATAAATAATACATTTTCCAGTTTTACCGTCACAGTCAATTACTGATGTAGAATTCATGTCTAATGCAATTTAACTGAATATATAAATCTTACCTTTTTTTATTTCAATCACTTGTATGATACTAGCTATATATTTAAGAGAAGAGTTTTGATAGATTTCTGCATAATCACTCAAACTGCTATAATAATATGTATCACAAATTCAATAAACAAAAATAAGTTAGCCAGCCAGCCAGTCTTGTAAGGGGCTTACAAAATCCATGAGTATCATATTACTCATATTTTAGTTTTTACCCTATTTTTATAAAAATGAATCTCTTCCACTAACCCCCTTTTTATGTGGTTATTACAATCTCAAGTGACTTCATATAGTTAAACCCCAATTCTTTCCCAATTAAAAGGAATCCCAAAGATTTATAAACAATTCTTGCAAAACAAGGATAATAAACCGTTACAGGTTTTTGCTTGAAATTAATAGTTGTTGCCCCTATTACAGTATAACTATTACAGTTGCAAGTGCATCGCCCAAACAAAATAACTGATGTGAACTTTATAGACACTCTACTCTCAGTCTACGCTATATTATTTTAATCTGTCTTTAACTCTCCAATGTTATTCTTTAATATAATTTGTCCATTTTCTTATATACTATAAGTATATTATGTCAGTTCTTTGTTCTGAAATGCCTGATCGACTTGATATTAGCTTATAATAATTTTTTTTCAAAAATATCAAGTTTAAAAATTTAATACTTATAAGTAATAATATGAACCCAGCTAGTATTTGAGCGTTGTTCATATCCACCATACACAGCATATTTTAAGTCCTATGTTTACATTTAAAGGAGCTATAACCATGGATGTTATATATTTTATATGTAAGCACGTCACCCTTTTATTTAAATAACGAATTCGCCATCTTAGACAACCATATAATTTTGTTATTTTATTACTCACTGTTGAATTCATCATATTCGTAGAATATTACTTATTTGAACGGATGATTTTAACCCCTTATCCTGATACACTTTTTGTGCCCAGTTTAATAGACTCGTATTAGGGTGTAATGAACATTCTTACTAAACAATTAAGCATTTCCTTATCTTTTAAACTCCTATGAAATCCAATACAATTACGCCAGTTACACTAGTTTATAATCATGATACTTTAGTGTACTTTAGGTGTCAATGAGCTCATCCTTCCTTTTCAATTTAGTTTTCCAATACGCACGCGATTTACAAAATTAATTATTTTTTTCACTGACCTTATTACTGACTTACTAGTATTATAGGTTTATCCTCGTCGCCATTTGTAGTGTGCACTAAATTATACGAAAGACGGGCTCCTTGTACCGTCAACAATCTCCAGTACGTCTCACTCCTAGTACGTCTGTCTTAATACTGATTGAGTGGGGCAGCCCCCCACCAATTATATTATATTGTCCACGATAAAGAGATCGCCATTTAGTCAAACACTACAATTATATTATACACAAATTTAATACACATCCATGACCCAGGAACATTTAAAACTTTTTATTCCCTTGGCGGGATTCGAATCCGCGACCTCCAGCTGCGTTACAGAAATCTTCAAAATATATATTATGTATAATAAACCAGTGTTTACTAACAATCGACAGCGAAATTATCTTATTTGTAAATAAGTATCGCCTACAGAATAAGTATTTTGAATGTTTTAATTGATGTTAGGTATTATAGGCCCCTGGTAAACAAATAATGCAAAACCAATATTATTTCTGTGCCCCAGTAGGCACTAAAATAATTCCTGAGTAGCGTGTCGTTTAAATGAAATTACAGTCACCGAAATGGGTATGGGGACTAGCTATGATTATTATTGAATCGTATCAAAATCGGTCGCATGTAGTCAGTCTGCGCCGCACGCTAATGAATTAAAACTCGCTTCAAATCGGTAACATTAGACGCTAATAACGCATTTAATTAGTAATTAATGCAATCCGATCGTACAATAAGAAAGAGCTACGTCAAATTATAAACAGACATACCGTTTATCGTTACTGAGCAGTGGATGAGATCATCAGAAGACAATGAAATTACTATATTCATTGCATACCGCTGGCTGGTCTAGTAATTAGTGCTTCACGCCTTATCAGTGTGATTTCTTAGGAATGTACATGCAATGGAACTGATAGTGCCTGATATGGTTGCATATTTTATGCACGTTATGTAAATATTACGATAGGGGCTGCAAAACTTGACGAATGTTCCAAGCGAATGGTCGGTGCATACGCGATACTTACTACCACAGACGGTAGCGGCCTGGATCTTCTTTACGACGTGTAGCTAAAAAATAAGAATACTGATTTTGGCATCCAGTGTATGTCTAATAACCGGTTTCTGGTAAGGTATTCAAATGTATGATCAACTAACATGGCATTCAAATTAAAAACCCATATTGAATGCTGATTGGTGGAACATTTGAAGACATGAGTCGATGAAGGTGGTATGTCGCAAAAAAAATTTACTTAGTAATTTGAGTTTAAACCGTCATTTAAACATTTTAGGATATCTAGTAACGTATTAAGTACATTGATTCTAGAGACGGATGTTTAGATTAATGTACTTAATAATTTACGACGTATTTTAAAATGTTTAAGTATATAACTCAATTTTCTCGAAATCACAATTTTGCTACATACCACCTTCATCCACTCATGATTTATCAGAGAGAAAGGAAGGGGCATATTTTACATCACGCTCCCACTTGCATGGCTGGTAAAATTCCACAGTTGAGGTGAATTCACCAAAGTCGATTAGTTGACATACGATTTGAATCAACCATATCTGATCTTACAAGTGCGAGCGTGGTGTAAATAATTATACAACATCTGTCCGTTCCTTTCTGTCTTATAATATTCCTCCGTACAACGTTCAATATGGGTTGTTGATTCGAATGCCATGTTAGTTGATAATTCAAGAGGTCGACAAACTGGGTGTCAAATAATTGTGGCGCTAGCACGCTACAGCGATCGCGTGTGTCTCGTGTGCGCCGACCGAGTTGGCATACTGGAATTGAGTCATCTTGAGAAATGGCTTTTAGATTAATTCATGATGCTTATAATGCAATTACATATCGAGGGCAATGGAGGCCGAGTGGCCGCGGTCTAGCATCATATACTTTTTACTTATTTTGTTTGCGTTGAGTAGGGTTCCGGAACTACTGGTCCAACAAAAGTCCAGATGATATGGCACACATTTATAATAATAATAGCTCCTCACCGATTTCGGTGTCGGTAGCCGATTTCATTGAAACCAGGCCAGCTACGCAGAGCATTTTATAGTGCCCAAGTGTGTGCGCAATACACAAAGACACTCTCTCTTCCTTTTAATCTCATAACCCAGTGGGACGGTAAACCGACACGACTGGCAAGAGAACAGACGCAGGACGGACTTTTTACATGCCCATCCGACGCATGGATCATCTTTCTTGTCAGACAATCAGGTGATCAGCCTGCATTGTCCTAACCAAACTTGAAAACAATTTTTTTTTGTGCGGGAATCGAACCTACTACCTCCAGGTCGAGAGCGAAGCTCTGAACCACTAGAACACGGACGCATAAATTTAGAGAGGCAGACATTTAGAGTTGTCGGTAAATCCAAGGAATTCCACTTGTAGGAGTACAAGTGGAAGCCCCAAAGGGAGATCTCCGACCTCACGAGACGGCATGCTCGGTCAGGCTGAAGCCCACTGTACTAGTTTTCAGATGTCGTATATATGTCGCAGTCATCTGATTGAATCCGCTATTTAATTGAATGACTAGCGCTTTCATTGAATCCTGTTTTTACCAACAAATTTTAGAATCCGAGACTAGGACAGCCATTTAATATTTTAGTTTTAAACTTCGAAATTTCCGAATGAGTACTAATAAAACGAACATTAAAGTAAATTAATCAAAAAATATATCAACACATTTCTATCTGTACGAGCTGTTTGACGCCATTTTATAACCGCCTAGTGATTCAATTAAATAACCAGATTCCATAAGATGACTGCGACATATATATAGCACCGGACTTAGGAAACTTCGATAGCGCGATGCAGGACTGTGGCGCTAGTAGTACCGCCACACTCTGAAATCTTAGGATATACCGTACTTCGAGCTTTTACAGTAACATATAAAAATGATAATAATATCTATGGACGCTCGATCAAAATCCGAGTAATTCCATAACCCAGCTCATCTGTTCTATTCCAGAACTTGGACAACTGGAAGTCCTCGCGGCGGAAGCGGGTGGAGCACATCATCGAGCGGTGCGTGGAGGTGCGCCGGCTGGAGCAGGAGCCCAACGCGCCGCGCGCCAAGTCCAAGACCTTCAACGAGATGCTGGAGGAGAGGTGAGTTTTGAGGGGAAATTTCAGCTATGAAGTCCATTGTCTTTCCAAAGTATTATAGCAGGCGGGTTGGCAAGCGCAGTTTAAGATGCCAATGTCCTCGGAAATGCTGTTACATATTTCCGGACATACATTCCCTATGTCGCTTTTTACGACACCCACGGGAAAGATAGTTGATGGGGAGCTGCTCTTATGACTCCGGCACCCCACTAGAAATATAAATTAATAATATTTATCTTGAAATATAAAAAAAATCCAACCATGCCTCGAAATGGCATTGCTAACCCTTTAACAGTTCAATAATAAACCTAGAGTTAGCCCTTAATATAAAGGATAATTGAAAGCTAAGGGTGTGTTTCACCAAGCAATGTTAAAGTTACCGCCATGTTAAATATTATGTCATCCCTCTCGTATTTTAACATGACGGTAACTTTAACATTGCTTGGTGAAACACGGCCTTAGTCTGGATCTATTAACAAACACAGACTGGCGCAAGTGCTTTGACTAACATAAAAGACGCGTAGGTACTATACCTTCATAATAACAAATACATTATAGCGTTCATAATCGACCTAAATTGCGTTTCACCTTCGACATTGCCTTAGTTTCATCAATTACAAGTTATACCCTAACCGTTGTTTGCTAATGTCTAATCTATAATATTTCTTATAATAAATCACAGCGTCTCATTACGTTGTCCGTTGCGACATTATAGATTTGCTATGGACTGTCATTTGTAACGTTTCGAATTAAAATTGTTCTCGCAATTCACTTTTGTTAAATTGTGTAATTAACTTGATGTTGTATGATATTTGAGAAATGTAATGGAAATATTAAGTAACGAAATGGACTTAAAAATGTGGCTTCGCGTGATAAAGCGTCGTTTTAGACGTTGTGTTATTGTTTTCTAAATTGATATTTCCACAAATAAGTAAGCCCTAAATATCAGCTCAGCGGACACAGACGACAACGTATTTGAAATAGTGACTCAAAATTGAACTATGTATATTAACTAGCCAGTAATTGTTAGTTTTAAACGGGCTAATCTCAGGAACTGCTGGTCCGATTTGGAAAAATCTTTTTTTGTTGGACAGTCCATTTATAGAGAAAGGCTTAAGGCTATATAACATAACGCTGCGACCAATAGGAGCGAAGCGTCAGTGAGAAATGTTGCAAAAACGGGGAAAATTTCGGGACTTTCGTTGCGTGCACTGCATAAACGGTTTAAGTCACTCAAAAACCAGGCGAACGAAGTCGCGTACAGCTAATCATGTAAATAAGGTTCACAATTGGACACCAAGTCGTCGACCGCCTAGGGAATCCAGCTTGCCGGGGAGCGCTCTCCACAATATTTTCTAGTTCAATGACTGTTATAGTAAGACGATACATAACCTTAATTCGGCCGGTCACGGGGACCGCGCGTCGCGCTCGGTGGCCGCGGCGTCGCGTCGGGTTACACGCAGCTGTTCCGGCTTTCATTAAACTCATTAGGGTGATTTTATTTAGATTTATACATAGAAGAAGAACGCTGACATCAGAAGAAAAACAAAATCAGAGACATTCTAGAGCGAAAATGGAGATGGACGTGGAAAATGGAGTAAAGCAATGTCAGAATGGTACCGAAGAGATGGAAAAAGAAGCCGGGGCAGACAACGTCTAAGGGGGGAAGACGACATTAAAATGTCTGTAGGTCCTAAGTGGACGAGTAACCCAAGACAGACAACAATGGAAAATGTTGGAGGAGGCCTATGTCAAAAGGCATGCTGAGATTAGAGATATTCTGTACTGCTAACCAAAAATGTGTAAAAATGTTGTATCCTTGATAAGTGAATAATTAATTAGCAATTCGCCTCCGTGGTCTGGTGGTTCAGAGATTCGCTCTCGACCCGGAGGTCGTGGGTTCGATTCCCGCGTTGGAACAATTTTGTTTTCAAGTTTGGTTAGGACAATGCAGGCATCAGCCTGATTGTCTGACAAGAAAGATGATCGATGCGTCAGATGGGCATCCTGTCACCGTCGGTCCTGCGCCTGTTCTCTCGCCAGTCGTGTCGGTTTACCGCCCCACTGGGTTATGAGAGTAAAAGGAAGAGAGAGTGCTTATGTATATTGCGCACACACTTGGGCACTATAAAATAACTCCTGCGTAGCCTGGCCAGGTGCTATTATTAATTAATTAGCTTTATTCCAGCCTGTAATATACGACATGAAACACCAGTAAACCTGAAATGCATTCCAACCTACTGATATCTAGTTACTGCTTCTAAGAGCAGTCCAAACATCCGCTGGCATTGGCGTAATCAATGAACGCGCCAACATCCCTTCTCAATAACAACAAACGTACAAATTACTTTACCTATTTTTAGATTCTATTTCCTTCCTCCAATGTTTATATTTCCGTGCCGTATTTACTACTTTACAAGCTTTTATTTGCTTTCACCAGTCCATGCGTGTGATAATTTAATCAATGATATCTGGCGCGATAATTTTTGAATAATACAGACTGTAATATTAATGAGTGTGTATGGGATACGCAAAAACGACGGGGTGTTATAAGTTTAACGTGTCTGTGTAAATGTGTCTGTCTGTGGCTGTCCCAAACGGATGATCCGATTTTAATGTGTTTTTTTTGTTTAAAGGTATATCAGTCGAGAGTGTTCTTAGCTATGTTTGGTGGAAATCAGTTTATGTCTTAAGGTCATCAGGTCAAGTTAATTTTCTTCTCGCATAATTTTGCTCTTGATTCATGAATATGGGTTTCACTTAATTACTAATATTGCCGCCATCTAATAGGCAGACAAGAATGAATCTAAAGTAGCTCTTGAGGTACGGAACCTTAACAACACTATAAGATGATTCATCTCATAGCTGATTTAAAAACGATTTTTTATGGTGACTTATTTGAAGTTAGTCCCGTTTTCACCAACGCATGTTAGTGTTAAGGGCTTGTTAAAATACCATGCCTTCTTATTAATTCATAGGAATTACGGGAGCAACATGATATTTAACGAAGGATTAACTGTAACATTGCATGGTGAAACACGCTCTTAATCTTAGGTTAATTTTTTGTAGCTTATACGTATTCAACATAAGCATGTGCTTATGTGTTTTATGAATCTCTTTATAAAATGATTCAGTCGAAATACTTGTGCATAAATGTGTGTAATAAAAATATAATTATATTTTTATGTACACTTCATATTTAAATATTAACCCTGGCCCCGTTAACGGTACCTGTTTAGTTGTGATATAACCGTTATTAGCATTTCGGTTCTGTTCCGAATGGCGAGCACGCGTGTAAGCAGGTGATCGACTTACGAACAGAACCGCAACAACGCAATGCCTTAGAGTATCGTTAACAACATCAAAAATATTTAATTCCAGATCAAACTTAAAAGACATAATTGAAGTTAAAACCCCTGGGACCTTTTTTGTTTCCTCCTAGGTCATTGCTTGGCAGAATGAATAGGACAGGACACGTGTAGTCCAAACAAAAATTATATAAAATTTAATATATTTTTCATTTCAGTATTCGGTCGCAAAAATCGTCTGTTTTTACATTTCATCACAATTTTTTACACTTTTGTACATCGTCAAAACAAGTTCGTGGCTCGTCAGTTTAATGATTTATACGCTAATCAAGTAGCTTGACAAGTGAACAAATCCTTTCGCTATCTGGGACCTTACTTAGACTTTGATTCAAATTCGATTGTGCCGCGTACTCCCGAATAAATTGACGTTTGTTATTTTGATTCTCAGTCGATTGATATGGTCGGGAGTACAAAAAGTTACGATCTAACGATTTTCTTTATACTGATTAGTTTCAAAGTAATCTACCCAATAAAGTACCAAAAGCCGCTGGCATCGTACTGATTCGATTATCGATTGTGTCGGGAGTGGCTGAATTCTGGCTAAACTGCTTGCTGTGTTCTAGTACTATAAAGATAACACTGTCTGGTTCGCCCAAACTTCTTAAACCGCGGTATTTTGCCTGCGATTATCACTCGCATGTCGATCACACACTCTACGCGTTATGAAACTCTTATATCATATTGTTCCGTGGTATTAAAAACAGTTTAGTGTCATTAAATAACAAAACTAATGATTGCTACGGTATAATTTGGAGGTTATGTTAGGTGACCCGCGAGAGAAAACAACATGTTTTAATGTTATTAATATCAATGGCTATATTATATTTGATTACTGTTAGGCATATTATATTATGACTTTCTGTTGCGTATATATGTTGCATAGGTAATGCATGGTATGAAGCAAAGGGTCAACTTATTTATATTAACTTATACAGAGCCGCGTCTGGGTATAAATTTACCTTAAGAGGAAACACCACGATTTTTTTTCCATACAAAAATATGGGTCTAGGGGATTTCTATTTCCTCCCTGGATAACACCTCTAATAACAATTTTTTTCCTGAATATTTATGGATAATGTTTCTACGTCCCTATTTTTTCCTTTTTTTAATGAATTAATTATTTTAAGAGATATGGACGTTTAAAAACCTAAAAAAAATGGCCAGACTCTCCGCTATGATTAAATATCTAGGAAACAGATTTGACTACAATAAACAACAAAATAAAAAAATAGGAACCTAGCTCAATTCTATTTTAGCTAATACAGAAAAAAATATTTAAATCGGTTAAGTTTTGGAGGAGGAAACAGGAATCCCCTAAACGTCGATTTCTGGTACTTTTAATAGGTAATTTCAGTCCAAGTTGCAGTTGTCTCTATCGCGCTAGTGCTAGCTAGCTAAGGCACTGCGAGACAGTAATAGATTTTATAAATACCTATTTTGTATTTCTCTCAACCGTGGTGTTTCCTGTTAAGTTGTGGAACTAGCTGTTCCCGCGACTTCGTTCGCGTGATTTTTGAGTAACTTAAGCCGTTTATGCAGCGCACTCAATGAAAGTCCCCAAATGTTATTAATTTTCCCCGTTTTTGCAACATTTCTCACTGACGCTTCGCTCTTATTGGTCGCAGCGTAATGTTATATAGCGTAAAGCCTTCCTCTATAAATGGACTATCCAACAAAAAAATAGTTTTTCAAATCGGACCTTTCCTGATCGGATCGTTCCTGAGATTAGCGCGTTTAAACAAACTAACAAACTCTTCCGCTTTATAATATTATTATAGATATTACCGCAATACATCAATAATTACAAGGACACTCTCTTCCTTATACTCTCATAACCGAGTGGGACCGTTAACAGACACGACTGGCGGGAGATCATGCGCAGGACCGTCTTTTTACATGCCTATCCGACGCATGGATCATCTTTCTTGTCAGACAATCAGGTGATCATCCTGCATTAACTAAACCTGCCTAACCAAACTTGAAAACAACATTTGTTTCCAAGTTTGGTTAGGCAATTGGTTAAGATCCACAGATAAGGTTAATTCACCAAAGACACCGATTACTCATAGTTGATATACGATTTGAATCAACCTTATCTGTGGAATTTTAACCAGCCTTGCAAGTGCTAGCGCGATGTAATTATAAAATATCTGTCCGTTTCTTTCTGTCTGATAATGTTCCACCAATCACCGTTCAATATGGGTTGTTGATGCCATGTTAGTTGATAATTCATTTGAATAGTGTTGGGGAAACCGGGTATTTATTATAGGTAGTCTCCGAGATTCCTCCCCATCCACCAGCGACAGTGGACCGCTTCGCATGACCGCCCAGGGCCCTAATTCTCAGTCCTCGAACTTAGTTTTTACTATCGGTCTGTCCCGCTCATGCAAATGAGATTTACCGCGCGTGCGAGCGGGATATACTAATATTCGGAAGTAAGTTCGAGGACTGAGAATCGCCGCCCTGGGCTCTAATTCTCAGGCCTCGAACTTAATTTTTACTATCGGTCTGTCCCGCTCATGCAAATGAGATTTAGCGCGCGTGCGAGTGTGATATACTAATATTCGAACTTTTTCCACTGCTCGAGAATCGTGCTCCTAGGCGGCGATTCTCAGGCCTCGAACATAGTTTTTACTATCGGCCTGTCCCGCTCATGCAAATGAGGTTTACCGCGCGTGCGAGCGGGATATACTAATATTCGGAACTAACTTCGAGGCCTGAGAATCACCGCCCAGCTGATTTGACAACCGCACTTGAGAAATCGATAATTCCGTAATCGGATGAGCAAACAAACAAATTACTTGATTGAATTAATAATTGAAATGTCAGTTTTGTGTAATGTAATTTGGTTGCAAAATGTTGCAGTCTAATCTATGATTAATAATTATTTTCAACGGATCGCCGGTTACGCCGGAACGGTAGCCACTGGCTCTTAAATACGAGGAATAAGAATCGAATGATTTTTTTCGTCATGAAAGTAAATAAAGAAAATATATCGTAAAAAAGATTCGATATTTTTTTTATTCGAGATCGTTTGACGACCTCCGTAGTGCAGTGGTTGAGAGCGTCGGTGCTCAAGCAGAAGGTCGCGGGTTTGAATCCCGCTGACGTTACAAAAAAGTTTTCTGTGTTCCTGGGTCATGGATGTATGGATATTTGATTACTGTTAGGCATATTATATTATGACTTTCTGTTGCGTATATATGTTGCATAGGTAATGCATGGTATGAAGCAAAGGGTCAACTTATTTATATTAATATAATAAAAATCTTAAATTTTGTGTATAAGTAGTATAAAAGTATTAAGTAAATATATTTCCGTTATCTGGTACCCTTCGGATACTTAGCACGGGGCCAGATTGACGTGATGTGAAGCGTCGTATTGTTATTATCACCGTCAGTATTGTGACAATCGTGGCCATTTTGAGGTCAATTGCGAATCGAAATACACTATAACTTGACAATAGGCATACTTTTGTCAACGCACGCCGTTCATGACACAGTCACACCTATTTTAGTTTTTATCATCGTCCCCGAGAATAGAACCCGCGATACAGCTAGGTCGTTGGCTTTGTGGCTGCAACTGGGTCGGGCTGCTCGCGGATGTAGGAGGCATGGAGACGACACACTTTGAGTGGCCACTTGACGATTCTTGGTACAAATTGTATTGTATGTGATTTGCCTCTAAATAAGTAATAATATACTTAAATATATTTATAATACAACATATACTAAACACATAAACATATATACAAACAGACAACACTGTCTTGAACGCACCACGTCAGAGGCACGAGAGTGGACGTGAAATAGTTGTCATTACTAATTGTGTGATCAAGCCTGTGATTCACACGAATACACAGTATTACACTGATGTATGTTGGTGTAATTAAGGGAGAAGGGAAAATAAATAGTACCTATTGAACAGAATCCCCAAAGGTCTACTGAATAGTTTCAGCAGTAGACATGTATTACTGTTGGTATCCAAGATCCAATTCAATAAACCTAAATTAATCCTGACCTTATACGGTGTGTAAAAAGAACAGTTGCTGTACTTTGAGATACGATTATGCTTTCTTCATTTTGGAAATGTATTTTTTATATTTTTTCGTAAAAACTAAAAAAAAAATTTTTTTTTGGCGCAAGAATAACGAAAAAGCAAAAAAAGAATTATTTTTGAAAAAAAATAAAAAAAAAACATTACTATAATGAGGAAGGAGGAGGTAGTATAATCGTATCTCAAAGTTATAGTGACTGTTCTTTTTACACCCGGTATAGAATCTCACAATGTTTTGCAATAGCTCGGTGTAGCCATAGAATACTTGGAATATTATTTTAAAATTTGACACAAACTTCACATAATAATTATTTTAATAGAAAAAATTACAACGAAATCATATTGTCAACAAAGTACGGAAATTATTTAAAATTGATTAATTAGTCACATCCAGTATAAGTGCTAATTCTTAGCAAAACCGCAACGCATCTGTCGCGGCTCGCTGCTGACCCGGCGATTACGACGATTACCGCAGGCAACCTCGTGACGCCAACGTCATCATCATCAGCTTGGCCCACATCTCATAATTAGTCTCTTGAAAATTATTAATTATTATTATTCTTAATGTCATTTGCACATGCTTGTTCTATAGAAAAAAATCTGAAGATTGAACTACACTAGTGTTTGGCTTGACATGACACCCTTCCTAACCTCAATATTCAAGTGTTATTGGCATGACGCACTAGGTTTTCCTTATTTAAATAACAGCTAACTTAAAAACCATAGACTAACTCGGAGATAGCCATAGTCAAATTGATGTATGCAAAGAAAGTTACATCAGTATTAGTCATTTTATTTGATAAGAAAGTTGATAATTTCTAATTTTGTAATAGATTATGTGTTATATACAACGTTAAACTGCCAGCTGGAGACTTGGATAGCTCTTCATATTATTATACGGACATGTAAGAGTCAGGTAATCTTTTTTAACGCACTTTTTTGAGCTTGGGTTGTATGTATGTATGTATGTATGTATTACCAAGAAGTCTGATTAATTTGAAATTTCGCAAAAGTATATCAATCAAGGACTAATGACAATGCAAAGAAAGTTAAGCGTGTTTATTATAATTAAGTTTTTTAAACTATTACATATTTAGAAACTTATTACACATTTTTTATCCGATTACGACGAAGACAAAGGGAAGGGTAATTATTTTGGCAGTATATGTATGTTTGTACGTAGCGGCTAAACTACTCTTCCGATTCGATTTTAATGAAAGAGGTGGCAATTGATTCACAATAATAGTAACATAGATAACTAAGACGTCTCAAAATATTTAAACACAAACGGAGTGACCGCAACGACTGCACATCATCAGGGCCCTGGGCCCCGATTCTCGTTTTTTTTCGTTTCGAATCTCAATCCCGCTTATGCATGTCTGATTTGGCGCACGTGCAAGCAGGACAGACTGACGATCGAATCGAAGTTTAAGTTACGAGAATCGGGTCTAGCAGCAACCTTGTCGGGCCTTACTCTTCAAACTCATTCGATTTTAATTTAGATTCAATCGTGCCGCGTACTTCCCAATACATTGACGTTTGTTTATTTTGATTTTCATTCGATTGATATGGTCGGGGGTGAAAAAGTTGCCGGCTAACGATTTTCTTTATCCTGGTTAGTTTCAAAGCAATCCACAAAATAAAATAGCTCAAGCCGTTGAGATCGAACTGATTCCATTGTCGATTGTGTCGGGACTAAGCATGATGTACCAGTCGCTCCTAGTATCAACCAGCTATTCTTCAACAGGAATCTGATCGGACCTGTCTCTGATATGAATTAACCATCGACCAGTTCTCGGAAGACAATACGCATTGTCGATAGGTTTTGTGATGACTGGAGTCTGGACTTGTAGTAAGTGTTTTGATGTACTACTGAGTAAAAACTTAGTTCAGTGGACTTTTATGACAACGTATGAAAAATGACGATCTCCGTAGCGCAGTTGGTTGAGCGCGTTGGTGCTCGAACAAAAGGTCGCGGGTTCGAATCCCGCCGAGGGAACAAAAAGTTATCAATGTTCCTGGGTCATGGATGTGTATTAAATATGTGTATAATATAATAAAAAATCTTAAATATGTGTATAGTATAAAAGTATTAAATATATTTCCGTTGTCTGGTACCTGTAACACAAGTTCTTCGGATACTTAGCACAGGGCCAGATTGACGTGGTGTGAAGCGTCCATAGATATTATTATATATATTATATATTAATGTATAGGCGCTGTCATGATTAATTATCAAATCAAATCATTTTTTTTTCAGGCAAATGACCCTGTAGTAGGTTGTGTCATAAGCTATATAACCCAATTTATTAATATAATAATGACAGTCTTATTGCAACTCTCGGTGTTATTACTTGTCTCCTGGCACCCTTACAACACATAGACTAGTTCAGAATTATCGTATTTTTGTTATCTCAACTGGTTAGGTTATCTTATATTTTGTTAATTACCTACTTATCTGCAATAATATACATCTATGGACGCTTCACACCAATCTAGCCCTAGCTAAGTATCCGCAGAACTTGTGTTACCAGTACCATACCATTTAATACACATCCATGATCCAGGAACATTGAAAACTTTTTGTTCCCTCGACGGGATTCGAACCCGCGACTTCGCGTTCGAGCACCAACGCGCTCAACCACTGCACTATAACAGAGGTCGTCAAAGCTAGCTTAGGACGGTAGTATTTTATAATTCAGTATAAAACTACGATTATTTTACTTATTTTCTTCTTGTCTTCTATTATATGTATAAAAATGAATCGCTGTTCGTTAGTCTCACTAAAACTCGAGAACGGCTGAACCGCTTCGGATATTTTTGGTCTTCAAATATTCGTGGAAGTCCAGGGAAGGTTTAAACGGTTTGTAGGCTCAACGAAGTGGGCACGGGTCAACTATTTTTTAGTGCCCACTATTTTTTTTGCTTATAATACTTGTTACTATTATTCTGTATTTACTCGTATACTGAATCTCTCTTCTCACTCGACAGTTGGCACCTCATGGTCGGTAATGACCTGCCAGCTGCGGGATCGAACCCGCACCTACCGGGGCGGAGGTCACGTAATTGCGCTTTCTAAACAAACAATCGCGTTTATCGGGAAAGTCGAGTACTTTGTAGATAGTGCGACTGTTACCCGAGGCAGATTTTTGTGCTTTGTATCTGATTGAGAAAATTGGCTAAGATCTCTAATTTCTATCCTATATCGGGTGTAAAAAAAACAGTCACTATAATTTCTCGTCATTCAGGAGAAAATTCAAAGTGCTGAAAATATAATTATGTTCTAATACAATAGAGTTGAAAGTAGGAGCACTCGAAGATGACAAATTAGGTCCCTATTTCACCAACGCATGTTAGTGATAACGGCTTGTTAAATTAAGCAAACCTTCTCATTCATTGATAGGAATTACGAGAGGAACAACACGATATTTAACGAAGGATTATCTTTAATATTGCTTGGTGAAACACGCCCTTTGACTTATATTATTGTCCGCAATCTTCTCGTCATTCAGAAGTATATTCAGAGTGCTGTATATTGAACTCTTTTCTCATACAATAGAGTAGAAAGTAGAGCACAGGGAGATGTCAAATTTAACATTTGATACGACGCTTGTGTTTGATTTTCAACTGTTATGGTATTGCCCCAAAATTCTATCTTTGTGCAGTATTTTGTTAATGGTTGCACACCCTGGGAATAAGGTGGCTAAACATAATGGCTGCTTATATTTATTTACTTTATGTATCCAAACTTTAATAATAGTAATATGTATAGATTATGTTACACTGTAAAAAATATATACTTTTAAAAAATATCAATTTTCCATCTTTTTGCTCAAAGATGGCCCCGTGCGAGTTTCTTGCGCCGGTTCTTGCGGGTTGAACCGGTGCAGCGGTGGTAGCTTGTTTTTCTTGTTGACTTTCCGAAAATAGCTTGTTAAGTTTAATTTGGATATTAAACGTTTTGTATTTATAGTGATTTTCTTTTTTGACTTCCCGATGCGAGTTATAGGCCCAATCATACCGCATAAAGATTATCGTACTCTGACATAAGATATAACTTGCCTCGACCGTCGATACGTCCAAACATCCGTCTCAAGCCCAGGGCTTACAAGAAAGCGGTAATATGTAACTAATAACAGAGGCGGGTAGAAAGTGTTATCCGCACTTCCCGATTATTATCACGTTAATTATGCACTCGATGCGGATCGAGAGCTAACTAGATTGTGGTATAGTAAAATAGCTTGGTGTTAAACCTGTTAGCTATGAAACGTAATGTCACTTAAATATGGCTCAAGTTGTAAGTATCCCAGCCTTCGATCAACAATACATTAGATGTCGTGTCAGCACAAGAAATCTGTCTCGGAAAATATCAGCTCCTTTTTTTAAGTGAGCTAATTCATTTAGTTCGCTAAAGTAAATACGTGCAACAGTGTGTGTTTTTTTTAATCAAATCAAATATTTTTGTTCTAGAGTTTTTACAAAAAATGTTTTCTGAACGTCGTTTCTATAATATGATGCCTACCACCGCGGCACCGGTTCAAACAAGCCCAGCGAGAAGAACCGACGTAAGAAACTCCGCGTGGGACCATCTTTTACCAAAAAGATGAAAAATTCATCTTAAAAAAAATGTATAAATTTATAAAATATAAATATGTCAAAACTAAAACTAAATAACATGATTTAAAAATTAAGTGATTTAATTAGAGATTTCAAATCACCGTAAACTTTGAAATTGTTTGAAGACTTGTCTCAGTTCGTTATGAAACAAATGTTTTATTGTCATATACCACGCGGACAGATTTCAGCCTTGTTTTTGTATGGGACACGTTATCTAGTGTATCGTTGATCGAAGCCCGCAGCATATTCAATTAAGCAGTTACAGTGGTACCTCCTCATCATATTTCCCATGGATGTCCGGAAATGTACAAACAGCGGGTCCGTGGACATTGTTTAACATTAAAAAGACTAAGTGCCAATTTCACCAACGCATGTTGAAGTTAATCCTTCGTTAAATACCACGTGTTCCCCTCGTAATTCCTCTCAATGAATGAGAAAACATGGTATTTTAACAAGCCGTTATCGCCAACAAGCGTTTGTGAAATCGGGACCTATTCTCTATGGATAACTTACGTATTTGCCAATTGTTCCTACTTATCCCACTGATGGTAATCGGTACCACCGTAAAAATGTGACCGTAAAGTCCAGTGTGTCGGCCTATTCGTGCCGAAGCATGTCTCTCCCACGGTAAAATTGTTATGTTGAAAGTATATGTGCACAACATACAACAAGGAGCCTAGCAGCATGCGGTGGTTATGTCTAATGCATTTTAATGCAGTTTTTATGTACAATACATGGGCTTATGTACTCCATATAAGTCCCCGACCCAAATATTAAACACCATATACGATTGCGTGTGGTCTAAAATCTTAAGTATTAACGACAGAATACTGAGTTAGTGGCGTTCAAGTCACATGTTCTTCTTGATATTCCGCTAAACAGTGACGGTGACAGCGACGCGTGTGAATAGAAGGGTCAATTGCGAATCCATTATGGGATATTGTACTCCATTTGGAGTTTTATATTATAATAAAGCTTGGTAAACAATAACATAAAATTATGTAAAGAATTAAATCTAGGCAGAGAAAAACTTGTAAAATATATACACGTACAATAAAATACTGTATTATCAACTAGTAATATAACGTATGTTGTCACTCGAACTATTTTGTATAAATTTACCTTACTGGCCAAAAATAATTGGCATGTTTTTTAAAATATCAGAAGCCATTGTATGCCAGAATGTCAGCCACATAATAATACTTTTTCCATCAAGTTGTTACTAAATTCTTTGTGATGAAATAAATGATTGATTGATTGAACTCAAGCTCAGATGACTCATAACTCATGATTGACTCATCTGAAGATGTTTTATTACCCAAAATCAGCTGTGACACTAATCAGCTGAACATCTACCTCGTCTTGGGTATACCCAGCTACACTGGAACCTTTTCAGTTCTTCTCTTCTGTGGTTTAATATTTTCTATCGGAAAACCGCTATATCTTTTGCTTAGCTGAAACCGCTACCGCTTACACCTTGCGCCGTCTCAGCCACGCTAAATGTTACACGTTCCGATATTATGAGAACTATTACATAAACACTAGAAATGCTCCATGTTAGGGCACGTGACAGACAGATAGATTTATATGTACTTATGATACTTCTTTTTATTGAAGTATGCGGCAGTGGCTGAAAAGCTTTCGTCCCACCACACTTGTTACTATTTTAAATGTGGACCTGAACTGAGAAGGTATAGATTATTATTGTAAACAGATACAAAGATTCGAACCTGTGATCAACCATTGAGCCATACACCCTCATCCTGACTTCGTGTTCCGACCATTGCAATAACAATTTCCTCGAACACAAATGACTTATTGCAATAACTTAATGAATTTATGGTTTCTGAGCTGAGTTGTACTCGACAAACACACGACACAGATATTAACGGTTATCATATCCGTTTACTATTTGAATTTTCATTAAAATTGTTTAATCATACTTAATTGCTATTCGGACAAGTTTCTTGGACGTACATGAAGAATGTACCAATATATCAATGACTAGCTGACCCGTGCCCACTTCGTTAAGCATGGAAACCGTTTAAACCTTCCCGGGACTTCCATAAATATTTCAAGACCAAAAATAGCCGAATCAGTTCAGTTGATCTCGAGTTTTAGCGAGACTAACGAACAGCAATTGATTTTTATATAGCCTATGTTACTCAGTGGTAATGTAGCATTCTAATGAAAATAATTATTAAAATCGGTCCAGTACTTTTTGAGTTTAGTCGTTACATACAAAAATACAAATCTTTCCTGTTTGTAATATCTTCCTGGTATCGTATTCGGTAGAAGAAACACAACGGAAGATTTTCCATACAGAAACGGTCTACGCGAGATACTTTTATAAGGGCGTGTTTTACCAAGCAATGTTAAAGTTAACACCATGTTAAATATCATGTTATCCCTCTCGTATTTCCTGTCAGCGAATGAGATAGCATGGTATTTTAACATGGCGTTAACTTTAACATTGCTTGATGAAACACGGCTTAAGCTTGGGTTGCATGGGTTATGTGTAAAATAAATGAGTGATAATACTTTAGGGTGTGTATGTGCCTCCTATGTAGATTATACTGTGAAAGTACCAGCGCTGAAAGACTCACTTTTGATTTTCATGTTTCTATGAGAAATGACCAAACATCATAAAATTTCCCATACAATAATTTATAAAAAAGTACGTCTTTCCGCGCTGGTCCTTTCACTTTTTTAAAGTAAACTCTATATGTATACGGGACCTGTACACACCCTAAAGTATTATCACTCATTAATATTATAGCCTGTATAACCTCTGTATTTTCACAAATTTCCAAAAATTTTGCATACGTATCAAGGAGGTTTTTTTAGTTTTAAGACTATTATTAAATATTACTAAAGGTTGAAATTCTTTATGAATTCAAATATTTTTTCAACGTTCAATCTAATCAGGAACCACTCAGGAACTACTGGTCCGATTTGAAAAAATATTTTTTTGTTAGATAGTCCATTTATAGAGGAAGGCTTTAGGCTATATAACATTACGCTGCGACCAATAGGAGCGAAACGTCAACGAGAAATGTTGCAAAAACGGGGAAAATTATTCACATTTGGGGACTTTCGTTGCGTGCGCTGCATAAACGGTTTAAGTACTCAAAAACCACGCGAACGAAGTCGCGGGCACAGCTAGAAAAACATGGAAGGAAGTGACGTCGCTAGTGATGATGGCCGGTACATGTACGGCGACCCCGCACAAGGCATCTCACAAAAACCACCCCATCTCATCCTCCCGCTATGGCCGTAGAAAGCCATTTCTTCTGACCAGTAGAAAGTGTACCTATTCAAATATAGGAAGTGTCTACTGCTACAGTGTTGGCTGGGACAGATAGGTGTAAAATTGTAAAAGTGTCTCCCATGTGAAAGTACTCCAGCGCTAGAAAGAGCTCCTTTTGACTTCCATGGTATGAGAAATGCCCCAACATCATAAATTTGACCATACAATCATTGAAAAAAAAGTACCTTTTTCCGCGCTGGTAAACACAGTGAACTCTACAAAAGAGGCACGTACACAACCTAAAGTATTATCACTCATTAATATTACAGCCTGTAGAAGAGTTAGTAGTTAGAACAAACATTATAATTTAAGGCTGAAACAGGGTGCAATTCTTCTATAGTAAACAAGGCGTACAAAAAGCGAAAAAAATTTTAGTTATTATTTTTTATTATAATTTTTAATTATTATGAATAATTATTATAAGGTTTTTTCTAATGATGAATGTTACATAATATTTTTCCCTTTGTGTTCGGGTCCAGCTCGCACTTGGCCGGTTTTTCTTTATAAGTGACATTTAAATTGGAAGCAATGGTCGTCCATATTGAAGTCCTACATCTATACTATCTATACTAATATTATAAAGCGGAAGAGTTTGTTTGTTTAAACGCGCTAATCTCAGGAACTACTGGTCCGATTTGAAAAATTCTTTTTTTGTTGGATAGTCCATTTATAGAGGAAAGCTTTAGAGTTTAGGCTATATAACATTACGCTGCGACCAATAGGAGTGAAGTGTCAGTGAGAAATGTTGCAAAAACGGGGAATATTAATTACATTTGGGGACTTTCATTGAGTGCGCTGCATAAACGGCTTAAGTCACTCAAAAACCACGCGAACGAAGTCGCGGGTACAGCTAGTTGAATATAAACGGATTACGGAGTTTATTCTACGGTTGTCTTAAAAGGTTTCCTTTTTTAATTAACTCGCGAAGTTTAATTAAAATAAGCGTTTGCCGTTCGTCATCCCGGGTTAAGAATGAGGAAGCGATACCTCTGACTTATTTGAGAAAGAATTTTACCGCTCGGTCTTGACGCTTTTTGCAATACTGCTTCTGTAGGGTGTCCATGATTTGCGCCTGATGTAGGATATCTTACGGTTTTACATTGCGGACTAACTGGCGCTACAATTCTGCATAGAACTATAGAAGTTTTCTTCGCGATACATATATTATATATTATAATACAATATTAAACGGGCTAAGACTTTTTTACTTAGATTTTACCTAACCTAACTATAGATTTTAGATTTTACATGCACGAAAAATAAATAGGCATTATGTAACAATAGGGCACGAAAAGTCAATATTATTACTTCCAAATGTTTATGTAAAACACCGCTAAAACATAAAGAAAGTGACATGAGACAATTTGTCAAAACTCTCTTTTCCTTGCCTTCGTGCTTTCACATTTTACTGTCAAAATGGCATTTCTAAACAATAAGTTAGCGACGAAAACACAATTAAGTCGCGTATAATGATAATATTTGGGATTTTTCACAGTTAAATATACATTTATGGCGCCATTGTTTCTAGAATTCGCATTTACACAATAGTAACTTGATACTCTTAATCTAAGTTGATTAACCAAAATAGTATGGTACGGTTACTGTCGTTGCAAAAAACCTACAAATAATGTTGTTTATCCAACTCCATGTACAAATGACACATTGTGTAATTAAATGTCTTTTTTATTTTAGTAAAATACTATTATTATATTTTACGATAATACTCCTTGCCCGAATGTCTACAAAACAATAGCCAAGGAAAATCTAGGAGTATCAACAAAATATACTGTCGACTATCTAACTCCTTATAGAAATGACACAAACTTATTTTAAAAATCAGTAAATTATTTAACTACTTTAAAGTTTTTTTTCTGATAAATATTATCTTAAATAAATCTCGGACTGTCTCAGATATATCGAACTCATAGACACCGCGCACTTGACTAGTTCTTTTATGTCTATCTAGATTCTAGTCCTGTCTAACTTGAACTACAGTTTTTGTGTTGGAACGAACGGCCGAGTAAAACAAGTGATTGAGTTTAAAATGTCAAACTGTGCTGTATTTATCGGGTTCCTACCCACGTCATACATTTTGTAGGACCAAAAATCGGAAAGATTCTTCTTCATTAACCCCCGACTCAAAAACGGGGTGTTATAAGTTTGACGTGTCTGTGTAAATGTGTATGTGTCTCTCTGTGGCATCGACCTAAACGAATGATCCGATTTTAATGCGGTTTTGTTTTGTTTGAAAGGTATATCAGTCGAGAGTGTTCTTAGCTATGTTTGGTGGATATCGGTTCAGGTTTTCAAGGTCATCAGGTCGTAAAAACCCTCAAATTAGCGTGTAACATTCCTATCACACCTAACAAACTGCCTGATGACCTTAAAGACCGATTTCCACCAAACATAGCTAAGAACACTCTCGACTGATATACCTTTCAAACAAAAAAACCGCATTAAAGTCGGATCATCCGTTTGGGAGCTACGATGCCACAGACAGACACACACATTTACACAGACACGTCAAACTTTAACACCCCGTCGTTTTTGCGTCGTGGGATAAAAAAGGGTATATGCGTCGTTAATTTCGGCATGATGATGATGATGATGCATAGAAATTGTGATGTAAGTACCTACGTGACCACACGACTGAGGAATCGTGGATTTTCGCACGAGCGTGCATTCTTTGATGTTTCGGAGGTATGCGTGCACACACCAACTGTTACGTGAACGAAAAGAATGTGGGAACATTTGTAACGGGACGCGGCAGTGGGCTTGCGTGGATTTACCCGACTACGGCGAAGAGAAAAGGGTATTTTTTTTGCATTGGCCCACCTCACATTCCCACTGCAACTCCTGTAAGCCAGAATCAACAGCGGTAACCAACCACAACAAACCCTTTGATATGATCTCAGGGGTGCCCGAGGGACAAGCTAAATCTGTCTTGGGACCCACAACGAAATTAATCAGAAGAAAAAAGCAGGAGTAGGAAGTATTCCAGTTTCCCTCTCCAAGCAAAGTGGGAGACAGTACAAAATTGTAATGATTCAAAAGGCTAGAAATTAAGGGAAAGCACCACGGGAATATACAGGGTGTAAAAAGAGCAGTCACTATAACTTCGTGGGGTAACAACCAGGCAAGAGATATATGCATTGGTACTAGTTAGTTGCTTTTAATCTGCTGTTTTAAAAAAATGAAAATTTTCAATAGGCAATGTACAACGTGCACAACACTGCGATCAGCTGATTACGCTGAGAGGTCAATAGCACGCGTAAGACGTTCATTACGTACTAGGGCAAAAATTATAAAATTTAAGAATTTAATGCAGAACGTTGTTCCAAACAGTTCAGCCTTGCGATTAAAAATAATAAATTGCAAAAAAAAAAAAATTTTTTTCAAAAAATAACAAAGTTATAGTGACTGCTCTTTTTACACCCTGTATATTATTATGTCATTGTAATCTAATTATGAGTTTATGTCATTTTTGGGAATTTATTGTGATGTTGATGAATGTTTCCAATAATAGTTAAATATAGTAGAAACGCACGAAAGGAAAAGGTTATGATTTTGGCTCTCTATATTTGTATGATTGCATATTGTATACCTTCAGCAATATCAGTCGAATAATGTTATAATGTAAAGAGAGTTATCGAGTGCGTGATATATATTGGAAAAGTGGAATAGTTGACACATACCGTCATACGTTACCTCATTCTTACTGTTAGACGTACACGATATTGTTTGGGCGTGTTTCAACGCGACAAATCTTAACATATACATACAGTACTTTACAAATCACGGAAGATCTCCATAAAAGTCACAAAACAGACGAGTTTTAATGCCGATCAGGTCTTAGGTCAACGACCAGTGCGTTTGTGTGTATAGACTAGGAGTAGGACCCATAGTGAGATTCACTCCTTGGGGTCATTTTAAACCTTTTTTCTGAGTTATATTAAGTAATTTATATGAGGTGCCAAAACAAAAAAAAGCTCTACGATTCTCTTGATGGGTCAAATATTAAGCCGAATATACACTATATGAAATATAATATAATATGAATCATTGAACATGAATTTCTCGCTTCAGGGATTATCGTTGACCTTCACAACCTCGTATAAAACTACAACTATTCAGTAGAGTCAAGAAACTTAATAATTTTAGTTTTATTATTACATGGATTTTGTTTTAAATGAGGTTCAGTTATGTACAGTGTGTAATGTGTATCCAAAATCCACGTCATAATAAAATCTAAAATGATTATGTTTTTTGACTCTACTGAAAAGTTGTAGTTTTATAGATACGAGGTTGTGAACGTAAAGCGACGTTATGATATTAGTTATTGACCGTTGAGTTTTTTAACCTCGCCATTTCGAACAAAAGGATCCATGCGTCGGGCAATTTGCGGGCAAATTGATTCGTGACCACGCGCCGTGCGGGTTCGAGTCCCGGCACGATCCCGCATTCCCAGGGAATAACGCAATTTACCCCCATTTGCCCACTTACGAGTGTTTTGTAGTCTTTGTATACAAAATTACGTTTTTTGCAGTTATTAAAAAAAACTGAGGAGATTTTTTACATTTACTTTTCAAACTCAAACTCAAACTCTTTATTACCAACCAAGTACATACATAATAAATCAAAATACATTGAAAAATATATAAAAACTTAGCGCCTTGTTCGGGCATTTGCTAAATGATAGTACATTTACTTCTCTATGTACCTATCTAAAAAATATATATAGCTCAGCAAAATATATATACAGCTCAGCTCATACCTTTTACGCTCTTATTAATTAAACAATCTCAATCTCGTACTCAAGAATTGTACTTAAGAACCTATTTGATAGATACATTCTAAAAGTGAAACGTTTATCTGTCGAATAGTTCTCGAGTAGTGGCAATCGCAATTCTTAAGATCGAGTTTGAGACTTGTTTATTAATCATAAACCCGTATTAATAAAGAAGTATCAAACCTAATCTTACTTGAGAACCTTCATTCATTCATTCAAATCTTAAGAGCTAGGCTCTTGTCGGTGGAGTAATCGCCATGTTTCTCTGTCCTGTGCTTTACTTTTGACCTCTTGATACGACCCAACGTTTATCTTCTCCTTTACTTGAGAACCTATCTGACAGATAAAACAACGTTTCGTTTCACTTTTAAAAGTGATGAACTTTATTAATGTTACATAGTACTTTAATTATTTTTCATTTTATACCGTAACTAGCTGACCCATGCTCACTTCATCATACAAACAGTTTCTGATGAAACTTTCCATAATTTCTCACCGTTTTAACCTTCCCGGGTTTTCCACGAATATTTCAAGACTAAAAGTAGCCGAATTGGTTCAGCAGTTCTCTAGTTTTAGCGACACTAACGTTTAAAAACAGAACAACGATTAAAGTATGTAACATAGGTGAAGTTCTTCATTTTTAAACGTTGTTTTTATCTGTCAAATAGGTTCTCTAGTGAGGATATTTGAGATTGTTTTATTAATACGGGCCTAGATGCACGAGTGTCTAAGCTTTACGTAAGGGGTCGTTTACACTGTACAGTAATGACGAGGGGCGGCGCGGATCTCACAAATGAGTATTTGATTGCCTCGTATTGTGCAAGTGATACTGATTAGACACGAGAAAACTCTTAATTTATTCATGCATTGATATTGGTTTGACGACCTCCGTAGCGCAGTGGTTGAGCGCGTTGTTGCTCGAACGGGAGGTTGCAGGTCAAATCCTGCCAAAGGAACAAAAGTATTCTGTGTTCCTGGATCATGTATGTGTACTAAATTCGTGTATGAATATTTAAAATAATTAAAATATGTTTATAGTTTTATAGTATTAAATAAAATTCCGTTGTCGTTTCCATACAGAGATAGAGGTCTACGGAATTCCTGTTTCTTCCCTGGATAATTCAATTCAATTCAATTCTTTATTTCCGGAAATTGGTTACATGGTTGTTACAATGATTTACACACAGTGGGCACTAGGGTTCAGAACCGGGATTTCCCGGTACCGAAAATCCCGGGATTTCCCGGTTCTTTGACTACTGTTATAGAACCGGTTCTCAACGCAAAAGAACCGGGATTTTCGGTATTTTCGGGATTTTTTTTACCTTAACAAAAAATAAACGCAACGGGCTTAGAAAAGTACTTTAGTATTTTAATTACACATTGTGGCATGTCATGTTAAAGAATAATATATTTATTGCTATACAATGATTAAAATATCGTTATACAGTCACTTCCATAGATATAGACAATTTTTATAGACGTGAGTAATATTATATTACTAGCTTTGGCCCGCGGCTTCGGGCGTGTGGAATTATTGTATTCGTAGCAAAAAGTTCTTTACCAAATAACACTACAGCTGCAATGTGTTTTAGATAATGTTATAGTAATAAACATATTATGAGTATCATTATATTTTAACCAATGCATATAAAAACTTTATAAATTGTATACTTTTGACACCTTGGGTTACATTATTGGAGTTTTAGTAAGGATCCCTTTTTTTGAAAATATAATAAAGCCTGTGTTCACCGTTGATGGTGTAACTTTCCGACGGCGAAAAACGCTTTCAAATTTTAACTTAAGTTACGATGTTATTCAAAACATTCTTAACTGATTTTACTATCTAAACATATTAAAATAAATCTAGGGGAAATGTCTGCTCATTAAATATATATTTAAGTCAAAATCAAGATTTGGGGTCTATAAAGGCCATAGAACCTAAAAATAATAATTATGAAAAAAAGTACTGTCTGTCTGTCGGTCCGTATGAGTCCGTACTGAATGGAATAAAATGAAATTTAGCAGGCCGATAGCTTCGAACCTAAAGGGTAATGTAGGATATTATTATCCCAAAAACGAAAGGGTGCCCGTTGGATTTTGAAAAAACAGTAGCTACTTATTTAATGGTATTTCGGTGAAACTACGACGTATTTAAATGAAACTCGGCACAAAGGTAGATTGGACCATGAAATTAATAACATGATTTTTTTTGTTGGGAAACAAAAAGGTCCCAAGGGATCATAATTATAATTATAAAAATTTTTTTTGCTACTACTTATATATAAAAAATCGCAAAAAACCAATTTTATAAGATATCTTTAAGCTATGAATTTTTGATGAATCAATTTATCTGTTGGATAAAGCTGTTAACATTTTTGGAAGATCCATCTTTTTAGCCAGTAAAACTGACATCGATATTACATTGAAAGGGTAAAAACTTACTTTACAATATTTGCGTTTAAAATTTTTATTTCTGTCCAAACATTATACCGCATTTCGTGGGATTGGCTAAGCAGAAAAATAATTTTAAAATGTTTTATCCATACTTAATATTATTTCAAACGTGAAACTAACTGTGTCTGTTACTTTAAGAGTCATGAACCGTTTTACCGATTTGGTTTAATTTTGGTACGGCGATAAGTTTATAATAAACTAGCTGTCCCGGCAAACTTCGTATTGCCTTATTAATTAATTGCTTGACATACTGACTGCAGCGCCACCTATCGGTTCCAATTGTAAATCTAAACCATTCTCGAATCTCCACGAACACACACAAAAAATTTCATCAAAATTGGTCCAGTCGTTTAGGAGGAGTTCAGTCACATACACACGCACACAAGAAATATATATATTAAGATAGGACTTATCAACGCCGAGGCAAAACTACCGAGCAAACTAGGATTCAACGTCACGTATATAACGTGACGTAAAATATAATTACTGATACTTAAACTTATAAAACTCCTCAGTTTTGGTTGGGTTTTTTGTACTACACAGTATTTTACAATACTATAAGTTTTAATAGATTTACACCGGTAAAATAGTTTTTTGGCTCATGATAGATCGTAGATATAATATTATGCAATGTTTTATTTACCTATTCAAAACTAATAACTTTGCAAAAGTGGGAGGGAATCTGCTAAGTGTGCCTTATAGGCTGGCAAATCGTTATACATAATATACGCCACGAAAAAAAAATATTGTAGTGCGTATGATCTGGCCAGAAACTGAATAGTGGATAGTCATATGATTATTGGTATAACATTATCTTATTCATACTGTAGCCATAGAGTTATTTGATAAAGAACTTTTTGTTACGAATACTATTTTACGCGTCCGAAGCCGTGGGGAAAAGCCCTAATATTAGAGACGTTAAATTAAAAATATATAAATATACGATATTGTAATCATTGTATAGCAAATTAATGTATCATACTTTAACTTGACATGCCAAAATGTGTGATTTATTTATAAAAAGTAGTTTTCGAAGCCATTGTATTTGTTTTTAGTCAAGTAAGAAAAAAATCACGAAAATACCAAAAATCCCGGGAAATCCCGGGAATTCCCGGTTCTGACTAGTGCCAGTACCGAAAATCCCGGTTCCTAAAACTTTACCGGTTCTCGATACCCTAGTGGGCACAATTTCTGCCCATAGGGCATGGAAATATTTGTAGTAAAAATAAAAAGAATAATTACAAAGTAGATATTATAAAAATACATGCAACATACTCGTAATTATATTCTCTCAACATGCATCGTCTATAATGTAAGTAATACCTATATACCTCTATGTCAGTCAAGAGTTTTGCATATTTACACATGTTTGGCAATCGATTTAGAAGCTCATTTTAGTTCATTAAATTTACATAAATTGGAGTTTTACATTATGACAATATTAAATATCTCTAACTAAACCAATAATTTCCATATAAAATATATTAATTGAAATATTATTATTATAAACAAATTAAGATGTCAGATAGTATAGATATTGTCATTTAAATATTGGTGATGTAACATAGTTATTAGATAAGATTGATTGCTTAAATGTCAGTAGATTATAATAATTTCATAATAAGTCCAATTAATAATACATAAGTCCAATATATACTAAATAAATTAAAATATAATAAAATGTTAAATATTGTAGTACCCCACTACCATTACCAATAATTGTATTCAATAATAGATAGATAAGTAGATATAGTTAGTCATAATGTCAAATAATCATTTAAATCATATTTTTATATTATTGCAATATGTCAGTCAATCATCATATGAATTCATTCAATGAGTAGAAACATTTGTTTATCAGCCAATTATAAAGTTTTTTCTTGAAAATTGTTAATGGTAGTTCTTTAATGTCTTTTGGTAAATTGTTATATATTTTGATTGAGGTATTATAGCACCCCTTGCAAGCAAGTGTCGTTTTTGAGTTAGGTAAGACTAACTGGTCAGGATACCTCGTATTTCTATTTAGTACCTGACACTTTCTTTTATAATATTCTGACATATGTTTTTTAACAAATATGCTTATCTCAAAAATGTATAAACAAGGTAGTGTGAGAATGTTTAGTTTCCTAAAAAGGGGACGACATGATTCCATAGGCTGAGCTCAACAAATAGCTCGGATACATTTTTTCTGTCCAATAAATAAACGCCCTATATCCACTGAGTTTCCCCATACTATCAGCCCATACCTAAGTACTGACATTACAAACGCGTGGTAGGCCATTAATGCTGTCTCAGCAGTAGCTGTTTTATACAGGCACCTTAGGACAAAAACATAACTGTTAACTTTTTTGCACGTTTTATCAATATGCGATTGCCATGATAAATATTGCTATCGATAGTTATCCCAAGAAAGTTCACTATCTTAGCCTCTTTCAGTATCGACTTGTCATATTTCACTATTAAGTCCTTTCCTTTTACCTTTCTTACTGTAAAATTGCATAAACATTGTTTTTTTAATATTAACATTTAGGTGATTATAATTCAACCATTCGATTACGTCATTTAAAGCATTATTAATTTCCAGATTATATGTCAATTCATTTGAAGATTTAATTATAATGGAAATGTCATCTGCAAATAGGGTACAATTATAAGAAATAATACTTGGCAGGTCATTTATATAAATGATAAAGAGAAGAGGGCCTAGAATACTTCCTTGTGGCACGCCTTTAGTGTTCTGCCTAATGCCGCTAGAGTAACAATTTTTCCTGAATATCTATGTACTTATAATATGTGTACGTCCCTATTTTTTCCTTTTTTTAATAAATTAATTATTTAAAGAAATATGGACGTTCAAAAATCTGAAAAAATTACCAGACTTTTCACTGTGTTTAAACATCCAGGATACAAATTTGACTTTCGGAGGAGAAAAAAGGGGTTTCCCAAACGTCGATTTCTTGTGCTTTTAACATACTCGTAATTTCAGTTCGCGCTGCAGTTGTCTCTATCGCGCTAGGCTAGCTAGGGCATTGGGAGACAGCGATAGATTTTATGAATACCTATTTTATATTTCTCTCAACCGTGATGTTTCCTCTTTAGAGGAAACTCCGCGGTTGAGAGAAGCTCCAGCTCGAACTGAAATTACGTGTTAAGAGTACAAGAAATGTTTGGGGGAAGCCTGTTTCCTCAGGGATCGCGTCCCTATTTTTGTATGGAAGAGACAGGCGTGACGTTTCCTCTTAATGGCCTAAACGTTACTCCGCAAAGCTGGCTAGTGCCCGCGCACGCCTGCGACATTATCGACATTGTGCATTGCGCCTTTCTATTCAAATGTCCAAAAGTGTTACGGCGAAAGTGGTTTTCACTTTTGTCGGCAGGACACGCTGATGATGATGGATGCGGGAGCCGGTAGCCATATTATGTATAAAATTAAATTGCTGTTCGTTAGTCTCGCTAAAACTCGAGAACGGCTAAACCGATTTGGCTATATTTAGTCTTGAAATGTTCGTGGAAGTCCCAGGAAGTTTTAAACGAATTCCATGCTCAACAAAGTGGGCACGGGTCAGATTATAAACATAAAGCCTCCCACACCACATACACGCAGTTATTTTATAGTGCCCAAAAGTGTGCGCAATACACATAAGCACTTAATCTTCTTTCACTCGCGTAGCCCAGTGGGACGGATGACCGACACGACCGAGATCAGGCGCAGGACCGACTTTTTACATGCCCATCCGACGCATGGATCATCTTTCTTGTCAGACAATCAGGTGAACAGCCTGCATTGTCCTAACCAAACTTGAAATCAACATATTTTTTGACATCCTAGTCGAGAGCTAGGCTTTAAACCACTAGACCACGGAGGCGTTTAGATTAATATAATTATCTTTTTTTAAAATTACACTGACATAAACCTACACCCGACGGAAGTGTAATTCAATCTGACTTGAAATTATGATATTTATTTATTTATTGACTCACCAACAGAACAATATTTATTTTGGTAAATTCATAAAATATAAAAACAAGTTGAAGTACATGATATATAAATATATGGAAATCAATTGAAGTTGCATTCGCAATAATTATTGCAATGGGAAACTGGAAAGAGAGTTAATATGTAAAGCAGTTTTTCTATACATATCAATCCATGCAACTATCGCAATACGGAACCCCAATTAGGTTTCTCGTCTCACTAAAATCGAAATGATCCGGAGACCGTCTGCAGTCTGTCTATTAATTTTTTTATAGAATTAATGAGTTACGACATAGATAAGCTGACATTTGCCTTGAAAAATCCGGTCCGACGAGATAGTAAAAAGTGAAGAGAGGCTATTGGAAAGTGCTATTAGTGCTAATAATTCCGTGATACTGTGGGGAGTGATATTCACGTTATTGATGGGACCGCTTCGTTATCTGATTACATGTTAGAAAAGTTCGGTAATGTTATGTTATGACGTTCATCATCAACAGTTTCCATTGCTGGCAGTTTGATCTTTAACTTATTCATATAGCCCCCACTGATTTTGGTGATGATTGTCAATTTACTGAAACTAAAAAGCCACGTAAGTGCCCAAGTGTGTGCGCATACACACGAGTTCTCTTCCTTAACTCTCGTAAACCAAAGAACAGTGACAGTACCACCATTTGTCATCTTCGCATTGATCATCTCGCATTGATCATCTTTTTTGACAGACAATCAGGTAATCAGACTTGAAAACAATTTTTTTTTTAAACGCGGGATTCGAACCCACGACTTACGTTGCACTGTTATTGGTACATTTCCACTAATGACTCACTGCATTCTTAACGCGAATGCCTATGTTATATTTAATTATCTAAACATGTAGGTCATGTAAATAAGGTGTCCAGGAAAATATTTACCGATGTCCAGATTTTATCTTTTCTAATCATCATGACAAGGCTATGAGTAACATTAAACATACAAATATGGATATAGATATAGCTTTTAAGGCGACCTTCAAGATATATGTTCTATTACGTCATACGGATATAAATAGGAGATTGCATTTTATATAGATCGTATTTCATATTATATTTTTGTATATCGTATATCCAATTCGCATGATGAATTAGTTTTTGTGCAAAGTAAAAATCTTCTTTATTATTTAATAATCTTTCCCGTGGGTGTCAGAAAAGGTGACAGAGGGAATATAATTGTTGTTTGGCATACACTTTTGTTATTTGACTTGTTTATTACTTAACATGTAATACATGATACATACTCGTAAATCTTATTAAATGTAATTATATCAAATTAATGAGTGATGATACTTTAAGTGGTGTATGGGTACCGTATATAGAGATTACTGTGAAAGTACCAGCGCCGAAAGAGGTGCTTTTTTTTTACTTATAGTATGTGTAGATGTTATGATGTTGGGGCATTTCCCATAGAAACATGAAAGTCAAAAGTAAGTCTTTCCGCGCTGGTACTTTTATATTAGGCACATACACATCCTTAAGTATTATCACTCATTTATTTTACACCTTATATATCCGGAAATGGCCAGCAGCTTTCCCACAAATATTTTATAATATTATAATCATAAAACTGCGTTCTCCAACTCGCCTATCTATAGGCAACTACACCTCGTGAAATATTTCAAGGGAAGCTCATGTCCAGTAGTGGACGTCATAGCCTAAACGGTTTTTAAACCGATTTAAAAAAAATACAACGGATCCACATTGGTCTCTTCCAACTTCATGCAAAGACAGCAACATTGAAACACCTGACATTCCAGTAACCGTGTCTCTCTCCTCTTCCAGAGCCGGCCGCAGAAGGCGGAACCCTCTCGCGCTGTACACGGAGGACGAGGGGCACGACCTCAGCGACCTCGGCATCGGCACCTCCAGCACCAAGAGCAGTCTGAGCGAGGACACAGACAACCACAGCTTGGCGGTGAGTACTTCGGTGAAGAAGAAAAATCGTTCCGCCAATGAAACCGCGGATATATAGCTATATAATATAGATAATTAAGACGTCGAAGCTCGAAAATAAATAATTGGACATTTGATCCGAAACGCTGATTAGACAACGGCAGTTTCCGAAGCTGTATTTTAGCGCTTCTAAAAGTGTAACTGTTCTGTCTAGTAAGAGGTAGCCTAAGAGGATAATTAATCATATAAACAATAGTGAAATATGGCCAAATAACAATAGTTTATAACCAACACAAATCTTTCTCTCCAAACAATAGCGGTAATGGTTAAAGTCTGTAGCAGCTAATCTTTCCTTTGTTTTCAGAGCGACGGTATGGATCTTGACAAAAATCACTCGGACGTTGACAATTTGTCAACCTGCGACAACAATCGTAAGGTCGGCTCAAGTGCAAACGAATACGACACCTGTACGACCACGACTATCAGTTCCCCCGAGCCCGAGGAGTATACCTACGAGGGAGCTATCGAGGGATACAAATCAAGAATCATTTCACAAACAAATAGTAGCGTAATCAAAACTGTCGTTAATAATAATAAAGAGAAGTCTATAGACAAAACCAACGGTGATATAAACAAAATAAGAACATCAGTGAGCAACATGTTTGAAGCGAAACTATCGTCTTTACAACAAGACGGAGGATTCGACAGCAAAAATAATAATTCGAAAAAGGACTTACCTAAAGTGGATATACACAAACGAAGGGAACAATTTGAGAGAGAAAATTCACAGGAATTGCAAAATAATAAACAAAAAATTCCTGAAATCAATAACAAAAGGTCAATTAAAGATAGACTGTCTAGTTTAGAGAAATTTTCAGAAGAGTCACATTTACAAAAATCTACAAGTGACCTTGATAAAATATCAGCTGAGGTTAAACCTTTGAAGGAGAGGTTGTCGTGTCTCGAGAAAGTCAAAACCTCTGAGCCTGAGAAGGTAAATAGGCTTTCAAACGGGGACTTGAGCAAAACAAAGTCTCTGAAAGAAAGGCTTTCAAGTCTCAAGTCACAGAATGAAGACGACATAAAAATTAACAAAACGGAGGTAAAAGAAGTGTCTGTTAGTCTGAAGGAACGACTATCGAGTTTAGATGCTGCTAAAAATAAGGACATACCCAAAATAGCCATTGAAGAAGAAATATCAGGCAATACAAAAAATTCGTCAAACGATAGTAATCAGTATTCTGATGAAATGTCTGATACTTCATTGAAATTAAACTTGGCAGGCATAGAAAACCAGATGCAGAGCTTCTGTCGCTCTCTTGACAGCTTAGACATAAACGGACAATCTTCACCAAACTCCTTCGATAGGGTTCAGAGCCTGGAAGACTTTGATTGCGCTGAGTTGCAACACAACACAGCCGTAAGTGATATCGAAACTGAAGACAGCGGTATCCACACCGCGAGGGACTCTGCTCCTGCAGATGATATCGCAGACTTAACTCAAGTAGCTTCACCCATCGGAGAACCCATGATTGAGGTATCGGAGTACGAGTCATCAAACGAAGACAGTGGTGTAACACACATGTCAAAAATCGATGAACACGCTTCAGCAACGACACATCAAGTTGCAGACAAAATAATTGTCGAAGAAACTGAAGACACTAAAACTGAAAACAGTGACAGCAGCAACTACGTTCAAGCCGTTTCACAACCGGAGGAATGTAGCGTTACCGAGGAAGTGACGGAAATACAAATGGACAAAGAAGATGAGGATACATTAAAAAGTTTAGACAATCAAGACTCCAGTGTAAGTGTTAATGACTTGTCTACTGCATCGGAGGGTGATACCGTAGTGTTTGAGGGGAAGATGACTATACACCTGGATCTGAATGAGATATGCAATATAAATAATGGTGCTGGAGAATCTGTAACCCAAGCTACCGACTCCACTAACAAAAGCATGCCAATGGTAACTGTCTCTAATATTACAACTACTACTAACATTTCACCCAAGAATTCCATTAAGCCGCTAACTACTAACACTAACTCGCTTCACGACACTAGAGATACCCACACATCTAACGTAGGTCATACAGTAAGCCCCGTAATTCATGTCCCTAATGTTTCATGCTCCACCGATGAATCGGTAAGTAGCTCACAGGACGCTAATCCCTTCTGGCAGACACGAAACAAACGATGTTTAGAAACCAACAGACGCAAAACTATATTGTTCATAAACAATAAAGTGGCAAAGTCTTCCGATTCTAGGGACAATGTAGACAATTAGAACGACCTAAATATAAGCTAGGTTAGAGGCCTAATTTTTATGATCTCTTAATTTTCATAAAAGTTTTGGTATTTTAAACATCGTGACTAAGTTACCTTTCATTTAACTCCACAATAGCAGTAATAGTTCTAGCGAACGGTACAGGGTGAACCAGTGCCCTATACATTGTAGTCCCCATATACACATTATTTCTCGAAACTTGTAAATTCATGGAAATATATGTTACACCGTTATGTATGGGTTTTATTTATGTAATTCTCCTCGTAATGTACTTGAAAAATCATAGTGTGAGTCGCGATATGTTATCTCATATCTATAATCATTGAACAAACTATTATATAATCCTATCTTTTGTCTCAGTAGTTGGATGAAGGTAGTGTAGGCATCATGTTCAACTAATTTCTCTATTTTGCTGGTGACGGGCTAACAAGGTAAGATTTGTATGTTAATCCGTTCCGATCCAATCTGACTAGAGACTATTCGACAAAAGTAATATAATTTTATTACGCGGTATTTAAATTGGTAGTATTATAGTCATTGTAACAGTGATTCGTTTACAATAAGATATTATGCTGTCATTTATGGCGCGGCAGTGACAGTGACATTCAAATTAGCACCAGTACAGCCTAGTTTACATTACGTCAGATTGAACCGGATCGGAGATTTGTAGCTTCTAATCTTTGCATTTCTGCATTTTGCTAACGCCATGCTTTGTGTGTTTCTTTGATAGTCTGTTGTTTTCTTGTCTACGGCATGCTTGGAGTTCCGACTACATAGTTTTATATTCCATAGGTGATAGATGCCTTAGAACTAGCGTTCCAGGAACTAGACTCGGAGGAAAGCGCTAACGTCACTATGGACGATAAAAAGGCTTCAGATGGACTGATAGATTTCGACGTAGAAAAGAGAGTGTCAGTAGCGCCGCTGTACGAGAACATAGATATGTTCTATCAGAACACTGAAGCTGAGGCGTTTCCTCTGGACCTGCCCACCAACGCCCTGGAACCGCCCAAGGAGAAGCCTCCGCCCCCGCCCACAGAGGAGAACGGAGAGGATGAATTACTTGGCAATGTAAGTTACATCATATTTATCTTTTATGTTATAAATAAATAAGAATTGGCGCCTACTCACACTATCTCTGCATCAAAATCAAAAAATATTCGTGGAAGTCCCGGGAAGGTTTAAACGGTTTGTAAAATTTGTGATGACAAATTGTTTTTATGCTCAACAAAGTGGGCACGGGTCAGCTAGTCTTTTATATAAAAATGAATTGCTGTTCGTTAGCCTCGCTAAAACTCGAGAACGGCTGAACCGATTCGGCTATTTTTAGTCTTGAAATATTCGTGGAAGTCCAGGGAAGGTTTAAACGGTTTGCATGCACAACAAAGTGGGCACGGGTCAGCTAGTTAATAAAAATGAATTTGTAGTATCAGGTTGTGTGACTTGTGGATTTTTAATCATCATGTATGTCTACGACCTCTGTAGGGCAGTGGTTGAGTGCGCCGGCGCTGGAGGTTGGAAGTTCGAATCCCGCTGAATGAACAAAAAGTATTGTGTGTTCATGGGTCATGGATCTGTATTACATTTGTGTATAAATATAATAAATAATTAAACATATGTGTAGTATCCGTTGTCTGGTACCTGTAACACAAGTATTCGGATATTTGGCACAGGACCAGATTGTCCTTATCCTTTTTTTATAATATGTTCTGCACACTTGTGTTCCTTGGTCGTACATGTGTATTAAATATGTGTATAATATTTTAAAAATAGTATTGAAAATATTTCCGTTCACTGGTACCCGTAATACAAGTTCTTATAGAACATAGTATTCAACCAGATTGAAGAACATAGAATAAAGATATTATTACTATAAATTCCAGGGCAACTTCAAGCACACGAGTTCAGCTCGTCGCATCAAGAAGGAGATCAGGAACAAGCGCACCAGCTTCCTGGGCATCGAGGGTCAGGTGGACGACAGCTACCTGGATGTGGACCTCCAGCTCGCGCCGCGCCCCGACATCACCTCCTTCCTCCAGGAGGAGACGAAGATCGAGAAGCTTCTCTACAAGAAGACCCTGTCTCACGAGATGGACGCGAAGTTGAGAGACAGCAGGGACTCCGGCGTGGATGTGGACCGGGGCCCGTCGGCTGAAGCCTGGTACAGACCTTCGCCGGAGAACTCCAACTCACACAGCAGACAGAATAGCGAGGTATGTACTTGAAATTTAACCTAAACGTAAACAAAACAAAATTACCGTTTTTTACATATTCAATTATTATGAAGACTTATCTCACTTTCATCGGAATATTACAGTATCGTTATTTATAATCCAATACATTTTATAATCAATAATTAATATATTTAAACATAAAAAAAAACTTTTAACAGTAAAAATACGCCATTTTAATTTTACGCCGACTGTAAGATTATAGTCTATAGACTATGGATGCATAGTCGCGAACAATACTCATTGTATAAATATTACTTTTTATTTTTTGCCAATTGGCATGACTGACTAGTCTATTGTCATAATATACGGGTTTGTTTACGTTTGGGTTAAATTAAACGGGACGTACTTTAGAAATATTGAGGAGTTACAGATGAATAAAAAACATTTTATGTGTTAATTACATACGTAATTTGATTCTTGTAATAATAAGTAACATCTAGGTTTCACTATTTTTGATATATTAATAAATTAAATAATGGCGCTTGTGAAGTATTATTTATTTTAGCAATACGAATCATCGTATGACCTATTCAGACACTGGAAGTTTATCTTTGCACTAACTCCCTAAAATTGAAGAAATTGCTTTAAAGTTATAAGGCTGCCCTTGTGTGCATGCTGATTTTATGTATTCATGTTACAATGTATAGTTTTGTGCACAGTAAAGTATATTTGATTTGATAAATACATGCACAGTACTTACTACTAGCGCCACAATTCTGCATCGCTCTATCGAAGTTTTCTAAGTCCGGCGCTATTTATACGACATAATATGAAAACTATATAGTACAGTGGGCTTCGGCCTGACCGAGCATACCGTCTCGCTCAGTCGGAGATCTTCCTTTGGGCCTTCCACTTGTGTTCCAACACTTCAAATCAAATCAAATCATTTATTTTTTGCAGAAATGACTGTTACAATAGGTGTTACAATTATAATACAGGGTTCAAGTCTTTATACCTAATAGGCATGCAAATTGTACAATATCTAGTTGTATATAATATAACTGAATTAATTACAATGGTCATAACTCAAGTTTAATACAGGGTGTAAAAAGAGCAGTCACTATAACTTTGGGATATGATTAAAGGACCTTTTCTCATTCTAGAAAAAAATTTTTTTCATTATTTATTTTTTGAAAAAAAAAACTGCAATTATTATTTTAAGTCGCAAGGCTGAACTGTTTGGAACAACGTTCTGCATTAAATTCTTAAATTTTATAACTTTTGCCCTAGTGCGTAATGAACGTCTTACGCGTGCTATTGACCTCTCGGCGTAATCAGCTGATCGCTGTGTTGTGCACGTTGTACATTGCCTATTGAAAAGTTTTAAATTTTTAAAACAGTGGATTAAAAGCAAATGACTAGTACCAATGGATATATCTCTTGCCTGGTTATTACCCCACGAAGTTATAGTGACTGCTCTTTTTACACCATGTATAATTAGATAAATTAATAACAAATAATAGTATTACCTATTTATTATCAAATAATAGTATATTATCTCTTGTAATTGAATACTTACTTAAAACTAGGTGTAATGACTATGAAAATTACTAAAATACCAAATATCTCATTTCAGCCATACACACAAGTGACCTCAGACGAGGAGGAACCCAAGACCTTCACAAACAACCTCACAGACAAACTGTCCACCTTGTCTACGCAGGACGACAAAATACACAACTTAGACAAAAAACTACAACAGCAACAGGTAAGGTCGGGGGAGAATACTAGGTCAAATACTTAAAGTAGGCTCAAAGTACTAAGTACTAGTTAAGATGTAAACACATGGGGTGTTTCAGTCGCTGCGATATTCTTATTTCAATTTGTATACTGCTAGTTCAGTTTAAGGTGTAAACACCATGCGGTTTTTTCTAATATTTCTTTTGAATTGAAGATATAAATGGCTGATGGTGATATGTAGCAAAATTCTGATTTTGAATGGAGTTCAAACTGTCACTTAAACATTTTAGAATACGCTGTAACGTATTATGTACATTAATCTGAAGATACTTCTCTAGAATCAATGTACTTAATACGTTGCTACATATCCTAAAATGTCTAAATGACAGTTTAAACTTAATTTTCGGGGTAAAATTTTTTGCGACATATCACCTTCATCCATTAAAGTCTTCAATTCGTTTTCTGGTTGTTATTTCGATCTCTTCATTTGGTAATAGTAGAATTGTATTTTTTCTTATTTTTCTTTATACATTTGGCATTATTGGCCTATAAAAGACTGTCCTAAATCATTGAGAGGCTAGTTTCTAGGTTTATTTGATTAGTAGCGACAGCTCGTAATGATAATACGTAATAAAAGGAAACTCAAGCAAACGAATTATAACTATTTGTTGCATATATCGTCTTCGGTAGTTCCGATTTCTTCTCCAAAATTCGATTACAATTCCAAGCTGGTATTTGTTTATTTGAAATATGTTGTCGCAAGCAAACCTGAGCCAATGCTTAGCATTGGCTCAGGTTTGCTTGCGTTTTTTTCTACAGTATGTCGCTACCTTAATGTATTAGTTTAGTATATTGCTTGAATATTACTATATTTTCAAACTCTTTGCTCTGTCAAACAGTTGTAGAAGTTAAATGTATATACAAAACATAGTATATATTGATTGCCAAATGTTAAATCTATATTAAAAGCCTTAGTGGTAGTTTTGTAGTTCCTAAATTATATAAGTTATTTAATATTGGTTACGGGATGCTTCGTTTTAAATTCCTATAATATTGTATTATCAATAAGATATTAACTTGGTAAAGGATATCACAAATTCGGCTGCCATAGGCTAAGATTGTATAATTCGTAATTCTAGAGAAAATTCAGTACACTCAAAATGGAACTCTGGGTTATTGCAATAGAGTTTAAAATCGAATTCACAAGTGTCGAGTTGTCAAATTTGACGTTGACAGTTGACTCGACGACCGTGTATTCGATTTTAAACTCTACCGTATTGGCCCTAAGTTCTATTTTCAGTGTTCTGAATTATCTTCCGATTTCCGGATCATATGGTCACAGCCGTAACAATTAATACTGCTTTCTAATGCTTTTACTATACCTTTCTAATTAAGTATACGGTAGATATGTTATTCTTATCATGTACCTATTTAAATAAATATTATTTATTATATATCGCCTTTTATTTGCACCTATGTAAGTAATGTTCATATGCATGTACATAACGCAATGCTGTATTAAATGCTAAATGTTTTAACCAACAAAAACTATTACACCTGTAAAATCTGTTTTATACACTGAATAACTTTGCCTAACTCAACGATCATTCATATTTTTCTCGGCAGGCTTTTTTTGAGGCAACATTTGTAATACATCAAATGTATCTTCTGATAATATATAATTGTTAAAAATTAATATTATATTGATATTAAGACATAGTAACAATTTATGGTAATTTAAATTTGAAATTTTTCTTTTTATAATGGCATCAAAATTCAAATGTCTTCTTCGTTTAACATTAAAAAATAAGACACTGTGATTTATAATAATACAAAGCTGTATGAATGATTTCAAACAATATCGAAACATGTGTAATAGTTTTGTGTCATCCGCCATTTTGTGTGCATAACAAGATGGCCGCCGTGTTGCAGGCGCGATCTAACGCCGCCAGCCCGTCAGCGCACTTTGACGATGGCAGCACCAAGGTGAATGTCATTTGTTATTAATTAAAGCCTGGCCAGGAAATAAAAAAAAACTACGAAACGCTGAGAAAGAGTCCATATCGTTTAAGAAGTCCCGCGGTGATTAGTATCACTAAATTTTATTTAGATGTTCAATTGGTCAGTATTTGACTACAGGACATACTCTAAATACTAGTATCCTTTTTTCTTTGGTATAAATTAAGTTGGTTTAACATTTTTGGAGATCCTTTTACGAAATTGAATATTCAAAACAGTTTCTTGAATTTTTTTATATACCTGGCCAAGCTACAAACAATTATCGGCTGTGAAAACCAAATTTTTAATCTCCTTAAACTGTGTACTAACTGAATAATGTATGTATTAACAACGAAATACTAAAGTATGTATTAATTTTACTAACTGACAGATAATAAGTATAAGATTCAGATAGATTAGGTTAAGTAAGTTTTGGTAGAAACATCGAATGCCGGCTTGAAATATTTAAGATGCCACGCTAGAATCACTTACGAAATTTAAAAAAAGTGTGGGCTTTGATATAAGGTTCGCTAAATTACATCTTATACGAATCTTATACATTTTGTTTTCAAACTTCGTAAGTGATGATTACGATAGCATCTTAAATCAGGGCCCTGTTGAAGTTACTATGCCCTGACGTCACTGCGACCCAAATAATAATTATGTAATATATTAATTTTAATTGGATCTATTTGAACTCCTTGGACTCCTTTGCGATATAGTACCATCACCAGCTCTATGCTAATGAACTGATCTATATGGTTGAGGTTACTTTTTGAAAAGGTAAAAATACCTAAAAAAAATGTTTGTAGTGTTTGAACTCAGCAGGAGAATCTGGTAAAACTTTATTAAATAATAATAAACACGAAACAAACATCTGGATTGAAGAAGATAGGGATCGATTAGCGGATTTGCCAGAAATGATATTTGAACAAATAGACATAGACCAGATGAGAGCAGTTATAAATAAAACACATAATTGGAAAGCCACAGGCTCCGATAACATACACAACTTTTGGTACAAAAAGCTCTCGTCCACACATACACTACTACACAAACACATCAATATATTTATACACTCACTTGACATAATGCCAACATACATCACCCAGGGGATAACTTATATGATCCCAAAAGACAAATTAGACGCCACAAACCCTGCAAAATACCGACCTATAACATGCCTACAAAATATATATAAAATTATAACAGCTTGCATAAGTGAATTGATATATACACATATAAACAACAATAACATACTTGCAGAGGAACAAAAAGGTTGCCGTAAAAACAGCCAAGGGTGTAAGGAACAACTTTTAATTGACTCTGTTGCATCGCAGCAGGCGTTGAAACACAAACGCAATATATATACTATGTACATAGACTATAAGAAGGCCTATGATTCTGTCCCACATTCATGGCTTATCTACATACTCCAGCACTACAAAATCAGCCCCACCATCACAAAATACCTAGAAAATATTATGCCACAGTGGAATACTAGACTTAAAATTATAAATTCTGACAAAACCATTGAAACTGATTTCATCCCAATACGTAGGGGAATATTCCAAGGAGATTCCTTGAGCCCCTTATGGTTTTGCTTAGCACTCAATCCATTATCATACATCCTTAATAAAAATAGCTTAGGATTAAAAATTAAATATAACCGACAACATACAGCACTTTCACACCTCATGTACATGGACGACATTAAACTCTTTGCAAATACACAAAAAGATATTCACACACTGGCTGATATAACACAAATCTTCTCAAACAACATACGCATGGAGTTTGGGATAGACAAATGCAAAATTCAAGCAGTAAAAAAGGGAATAGTAGAGCATGCATCATACAAATTAAGTAATGACAATATTATTGAACCAGTAGATCAAGTGTATGGTTACAAATACTTAGGTTACTATCAGTCACAACAAATACATCATAAAGATACTAAAAAATTACTTCAACTAAAATTTAGACAAAGATTACACACAATTCTGCACACTTACCTTAACGCAAAAAACTCAACAAAAGCCATAAACACATACGCTATACCCATTCTTACTTACTCATTTGGTATCATACGCTGGAATCAAACTGAACTTAAAGCACTGCAAAGAATAGTCAACACAACAATGACTAAACATAGAAAACACCATCCAAGGGCCTGCATTCAAAGACAAATCTTACCTAAAATTGAAGGTGGTCGAGGGATTATAGACATTGTAAACTTACATAACAAACAAATAACACTACTCAGAAAATTCTTCCAAACTCATGCTCACACATCAACACTCCACAACGCTGTATGCCAGGCAGACACTTACACGCCGCTCCATCTCGCCGATGACAACAGACAAATACACATTTACACAAATCAGGAAAAGATTGACACATGGTCACAAAAATCGTTGCATGGTCGGCATAGACTTGTTTTAACTAATACAGCCGTTGATAAGATAGCATCAAACGCATGGTTGAAACAAGGCGAGCTGTTTCCTGAAACGGTTGGTTTTATGCTAGCTATTCAAGACCAAGTCATCGACACAAAAAATTACAGGAAACACATTATTAGAGACAGTACTGTCCGTAGTGACCATTGCCGACATTGCCACAAACAACCAGAAACTATACAACACATAACCGGCGCTTGTTCATCCATCACACAAACAGATTATAAACATAGACATGACCAAGTAGCAGCAATCATACATCAAACACTTGCACTCAAGCACAACCTTATAACAGACAAAACACCATACTACAAATACACACCACAGATTATACTAGATTCAACGGACTATAAACTATACTGGGACAGGACAATACTGACAGACAAGACCGTTCATCACAACAGACCTGACATAACACTTCATGACAAACGAAATAAAACCGTCTATCTCATAGATATCGCCATTCCTAATTCACATAACCTCACTACCACACATACCACAAAAGTTACAAAATACACAGACTTGACGATAGAATTGAAATCACAGTGGCAAGTTAACACAGTTAAAACCATACCAATAATCATATCAAGTACTGGCATCATCCCTAAAACATTACATACTAGTCTCCACACGCTCAACATTCACCCACTTACTTTTATCACGTTACAAAAAGCGGTAATTCTAAATACGTGCCGAATTGTCCGAAAATTCCTATCCATCAGTTAGTATCATAATATTATCTAAAGTTGTTTGGTCACAAGCCCGCAACTTTAGATAAAACACAACCCCGCAAAGGAGAAAAGAAAATTAAAAAAAAAAAATAATAATAATAATAATAATAATAATATCTATGGACGCTTCACACCACGTCAATCTGGCCCTGTGCTAAGTATCCGAAGAACTTGTGTTACAGGTACCAGACAACGGAAATATATTTAATACTATTATACTATACACATATTTAAGATTTTTATTATATTATACACAAATTTAATACACATCCATGACCCAGGAACATTGAAAACTTTTTGTTCCCTCGGCGGGATTCGAACCCGCGACCTTTCGTTCGAGCACCTGCGCTACGGAGGTCGTTAGTCTTTTAGTTACTATTCTACTATATTAGTCTACCTAATCTATCTTTTATCATTGCTACTTACAACTATTAATTAGATAAATCCAGATTATTGTAATTACATACCTAATAGCCGATAATAGTTTTGCTTATTAACAACAACTGATAACGCTAACATGTACTGATAACTAATTTCAACGACAGGAGGTACTGCGCCTGGAGAGGGAACTCCTACAGCTGGAACAGGAGGAGCTGAAACGGCAGAGGGAGAATCTTCTCCGAGACCAGAACAGAATCATCCAGAAGTCTGTCCAAGATATCTCCACAGCCGGGGTTCCGGAACAGAGAAACCAGAAGAATGCAGAGTACAGACACTCGATGCCCAATCTCCTTCTGAACGAAAACTTTACTGTACCCGACAGACCGGTTCTGGATGAGAATAAAAGGAAACCTTTTGTGTCGGAGGAGCACATCCAGAGCCACTTCGGGGTGGAAGAGAGTAGGAAGGTGTTGTACGACAGCAAAGTCCAGGAGAGGAAACCAGTGAGGCCTCCGCAGCCGATTTTGCCTCCTAAGCCTCGCAGCAGGGACTCCGTGGAGAGGGAAATGCTGATGAGGTAAATATATATTTTCCTTTATTTTTAAATGGTGTTGATTCGTTTAAAGTTTCGGTGAAAAATGTTCATAAAGTGAAAACTACATCGCCAAACTATGTAACATTGTTATGGGACCAAATGGCAGCAATTCTGCGTCGAATAAAAAAAGAATCACGGTAATCCTAAATTAACCTAAGAGTAATCGGTGTACATATATAAAAAACCGGACCAAGACTGCAAGACCAAGACCAATTTTACTCATCACTACCGAGGGGGTTAAAGTATTATTTACTCACATAATATGTAACGTTACAGAAGCAGCCGCGTGTCGTCCGCGGCGGAGTACGTGAACGTGGCGCCCGCCGTGCCCGCGCCGCCCGCCGGAGCCGCCGCCGGAGCTGCTCGGCAGAGGGCTGATCACTATCACCCTATGTCCAGACACACGCTGCAGGTATACTGGGTTTTGCTTCTATACTATTATTTTAAGGAATGTTTCTTTGTTTGAATACTTGTGTATTAAATATGTGTATAACATAATAAAAATCTTAAATATGCATAGGGTAAAATTATTGATGTATATGTTGCAGTCATCTGATTGAATCAGCTATTTGATTAAATGTCTAGCGCGTTTATTGAATGACGACATTCAATGGATTTGGCCGAAAGGCCGAACGTTGATTGAACAAGCGTCACTCAACGTCCAACTAGTTAGCGGACTGTAACAAAGCCCTTTAACAGAGCGGACGGAAAATCTGCCATGTTATTGAAATTTAGTACATTTTTCCCCGCAGTGGCGCTAGTAGTCATCAAAACAAATATGGCGGCAAACAGCTCGCACAGATAGTACATAGTTGACATTTTCATTTGGTGTGACATGTCATGTCCTCATTTAGAGGACTAACCTAACCTACCCCTACCAAACGTTACAAAGTATGCTATATCCCATTCAATGCACTGTGCATTAAACAATTTTACGAGTCGTCATTTCATAAACGCGCTAGTCGTTCAATTAAACTGCTGTATTAGATGACTGCGACATATATATATCTAATATTATTACGCAGGCTCTGTCGGCGGCGCCGGCGTCGCGCCTGATGTCCGGCGCGGAGTGGCTGCAGCGCGCGCCGCACCGCCCTCAGAACTACAACCAGCACTGGCTCATACAGGTAAACACCTTCGTGGTCTAGTGGTTCAGAGCTTCGCTCTCAATCTGGTGGTCGCGGGTTCGATTCCTGCCTTGGACAAAAAAAAATGTTTTCAAGTTTGGTTAGGACAATGCAGGCTGATCACCGAATTGTCTGATAAGAAAGTTGTTCCAGGCGTCGGATGGGCATGTAAAAAGTTGATCCTGCGCCTGTTCTCTCGCCAGTCGTGTCAGTTTACCGTCCCACTGGGTTATGAGAGTAAAAGGTAGAGAGAGTGTCTTTGTGTATTACGCACACACTTGGGCACTATAAAATAACTCCTGCGGAGCTGGCCTAGTTTCAATGAAATCGGCTACCGACACCAAAATTGGTGAGGGGAGCTATTATTATTATTATACAGGTGATGTGCCTGACTTAATTTGAGCACGCATTATGTTACTTATTACTATAGATTTAAGTTCTAGTTTAATATAGACGTGTTTAAGTTAATTTAATGTGTTTACCTACTAATGTTTTTAGGAAGCGGAACAGCGTCGTATACAGGAGCAGAGGAACAAGATGAGACTCAACAGGAACTCCTACCACGACGGCGGCCAGCCACAGTACAACGGGTGAGTTACCTTGTTTAATTATATTCAAAATACACGGTAAAGTTCGCCACAGAGTGTAGTACAAATATGAGACCATAGATGGCGTTAGTGGTATACTAATTTATTTATTTGGAATAACAATAGCCATCAATCTTAATCTAGTTATAAGTTATAACTACAACAATGAGTAATGTAAGGCCAATAACAGTTATTCACCTGTTACTAATATCCAGATATCTCTATCTTGTGAATAATAAATCGATGGTCGTATGTCCAAATCAAGCGCTTTGGACATACTTTTCGATGTTGCTGAGTGTAAATCTGTACTTCAGATGACAACACTTATGGAACCACATAATACCAGGCACTGTGGTGTTCACGCCGCGGTAATACGCCTGAGTGGTGTCCATTTCGACGGTATAGGCATTACATTCCGTACCGTAGTTTCCGACCGCACTCATCCTTAATATATTTTTTATCTTTGTTATAGTTAAATGTGTAAACTATTTTGTTAATTTTAATCCTACTGTGTATGGATTTTAATTTTAATTTGCTATTGTTTTTTCTAAAGTGTATGTAATGTGATGTCTAAATTTGTCGAATAAATGTTTTATTATTATTATTATTATACGATATATTACGTTGGAGTCATCTAAATATTCTAACAGTGTAATTTTTAAGGCATGTGGTAGGTGAAAGTGATAAGGAAATAGCGCAAAATGCTAAAATGCGATTCGATAAAGACTGATTCTGCACGGAAATTGATTAATAAAAACCTAAGTGTTTTAGTTCCGATTTCACCAACGCATGTTAGTGTTAACGGCTGTTGGTGAAACACGCCCTTAGTTATCAGCCTGAAAAACTCAGCCTGCATATTGAATTAGCAATATTTATCTATAATGAAGTAATGTAATGTGTTGTTATTACTCAAAAGTTTCATTATACAGTACATTTTTTAAATATCTAGCTTGTCCGATCCTTTATCTTAAATAGTCCGGTTCCAATTCGTGTACAATTTTCAATGTGCAACATTTCTAAATTCAAACATGTCTTACTGAAATGTACTGTATGCGCTGTGTTCAAAAACAACATCTTATAAAACCTATTTCGTTTCCAGTACCCCCGACCGACGAACGGTGCGCATGGAGCCCCCGCGGCCCGAGCTGCCGCGTATAGAGCCGCGGGCGGAGCCCCCGAGGGCGGAGCTCCCGCGCGTGGAGCCCCGCGACGACAAGCTGCTCAGCGTCAGCGGCAAGAGGAAGTGCAGCCACTGTGGCGATGAGCTTGGTACGTGAAACAATAATATTCAATCTATTTTTGAAGTACAATAACTTTTTTAAAGTAATAACTTCTTTCGGGAGGGTAAACCGACAACTTCTTAAATCGCCTATACATATTGGCCGAGCGTTGCCGAGGCGGCCAACTAAAACGAGTAGTCTATTTGCCTTGCCTTGTCATCGCTCGGCATCGCTCGCCTAGCTAGTCGAGTGAAGGCGAGCACGAACGTGTGGACGGCTCATTTGCCGCCACTCGCCTACGCTTGACACCGTTCGTGACCACTCGTCTCGCCTCACTTCGGATCGGTGTCGGTTTTTGTGCACAAATTAAAGGCGCTCGCCTGCGCTCGACCAACAGCGTCCACACGTTTGTATAGCCGCCGTTGTATTATGTGACGTTTATCGCTGTCGGGCCAACGTGTGGGCAGCTCTACAAACGCTCGTCTACATTGGCCACTTGTGTGCACTTGCCGAATGTGTGGACGATACACTCGGCTTGCACCTATTTGCCGACGCTCGCCTTGGCCTACGCTTGGCCAATATGTATAGCCAACCTTATAGGAGGGTAAACCGCTTCGTTACGTAACGCGTTACGTCTTTTCTCACGGATACGGCAGCAGTAGGCAAGCTCTTCTCTCTCTATTTTACCCACAGCGCTTAGTATATTACTACAGCAGTATTAGGTCATCCTGTCGAACGTCTCGAGACGAATTTAGCTTATCAATCTCTATACGCGTTGGCGTCGTATAGTAGCCATGATACAGCGGTGTGCACGTAGGAAAGTAGAACTTAAAATTGCTAAAAGTGCAGAATTAAACTACTGAATGAATTTCCGTGACGTTTATGGTCTGGATTAATATTTCCGGATGAATCTGGATTAATTGACAGCCGGCCATTTGATATTTCAAAGTCCGCCGCAATTGTAAACGCTGGTTGGCGCTGTCATCGCGCACCTAGCCAATAGTAGCGGGCAAGAATTAGTAGTTAGTATAAAATTAAAAATCTTCTTTCTTGCTTGATAATTTATTTATCATGTTTACATTCCAGGTCGCGGCGCGGCCATGATAATCGAATCCCTGTCGCTGTGCTACCACGTGTGGTGTTTCCGCTGCGCGGTGTGCGGCGCGGCGCTCGGCGACGGGCGCGCGGGCGCGGACGTGCGCGTGCGCCGCCAGCGCCTGCACTGTCACCACTGCTACTCCGCGGACGACGGCTCCAAGTACTCCGCGGTGTGATGACCTTCATCATGAACGAGCGTGATATACGAGGTGTAAAACTGATAATACTTTAGGGTGTGTATGTGCCTCCTAGAGTATGCTGTGAAAGTACCAGCGCTGAAAGTTTTGACTTTCACGTTTGTATAAGAAATGCCTCAACATCATTGCAAATTAGATACTCCTTCTTCAAGCCGTCAGCATAACCGATAAACTTTTAGCTTGCCCGTGTCACGTACCAACTGTAGTCGGCACTCACGATTGTACTGTATGTACTCCGCTTATAACAAAGTCAGTAATGATATTGACATATTCAGTGCATCTGTTTGCTCTTTAATAATTGCTAATTATATTAATATTAATTTTAAAAAATCATACATTTTCCAATACAAAAAAGATACCTCTTTCGGCAATGGTACTTTCACACTAAACTCTATATACGGGACCCATACAAAACCTAAAGTATTATCACTTATTTAATAGCCTGTATACACGCGTCAGATGTGAATCTAAGGGTCAGCGCAAACCACTGATACACCGCAGACGACGGCCCCAAGTGTTCCGCTGTGATCTAAATCTTTATAATATAAAAACTTAAATAAAAACGTCAAATGTGAAACTAATCTTCAGAGCCTTTGGACAGGTTAACATCGCTAATTACGGCGACGAAGTTCGATAACAAGAATGTATGATGGATTTTGACATAAGCGTCACAAAGTGACATAGCGATGCTTATGTCACTTAACGTTGCTTATGTCACTTAACGTTGCTTGTGTCAATTTCCATACATTTAAGGCTAAATGCTAAATGCTCTGCTTACTGAATCGAAGGCGGCTGCATGTTTAAGATAGCTTATGAATCGCTATTTTTTAAATTACAGGCGTCTGTTTCTGGTTTGAAGTGAATTAAATCTTTACCCTACGTGTCGAGTTTTGCGTATTATATGACAATTGTTTCGATTCTAAAATATTTAAAGGATTCCCGTCCGAATAAGACTTTTCACTGTGAGATGTGAGGTATATTTATAAGAGTTTTGATACGAAATTTGTTGTACACCAAATATTCGAGTGTGGTTCACTAATACAAACAATATAGTTAAGCGATCACGTGTTTACACTAAACCTTAAGCCCCAATTGCACCAACACTTGCTAAAATACATGCCTTCTCGTTCACGAAATACGATGGGGATAGCATTATATTGTTTAACATGTTGGTGAAACTAAATATATTGATTTCAAGTATGTGTTCTCTTTTGTAACCAATTATATACTTTACAGTCTTAATGTCCTTTAGCAATCGTCTTCTATATCGATTATATTGTATCTCGATTATGAATCTTCATTATGTTTCGATCTTGTGCGTCGGACACGTCCACGCATCATCATCATCACCCATCGACAACAGCACGAAAACGTCTTTGGCCTCCGCGAGTCTGAGGCCAACATTGCACGCTTTTTTGTTATCCATTTTTCGTTCGTAGGTCCTATTGTTATTCACTAACTTGTGACGTCATTTATGTGTAGTACCGTTCGTTAGACTCCAAACTAACCGTTGTGCCATCCGCCCTCAACATCTTCTACGATAGATCTTTGTATAGTTTTGTAAATATTCGCTAATTTATGTTTTAGTTGGTTAGCTTTAATTAGTGCGTTAGTTTATCCGTAGAACATGTATCCCAAAAATGTTTATTTTAATGTAATATATGTTTTCTACGTCGCGCCAACGTAATGTGAAATATCTCTAATGTTATGCGGGAACTGTTTTTGTGTAATTATGTTAAAATTGTACATTGTGCGTATACTACTTGTATATTAATTAAATTTTATGAAACTTATTGATATTTTACTGTCACCCTTTTGACATACAATGTTTTTTTACCCGATTGCGCAGTAGGAAGAAAACATAAGTTTTCGATAGTCCTTTGGCACTCAGGCCTCGAAGTTAGTTCCGAATATTAGTATATCCCGCTCGCACGCGCGGTAAATCTCATTTGCATGAACGGGACAGACCGATAGTAAAAACTAAAGTCGAGGCCTGATAATTAGCGCCCAGGTGCCAGACAACCGAAATATATTTAATACTTTTATACTATAAACATATTTAAGTTTTTCATTATATTATTATATAAATTTAATACACAATCATGATCCAGGAACACAGAAAACTTTTTGTTCCTTCGGCAGGATTCGAACCTGCGACGCTCGAGAACCAACACGCTGAACCACTGCGCTACGGAGGTCGTCACCTCGATAGATTTTATCTTGAGAGGTGTTGTTAGATTCATGTTTACTGTTAAAAAAAATGTTTTTTTCTGAAAACAGTTTACAATGATTAAATAGAACTCATGGTCACGTAAGCTTACGCCTCTATCAGGTGTCACAGGTCAATGGATATATCAAAATAAATAAAAAACAAAATGGCGGATTTTAGGCGCCAAAATAAATTGTTTGTTTTAGTATTTAAGAATTACACTGAAAATCTGTCAAAACACAGCCACTCCTCCCCCGACCGGCCGGTTCTCCTCTGTAGGGACCGGACTTCCATCAAATTAATAGAGCGCTCCGGCAAACTAAAGCGTTTTCCTCGGCGCCGAGACTGACAAAGAATGAAAGAGACCTACCCGGAGCCCCGTACTAGATGTGAGGTAGAAGGGCCGCTATACAACGCCTCTGCACCACCGTCCTGCGCCGGCGAAGCGGAACAGAGGATGGATCCATCTCTCTGTCCCGCTCCGAGGCCTCCTTTTACGAAATGACGTATTCGCAAAAGGAGGACGCCGCCTGCCAGGCCTCATTGCTCTCGAGCATGCAGCGATGTTTTATTGGCCTCACCTATTTATACCAACATAGACCCAGCGCATTAGCAACATGAAATGACTGCTGGACAGATAGGTTCTCGAGTGGAGACCGCGGACGGGACGGGACGTCAAAGCCCAGGACGACCTTCAAGGTAGACAGATGACCTGAAGTCGGTGGATGCAGGAGCAATCTCACTGGAAAACTTTGGGAAGACTTACGTATAGCACTGGACGTCCTAGCTGAAACGACGACAGCAATTCATTTTATTATTGAAAATAAAATATTATAAATATTATGTAACAACTATGTAACCAATTATTTAATTAGCCGTGTGGTGACGGCATTAGAATACAATTATCACCACCCCCGATACTATCCTAGGGGAGTCGTAAGAGGCGACTAAAAGGAAACACACACACATCAACAGCTAGTGTGAGAGAAGGAAAACTCGAAACAAAACCCTGTACCAACCCGTCTAGCCAGCGTGGTACCAGTAGGCTAAACTTCCTCCTAATACAAATGTATTGGAGAGGCCTATGTCCAGCAGTGGACAAAATAAAAGGCTGAAACGACGATGTAACCAATTTCTTGGAATAAATAAATATTTACTCTCCTAACTTTCTTTACAGTCAGGGCCTAGGGTGGTTAATGTTTAAATTAGGTATTTATATTTTTTTGTTAATACACGATTTTGTATTTTATGCTTAACCCGTAGGCGAATACAACACGCGTTCGTTTTTAGAACTTTGGATTACTTCCCAGAGTACTTCATACTCCGCGAGAAGACTGGAGATTTGCCAAGGGTTGATAAATGGGTAATGTATCATGAAGGTAAACAAAATTCAAAGAAGTAGCAATATATCAGAATTTAAAAAATAATGTTCTTAAGATCTCTTTCATTAAAATCGTATCTATCAGTAGCTTAGGCGTTATGGTGGAACAATCATACATAATATATTACATACATACATATATTGCCAAAATATTTTTTTGATTCCCCGTAGTCGGGTAAACCTTACAAAAGTGGAACCTCACCTTTAACAGGAAAGATGAAACCGTCTAAATTCGGATTTAACTAACTGCATAATGCAATAACGTGAAGTTCCCACGACCTTGGATCATACAATGATGGCATACGAGGTGTGACCGACCTGACGTCAGTCATTCGATACGCCTGTACGCTCGACGACTACCCCGTTTTAACCCTTTCGGACCTTATGGCCATAGCAATAAGATCTAAATGTGGCACCGGTGGTTTTGGCGACCGAAGAATGGGCTGAATCTAAATGTTAAGTGAAATGGAACGTGAATTCGCAAAATAGATAATTTGCGGTAGAGGACAAGCGGGCGGATACGTTGATGGTAAGTGCTGCGTCATGTAGGTATGTAAATGTCGCAGTCATCTGATTGAATCTGCGGTTTAATTAAACGACTAGCGCGTTTATGAAATGACGACATTTAATTGAATAGCTAAAGGACAACTCGTCAAGTTGTTTAATGTAACGTTCGACGTCTTGACTGAACATACTCGTACCATACTTGGTAATGTTTGGTAGAGGTAGGTTTGACCATGAGTTCGCAACATAAAAGGTCCTCAAAATGAGGACGTCTTGTCACGACAAATGAAAATTAAAACATGTAGATACTATCTGTGCGAGCTGTTTACCGCCATATTTGTTTCGGTGACTACTAGCGCCACTGCGGGAAAAAATTAACAAAATTTCAATAAACTGACTGATTTTACGTCCGCTCTGTTTAAAGGGCTATGTTACAATCCGCTAACTAGTTGGACGTTCAGTGACGCTTGTTCAATGAGCGTTCGGCCTAGTCAATCCATTAAATGTCGTCATTCAATAATCACGCTAGACATTTAATCAAATAGCATATTTAACCTGATGACTGCGACATACATACATACAATAGAGAATGTTCACTAATTCTTATTTATAGCTCTTCCTAAAATGAACTAAACTTTGTTGAAAATAAATAGTATATAAAAAAATATATAATTGCAATTATATGTCGTGTAGTTTCCGAGATAATATACTTGTTTCAAATATCGACGCGATGACGTCATTTTACAGCACTGAAATTTAAAATGTTTGTAATCACATTAATACTAGGTTTTTTAAATGAAATAAATCTAATGTATTTGTACAAATATAATAAAATTATAAGTCAAATAATTATTACGATACGTCGTGTAGTTTCCAAAATATTTAATTTTCAAATTCTCGATCCTGAAACTGATCGAATGAGAGTGATGTTTACCAATGAGCGTTCAGAATGGCTTGTTAATTCAAACATCAGCTGATCGACCATTTGATCAGCCTCTCAGGAACCGGGGATTAGTATGTACTATGTGATTGTGTTTAGTCTCACTGAACTGGTTTGTATTGTTACTTTTTTCTAGAACCTACGACGCATCAGTTCAGTGTGCCTAGTGCGAGTTTATGTCACTGCGAGGAAGTTAAGGCGTCAAATTAGTTCCCATAGGTTGGGAACTAATTTGATTTCCACTAGGGGGCGTTGTTTCGATGCCATACAAACTGTAGTAAACTTCCTCATGCCACAAAGTAGATATATAACAGAGACACGACCTAGTACTAGAAAATGGCATCACCCTAATACTGGCAATTCGACTGGCTATTTATGTTTTCTTCGATTTCCAATAGATAAAGGGTGAAGTCCAAGCACATTCCGGAAACCGCCATCTAGCGCCACTATTGGAAAATACTAATTACTAATTTCGTTTCGTATCTTCTTCTTAATTAAGGAGTTAAATTTTATCATAATGTGATGTTATTCTTAAAAAAATACTTATCTTTATTTTAATGTCAATATTTGTACTCAATTTGTCATATTTTCATTTTATAATTAACAAACGTTAATAGTAGTGACATCTATTGCAATTTTTTGTCTTAAAGTTAGATTATATGGGAGGTAGGCCATGCCAAGCAGTGACAAAAACTCATACAAGTGCACTGATAAAATCAGGAATTTACGTGTTAAATTAATTTATTCATTTTCTCATTACTCGTACCGGATTAACATTTGCAAATATTCATTGTTTAATTATGAATTAACCGTGGTTACGTCTGTATTAAGTGGTTTAATAAAATGACATAAAGGCTCAACTGACACTGGCGCATAATCGAAGCGTCAAGTTACCTTAGCATAATATGTTTATCTATTTACGTCATTAACGCCACCTTGATTCAGTGGTTTATATGTAATCTTTTATTATATGTAATCTATACTTACTAATATTATAAAGAGGAAAGATTTGTATTTTTGTATGTAACGAATAAACTCAAAAAGTTACTGGACCGATTTTATTAATTCTTTTTTCATTAGAAAGCTACATTATCACTGAGTAACATAGGCTATATAAAAATCAACTACTGTTCGTTAGTCTCGCTATAACTCGAGACCAGCTGAACTGATTTGGCTATTTTTGGTCTTGAAACATTCGTGGAAGTCCCGGGAAGGTTTAAACGGTTTTCATGCTCAACGAAGTGGGCACGGGTCAGCTAGTATATTATATATTTTGGAACAACTAAGATTCTCTTTTCAAGTTTGGCTAGGGTAATATAGGCTGTTCACCTGATTGTCAAACATGAAAGACAATAATATAATCCATGCGTTATAAGGCATTAAAAAAGTCGGTCCTGCGCCTGATCTTTTGCCAGTCATATGGGGTAACCGTAACATACCCCATAACCCAGGAACACAAAAAACTTTTTGTTCCTTCGGCGGGATTCGAACCCGCGACTTCCCGCTCGTGCTCGAGTAGCACCAATGCGTTACAGAGCTACTGGGCTACAGAGGCCAATAAAAATAAAAATAATTAAAGTGTTTACTTGGAAATAAAAATATACTTAGATGCGCATGACACTTAATGACGAGGCAACTCCCGCTGTCATATTAATTCCATGATACAAACATGTACCTTAATAATGTAACAGTAGAGATGAATATTATGCAACAGGTGAAAAACTTGACGCTACGATTTTGCGCCAGTGTGCGTTGAACCTAAGCACCTTTTTTTTTTTTTTTTGTTTTCGCAAGGGAAATGCGTTACGCATCCCCCCGGGAGGGTCCCCGAGGGGTATGTGGGACTACCGACTCGCTACGGCCGGTTTACCCACTAAAACCACTTGCGGATTGCCATCAGCCGTTATGTTGGGTGGAGTGCCTGGATCTGTCTAAACACAGGCTACTCCTCCCTCGACCGGCCGGTTCACCTCTACAGGGAACGGACTTCCATCAAATTAAGAGAGCGCTCCGGCAAACTGAAGCACTCTCCTCAGCGCCGAGACTCCCTTACCCGGAGCCCCGTACTAGACGTGAGATGGGAGGGCCGCATAACGACGCCTCCGCACCCCCGTCCTGCGCCGGCGAAGCGGAAGAGAGAGAGGATCAGTTTCTCTGTCCCACTCCGAGGCCTCCTTCTGCGAAATGACGTATTCGCAAAAGGAGACCGCCGCCTGCCAGGCCTCATCACTCTCGAGCATGCAGCGAACCACACTCGAGAGCGAGAGGTCCCGCCCAATTACTGCCACGAGATCGTGGCGCTGCACGGCCCATCGATCGCACACCTCTAAGGTGTGCTGGGCCGTGTCCTCCGCAGCGCCGCATGCGTGGCAGGCTGGCGTAGGCTCCCTCCTGGCAACCTTACACAGGTACGCACCGAAACATCCATGTCCGGTGAGTACCTGTGTAAGGCGATGAACCTAAGCACCTGCCCCAGTGTGCGTTGAACCTAAGCACCTGCCCCAGTGCAGCGGTCATTCATGATATTGTTTTTTCGTATCATGACTCATTCGTATTTCGTAAGAATGAAAAAGTTTAATGCGAGTTGTAACAATTAATATATACGTACAAATGTATAGAATAACCTACTCCTTTATGTCTTTCGGTAATTGTTTTCTACTATGATATTTAGATAAGGAATAGTGATAATTGGAGAAATCTAATTTGACAATACTGCTTTTTAATTTATAGTTATGAGATTTTTAACTTTTATTTATAGATAAAAAGGCAAGCGGAGGTAGTGATCAAAAAATAAACATGATCATTCTAATAATAAAAATGTAAGCTATCTATTAAAAATAGGTTTACCTATATTTACTACGCGTGTGTAGGTATAATTAATGTGGGTTAGTACTTAACTACTTTGTAGTTTATAAAGTAAAAATGACTAGTACTTAATTACGTACTACTTTATCCTTTACCTCGGTCCCTATAATCAGAGATTATTAATCTCACTCAATTATAAATATCTGTAACAATCAGCGTGTGTTTACGTCGGGAACAAAGCCGTGGCGTCACAGCTCCTAACTCACAGCTCAGCGCAGAACCAACAAAAAATACTTGATCGCTCCGCCACGGCCGGCCATTGTTAATGCCATTTGATTGCTGTTGAGGAGACTGCTCAATGGTAGCGTCCAGGAAACGCGGGGGCTGCGTTTATGTCATTGCAAACATTGTACCTTAATAAAAACGTATCAATGTCTGTGTTTTGGCGGGACTTTACGTATTTTTAAAGTATAGATAATATGCTTTCCATAAAAAGTATGTTGCAAAAAATAAACAGATCATGGGAAATCATAAGCAGTGGGGTTAGCAGGACAATTGACATCTACAGTTAATTCTATTACTTTGTAACGCATGAATTTTTGTCTATTTTAATTCTAATTTATTTATGTGATTTTTTTTCAACTTATTGTAAATGTGGAGTTTGTTTATTAGTAATTAGTATGCGTTTTATTGTATTTGTTTTGTAATGAATTTACGTGTAATCAATTGTTGACAAACCTAATAAAACAAAAAAAAACCTTTCACTATTAAATGTTACGATTTTGTGCTGCATGGCTGGCGGTGTAATGACGCAGCTACTGCATCAGAAATATACAAATAAATATTTGTAAAGTACCTACGAGTACCTTACGCATAAGCACAAGGTAGGTAATCTATAAAGATTGTCTTCAACTTATTGATTATTTGATTGTAATATAAATCTAGACTATTTTGGTACCTACCTGTTATCAAAGTATTCCTATGTACCTTAAATAGAAGATGTACACAAATAGCTAAACAGCTTGCGACACTTTATATAGTGTAAACGGTTCCTAAGTTTAAAGGTGCGCGATTCATCTACTTCGTCGCAATTGGCGGACAATAGCAGTCAGTCGCCGCCAGTCCGTATGCCCGCACCGCGCAGCCTGCTCCCCAAGCGTTGGGCCCGCCCCGCGCCCCATGACGACACGGACGGGGGTATGGGGCCGCGAGCCCCCGGGCCGCCGCCCGCCGACGACGAGGCCCTGGAGCGCGCCTACCCCTCCATGGGGCACCTCGAGTACGTGCTGGCGGGCTCCTCGCCGCCCGCCGAGAGCGCGCCCAACATGTACGACAGCTTCGAGGAGCCGCCGCTGGACCTCACCGCGCACATCTGCGGGGACTCGCTGCGGCAGAGCGCGCACGAGCAGATGCGTGCCGCCGGCGGCCGCCTGCGCCTGCTGGACGAGCTGGAGTCCGGCGGCGTCACGCCGGAGACCCTCGCCGGTACCCTCGCCACCGCGACCGAGGCCGAGCGCAACGTGTGCCTCTTCTGGGCGTGCTTCCTCAAGCTGGACGCCTTCCTGCCGCCGCTGGTGGAGGCCGGCGCCGACCCGCTGCACTACGACGCCCTGGGGCTCTCCCCGCTACACGCCGCGGCCTTCGGCGGCTCGGTAGAGTGCGCCGGCTACCTGCTCTCCTGCGGCGCGGACCCCAATTATATGCCGAGATGTTTCGCGCCGCTCCACTGCGCGGCGTTCGGAAATTCCGTTCAAGTGGCTAATTTACTAATCAGCCGAGGAGCGTCGGTCCACGCGGCCGTGAAATATGTCAACTGCGAGGGCGGACTCCTGCACTGCGCCGTGCGCGCCAACTCCGTTGAGTGTCTGAAACTGTTCATCTCGCACGGAGTCGGCGTCAACCAGATCGAACCCGGCGGCACGAACGCCATCCACCTCGCGGCCGATCTCGGTATGATACTGTGTTTAAAGATTCTCCTGGAGACCCCGGGGGCGGACCCGAACGTCCGGACCAGGGTCGGTGACCGGGAGTCGACCGCTCTCCACTTGGCCGCCGACGGCGGGTTCGTGGAATGTGTGGACCTCCTTCTGGCCCAGGGTGCCGACGCCAGCTTGAAGAATCACAGGGGATTTACGGCTCTACACCTCGGTGCGCGATCAGCCAGTTTGGAATGTGTGGAGTCCCTGCTCCGCAAAGGTAACGCGGAGCCGAACTCCATGGATTTCGACAAGAGAACGCCGCTGCACGCCGCGATCGGCAAATCGGATAGTGCGTGCGACATAATCGAAACGTTGATCAGCTGGGGGGCGAACGTAAACCAGAAGGACGAGTACGGTTTTACGCCGTTGCATCTGGCTGCACTGGACGGGCTCTCCGCCTGCGTCGAGACGCTAATCTATCACGGCGCCGACGTGACGACGCGATCTAAAAAAGGAAACTCGGCGCTCAATGTAATCGCTCGAAAGACGCCCGCGTCGCTCGCGATGATAACGAGGAAGTTGGACTGCGCGATCACATTACATCACTCGCAGACGAGCAGCCGCGAGGTGGAACTCGAGTTGGACTTCCGGAGCATCCTGCAACATTGCTACCCACGCGAGATCAGCTATCTCAACACCTTCGTGGACGAAGGCCAAAAAGAGGTACTCCTTCATCCGTTGTGCTCCGCGTTCCTTTATATAAAATGGGAGAAAATACGTAAATATTATGTGGCGAGGCTCTTTCTTAGTTTCATATTCGTCCTCTGTCTCACCCTGTACGTACTGACGGCGCTGGCGCACAACTGCTACAACGGCAGCAAGGACATGGAGGAAACCATTCAGGAGCAGGAGTTGTGTCAAAAGCAGTCGATACTCGGTGATTTGCTTCGGAAAAATCCTTTCGTAATTGAAATGCAGTGGGTGGTTTTGGCTGCGATAACGATATTTGAAATATTTCGAAAAGTATACGGCATCGCCGGATATTCGACCGTGAAGCAGTATTTGATGCAATCGGAGAACATAATCGAGTGGTTCGTGATTGTAAGCGTGTTCCTGATATCGTACATCTACACGAACATCACTTACACCTGGCAAAACCACGTGGGAGCATTTGCAGTGCTGGCCGGCTGGACGAACCTGATGATGATGATCGGTCAGCTTCCAGTTTTCGGCACCTACGTAGCTATGTACCAAAAAGTGCAGAAAGAGTTCGCGAAACTGCTGATGGCATACTCGTGTATACTAATCGGGTTCACGATCAGCTTCTGCGTGATATTCCCTGACTCATCGTCGTTCGCTAACCCGTTCATGGGTTTTATTACCGTGCTGACAATGATGATCGGCGAACTCAATTTAGATCTACTTTTAAACGAGCCGGATGGGAACGATCCGCCCGTGCTACTAGAATTCTCGGCACAGATAACCTACGTTCTATTCCTGATGTTCGTGACTGTTGTTCTGATGAATTTGCTCGTCGGCATCGCCGTTCACGATATACAGGGTCTACGGAAAACGGCAGGACTGTCCAAACTCGTCAGGCAGACGAAGCTAATCTCTTACATGGAACTGGCTCTATTTAACGGCTACCTCCCGAAATGTCTCCTAAAAATCCTGCACTCGTCCGCTCTCGTCTCGCCACAAGCGTACAGGGTCGTCCTGAGCGTGAAGCCTCTGAACCCGAGCGAGAAACGTCTGCCCAGGGACATAATGATGGCCGCCTACGACATCGCCAAAATGCGAAAACAGTACGGACATACCATATCGTCCAACGGTTCCACTACTGGCGCGTACCTGTGCTTCAAAAAGTACGAGAACAACAACGACTCGGGCTATCGGGAGTACGGCTACTCCTCAGGTCTGGGCAGTCTCCAGGCCAGGCTGGACGAGACCTCGGAGAACGTGCGCCAGCTGACTCAGGAGGTGCGAGAGCTAAAGAAGCTCATAAGTGCGCAGCAGCTCGTGATACAGCAGGCGCTGGCCGGGGCGATGGACAGCGGCTGATGATGAGCGGGCCAATTATATTTCAATGTCGCCGCGAGTCAACCGCATGAGTTCAGCGATTCGCCATTGCCGTTCGACTCGGATTCGAATACTCGGAAAGTTATCGAATCGGGGCCATAATTGCCATCGCTATTATCAATTTCGAATTTCGAAAATTTCGAAGGTCGAAAATAAAATGTATGGGATTTGACATAAGCTTCGCATACAAATATGTGTCACTTAGCGAAGATTATGTCAAATTCCATAAATTTTTGTTTACGAACTTCGTAAGTGATAATAGCGATGTTGTCTTATCTTACCCGGAGTCGAATTACGCGTTGTGAGTTTTTTATATTCGCATTCGGTTGCAAACTTAAGTGTCGGAGGGACCTGTGATCGTTAGAATATTGTTGTGATATGTTTCCTTTTAAATACTTATTTATGATTAAATATTGTTTTATCCTGTAGATGTAGACGCGTAGAAGTAAACATGATAAAGTTGTATTTTGTAAATTATGACAATAAAAAGTTCATAATAATTTTTTATTTTTATTATAGTGTGCCGAATAGCGTTTATCGAAAGGATATATAATATTTACAATCTTATATTTTAAATGTTGCATGGCATAACGTCGCTTTACTTCACAACCTCGTATCTATAAAACTACAACTTTTCAGTAGAGTTAAAAAAACTTTACTATTTTAGATTTTATTATGACATGGATTTTGGATGCGTAGGTACTGTACATAATTGAATCTCATTTAAAAGAAAGTCATAATAAAATCTAAAATTATTAAGTTTCTTGACTCTACTGAAAACTCTTGTTAAAAAAAATATATATAATTAATAAAATTAATATACCCGGGAGTAAAAATATCAGTTGCAATAACTTTGGGATATGATTATACTACCTTTTCTCATTCTAAAAAAAAGAAGTGATTGTTATTTTTACACAACACATACCTATATCGAGTTTAAAAATAAAGAGACATACTTATAAAAGGAGAAGAAAGGAAGGAAAGGAGAACAACAAAGTATTAGTATTGGTAGTATTGGTAGTATTTAGTTTCTAATTATAACTAATTTAAATCCTTGACTTAGCTGGAACAAAAGTGTAAAATAATTTTAAGTCTCTTCATAAATCTATCGTATTAGGCTACCCAGGCAAGTTATTTGATTGTGTAAATAAATATAAATAAAAAGAAAAGAAAATTTATTTCAAAACTAACATTTATTAAAATTCATAAATATTAAATATATCACTTATTGTATAATAATTAATATTACTTACATAATATATTACAAAAATAACAAATGTCCCCGATCTAAAAAGAGCATAATTCGGATTTGTCTAGGGGGCTTGACTTTTGTGTTACTTTTTGGGACACGTTATAAAAATATACAGGGCTATACATGTTCAAATAATAAAATATTGGCAGATAGAGCGCACCAAACATGTGGGTGAAGCCACTAACATACCTACATTTAAAGTCATAAGTTAATATAATTTCACAATGAAAAACGACAATTCCCGAAAGATATTATTATGAACCGAAATATATTCTATCTCTATTTTAAATGTACTTAATGTCTTTCGGGAATCGCGGTTTTTCTTTGTGAAATAGTATTCGCTTTGCAATTAATTGTAAATACAATTAATAAACGCAAATGCGTTAGATGCTCGGTGCGTTCCATCTACCTAATGTTTTATATTCTGAGTCCGTATGTTAATAATACACTATAAACAATAATACAATATTTGGCAACGATTTTTTGACAACATGAGATTCTGACTAAGGCCTGATTTTTTAACAACATGAGATTCTGACTAAGGGCTGTTTTTTTAACAACATGAGATTCTGAATAAAGGCTGATTTTTTGACAACATGAGATTCTGAATAAGGGCTGATTTTTTGACAACATGAGATTCTGACTAAGGGCTGATTTTTTGACAACATGAGATTCTGAATAAAGGCTGATTTTTTGACAACATGAGATTCTGAATAAAGGCTAATTTTTTGACAACATGAGATTCTGAATAAGGGCTGATTTTTGATAACATGAGATTCTGACTAAGGGCTGATTTTTTGACAACATGAGATTCTGAATAAAGGCTGATTTTTTGACAACATGAGATTCTGAATAAAGGCTGATTTTTTGACAACATGAGATTCTGAATAAGGGCTGATTTTTTGACAACATGAGATTCTGACTAAGGGCTGATTTTTTGACAACATGAGATTCTGAATAAAGGCAGATTTTTTGACAACATGAGATTCTGACTAAGGGCTGATTTTTTGACAACATGAGATTCTAAATAAGGGCTGATTTTTCAATCGTCAGATAACTTTAACCCGGGCCCGGAGAATAAATATGTGACTGACAGATTTTGTATAGAACAAATTTTTTTTTTATTTTTTTTTATTTTAACATAACATTGACATTCGATGAAGAAAATTGTATATTGTATAATTACAAGAGCAAATAGTTCCATAGTATCGACACTCAATTTCAAATCAAATTGGCGCTAGTGTCGTCATGAACTGTCAAAATCCAATCCCAATCTTTTTTTAGTCACATAAAACAAAGTTTAATCATTTTTAAAAATAATTTTATGATACATACTTTCATTTTTTATTTTTTAAACCCGTTACAAATCAAAAATGTGTTGACGTATCGCGGGGTATATATTATATCATTCCTAAATATAATTCTAAATAATATTGTGCGTCTTTTGTTTCAATATTTCGTTATTTGTTACTCCCAAATTGTTATATAACATTTATCTCTTAAATTATTCTTCGTGTTTAGACATTTTTGAATATTCACACATAATATTCAGTATAATAATTTAACTTAGTGTAAGGCCGAATAGAAAAAGAAGCCCTTCTATTCACATGCTGTCACTGTCACTTCTTGTCGAAACGACCAGACCAGCGTGACATCTGAGCGCCACTTAGTTTAACTATCGTTTAGCCATTAATTGGTTGTTTGGTAATTTTAGTCCGCCGGTAAGTAAACAGTAAAACCGACAAACGGTTCTTTTACTGGTCTTATTCAACACGGAACAGAGAACTGCCAAGTGCGTTTTCTATAGCCTCATCCGCTCTACCGGTTCCCCGTTTACCGGCTTTATACACAACAGAGGAATCGCAAGTGCGTGTTCTTTCAATCCGCACTCAATACTAATATTATAAGGCTGAAGAGCTGTTTGTTTACTTGAACATGCTAATCGACTACTGGGGGCCTACTCAAGATGCCATCGCTAATTATCGCTTACAAAGTTCGATAACAAAATATATGGGATTTGACATAGGCTACACTAAATTATCGCGATTTGGTATGTCATTTAGCGTACCTTATGTCAAATCCCATACATCTTGTTATCGATCTTTGTAAGCGATAATTAGCGATGGCATCTTGAGTAGGCCCCCTGGTTCGATTTCAAAAATTCCTTCACTGTTTGTTCGCCCATTTATTGACTAATACCATATGCTATACAGCATCACGCTCAGAACGATAGGAGTGGAGCGTGTTTCAAAATCATATACATTTTTGGCGACCTCCGTAGCGCAGTGGTTGAGCGCGTTGGTGCTCGAGCGGGAGGTCGCGGGTTCGAATCCCGCCGTCGGAACAAAAAGTTTTCAATGTTCCTGGGTCAAGGTATTATAAATATATTTCCGTTGTCTGGTACCTGTAACACAAGTTCTTCAGATACTTAGCACGGGGACAGATTGACGTGGTGTGTAGCGTCCATAGATATTATTATATTATGTATTTTTTTCTTTTCGGAGCTTCCGTTGCGTGCGCTGCTGAAACGGGTTGAAGAGTTTGCTAAGGCGTCCACAGTTAGCAGTGAGCAGCTAGTATTATATGATATAAAACGCCTGAGGCTGCATTTCCAGCTGCCCCAGCTTCGTCAGCAAGTTGTATAGCCGGCGGTGTTCAGCCCCCGACCGCCCCGGGCTCAGCGGGGCCGCGGGGCTGGGGCCCAGCGTGGGGCTCAACAGGGGGCCCGGCCCGGGGCCGTCGGGCGAGGCTCCGGCGGCCGGCGTCACCACCTCGCCCGGCTCCAGCTCGCGACAGGCCTCGAGACGCTGGGTGATGTGAGGAGGCATCTGAAATTGGAAAAGCATACATAAAATATAAAAAAAAACAATTTATTTTATGGAATAAATATCAGACATAAGGCTAAGGAGGGTTACACAAAAAACGTTTTTTTGTGCATTTAAATTTTGTTGTATATTCTGTAATATTTAAGCCTTTGAAATTAAATTAGCAAATATCTACGCAGACAATATGTATGCCAGGTATAGGCGTGAGTTTCTGCTTGTAAACGGCTGGTAAAACATTTGTATTAGTTACCTGCATTAAGCTATTCATTCCATTTAGAAGTAAGCTCATTTCGATGAAGTTAGCTCGTTTGTTTGAAGTTAGTCTGTTTAGGTGAAGTTATATTTTTGTGTAAACTTAGCCTATTTGGTTGAAGTCAGCCCGTTAGATAGTCTGGGTTGGCCTATTTGTTTGAAATTATCTCTTTGTATTTGTGACCGACGCGAGGACCTGTATCACGTGCGGAACGAAAATTTGAGACGACAATGAATGTACGAATTTGTATTTTTTGTACATAACATAGTAAATTCAAATTTAAAAGTGAAATTTAGCGATAGGTTCAGTAATTTTGTTATCCATTCGTTATATTTAAGCCTAATGTAATTTATTATAATGATTATTGAACGAGGCTAGCATAATCTTAAGATTAGTCTTTAAATAAATAAAAAAAAACTTTTTGTGTACAGTTACTCTGTTTGTGTGAAGTTGGTCTGTTTTCATAATGCAATGGTAATCCTCAGTCATAACCTGAGTGGAATCCTTTTCAGCGGTTTGTGCATTACACCACCTACCTATGACATCACTTAGCTCTTAGTAAAATATATAGCTATGTTAAGAGGAAACACCACGAAATTTCTTCCATACAAAAATAGGGGTCTAGGGGATTTCTATTTCCTTCCTGGATAACACCTCTAGAGTAACAATTTTTTTCCTGAATATTTATGGATATTGTTTGTACGTCCCTATTTTTTCCTTTTTTTCAATAAATTAATTATTTAAAGAGATATGGACGTTTAAAAACCTAAAAAAAATGGCCAGACTCTCCGCTATGTTTAAATATCTAGGAAACAGATTTGACTACAATAAACAAGAAAAGCAAAAAATAGGAACCTAGTTCAATTCTTTTTTTAGCTAATACAGAAAAAAATATTTAAATCGGTTAAGTTTTGGAAGAGGAAACAGGAATCCCCTAAACGTCGATTTCTGGTACTTTTAATAGGTAGTTAAGTGTGTTTCTTTCTCATTGTTTGTCTTTGTTTATTTTGTTTTCTCTTTTTTTGTCGCTTATCAGTCTGTTTAAAATGTTCATGTGTTTAAAATGTGTGTGCTTATTTTGCTTGTTACTTGTTTTTAAATGTAACGTGGTGTAATGTACAAATGTGTTATGAATAAACGTCTATTACTATTTTTTTTTTTTTTCTTTATTTAAAGGCTATTCATCCTAAGATTATGTCAGCCTTATTCAATAATCATTACAAGAACAACCTAATTACATTATGCTTAAATCTAATTCCCTTAAATATAACGAATGAATTACAAAACTTATAAACCTATCACTAAATTTTACTTTGAAATTTGAGTGAACTATGTTGTGTACAAAAAAATACAAATTGGTACATTCAGTGTGCTGTACAAATTCTCGTCTCAGATGTTCATTCCGCACACATTCCATTAGCACGTGATACAGGTCCTCGCATCGGTCACAAACAGTACAGTTGGAATTGTCTCTTTTGCCCATAAGAAATGCAAAATTATTTAATGGAATGTGATTGGAACGAATTCTGAAGCAGAGAGTTAAATCTCTTTTACTGAGTTTGCAATCCGCAAACCAAGGACGTTTTGGTGGCTTGTCTACTAAGGTCCTATACCAAATACCCGTATTTGCACATTTTTGCTGAAAATATTGGTCCCACATATTAAAACAATTTTTTCTTATTAAACTTAAATAATCACAGAAATATGGAGTCACATCAATGATTGTACCTATAGATCGTGCTGCACTTGCCAAAGCATCGGCAATCTCGTTTCCTAGAATACCTACATGAGAGGGCACCCACTGTAGGCAAACTTTAACCCCATTACGTATTAGATTGAAAATACATTTAATAGCGAGGAAAGCTTCTGACCTACCCATGTTGCCCTTGCTACAAGAGATCAAATGAAGAAGACCGCTTTTGGAGTCAGTAACAATAACGACATTCTGATAAGTGGTGGTCTCTATGTATTCAAGTGCCTTCAGTATACCTATTATTTCTATAGCCATAATTGGGATTACATTATTGTTGATAGTGAATTTAGTTTTAGTCTTAGATTTAGAGTCGTAAAATGCACATCCTGCGAGGTCAGTAGACTTGGAACCGTCTGTGTAGATATGTACATAATCAGAATATTTGGTGGACAATAATTCGACACTAGCCGCTTTAAGTTCTAATGGGGATGTTAATTTTTTAGATTGGTGGACAATTGAAATTTTAGTGAAACATATATCTTCAAATGGAATATCAAATTTATGCATATTAAGTTCAAATGGAGGCCAAAGAGTGTAATTAGAAATTATTAGTTGATTAAAATTTTTGTAGCTTACAAACAATATGGGAAAACCATTTTTGTTCCAGTAGTTACAACCCAAATTAATGATATCATCAAAATCAACAATTAGCTTTATCAAATAGTCATCACGTCGCGCAAAAGTTTTTAAAAAGAATTTGTCAGATATAAATTTTCTGCGGATTTTTAAAGGAGGTATGCAGAGTTCATTTTCTAAAACCTGTATGGGGGTCGACTTTATGAAACCACCACATATCCGCAACGATTGGTTTTGAGATAAATCCAATTTACTGATCACGTTCTTGCTGGCATTGGCAAATACAGCACATCCATATTCTAATCTGCTTCTAATGAGGCTAATATATAATTTCCTTAAATGAATGGGATGAACCCCCCATTTATAGTTACTGACACAACTTAAAATATTTATGTATTTAGAACACTTTTGGTGCGTTTCATTAATATGTTTTTTCCAATTTAGTCTTTGATCAAACCAAATGCCTAAAAACTTAACAAACTTAACAATTTCTAAGGTAACATTATACAAGTTAATTTGGACAGAGGGAACCCGATATCTTCGGGTAAAAATGCATATTTTAGTTTTATTAAGGGATAACTGTAAACCAATTGCGTGTAATAGAGTTTCAAAATTATTTAGCGTTTCCTGCATGAGTAGAGTGCATTCATCTATATCCTTATTGCTGCAATAAAATATAAAATCATCTGCGTATTGACTTATTTTTAGAGTAGGAGAAGTTAAACTGTTAACTTTAGCAGTGACAATGTTAAATAATATTGGAGACATAGGGTCCCCCTGGGCCAAACCATCACGACATATTCGCACAATCTCATCACCGTTCGTCAATTTGAAAACAACAAACCTATGTCTGAGAAACTCTCTTACATACTTGCAAATGAGCACGTCTACACCATATTCAACAAGACGCTCGGTAAGCACTTCGACCGACACACCGTTATATGCGTCCATGATGTCCGTGAAGGCACACAAAAGATATTCTTTTTTAATAAAACTGAGTTCTATGTCCATACTAAAACGTGAGAGGCCATCCAAACAGGAACGTCCTCGGCGGAAACCTATCATGTAATCTGGGAAAATTTTATTTCTTTCGAAAAATAGTTCAAGTCTTTTGGTAATGATCTTATTAAAAATTTTGCATAGACAATTAATTAGTGATATCGGACGATGCCTCAATTCGGGGCCATTGCGCTTAGGTATAGCAATAACTTTAATATTTCGCCATTGCTGAGGTATTGTTGAAGTGGTGTAGATCAAATTATAAATTTTTAACAAAATATTTTTATCGTTAACCGGAAGATGATTTATCATAGAATAAAATATGCCATCCAAACCAGCAGAAGTATCTTTACGCTTGATTACAGAAAGCAACTCTGCCATGGTAATACGGGAAAACATTACATTTTGGGAATCATTATTTAAACACTGATTAATGGGGGGAAATGTAACACTATCGGGAGTAATGTTTCTTAGAAATTGATGCGCCTCTTCATCTGTTAATGTGTCTGATCTGCTTGGATATCCCTTAATCCATCTGAGTTTACGCCACATATCGGTGCAAGTAGTTTTATGATTTATGCTATCACAATCTTAGCCATGAAACTAACTTGGCCTGCCGTATCAGTTTACGAGCTGTCAGTTAACTACCTTATCTTTTAAAGCCAAATAATTTTCTGCCGTACGATTTTTGCGGAGTGTTTTAAGAGCGAGCCTCCTTTCTGCTATTGCTCTTGATAAATTTTGATTCCACCATGGTTTTGGTTTAAATTTAGATAATGGGCCTGTATTAATTCTAGTAAGAGGAATGAACTTATCTGCTGAGCTATTAATGATATCCAAAAAGTTATTATAGTTTTCCTGAACGTTATTATTAATTAAAAATATATTACACTTACACTCAATATCCGCCCCGTACCCTTCCCAATCTGCCTTTTTAACATTTCGTTTTGTATAATTTTCATATAGCGAATCATTTTTAATGTTTATTTCAATAAGTAGGTGGTCACTACCAAAATTTTCGTTAGTAACAGCCCACGAACACGACAGGACCAAGTCGGAGCTGGCAAATGAAATATCGGGGGAGGAGCAAACTATACTATCGTTTAATTTTGAAATACGGGTTGGGCTACCATCATTTAAAAAGGAAAAATTGTGATCCGAGCAACTTTCTGCAATCAAGCGACCTCTGCCATCAGTAGTATAGGACCAGGAGATATGGTGAGCGTTAAAGTTACCTCCTATCAGAGTTTTGCAGCTAAAAAGGGAAAACAAATCATCGAAATCATGTTTACTTGTACGAACATTACTAGGCGAGTACACACCTAATATATATTTTAGTGTGGTTTGATTAGTTAATTCAATTGCCTCTTCTGTTGATGCTGAATTGCTTCTTACAAAAAATGTAAAAAAGTGTGAAGTTGACTTTCGATTTAAAGAAATAGGACCCCAAGACATAATAAAAACTTTCAATTTATTAAATATTAAGAATACCGCAGATTTATGGGGACTATCAACGAAAGTTATTAAATCGATAGTCGATATTATCGCACCTTTCCTATCAACAATTTTTAATGACTGTATAAAAAGTGGCTCTTTTCCTGATTTAATGAAACATAGTAAAATAATACCTCTTTTTAAGTCTGGTAGTAAGTCGGATCCATCCAATTTCCGGCCTATATCTATTCTACCAACGTTAAGTAAAATATATGAAAAAATTATTCTTAATCAAATGCTAGCACACTTTAATATTAATAATATTTTACATGAGAAACAATTTGGTTTTACCAAGGGACGCTCTACAACAGATGCAGGCGTAAATTATATTTTTAATGCTTGGGAGGAATCGCGGGATGCTCTTGGAATATTTTGCGATCTCTCCAAGGCATTTGACTGTGTGCAGCATACAACATTAATCAGGAAACTAGACCACTATGGGGTAAAAGGTCCAGCACTTGCCCTCTTGAAATCATACCTATCAAATAGAACTCAGAGGGTTGAGGTAAATGGAAAAAGATCCTTAGGCTCTAGAATAGAGATGGGGGTCCCACAAGGGTCTATTTTAGGACCTTTTCTATTTTTAATTTACATAAACGACCTACCATACCTCATAAATGAAAAACATGGGATAGTATTATTTGCTGATGATACGTCTCTTATTTTTAATATGAAACGGCAAAATATATGCCATGACGAAGTAAATAATGCTCTCTCAATGATAGTACATTGGTTTAGTGTCAATAATCTTTTACTTAATAATAAAAAAACAAAATGTGTAAAATTCACATTGCCTAAAGTGAGGCAAACTGAAACCAATGTGCTATTAAATGATGAACGTATGGAACTAGTGGATACTGCAGTATTCTTAGGTATAACGTTAGACTCTAAACTTCAGTGGGGCCCCCATATTGCTAGACTGGCCGACAAACTCAGTTCAGCAGCATATGCAGTTAGTAAAATTAGACAATATTCAGATGAAAGTACAGCACGCCTAGTGTACTTTAGTTACTTTCATAGTATAATGTCCTATGGCATTCTGCTATGGGGCAGTGCTGCAGATATAAATAGTATCTTTGTGCTGCAGAAGCGAGCTGTTCGGGCAATCTACAAGCTGGCCCCCAACACTTCTCTTAGAGAAAAGTTTAAGGAAACTGGAATACTAACTGTAGCTTCTCAGTATATCCTCTCTAATGTATTATATGTTAAGAAAAATGTAAACCTGTTTATAAGAAAATGTGATAATCATAATAGAAATACTCGGAATAAGAATAAACTTGTTGTTCCAGTGACTAGACTAAGCAAAGTAAAGAATTCGTTTAAAGGCCAATGTATACGCCTATACAATAGGATCCCAGAAAACGTTCAAAATTTTTCAACTAATAAGTTTAAGAAAGTAGTCAAAGAACGTTTGTGTGCAAAAGCTTACTATAAAGTTAATGATTATATGAATGATAGCACACCTTGGGAATAAAGTAGCCCCCTACAAGGCTACTTATATATAGTACATTCTATGTTATTTAGTTTTAGTATTGACATATTTATATGTAAATTTATACTTTTTTTAAAAAGATAAATTTTCCATCTTTTTGGTAAAAGATGGCCCCATGCGAGTTTCTTACGCCGGTTCTTCTTGCTGGGCTAGTTCCCGAACCGGTGGTAGGCATCATATAGAAACGACGTTCAGAAAACATTTTTTTGTAAAATTTACTCTGAATAAAAATATTTGATTTGATTTGATTTGATTTGATTTATACACAATATGTCTAATTTGTTAAATGGTAAATTTATATCTTTTAGTCTAGCCGGAAGTGAAACATGAACTAGAATGAGCAAACCACCAAAACCATCATCGCGATCTCTTCTGAAACAGCTGTACCCCGATATGTGAAAAGTTCTGTCCTCGGAAAGCCATGTTTCGGAGCAAATACAAATATGAACACTTTCCCTATTTAAAAACGTCTCTAACTCAATTTTCTTCGGTAAAATACTGCGGCTGTTCCATTGAATAATTTTTAATTTCATAATATTAATATGTACTAAGTTTTTTTATCATACGAGTTATACGGTTTTTAATTTTTCTTGATGAAATTTCTTGTAATACTTCTTTTAAAATTTTAACTAGTTGGCCTATATCTTCTGTGTATGTAAGGCTTATCTGTAGAATATTTTCCTTGCCGTATGACTCATCTAAGAAGCCAATAAAATCTTTAATTGACATTGGGTAATCACTACTATCTAAAATTTTTTCGATTTCTTTTAATTCCGTGGGTTCCAATTCATGTGGCGCGGCTGATTTATGTTTTTTGACCATTTTTTTAGCCAGCCCAGAGTTGTTTATTTCACTCGTGTCGGACTCGCTTACGGTCTCGCTATCCGATATTTCTACGGGAACGTGCACGCTTGGTGAGGAGTCTGACGTAGTAGGCGGATGTGGTCTTTTAAACGAGACGGGCAGGCGAAAATCTGGTATATCCAAAATCTCACTTACTATATTATCAGACTTAGAATTTGGGTTGGAAATTAAATTAGCCGGGCATTTATTGGCCACATGACCTTCTTTTTTACATAAAAAGCAAGTCATTGAATCAGTAGAAACGTAAATCGAATAAGAAACACCATCGAAGTCTATCTGTATTCGCTCTGGTAAGTTATTAATTTCTTCAGGTGGCACGTAGGCTTGTCGGCGGAAACTTAAAATATGACTAAATCCAGGTTCAGCAATACCGGCTCTGATAAAAGATACCGGCGAAACCAACTTAATTTTCAACTCTGCTAGCTTCGCTTCTATAACGTTGTGCGGTATTATCGGACAAACATTCGATAGGATAATACGTTTGTTTTTAGTTATGAGCGGTCGAATAGGTACTTTGGAGTTGTTCAAAACAATACACTGATGAACATCTGTCAATTCTTCGGCCACGTCTTTCGATGACACAAATAAACAAACTCGGTTGTTGGACATTCTGCTTAAGAACCTAATTTTTGAAGGATCGATAATTTTTCCGAAAGCGTAGGCATAATCTTTTATTTGCATATCATCCACCGCATCTACGACGACTGCTTGATCTTTAGTGGGAAATGAAAACGTTTGGGTAACATACGAATAACATCCATCGTCCCCGTAGTCAGAAACGATGACCGCCGAGTCTAGTAAACACTCGAACCGATAAGCGCGGGCGCCGCGCAGCGCGCTCGTAGGTATCACACGCGTAATAAATACTGCAATCAATATTCAATAGGCGCACGTGCAGTTTCAGCGAAGTATCGGAAACAACTGAGCAGGGGGGGTCTTCGTGTAAACGAAGGTTCCACACTCACACATAGATTTCGGGGAATTACGCACCAAAAACTCGGGCTTCCATTGGCTGAAACAATTCGGTACTAGCAGTTGCCGACTTGGAAGTTTGCTCCTTACATTAATAGCAATATGTCTCTCTTCTAAGGGTTTTCTAGGGGTAAAAAGTGTTTGGGAATATTATTCGGGGTTTTATTTTCTTGTATAAAACGACAAAATAATAGAAAAGTCAATTATGTATGTATAAAATGAACAAAAGTTTGGGTAGAAAATTTTGATGGAGTTGGTAGAAAATGGCTGCTCGATTGTAAACATCGTAAAGTGTTTAGAAAATGTACGTGTAAGAAAGAAATCGAAAAACAATGGAAGGCTCTAGATGCATTTTTGGCTGCCCACCAGCAAAAAGTAAGTAAAGAATTCTAATACTATAAACGCGAATGTTTGGTTAGGTTAGGTTAGCGAGGAGCGAGGACTTAGAAAATTTTTCGAAATTTTTTATGCTCCAATAAACCATATATTTTTTTATCGTATGTAGCGCTAGTCCTAATGAACATTTTATATTAACATTTTTTTTATTTTCGAAGCACCGTTGAAAAGTTGTGACACTTTAAAAATCGTACTACCAAACAGAAAAATTTTTCGAAAAAAATTTTTCTCATATTAACTCCAATTTTTTATTTACGCATCGTATTGGGCCGACTGTAAGGAGCAATTTTAACTCTTACAAACTTTTTCGTAAGTGCCACCGGTTCCGAGATAATGGTATTTCAGCCTGCTAGTATAGTCTTAAGGGCGCTGGACTTGTAATTTTTTCGGAAAAAAATTTACGTATAGTTAACCCCTCAATTTTATTTGCGGATCGGGTCGGGCATACGATTAGGAGCAAGAGTGACTATTATAAACTTTTGCGTAAGTGCCACCGTTTCCGAGATAAGCTCGATCCCAATCTCAAAACACTTAGATTTTTTTTTGGAAATTTTGTCAATTAGGTAACCCTCAATTATTATTCGCGCTTTCGATAGACACCCTTATGGTGGTTACTTTTTGTCATATAACATTTTTTCATGCGGTCCTTAGTGTCCGAGATAATGGTACTTCAGCCTGCTAGTGTAGACTTAGGGGCGCCAGGACTTGCAATTTTTTCGAAAAAAAAAATCTTATATTAACCCCTCAATTTTAATTGCGGATCGGGTGGGGCATACGAATAGGAGCAAAAGTGACTATTACAAACTTTTTCGTAAGTGCCACCGTTTCCGAGATAAGCTCGATCCCAATCTCAAAACACTTAGATTTTTTTTTTTGGAAATTTTGTCAATTAGGTAACCCTCAATTATTATTCGCGCTTTCGATAGGCACCCTTATGGTGGTCACTTTTTGTCATAGGACATTTTTTCATGCGGTCCTTAGTTTTCAAAAATGGCTTCAGTTTCGTCCGTAACAGGGGACCAGAGCGACGTGCATCTTTGATATCAAAATTTCCGGATTTAAAACGCTTAAATCAAACCTTTTTTTGTAATGAAATTTTTAAAATGTATCGAATTTCTTCATTAGAATCACTCATTTTAACAATAAAAAAAGCATAATAACAGTTGTAGCATAATATCATAATATTATGCATACTTATATTAATTTCACAAAAAAATATTTATCCTTGTCATAAAATAAAAAATAAAAATCTAATCTATGGAACCATTTTACCATTTAATTATAACCATTAACATTATTTCAAAATCATAAGCCATTGTATAATATTATTTCTGTTAATTTAAAAAAGTAAAATTTTTTATTTTTATATTTTTCAGCTTCAAGAGGAAAAGCACTTTTTACAAGTTTTTTGTGATAAAGCTGTTTTGGGCAGGGCATCAATCGTTTTGGAAACGAATAAGGTGAGCTCAGTATTTATTTAAGAAACTTGATTAATCTGTAAAATACTCTGTTTTAAGGAAACTTATCCATAATGTTTGACCAATTTTAACAATATTTAATCATTATTTACAATGCAATACTAAATAATTCATTGCAATATGTGTGCATAAAACGAATGGAGATGATTTTTTTCTATATTTGCTAAAATAAATGTTAACTCGATAAAAAATCATTTTACATAATATTACCTTTTCTAACATTTAGTTTTTTATTTTTCAGTTTCCAAGAAGTCACAACTTGTGAGTTCTGAATAAACAGTGAACATAATATTCAAAATATTATTAAGAAGGTAAGCATTTTTTATTACAGTTTAAGCCGTAAAAACGGTTTGACCGTTTTGATTGGTCAAAACCAATTTATACAGTATTGAATAATTAAATGCAATATTAGTTTAAAACATTAATTCATGATTAATCATTAATCAATATTAATAATATTGTTGCCTACAATTTGTTTGTGTAACAAAAACTGCGATCAAATTTTGACATTATTTACTAAAATAAATTATAATTCCTTCAGTCATCAGTAACATGTAATTTTTAATTTTTCAGTGTCAAGAAGTCACTTATTACTTGTGAGTTCTGTATGAACAGTGAACAAAATACTGAAAATGAAATAAAAAGGTAATCAGAACATTTTTATTTCACCGACAAAAGTAACTGGTAAAATCATCTAGAACCTAGACTATCCAAACTATGTGTTGTGATGTCCTGGAATGTCTTGTGATAGAGACGTCAGTAGCAATTTTTTACTTGCCATAAACCTTGACATAAGAAACTGCCAGGGAGTTCATTCAATAGCTTATATACTAAACAAATTATTTTTATTTTTTCAGTATTATGTATTCAACGTGTCTATCAATGCTGAGCACCAAGACAAGCATAACTAAAATGCAATAACTGGAGGCTGGAGGATGAATACAAATGCCACGGATGCCGACCCCTAGAAAGTTTTGTCGCGGCGCTAACATGAACTGCAAATAGTCCGACAAAATTAAATTATTTAATACACTTAATATTAATCTTATCTATGCGGATAATAATATAGTATTCAAAATAATTAGCCTTACGCAATTTAGTTGCGAATTGGCAACATGCTTATTTAATTCTTGTCTTCAATTAAATAATATAACTATGAGTATAAAGAATATTTACCATATGGTATATACTATAATATATTCTTTATACTCGCCAACGAAAACATAAATGTGAAATGAGAGCCAAGTTCAAAGACAAAAAAAAAGAAGTGACATGAAACTATAATATCTTCTTACAACTTAAAATAATAATATGTTGAATCCCAAGCCAAAGTCTGAGTTGGCTAGTTTTCAATACAATTATTATAATTAATCTATATACAGACTAATTATTAACAAGCAAAATTATTATTATGTGGTACATGAAAAGTAGGCAGGTCTGACTGCAGGCTTCTATAATAATATATTATTCTCAGTTATAAGAAAGCATTATAGTTTAATTTGTAATATTTTTTAAATAATGTTAATGTTAGTGATTCCTGGATTTAAAGTGTGATTAATGTCAAATGTATAGAATATGTTATTATCCTAGTGGGGTCTTCAATTAATTTTAATAATATTTTGTATTTCAGACCTCTGCCTATGTGCTTTTACTCTTATCAAAACTTAAACTCGTGTTCTTCATATATTATGATAATTTATTGTGTTTTTTATCATTACCCAGGTTCTAAATTGCATAGTTTTACAGATAACATCTATTTGCATATTTTAAGTATAATGTCACCATGTGGTACGTCGATTATTGTAACCATAATTTGATTCCACATAGCACATACATAGTAACCATCTAATGTTTTTTTCATATTATTATAGTCACAAAAATATTTTAAAGTTGTGGGAAATCGAAAAGAACACTTGGTATCTAAGTATTTGTAATAAATATAAATGAAATGATATCTGGGAAGATTAATTTAATAATGATGTATTTTCTTATTCATAAGTATATTTTTTGTTCAATGTGTTACATGAATTTAACATTTGTTTCATCATTAATAACACTTGTTTGTTTCACGTATCGTCTTTTGTAATATCAGCAGCAATTCACTGATAATACTAATTTTTTTTTTATGTTTAGACGTCATTTCATATATTTTTTATAGTATTAGTATTTTTTGTTGATGTATTTTGTTAAGATTGCCTGGAAAACGAAATATTAATTTATTCAATAATGTAAGAATTTACAGTTGTAAACTCAGTTCAGATCCAATTTTACTAGTTTTAAACGGAAAGTTTAAAATCCACCAATTTAATAGGTTTACAGTATTTTTTAATTTTACAGTAAATAAGTGACATTTAATAAAAAAATATAGTAGCATTATAATTGCGTATCTCTGTTAGTTTTATGTTTAAATTAAATTGGATCTAAATAGAGTATGCATTTAAAATGTATCAGTTTCGTATTTTACAAAAAAATGGTAAAAGGTGCCCCCACCGAGCTTCTTACGCCGCTTCATCTCGGTGGGTAGTCAGCGAACCGGTGGCAGGGACACAATAACCAGAAAAATAAAATATTTGAATTTTTTTAACATGTTTTGTTTTACTATGTTGGATTTTTATGTTTCAAAGACTACTTTTTTTTGAGAATTGTTTATTTGCTAAGGAAACTTAACAAATATACACTTCTCTAAAACCAAGGTCTTTGAAATTAAAAAATCTACCTTAAAATCCCTGTAGAATTAAAATTTTATATATATATATATATTCAAACTTCTCGTGCATTGCACCAACGCTAGATGCGCTAGGAGCCACATCAAACCTTCATTTTCGAACCGTCAAACAGCGGAAGTCGGCCATCTTTCTCTATATACTAATAATAATCTTTGCAACTGAGGTCTATTACTATTACTAAAGTTGTACTCACGTGCAGTACGGGCGCGTGCAGCACCGGCGCCCACAGCGGCATCAGCTTGTCCAGCACCGCGGGGCTGTCGCGCAGCAGCTCCAGCAGCGACAGCAGGTGCACGCGCACCGCCTCCGCCAGCGCTCCGCCCGCGCCCGTCAGCCGCAGCAGCGCGGGCACCAGCACCGCCCAGAAGTGCACCAGCTCGCCCGCCGCCCCCGCCGCGTAGAGGGACCACAGGGAGCACAGGGTGAAGGCGGAGCACAGCGCCGAGATGCTGAGCCCGCCGCCCTCCACGTACCACAGGATTATGGACTGGAACACAGTGAGTTATTAATAGTTTATGCATTCTGCCTTAGGGCTCAAACTCATAAACACAGCACGACGTCGCGTCGTACAACGATGCGGCGTCGACGTCGCGTCGTGGTGAATTTTTACGACGCGTCACGACTCACGAGTCACGACACGACGTCCTAACGTATCGATGCACGATACGACGTCGAAACGTTAGAAACTGATAATGCAATGCTGCGCAGTTTTTATTCGAAATTCAAAGATGACGGATGGTATTGAAGTCGATTATTTAGTTACCCTAGTCGAGCAGCGTCCCGTACTATGGAACAAAACATCTGAATAATACAAATAAAAAAACAATTTTAAGGCATTGTTCTTATTTAAAAAGTGACTACCCGTTATTTGTTTGTTTGAAAGAAATGGGGGGATCCAATATCTTCTGAGTATCTGTCTCTTCTTTTTTCGTCTTCTTATTATTCAGCAGAAGGAGAATGCGTCTAGAGGGGTCCATTTTTCAACACTAACCGCACCACTGTATCGACGGCATCGTGCCGTGTATCTTCTCGGCGGGTTAGGGTTGAACCGGTGGTAGCTTGTTTTTCTTGTTGACTTTCCGAAAATAACTTTGTAAGTTTCATTTGGAAATAAAACGTTTTTTATTTTTATTTTTTTTATCGTGCGTGGCACATTACGTTACGATGTCGTGTTTTCTACGATGCTCATCGTAGATTTCCACGACGCGACGTCGTACTGTGTTTATGTGTTTGAGCCCTTAGGGTGGAATTGAAACGAAAAGAAATAAGAACGGGTGACAGTCATATACAAGGTAAAAATAATTAAGTGGTAATACTTTACTGTGTGTATACTGTATGTGCCTCCTATGTAGAGTTTACTGAGAAAGTACCAAAGCTGAAAGAGTTTTTCTTTTGACTTTTTTTGAAATGCCACAAGTATGTCATAAATTTATCCATACAATAATTTATAAACAAAGTTATTTCAGCTCTGGTACATTCACAGTTAACTCTATATACGGGATATATACACACCCTAAAGTATTATCACTCATGAATATTGTAGCCTGTATGTATCCATGCCACACTAAATTCTCCAGGTGTTGCAGGTGCTACTGACCTGCAGCAGTTCGGTGAGCGCGCAGGCGGCGTCGAGCGGCACGGGCAGCGGCAGCGTCGCGGGCGTGGTGCGCGCGTTGGCCAGCGCGCCGAGCACCACCCACGACGCCACGCGCACGCGCGCCAGGCTCTCGGTAATCTCGCGGGACCTGCAAATACAATAATAATAATATCTATGGACGTTTCACACTACGTCACAGAAACCCTACCCTGTGTTAAGTATCCGAAGAACTTGTGTTACAGGTACCAGACAACGGAAATATATTTATTAATTTTTATACTATACACATATTTACGATTTTTATTATAATACACATCCATGACCCTGGAACTTTAAAAACCTTTTGGTCCCTCGGCGGGATTCGAACTCGCGACCTCTCGCTCGAGCACCAACGCGCTCAACCACTACGCGACGGAGGTCGTCAATATTAGATACTAAAGTACATTAAATCGTATAAATGCCTCATATAACATGAGCGTTACAGAGCCATTATGATGTTACTGTACGCCATATGCCAGCGAGGCTGAACAGCCAGGGTTGATGACGGTTAACTCGCTCTGCCCTTCATCAAGCCTGCTAGAGCCCCTCGCGTGACATTCACTCAGCGCCATCTATCAACCCAGCGGGGTTGAACAGCCAGGGCAGATGTCAGTTAACTCGCTACGCCTTCCATCGACCCTGCTCCAGTGGGTCTGTACCGCCAGGGCAGATGACAATAAACTCAATCCGACTTCCCTCGCGCTTGTTCTAGCGCCATCTGTGGACAGGCACACTTACCCAGCGGGGCTGAACAGCCAGGGCAGATGTCGGTTGACTCGGTCCGCCTTCCCTCGCGCCTGCTCCAGCGACAGCTCGGCGGCGACGAACTGCGCGACTCCGCCCTTCACCACCGCGCCCAGGGTGTCCTCGTGGAGACAGACCACGTTCCGGTTCACCAGCGACTTTGAAACGGAGCCCTGGGAAGAATTAGGTCAGAATAATAATATGTAAGTTATGACAGTTGCGGAAGTAAAAAAATCCTAAGCAACTATACTTTTTAAATCTCGCAACCCGTGGACTAGCAGTTAGTCTATCACACACCGCCTCGGAATGTAGGCACCACGTACGGCACTGCAAGGATGTACACGACATTAAAATTTATTTATTTCCATGAAATATATGTTACATACCCTGTGTACATTTGTTATTTATTTTACGAATGTCATTCGGTATACATTATGATGCAACCTTTTTAATTTGTTTAATATGATACAAAGAATTGGCTTTCTATTAGTAAAATATATTTAAAAAATGTTCTGAGATTACCTAGTAGGTTATAAAACTGCTGGACATAAGTCTCGTCCAAAGTTTTCCAGTGACATCGGTGACTCGCGCCCTGCAACCTTTATTCCCTGCGACCTTCTTCAGGTTCACCTGGTGTTCCCGGTCTCCACTCGAGAACCTTTGCCCCAGCGGCCATCGGTCCTGCGAGCTATATGTCCAGCCCACAAACACTGACCTTGATCTTATTTAACAAGTGCGCGTCGTTCAGCGTGTCCAGTAAGTCGGAGAGGTGAGGACGGAGGCAGTCGGCGGGGGCGCCACCCAGCTCCCGCGCCTCCGCCCCGCCGCGCAGCGCGCTCTCCAGCGCCGGCGGTAGAAGTAGACGGCAGCCGTGACCTAAGGAGTCCCAAAATGTTTGAATGATGTTGATTTTCCACCAACAATGTTCAAGAATGCGTTGCACCAACCAATATAATCGAATTGCCCAGCGAGGCTAAGTCAACGAGGCGATTGTATTGTGTATAACGAACCTCGCTGTTGAACGGTTGAAGCGTGCGACTTGAGTGAATATATTTCGATATACTGCGTTCTTTGCGTTATATTTTACACAAAGAAACCCGACCGCGAAAGCAGAATATTTATACGCCTGACCGTTCTCTTACTAAAAGGTCCCTTATAGGTTATTTCGATACAACTTAACGGCATCTAAAAGTAGTTTTATCCGGCTGGTCAACCGCTTCTACTCACCCTGCAGCACGAACTGCAGCAGCACGAACAGGTTGTCGTCGGGCAGCGCGGTCTTGGTGCGCAGCGCCTGCAGCAGCTCGAACACCAGCACGCGCGACAGCAGCAACTTGTCGCGGTCGCGGGCGAACGCGCGCGCGCCGGCGCCGCACAGCTCGTTGCACAGCGACAGCGGCAACGAGCCGGCGCGCACGGAGTACGACAGGATCTTCGATATCGGCTCCAGCAGACTCTGCGGACAAGTATACACGTTGTGTTTAATGCCGAATGCATATTAAGCTATCAGACTGGTGTATAAAAGACAGTCATAAAAAAAACCGGACTGCGTTTTTTCTTTTCACAGTAAACATGAATCTCACAAGCTATAATCTATCGAGTCGTTCAGGCTGCAGAGCGTGTCAAACAATTCTCTCGAAAAACGTAACCCTCCTTCTGTGCAGTCAAGTAATGAAAGAAATATTTCCAAATAATACTTAACAAGTTATTCTCTGAAAGTAACCAAATAAAGCTACCAATTCAACTTTAGGGTAACAAGTCGATAAGAACCGGCATAATTATTCATGGAAATATTGTCTACAATTTGCAAACGATCTGCTATCACATAAGCAAAGTCACGTAAGCTTCGGAACCGAAAACGATCTACAGGTATGATAACACGGTCGCAAGGAGAACTATCATTCGTGTAATTGTTTAAATCCGGCTCGAAGGACCAAAAACTTATGAAGCCCTACTATTATGTAAATGAGACAAGTGGACTGTATACGTAAACTATATTATTTAACTTGTACAAAGTTGATCACGAACGGGCATTACGATCGGAATCGGCCGGTGTATTCCACCGTGCGCCGACAATAGAAATATCAATATCACAGAATTGGTCACGTAGGACCGTTACCTTGTGCTGGTGCGCGTGCGGCACCTTGAGCGTGGCGGCGGCGAGGCGCAGCAGCGGCGCGGGGTCGTCCAGGTGCGCCAGCTGCAGCGCGGCCGCCCGCAGCAGCGCGTCCAGCGCCGCCAGCAGCGCGCCGCACGCCGACAGCGGGCCCAGCGCCTCCGGGGCCAGGCAGCCGAGGTACATGGCGATGTTGTCCGCTATCACGCCCATTTGCTGCGGAAACATGGACGTATAATATACCGCCGCATAGTTGAACTGACAGCTCGAAAAGGCATTACTATTCTTGACTTATCAATGCGTGTCCTGGCGTAATTGAAGACATCAGTGGATGAAGGTGAAATAATACGCTAAATACTGATTTCGAGAAAATTGAGGTCAAACTGTCACTTAAACATTTTTAAATATTTCGTAACGCATCGAGTACATTAATCTAAAGATCCGTCTTTAGAATAAATGTATTGAATACGTCACACACAACATCTGAGTAGAATATTTTTGCGACATATAATATACCTTCATCCACTCATGTCTTCAATTATGATGATTATTATATTTAATTCACATAGCAAAAATAAAGAAAAAAATAAGCAGTAAATCCAAAATACTGAAAAGCGCAAAAAATGTGCTGACCTAAACTAAAAGTGCTTACAGCGACATCAGATTGTTTATCGCTTTCATCTCGCCATACTTCCTTAGTCTATAGTATGTCACATGTCAATGATCTATGCTACAGTTATTAATCTGACATGGGACTCACGTCGATGGGCAGCGTCTTCTTGGAGTTGAGGTGGTCGATGACGAGCTGCAGCGGCCCGCACGGGTACAGCTCGTTGAAGTCCACGAACGCCTGCGCTATGCTCTTGAAGAACATCAGACGCTGGCTCTCTGTAGAACATAAAAAAGGCTAAGTGCCAATTTTTTTAATGCATAATTGCATAGTTATGAGTAACTTCTCGGATTTAACAGTTTGTGGGAGTACGAGTGGAAGCCCCAAAGGGAGATCTTCGACCGAGCGAGATGGTATGCTCGGTCAGGCCGAAGCCCACTGTACTAGTCTTCAGGTGTCGTATAGTGCCGGACTTAGAAAACTTCGATAGCGCGATGCAGGATTGTGGCGCTAGTAGTACCGCCACGTCACTCCCCCATTACTGTCAAAGGCCGGCAGCCGCGCACAACCCATCACAGTCCCTAATTCAGCACTTCCCACCTGGAGTCCGCTGCAGGAACACCTGCAGGAACACGTTGTGCGGCGCGAGCTGGTGCAGCACGCAGCGCAGGAACTGGTGCGCCACCGACACCGCCGAGCCCGGCAGCCGCGTGTTGGTCTCCGACTGCCACGAGTACGAGCCCAGCTGCACCACCCTGCAGGGAGACGAGCTTTTCATGAGAGTTTGCCTGTACTTTGCGTGTTCTTTTAAGGTTTGCCTAAAAATAGTTAGGTGTGCGTATGTATATGAGTGCGTGCGCCACACGTGCGTGAACATTGGATTTATGACAGATTTAATAAAACGAAACACGCACTGCCTCCTCGTCGCTGTACTGCAGGCTTACTCCCGACACAATCGAGAATCGAATCAGTTCCATCTCAAAAGCTTTTGGTATTTACATACTTTGAAACTAACCAGGATAAAGAAAATCGTTAGATCGTAACTTTTTTATACTCCCGACTCCCGAGAATGAAAATAAACAAACGTCAATTTATTCAGGAGTATGCGGCACTATCGAATCTTAATCAAAATCGAATCAGTTTGGAGAGTAAGGTCCAGCGCTGACGTCATCGCTCACCTGCTGACGGCGTGCAGGAGCGCGGGCAGCAGGGGCGCGGCTGGCGCGGGCTCGCGGCGCACGTACGTGGCGAGAGCGATCACGCACAGCCCCAACTCCTCGTCGCTGTACTGCTCCTCCAGCGCACCGCACTCGGAACCTGACATCATCATAACATCATAGTTTAAATAGCAGACCGTAACTTAAAATAAATAATAATTAATTCTCACAGTAAACGCGAATCCGCCGGAGAAATAATAGCACCCCCCCCTTCAACAATTTTTAAAAGCAACAGAGGGAATATAAATACCGAAATGATATTTCCACGGACATTGTTATTATCTTAAAACCGCTCACAATCTGCCTGCCGAGTGTGGCGAGTATAGCCAACTATCGCCATGAAATACATTGATGGAGGCTTAACAGGACGTCACAGCTGAAACGAAAACGAGGATAACTCACAGCGGTACCGCAGCGTGGCGTCGTGACGCGGCGGGCGCTCGTGCGTCGGCGGCGGGTGCGCGTGCGCCGCGCGCCGGCCCGCGCGCCCCGCCGCCACCCACCACGCGCCCCAACCGCTATTCCCGCCCTCTAAAACACACATAATATAATATAATAAACTTGTGTTGAACGATAGTTTTACGTGACAACAATAACAAAACATTGATGGCGATCAAGGCGAAATTTACTGACGCAATTATTATTCGGTTACGTTTTATCTGTAAAAAACAGTTATAGCTATATGTAAGAAATTCTATGGTTGAGCTTTTATTCAACTAGTTAGTATATGAAAAGTCTAGCATAGTAGACATCTGAAAAGTCTCATTGGTAGATGTGTGCACTCATATACATACAACATGTATATGTACATGTATATATAATATAACCCAAAAAAGACAGCAAAACGTCTAAAAGTAAACGTACCTGAGGAGTGTGAGCGCGGCGCGGGCGCGGGGGGCGAGCCCAGCTGCGCCGCCTGCCGCGCCAGGCGACGAGGAGACCTGCAACACCCACAGATCATCATAGCAAATGTCAGAATAACTTGCTTGAATAATGTTACTAGCTACACAGTAATAATACACAAATTACTTGAACTTTTTTCACTTTGTTAACAAAGAGGAAAAAGCACAAGTAATCTGTGTATTATTACTGTGTAACACGAATTTCCATCAAGAACCAACAGTAGCACATTCAATACCGAATGTTACTTGGTATATAATTGTAATTGTTTTGCCAAAAGAAATCCAGTATTTATACAGATTTTGCAAAAGCGTTTCACAAAGTCAACCATAATATTCTCATCAGAAAAAAGCTCCTACTACGGAATTCATGGTAGTTTTTTGATGTGGCTTAAATAATACTTACAAAATAGCAGTCAGCTAACCACGGGAGTTCCAAAGGGTTCCCATCTGGGCCCCCTTCTTTTCATTTACTTCATTAATAATCTAATTCAAAAATATGCTAATCCATGTCTATTGTATGCACACAACCTTAAGCTTTTCTCTAAAAAACAGAATGTGGGAAGGAGGGAGGTGGATCAAACGCATGCCTACGCGTACACTGACTCATTTGCTTGCAGGTTGTGGATATATATTTTTCTATTATTGCTTGATATAATGAATTCTACTTAATAAAACGTTCAGTGACTAACCGCGTACTCTCCGAGGAGCCCTTGGTGAGGTCGTGCGGGCGGCCCGCCGGCGTCGGCGTCGCGTCCCGGTCCGAGCGGCTCGAGTCCGTGCGCTCCGTCGAGTCATCTGAATACACGTCTTTATGCCGTTCACAATAGAGCACAAAGTCGAACGGCAACTTGAAGCCCATTCAACAGTTATACCGTTCACAATAAATACAAAGCCAGAATAACGAATATATCCCCCTCACAAACAATAAACACAACTACAAACACTAAAACACAAAATAGAACGTTCACTTTATTTAGAAAGCACGTGTGAAGAGTATTTATGCTGTTTATAACAAAGCACGAAATATTACTAACTTTAGAAAGCCAATTTACAATTAAAAAAAATATATCTATGGACGTATTACACCACGTCAATCTGGCCCCGTGCTAAGTATCGGATACTTAGCACAGGGCCAGATCGAAGAACTTGTATTACAGGTCTGGTACCTGACAAAGGAAATATATTTAATATTTTTGTACTATATATGTGTACGTATATAATACACATCTATGACCCAGAATCGACTTTTATTTGTTTCTTCAGCGGAATTCAAGCCCGCGAACCTATCGCACGAGCACCAATGCGCTCCACCACTTCGCTACAGAGATCGTCATTTTCAAAAGAGTCCATAGAAGATATTATTATTATTAAAGGTTTCGTTAGAATCCATCTACAACATCGGAGGCCTTACCTGCGTCAGGGCAATAAGCTTACGCTAACGCGGGGATATTTACCGGGCAGGTTGAGCGCCTCGCGCACGCGGTCCACGAGCGCGTTGAAGACCGGGTACTGCTCCTTGTTGGGCTTCGGCCCTATTGGCAGCAACCTGGATAAATATTATGTCATGGAAACAGAAAGAACGCAGTGAAAAAACGTTTGCAATTCACACAAAGACACAAGAAATATATATAAACTGCTGACACGTGCCCTCTTCGTTGAGCATAGAGACAGTTGGTAATGAACCGTTTAAACCTTACCGGGACTTCCACGAATAATTCAAGACTAAATTAGCCGAATCGTTTCAGTCGTTATAGAGTTCTAGCGAGACTAACGAACAGCAATTCATTTGAAGCCGCCGAAACGCTGCTGCCCATTCTCGGATAAACATTTCCTATCGCCTTTTACGTCCCCCTCGGGAAATATGATGGATGGGGAGGTGGTATTCTTAATCTGGCACCCTATGGATGGATCTACAATTTTATGTCGGTTGTCTGGCAGGCCACTCACCTCTCGGGTGCGGGCGGCGCAGGGGGCGCGGGCGGCGGGTGGGCGCGCGGCGCCGGCGGTGGCGCCCGCCACCACACCTCCATCTTGGACAGCGGCGACTCCGGCGACGCGTACGCCGCGCACGTGCCTGCGTGTACGTACAAGCTATAGTACTACACATTATTTTCCAAATCAAGTTTAAGTAAATAATTACATACAACTTATTAAAGAGAAGAGAGAGAGAGAAGATGCTATTCTTACACCGGCATCGCACAGTATTTACCAGGTCTGGGTAGATGGTGCGTGTGGGCCATAGCATCGCCGTTGGAGGACGGCGCCGTGTCGGGAGATGTGCTGCTGCCGGCTGCGGACATACGTGGTGTTAACGTGATGTGAAGAGCTGATGATCGTGATAATCATAATGTTGATTGTATTGTTAGCGTGATATGAATAGCTGATGATGATAGTGTTGATCATAATGGTAATTGTATTGTTAACGTGAAATGAATAGCTGATAATGATAGTGATGATCATAGTGATTATATTGTTCACGTGATACGAATAGCTGATGATAGTCCTGATCATAATGGTAATTGTATTGTTAACGTGAAATGAATAGCTGATAATGATAGTGATGATCATAGTGATGATGTCAAAAATGTTGATGTTGATAATGCTGAAAGATAACAATAACTCCTTACTAATAAAAATACCTACACACTAGATAAGCAAAGTCCTGCCCAAGTTTGTCGTGTTTCTTACATATCAGACATGGATAAGCTAAGATCTATAGTAACTAGAAGATATTGACTATGGATTTTCGTACAAGATATTGTCTACCTACCCCCTTCTCCACCCCCATACTTTGAAGTCTCCTCTTCTACTGGTCGTCATTTAAGATATGTAATACCGGATAATCTACTCCCAAAATATTTCGTTGCCTATACTAGGCTTGGCTGGCGAGTTAGCGAGCGTAGTTTTAAAATGTCTGCGGAAACATTGCTGTCTACTTATAGTGTTACCGTGGGAAAGATTTGATAGCGATATATCTTTTTGACACCCCACGTTTATATTCTTTTGCGACACCCCCGGATTTCGGGTATCCCTTAACAATTAATATCACATACCGACAATCCTCTTCTGTTTGCCCATTATCTTGGTCCTCGGCGAGGTCTGGTGTAGCTGGTCAGGCCAAATCTCCACCGATTGCCCGCTCATGGGGGTAGATTTCCTACAATACGTTATTTGATTGTAGTTTACAAATTATACATATAATTATTGTAAGGCGTATCAGAATATGTTTTAGATAGTCAAATTATTAACAAAGTATAGCAATAATGTTATAGTAAAGATTTATATTTGGACTACATAACCCCGAAACTATACAGCCGGTAAGATAATATAGCATTGAAAACCGAACTTTTCAACTCTATTAAATTAGAGTAGAGTTCTATTTTCAACCCTTTTTGTTCGGCCGGAAAGATCCATCATGTAATAAGTACATATCAGTTACTTACAAGTTGGAAGAATCACTGCCAATAGATACTGAAGAACTGGTAGAGAGCTGCTGACCTGAGCGGGACCCGGTTGTCTGTAACGGCAAATATCTTTAAACGTAGACCTGCTTAAGCGCAGGCTCGACTTTTTAATTACCACGGCTTCACAGAAAACGAACGTGTATGCTCTCATTTTTTTTTGCCGAGTGAGTGAGGTTACCAGAAGCCTAAAGGGGTTGATTGTTATGAACTGGAAACTCACTTGTGACTTCTCTAGCGGCTCTACTTAAGGGTGTCATTAATGTATGTGTGAGTTTCATTATATCTTCCATCCTGTTAATCTCAATATATGAGTCAAGAAAGGGTTTCTATTTAACGTACCTTCATCTGAGGTGTTCGAAGTATATTGGTCTTGGATTCTCGAATGATGTTATCATCTCAAAAGCTTTTAAAAAGCACTTACGATTTCTCGGTGGTATTTGATATTGATTGGTCAGAAGATTCTCGAATGATGTTATCATGAACAATGTAAAATGCACTTACGATTTTGCTATGCGTGGGATAGGACATAATGGCTTGCGTCTGGTACTGTTGCGGCTGATCCTCGTAATGCGACGGCTCGTCAAACGATCCCTGAACATTATTAAATATTGTAATTGAAAACTATTTCTTAATGACATATAGTCGTGCGCGGGTTCTATAATATAGTATAGTCTGGTAACAGAGGCCAGATTTGATAGTTATAAGTAAATGGCAGGTTATGGTTACAGGTTAGAAATTTGATGGGTCAGAATCAATATTGCAACAACCCGTAAGCCATTTAAATTAGCTGTGGAAGAACTTATGTGGATTATGTAAATACTAATGAAAAGCATCCTTCTAATTTTATTTTCAAGCATAAGTCGAGCAGTGGCTTCCGCAGAGTGCCCACATGTTGGCCACGCGGTCCGTTGATTACTAACGCGGTGCTGCCATGCACGGTGATGTTAGAACTTATCGCTGGTCTCGGGGATCAGCACGTTCTCCGACGACTCCTGCTCCAGGCCCACGTGGTCCAATAGTTACCGGTGCGGTGCTGCCGTGCACGGTGGTGTCGGACTTGTCGCTGGTCTCGGGGATGGCGATCAGCTCGCTCTCCGAAGACTCCTGCTCTAGACTCCACTGCTGGTACCTGAAATCCAACGGAGTATACTTAAAAACCACGAGCGATAATAAAAACAAAACACAGTTGAACAATGATAGTCTGTCAAACATTTAATAATTTTAGATTACAAAACAATTATTCCATTCAAAATTAATAAACAAATTGAGTTTATCGGATCACATTTTAAACTGTCGGTACCATTTCTATGTTTTCAACATGTGCGAGGGAATGACGATTTGACGAATCAGTTTTTTTAATTTTATCGTTTTGATCCTTTATAAATGGTTATTCAGTTTTTTATTTTGTCTAATCCAGCATTAAGACCGACGATGAATATTATCTGTCATCAACTGGCATGAGTTGATACGAGTAGTTTTTATTCATGTCACTTACTTTGTAGCTTCGGGCGGTTCAGGCCAGTGCGCCGGTGACTTGTGAGGTATCGTCGGTTCTTCAGCAGGTATCAGAGGATCTCGACATTCTGCAAAAAGAGTATTTAATTTTTATAACAACTTACGCTTACTAAGGCCTTTACTCTTTTGATCTTAGAGTTAGGTATCCAACGAGATGTAACAATCTAAAATAGCTTCCACTTTGACTGAAAAACCTTCAAGGTCAGTGAGACCTCTAAGCCGCGGCGCGTGCGGCAATAACAGCACGGGCGGCGCGCGGCGGCAGCGGTGGTGCTGTGCCTCCAACGAGTTCAGCGCGATCCGCACCAGCACGCCCACCAGCCCGCCAGTGGGGCCCGACTCCGCGCCGTAGTGGTACTGTATATAGAAAACATTGTAGTAATATGTGAAAGCGATGCTAACAGAGATGAAGGTTTCGATGATGAGCTTTGGCACCTCATATTAATTACTTTGTGTTAGTGCAAGTGAAAGCCCCAAAGAGATATCTCCGACCGAGCGAGATGGTATGCTCGGTCAGGCCGAAGCCCAGTGTACTAGTTTTCAGATGACGTATATATAGCGCCGCTATCGATAAACTTCGATAGCGCGATGCAGGGCTGTGGCGCTCGCTAGGAGTACCGCCAGAACTTAATATAACTCAAAAAAATCAAAGGTCCAAAATGACCACAAGGAGTGAACCTTACTATGCCGGGGCTTGCTGGCTCTTAGTTACACACGAATGCACTTTTCGTTAAACTGTTACGTCCATGTATCTCTATTACGTCAACGTGTGTTCAACAAAATATTATGATATAATCCATTGATCCCAATGCCTTGACCTTGGTGTACATCATATTTTCTTATATTAAAATCCACATTATCGACTACGCGCACCTTGTAGAGGACCACAATGAGGGCCATGAGCCAGTGCCGGCGCACGTGCGGCTCGAGTGCCGCGAGGGAGTGCGTCACGTTGGCGCTCGCACTGCCCGCGGCGACAGGCCGGCAGCAGAACTGAAGACAGAATAAATTGAAGATATGAATCGATGAAGGTGATATGTACCAAAATTATGATTTTAAAGAAAATTGAGTTCAAACTGTCACTTAAACATTTTAAAATACGTTATATAGTATTAAAGTACCTTTACATTAATCTAAAGATCCGTCTCTAGAATCAATGTACTTAATACGTTTCTGCATACATTAAAATGTTTAAGTGACTGTATAAACTAAATTTTGTGGGTATTTTGTTTTTGTGACTTATTATTATAATTATTATGAAGATAAATTTCATCAACTTTATATGGATAAGTTGTATTAACATAGCAGAAGTTTAATATTTTTGACATTTACTAGCAGGTTGTGTTCTAGCGACCCCCTAGTCAAAATATAAATACTTATTTATTAATATCTTCATTGTAACTTACTTGTAATAAAGAAAGTGTAGGTTCAGCTATATGCGCTCCCATTACGTAGTTTTGATCCAAAACTTGGGGCAAATTCGCAAGAAACGCATTGAATATGGACGACAATCTGAAATGAATGATGTTAGAATTAAAATATCTAAATATTGTAATCTTTTGTAGTCGAAATTAGCAAATATACCTGAGAGAATGAGGAGATACAGTGAAATACTTATCCACACAATTGTAGCCCAGCAATATAAACAAATGCTTAAGAACCAGCTCTTGTGTTTTAGCAGCCGCTTTGTCGTCGATAGGATGCGCCTGATCAGACCTGAAATAAAGTTATTTTGTGTCAAAAGCTTGTTAAAATTATAGTATTTAAATAATGCATACATATTAATGTAATATAAGCAATATTATTTATTACATAATAAATTAGGATAGGTAAAATTTATAATATAATTGGGTACACCGAAAGGTACTATTTTTGGTCCACAAAATAAAAATATAAACATATATATAAAACTGTGTAACTCCGATATTAAATAAATAACTAACTATAGATTGCAATTGACTTGCCTTGATAAAAATTGCATCAAAAGGAAGACTAACAGATTAGTTGTTTCTTTGTCAGTTTCTTCCAGATCAACAGATTTTGGTAAAACAGTTGTTAAAGTATCGTCAGTCGAACGCCCAGACAAAGAATGTACTCCATCTAAAAAGAAAACCAATAATAAGAATTTTACTGTAAATAAAAATAATCAGAAGAGATAAATGAACCCACCATTATTAGATCTTGAACCTCCCAACTGCTGAGGTGCTGTTAGTAACTGACCCAATCCAAATCTTGAAGTTTTCCTTTTCAACAATGGTGCAGAATATTGTCGCGAATACACTTTCTCGCGTTCTGTTTGATTAATAATAATAATACATATAATTAATGAATTAATGATTCCAAAACGACATAACGTTAATACAATATTCATTGTACTATTTACATTTACATACATTAGCTACGAAGCCTTTTCGGTAAATAAGAAGCAGGAAAACAACGTTAGTAATTTCTGTAATATATTACAAAGAAAAATACAAATTTTTCATCATTAAATATTATTTTGGGAACTTCATTTCTTTGGAACTTCTAAGGCGATCCGAGCGATCGTAGCATTTAGTTTGTATTACATACAATTTTAACCAATTCAGCTCATAACCAAACAAATGCATAAAAACAATTAGTAATGATGAAAAATTAGAAAAAAATAACTTACCACAAAGTAACTTACAACAAAGCTAATAAAACGGAAATACGAGAAGCAGGTAAGGGGTGCTCAAGTGCTGAGGAGTAGGGGCGCGGAGATAGTGCGAGAAATCTCCCGAAGATTGTGCACCGTGGTACAGATTTACCAGAAACTTTTGACACTATTAAGTCTTTATTAACAAAAAATATGAATAAAGTTACTTTCAAAGTTTTTGGTAATCCATACCATATCGAACCAGGATATGACAGGGAAATTACGTGAAATACTAACGAGGAAATAGGACAAGTAACAGCAAAGTGGATGGAGATTCACAACAAGAAAGAAGCTGAATTGTATAATCAAATATCTTTAAACCGTGCAGTAGTTTTTACTGTCAGTGTATCACACATTAACCAAAAAATAAGTGTTGTGAGTGCAACAGTAGATTTGTTAGAATTATGAAATGTGAATATCGATTTTGACGACAACGGCAAGTGTTACTACGTGTTCTTTATGTATTTTATCAACGACTATTCTGGACTTGGAGTTTTAACACCCAGGATTTCTTTTGCTGTAAGCATATCTTTTACATTTATATTAGGTATCTCTCTCAAGGTTCGGTACAGTTTTTTATATTTTTCCCAATCAATCATCATTTCGTAAACGTTTTTATTCATCGTAAGTATTAGTTATGTATATTGCCTAAACTGTAGACTTAACAACGAGGGTTCAGGTTGGGTGTGATGTGGGAACTGGTTGGGGATGGGAGATCGGCACCTGTAGTCGGTGTCGGCACGGCGGCCGGCGCGGAGATGGTACGCTTGTAAGGCCACTTGGCGCCCAGCGTGGCGGACAGCGAGCGCGCCGGAGCCTGCGCCGCGCGCCGCGAGCGCAGCGCCGACCCCTCCCCGCCCCCCTCTGCCACAACATACCCCGCGCCCCGAGCTAGTACACTGATCATCTACGTAGACTATTTGCTAACATTTAACTTCGTAACCATTATATGGAACGGCGTCGATTTTGGAAATACTCCAGTTTCAAGATGATAGAATTATTTACATAGCCGATTAATTTAGTTGTTTATTTCTTAAATTTTTACTTCGAATGCCAAAACAAAAGTGTAACTATTATGCCATAGAAAATAGACAGTTCTTATTTTCTATAACTTCTGCCGTTTTAATGTTAAGAAAATGAAATGATATACAACTTGACATAAAAAATAACAAATTCATATCTACAGATCAAACAAGTTATAAGTTATAACATTATGTTAATCGACAAACACAAGCGCCAACTCTAACGCAACTATGTAGAAACTTACCTTTAACATTAGAGAAGTCCATCGACTTGTTAGAATTAATTTGCGCTTCTAAAACGAGAGCTTCGAAACGATTGAGGAAAAACTCCCAAGTCAGAATGTGTCTATCGCTGAGAGTATTGTGCAACTGGTATATGGACTGTAGGATCATTGGGCGGTCAACTACTACCAGGTCAAACTGGGTCTCTAAACAGTACAGTAGCATCTGTTGGATAATACAATTTGTTAAATGATCTTATTCTTAATTATCTCAAATAGTTCTCTAAAGGATTTGATTTCTGTACCTCAACAGCTGTATCATGTATGGTTCCAAGGTATAGCGTAGCGCGTTGAGCTACATAAACGCTTATGTCATCCATGCTTGAAATAAAATAGCAAAAAGCTGTAGCTAGTGCTGTTTGTAGAGGAATACTGGTTTTTACAGGCGATTCATCCATGAAACTGAAAATATATTATGACTTGGTAATATGACGTCAATTTCAGTAAGGCGTTTGATTGAACAATGGTCTTTAATTTCTCACGACTTATATCAGCAAACATTAGTTGAAATAGTATTTGTACTACTTTGAGACAAATACAACAAAATTTTAAATCAACAACTACAACTTCAATTAAAGTTATCGATTGCCCATACGCAATATAGACTTGAAATCTGAATTGAACCTAGAATGAAACCACAAGGTTTCATTCTAGGTTCAATTAAAAAATTAAAAAATAGAAATAAAATTGTTGTTTCTTAAATAAATAATGATAGATATTTTAATCTAATTATAATTAAATACAAAAGAATAGATAGAAATAACGGAATACTACAGACCGTATTAGCATTGTGACTCGTTCGACGGCTGTGAAGCGAACTTGCGGGTCAGTGTGGTGGAAACTATCCCTCAATAGGGCACATAGGACGTCCGCCCCTCCCGCTAAAGTCGCACAATGCAAGAGAATCGGTGCGCTTACTGAGCAGATGTGAGACTGAGCTGCGTCGCAAACCTTCCACAAACTGCATAATATTTTGGAGTTATTAGTTGTTCTAATAGTTTAACAAACTTATCTTAGAGATGAAAACATTATGTATATTCAAAGAATACTTACTTATCAATGAGTAAATTTTCTTGACACCAAATAAGAAAACCCCTATGTTCTGCTAGGGTATCCGTGTTAAGAACAAGCACTTGAAGACATTGCAGCAGGTGATAGAGGATATCAGGTCTCTTCGTATTCTTTATTTCCTAACGGAGGACAAAAATGTATAAAAATTATGCCAAACAGTTGCTTAAAACAAGGTGAAACAAATACCTGTAATAACTGATGAATGTATTGAAGCTCTTGCGGCAGTTCTTCGACGCAAAAATGGAATTTACCAGCTGAAGTTGGCCAAAAGTTTGTCATGTCATCATCCACTGAATCAGCTTCGTTTTCGCCTACGAGATTTGGTGTGGATACCTGATTGAAATTTCGAATGTGATTATTATTCATAGGCAATCAAACATTAAATAATTTAAATATTATTTCAGTATTTGATTCAACATATCACACACTGTTTCCTTTCATCTACATTCTGAATTAATAATAAATATATATTTACGTTGGCAGTGGCTGTGGCGACGTCTGTGTCCGTGAGGGTGACGGAATGCGCCGTAGCGACGGGCGGGCGCTCCGCCGGCGGCAGCGACACCGCCATGTCCAGCTGTTCCGTGATCGTTTCCACGGTCGCCGTCATTATCTACGCATATCATATCAAATTCGTTTGTCTGTTGTTGAAGACTACCTTTTTTATGTTGTGTTGTAAAAAATGTGTTATTTAAACAGTTCAGTCTTTTTTAATAAAATCAACTAGTGTTGCTCTTTGATGAAGCTTCCTGATTGCCTCGTTAAAAAGGCAAGATAAATTAAAAGATGCTATTGCTGTTGTTGATTAGCTAAAAATGTTTTGATTTTGCAACGTATTTCAAATCCAATGTTCTAGATTCTAGAAACTCTAATAAAAACAGATAAGAGATTTGAAATTTTGTAGCAAAAATATACTTATAAAAACTAAAAGCATCGATGCAATCGAACAACATCAAAACATGAAAAGGAACAAATACTAAGCGAAAGAAGCAGTGAAATAAAATCAAAGACAGAAGAGATAGAAACGTACTTGTGTATCGCCTGACGATTTCGTCAGAGTGGCGTCCGAGCCGATGTCGCTTATTAGAGAGAGTTGCATGAAATGAACAAACTATACATCTATTTTATAGAAACAAGAACTAGCAGTGACTAAATGAACGCATTGACTTGGCGGGAGATCGCTTCGAAACTGCGAATGATAAATCCAGAGGAAATTTTAAACATTTGTTTATTTAGAAAATAAAAATGTTGGTTCATTCGCAGGCACAAATTTAAACAATAAGTAGATATCTACTTTAGTAAAGATTTATATTTTATTTATATTAGCTAATAAAAGACTAAGCATTAGTAAGGCAAGAAATTTACGAAATATAATATAATAGTCGAAAAAACGTATTCAGTTGAGAAGACTATATTTTTTTATATTAGCTACTTTAAGTACAATTGAGATCTTTTCCACCATCTTTGCTATTAAATTCACATCATATTTAAATATTATTTGAGTAATGGATTTCTCAAAATCTCTTGATAAAATTTAATTCGTTTGAAATTTTCTGATTCAGATTCACCTCTTCAATGTTATAGAGACAAAAAATAATATTAAGGAGAGTAAAGAACTTCAACAGTTTTACTTAAGTATATTATGGTTAAATTAAAACTTTTATTTATAAAGGATTTAGTAAAAATAAAACTAAGTGGAAACGATCACACTTATCATGCAGCCATTAAAGCTACGAACATTGATAACAAAAAACTTTCAGTAAAGAATATAGGTTACACAAAGAAAGCTATATTATCCAAATACACAAACTTTAACAAGAAAACAACTATACCTAATGATTATGAAGTAGAACACTCAATTAGACTTGCCAAACAGAGAGACGATATAAGTGATAACAAAGAACGGGTGAATGTTACTACAAGTACCGTGAACTTAGATGTCTTGTATCCAAACCGACAATCTCTGTGTGACAATTGCATCGCCCGCCAAATCAAGCCAGACTATCATAATACGCACGTGAGGCATATGCACTAGAACGCCTCCCAGAGATCCACGCTCGAGAGCGCCCAAGGGTTCCGCTTGGGCCGCCCCTGCGGCTACACATGGACCCACGCGACGCTCGTCATCCATCTGAGACTTCTTCGGTATTGCCTCTGACCAACTCTCTTCAGACGGAGGCTACACAGTTAAGCTGCGTTGAAGCAAGGCTTTCCTTTCGCTTTTATTGTTTATGTAATGTTTTCAAATGTTCACTTTCTGTGGTTGTTTGTAGGTGAAATGTTTGACATAGTTTTATTTCTGTTTTATAACATGATACATTCGTTGATCAGTTCCTAGTAAATCCTAAAAAGTCATGGCAGCAGATATAGATATGGCTCTCTTGTCTCAGACAAAAAGCAAAATTTTGTAACATTGACCAATGATAGTCCCTAGACAAACTGCAGAAACACTAACGATTGTATTGACGTTTAGGACTTGAAAAGTGTAAAAAAAATTGTTCGTCAATATTTCTGCATTCGTCTAGGCCATATTGCTGGCAGCGATGCACCGATACAATATTTAGAAGCGAGAGCAAAATCGAATACAACGATCGCGATACACCATAAACACCGATAGTTCAATGTAACGATGTAGAAAAAGCCTAAAAAGAAAAACATCGATGTATCCAAACGATTATAGCTAACGTCTTGTAAGAAACATCGAATGTAATATAATCGATACTTCTTTTACCTTAAGTGATTTAGTGTTCTGGTACACTCACAAATTGTACTGGACATCACACTATCATTGAGTTACCTTCACATTTCCATATCATCACGTCATCGACGTAAAACGGTATGATGAGTCGCGTCGTGCTATTGCACGGTGCAACAACACACTTTGCCGCAATACCATACCGCGATACGTCGACGCGACGTGAGAGTCTATTTCACATCACTGAAGCCTTATTTGTCTCTTTTACGCTTTATGAAGTCTCCAAATCGTGTCCTTATAAAGTTTATGTGGTTGTGAGTGTTCATGTGTGATGTCAGTGGCATCTGTATGTGCGTGTATTTTACCTGCTGGGTGACTCTCGGCGCGGGCGGTACTAGAACGCGCACGAGACGCACGGCCAGCTGCGCACAGAGCGCCGCCGCTTCGCAGTACGCACATGCGCCCGCCGACGCGCATTCCGCTGAGATTTTAAGTTAGTTGCAGTCACTACTATTTTCTTTTGTATTGCTATGGTTGTGTTATTGAATGAACTGTATGTTCTTGATGGAAATACATGTTATACTGTAATCTTACACTAATTATTTGCACTTTTTCCAACATTTGATTTATTGAAAAATACGACCGGTTTCGACTAAGTCATCATCAGTAGATTGATCAAAAAACCTTCTTTACCTCTATTTTAGTCTTTAATTTGATTTGAGGTTGTCTGGAAGAAATTGCTATTGTATTAATAAGGCCGCCTTTGTGTACTGTCGTGTTTTATTTTGTGTTGTTTAACTTACTGCATATATGTAACTTCTGATTGTGCACAATAAAGTATATTTTCATTTCATTTGATTTTGGGATCTCATGTCAAGTTTAAATTCAATACGATTTGAGCGATTATTTGCCTTTAGGGACAGACCAGCTGATTACGATTAAACGTGATAAACAAAAATCGCGCGATGATTCATATTTGCTATGACACTAGAGCTAAAAACAATTTAATGGCAATCATAGGAAATAACTATTAATTAAATGTTACGTCAAACAAATATTGACGCCGAATTCATTTTAATACATTAAACTGCTTTTTTGGCGCTTATGCCCTATCCCTATATATTACCTTTTAACGGTCGATAAAGTTCAAGAGTAAAACAATTGCAATTACTTTGATTTTACAGGATAATATACGTAATAACCCTGCCGGGTATGTCACCTTGCGTATTTAGAGAATATGTTATTCATTTAAAAATTGTTATTGAAATTAGCATTTCATCTAGAATGTATTTTACGTAATTTACTATCTTTCTATTCTCTATTAATATAACTGAAATAATAATTTATAAAGTGTAAGAACTTACAATGCTCTATGGTATTCAGCTGGTTGGACTTCAGCATCAGCCGCAAGAGTTTGGTAGCCTCGCTGCTGACGTTCTGTATGTTGATGCGGTGCTGCTGCAGCTCCAACTACGAGAGGAACTTTATTAACAACATGTTTACCTTTTTCCACCAAGGCTGTTACCACTAGGAATGTGCGAGGATGCATTACGTCTTATGTGTATTTGAAGAACCAATAGGAAAGCTGTACTGAGTGTTGCTAGGTGTTGCGATTCTAATAATGCCTCCCACACCGATTTCGGTGACAGTGGCCAGTTTCATTGAAACCAAGCCAGAAGTGCAACACAGTAGTTATTTTATAGTGCCCAAGAGTGTGCGCAATACACAGAAGCACTCTCTCTTCTTTCACTCCTGGAGCACTGCGGGACGCATAACCGACACGACTGGCGGAAGATCAGGCGCAGGACCGACTTTTTACATGCCCATCCGACGCATGGATCATCTTTCTTGTAAGACAATCAGGTAATCAACCTGCATTGTCCTAACCAAACTTGAAAACGACATTTTATGTTGTTCCAACGTGGGAATCGAACCCACGATCTTCGGGTTGAGAGAGGAGCTCTGAAAAGTTGTTGACCACCAGGAGTTTTTATTAATGCACATTACCTGTTTCAACAGTATGTCCAACATCAGTATACAGCACGTGAGGCTTTGTGGTTTCATTTCTTCATCCTTAGCTTTGTCTTTTTCACTTTTTTCTTTATCTGTTGGGTTGCCGTTAGTCTTGTCTCCATCTGTATTCATTATATACGTCTTGTTATATAATTTAATTCCTTTAATACGATCAGTGTACCAATTATATTATTTTAATATTATAAAGTTCGTTTTCATTCAACAAATAGTTAATATACAATCAAATTTACCAACAATCATTACCTACATACATATAGATATATATTTAACATGTGCCATAATATTGTTTATTGAATATATCGCTGAGATAATTACCCGTGGGCGGTTTGATGACGTTTTCGGGCATGTTGACGACGCAGTGCACGAACAGGTCGAACAAATGGGACAGAGGTATCTTCACATCCAACAGGGAGATTGTCTGAAAATATATTAAATATCGTGAATTGCACGCATGTATCGTGCGTGTCGTATGCATTCTAAGCGTACAGACACACCAATCAATTTATTAATTTTAACAACCGACAAATTACGAAAACCATTTTGCAGGAGTTAGTCTAATTAGCGATAATTTGTATCTTTTATAAACTACTAGCTGACCCGTGCCCACTTCGTTGAATATAGAAACAGTTTGTTGATAAGCCGTTTAAATCTTCCCGAGACTTCACAGACAGTCGTCCCAGTTACCTGCTCAGCACATACAGTCGTCCCTGGTACCTGCTCAGCACAGACAGTCGTCCCTGGTATCTGCTCAGCACAGACAGTCGTGCCTGTTACCTGCTCAGCACAGACAGTCGTGTCCGGTACCTGCGCAGCACAGACAGTCGTGCCCGGTACCTGCGCAGCTCAACCGGTCGTACCTGGTACCAGTGCAGCACGGGCAGCACGGTGGCGGGGCGCGGCGTGTCGGTGGCGCGCAGCTCTGCGAACCGCCACACGCGGCGCTCGCCATCTGGTTCTGGTTCTAGCACTTTCGCCATCACCACCTTGAACTCCACGAGGTCCTGGAAAACGAAATTGTAAAATAAATAGGTCGGTGAGGAGTACGAATAGCACCTTCTCATCAATCATCTGTCTCATGCCGTAAAAGGCAACAGAGGGAATATAATATATCCGGAAATGGATAGCAGCATTCTCGAGGACACTCTTATCTTAGAATACCGCTCGTCTTTATTAAAAAATCAATGTCTTTATTAAATTTGAAGATAAGATTTAAATATTACCTTTTCTGCGACGTCTTCGCAGATGGACTCCATCCAACTGGGCATGATGTAGTCCCAAATCGACTGCGTGATGATTCCATACGGGATCAAGCAGTACAATCTACAAAACGATTAAAGCCTATATTAGATATATGTACTAATATAGAAACATGGCTAAAGAAAATCTTTGCAAAATAACTTGTAGTCCGACTATGGTAAAGGAATTATAGTAATCTATGTATGTCCATCGCGCCTAAACTGACTGATTCGATTATATTATGTGTAAAAAGAATATTAATAGGCCCGTCTAGCGGAATATTTTTATTGTAAATGTTGTGACGGCACTGCATTTGGTTAGGGTCCAGGCACAGGTCAAATGATATACACTTTTGATTACTTTATCACATTTATTAAATACTACGTAATATAATATGATACATCTGAAACTGGGTACATAGGTTACGTAGGTCCTGACATTACATTATTTTAAACCTAACACACGTATGGTATATTATGTAACAGTAAATAGCCAATATCTTTTGTCTTACCGATTGAGCCCGTCCTTCAGATGCTGTCCCTTCGACGCCAAGTTGTCCCAATGGCCGGCCTGGCGCGTGTGGTGCGGCGGGTGCGGCAGCAGGCACGCGACGAGCACGCTCCGCGCCGTCTCCGCCACGCGCCGCACCCAGCCGCACACGTGCTCGCACTTGAGCTTCTCTACCGTGTTCGCTGTTTCACCTATTTCACCAAAAAATGTACTATAGTAGTGGAAACTAGTATATTCTACTATTTCAACCTCTTATTGAATAGAAAGAACTAGGAACTATATTATAGTGACTATGCTCAATAATATAAATAATTAATAAAAAGGGACCAAATATTGTTCCTTGAAGCACACAAGACTTGTTCGCATTTAGACGCCGACACATGTTCATTTGCAATTGATTTTTTACCGTGTTCTCTCTATTTTCATCTATAACTTATGTTTATACTGATATATAATACTTCTTTCGCTATTTTCATGTCATATTGGAAAGAAGTAGGTTCTAGAGCCGGTATAGAAGAAAGAAAGAAAGAAGAAGAAGGCTTATTATAGTTCATTGTAGCTCGCTCGACTTATTTAACATATTTTGTCATTAATCATAACTATAGTGAAGTGACTGAGTGTCAGTAATAAATGTATAACATAACTTCAGACCAAGTTCAACTCACCGGTATATGAAAATGACGTAACATGGAACCAATGGAAGAGCACAGACAACAGTCGCCCCAAAACTTCGTCTGGAGTCTCAGGCGTCGGTGTACAAAGCCCGACCATCAACCACACGCCATATCTACGAAAACAGACGTCAGTTGAAGCTAAAGAAGTAAGAGATATAACATACACTGTGACTTTATAAAAGAGTGACTCTGTTACGATATTATTGAAGTCGAGATGGTAGAATACACCCCTTGGATTACTACATACACAACTTACCCGGAATAATGTGTGATGGAGACGAATCTGAGCCCTAATTCAAGGTGCCGCTTTTTATCGCTTGCGATGTTTGAAAACAAAATTGTATGGAAATTGATATAAGGTTCGCTAAATGACTAGTGAATTCCTATGTCACTTAGCGAAGCTTATGTCAAATCCCATACCTTTTATTTTCGAACTTCGTAATTGATTATAGCGATTTGAATCAGGGCCCTCTTACTTCCTTAAAAAAGTCACTAGTTACCAGCAACACCAGTTAAAATACAAAAGCTGCAAAATGAAGACAAAGTATTTACCGTCCTAACAGCTGCCTGTCTTCGACCGAGATAGGATCCGGCAGGCTGACGCTGAGAGGATACTTCACTTGCTCCCACGAACTGTCTGGATCTTCCATGTTGATAGGTTTCGCTTCTTTGAGAAGGCTGAGGATTACAGACTAATAGTTTACTAAGTCCCTACTTAGTGTGCAATTATGCTGCTATCAACAATATCATAATTGGGTTATTGAATAAACATTAAATTTATTTACTTTTGGCCTCATTACACAGAAAATAAAAAATAAAATCTATAATAATAATTAGAAGATTTAAATTTTTTTTGTACAACTTGCGCATTATATTTAATAGTATCACAACATCATTGTTTGTAATGGTACTTAAATAATTTTAGTTTAAGGGCTGATTTTTCAATCGTCAGATAACTTTTATCTGTCGAATAAACATGTGACTTTGACATTTGTTCCATACAAAATCTGTCAAAGTCACATATTTATTCCTCAGATAAAAGTTATCTGACGATTGAAAAATCGGCCCTTACATTATTTATTAACCAGGGGTCTATAATAACATCGCTTAAAATATCATTCAGAAGCCTAATTATGCTGTTTAGTGTAGTGTAAAGCGCCGTTAGCTTTTCAGCTCCGGAGACTCCTTTCTGCTAGATTTTATTTCTATTTAATTTTTCTAATTTAAATCTTATTACTACAGTTTAAAGGTCATAAAATCTGCAGTATATTCTGTGATAGACCTGAAGAACTCTGCTGAGAAACCCTGTGTTCGCATTCCCGTATAACCATAATCAGCCTCGATCTCGAGTAGAGGGATCCCTGCAAGTACCTGATGATGGCCTCGACGAGGTTGGTCTGCATGTCGGTCTCCATATGCCAGGCGTGCTGGAGGCGGCAGTGCACCACGTGGTCGCCGCCGCGCCGGCTGTTGTGCCGGTTGCCGTGGCACTGCAGGCAGTACCTGCGGAAGTAGCCTGGCTGCAGGTAACTTTGACAATGACTTACCAGTATTGTTCACAATGACTTTTCATGTCCATGTACATGCTGCAATGCAAGTTTCATATTCACGAAAACTCATAGTCGGATCTACTGCAATAATAACAACGATTTCGGTGACGGTGGCCAGTTTCATGGAATCCAGACTTACTACGCAGGAGTTATTTTTCTAGTGCCCAAGTGTGCGCAATATACAGAAGCACTCTCTCTTTCTTGAGTCTCGTAGCCCAGTGGGACGGTTTACCGACACGTCTGGCGGGAGATCAGGCGCTAGATGGACTTTTTACATGCCCATCCGACGCATGGATCATCTTTATTGTCAGACAATCAGGTGATCAGCCTGCATTGTCCTAACAAAACTTGGAAACAACATTTTTTGTTTTTCCAACGTGGGGATCGAACCCACGACCTCCGGGTCGAGAGCTAGGCTCTGAACCACTAGGCCACGGAGGTGTTCTGCTGGAATATTATGTATCTATAAATATCACGCCTTTAACATTTTCTATTAATGTTCTCAATGACTCATCTCGCTCTATAATCTGTGGACTTTACTGGCTCTTATTTATTGTATAATTATTGTATAATTTGCTTTCAAATAAAAGTAATTATTTCCGTTGTAAAATACAAATCTTTCTTTCATGAACCAACAATACACATAATATTTCGGAACTAACCTGATAGGATGATTGCCGTTGTAGCTGGCGCATTCGTTTGAGAAGCAAATCGAGTAAGCCGCTTTGTCTGTAGATCTGCAGTTCTGTTAACAATTAAACATTGAAATAAAATTTAATAAAGCAGGAAACATATTTACAAAATATTTACTAATACCCTTTATTAAAAAAATCTTTACTAAATGTAATTTTTGTTTACTGCAAATTTAGTCTATTCAAAAATAAAGCTAAAAACAAATGAAAACTGATTAAATAAAAAGAAAACTTATCTGTAATGGATAAGCTATTCAATCCTAGCCTGTCAAGTGACTCAACTAACTTTCAACACGATAGTAAAGTCACTTGACTACTGCAACATTCAATAGCCTATTTGTTATGTAAATATTTTTATAAGTAAGGGGACTCTGCTTACTGAGTAGATCACGAAGGCTGAATGTGACTTTTATTATGTTATAATGGCATTTCTTGAGACAGTAAAAGCCCCTTCCAGCCTCCGGCCTCCAGCCACACGATGTGGTATATTCGGTCAGGCCGACGCCCACTGTACTAGTTTTCAGATGTATATATCGCACCGGACTTAGTAAACTTCGATAGCGCGATGGAGGATTGTGGCGCTAGTTGTACCACAACATCATTTTACAAATCCATCATTGGCATACCTTGTTTTCACAGACCATAGACACTTGCTGCTGGGGGTGGAGTATGTCGAAGAAACGCTGGTCCGGATGTTCCCTGAAAAAGGAACAAATATATAATTGAAGACATGAATGGATGAAGGTGATATGTAGCAAAATCTGATTTCGAGAAAATTGAGTTACTACTGTCACTTAAATTATTATAATATTGTATAGCTGCGACATACCTGTGTATCTCGTTAGCGCACTCTATACACAGGTAGAGCGGCGGCGGGGTGTCGGACGCGAAGGTGACGCTGATGCAGTGGTCGTAGCACACCTTGGCCGCCTCCGCGCCGCCGCCGGTGCCACCGCACGCGTCGCGCTGACACGTAAACGACGCTTGGGAGTCTGAAAATAAATTAGGACACTTGATTTTTTTTTTATAAAAAATGTCGGAAGTTTTGCTAATAGGTAGCGTCCAACCGAGTTACTTTCGCGTGCCAGGGTTGAACCACTGGTAGCTCTTTTCGTTGACATTCGTTGAAAAAATGGTTTAAATTTCTCATTTCTATAGGATTCCGAGGAGAAGATCATTGAACTATCTCGATTTACACGAAACGTC